>CM069911.1:120515801-121115801 GCA_036172215.1 Camellia granthamiana | reverse complement strand
ATCTACCAGCTCATCGATGTGTGGTAAGGGAAAGTCATCCTTCGGACTAGCTCTGTTCAAATCCCTGAAGTCCACACATACCCGGATTCTGCCATCCTTCTTCGGCACTGGAACAATGTTGGCCAACCAAGTCGGGTATTCGGATACCAGCAGGAAGCCTGCATCAATCTGCTTGGTGACCTCTTCCTTGATCTTAAGGGCCCAGTCAGGGCGGATCCTCCTGAGTTTCTGTTTGACGGGCCGGGCCTCGGGGTCAAGAGGGATCCGGTGCTGTACAATCTCAGGATCGATTCCAGGCATGTCTTCGTAGGACTACGCGAAAACATCTTTGAAATCTTTTAATAAAGCGACTAAGCGCTCGCGTTCCTCCGAAGACAACGTGGACCCGATCTGGACCAGCCGCGGGTCCTTCTCAGTACCAATGTTCATGGTAGTGATTTCATCCATTAAGGGTTTAACAAACCTCTCTTGCTCTTGTTCAATTAGTCGTTGCAAAACCGGAGGAATTTCGTCCTCGTCGTTTTCATCAAAATTTTGAAAGTCTTGATTTAAGCAATAAATCAAAGGCACATAAAAGTACTCGGAAACCACAGTCACCTCATTCTCATTAAGTACTTCCAAACCGTCTAGTTCTTTTGTTACAACAGACTCAAAAGAGAAAGAAAAAGACGACCTAGACAGGACTGTGGCATCCGGGTTATCACTCCCAGGAATACCGGACTCAGACTCAGACGAGCTAGAACCTGATTTCGACTCACAAGACTCGGTGGAATCAGATTCCGGCTCACTACCTGACCCGGTGCTGCTCAAAAATCCTTCCTGGTATTGCCAAACAAGGGAAGGTGCGATGGATGCATCCAAAATAGTTGCTGGTTGGCCCGCAGCCGTTTCATCTCCGATCATGAACACCGAGGAGTCATCCCCCAAGCACAACTGGTCGATCGAAGGATCTGAAAGTAGACACGCCAGTGCTACCCCCATTTCAAACTCTGTGTCCACAGACTCCGCTTCTTTGCTATGCTCAGCCTCAACTGTTGGGTTTGTCTGCTCTTCAGCAACATCATCCCCAGATATTTGTAAGTCGAAGAAGATTTCGAAACCCGGCACGCGCTTCTTCTCTGCGTTCAACCACGGCTCCGGAAAACCACAGAATGGAAAGTCCTCCCCCTCCCGGACGAAGCGTCCGTTTAGGGTACCTCGGATGGGCCGATGCATCAACTCAAAAGGCCTTCCCATCTGTTTTGCTTTGGCTCTCCCAGCCATTTCTTTTCCTCTTCTCACCCAATCTTCCTTAGTGGGCAGATAACCCAAGCCGAAGGTGTGGGGATTGTGTGGCACTCTGGCCAACGCTGCAACGCCTTTGCGGCCGCTCTTTCCTAATCCCATCCCGGGGATATGTTGGAGCTTGTTCATGAGATACACTGCCTGGGCACTAACATAGATCCCTTCGTTAGCAGCCATGATGTTTTGTACAACCTGAGCCTCAGCTAGGGTAAACCCTGATATGAACACATCTTCCATGCCATGCTCGATTTCTAGAACAGGCGTGGATACCTCCGGTGGTGGGTGGATTGATGAGTTTCCAAAGACAATGGCTACTCCCTTTCCATAGGGGTATTTCACCATTTGATGCAAAGTAGATGATACTGCCTTTACCTGATGCAGCCACGGCCGCCCCAAAAGCATGTTGAAACTGGCGGGCACCTCTAAGACATGGAAATCTATCTCATGCTACCCTGGCCCAACCTTCGTCTGAATCTTAACTGTTCCCATCACTTCTCGACTTGTGTTGTCATACGCCCGGATAACCTGGGCTGTTGGTACAAAATCTGCGGTTTTCAAACCAATTGCGTATGCCGTTCTCGATGGGCAGACGTTGATGGCGGACCCGGTATCAACAAGTACCACCGGTATCCATTTATCCCTACACTCCACAGAGATGTAGAGGGGCTTGTTATGGTCTGCCCCCTCGGGTGGCAATTCCTTGTCGGAAAAGGTCAGCATCGGGGTGGCTCCCCCCGGAAAGACCAATCCCACCAGCTGCTCTGGCGTGGTTTCTATTGAAAGCTTTGCTTTGTCCATGGCTGATACGACAGCCTCTCTATGCACCCGTGAGGCCATGAGCAGTCCCCATATAGAGATATCGGCTTGTATCTTTTTAAGCTGTTTGAGTACAGCCTCCTCTTCAAGTTGCTTCTCTTTTTGCTTTTCAGCCTCTCTATCCTTCCCAGAAGTCTCTGGCTGATCTAAGTGTGGAGGTTTGAAATACCGCCCACTCCGTGTCATGTGATCTACCTCTCCAAGGTACCAAGTGTCATCGGGTTGGTTGTTTCCCCAATCCTCGTCTGTATGGGCAAGGCATAAATCTTCATCCTCCCACCACATTCCATCAGCAGCTGACAGACACCTGTCCGGCCCTGGTACGACTGTTCTTGTGCTTGCAGCGCCTTCCATCCACATACCTACAGTATTCTCGGTTCCCGTGCACACAGCAGTTTCAACTCCCACATGGGCCTTCGCCTTCCTGATTCTCTCGGAATCTTCAAAACTTACTTGTTCCGACATGACTGACTGTTCAAGAATCCCTGTACTCAAAATACTCCAATGTCGAGCGAAATTCTTAATACCGACGCTCTCCGGCGATGTACTCTGTTCTTCGACCCTCCCGGCCGTTGCTGGTATCCTTGCCCCTGCTGGGCCCTGTTCTGACTGAAACTCTCCTATCACATCGGGTTGATCGTCCAACCACCCGGTAACTTCTACTGAATCCTCATAATCGAACCATGCGACCGCCGCATCCACTGGGTCTTGGTCACTGTAAAACTGGAGATCGGCAAGGTCCTCTCCCATAGCTGTTACACCATCTGTTCCCGGTCCCAGACTCTCTCCTTGAATCACACATAACTCTGCCTCTGTTGGCAATTCCACTCCGGGCCTATCTTGGCCTATTGATGAAATATAGTCGCTCGGACCATATGCCTTCTTAGTACAACCCCCAGATTCCGCAGACTCTGGATCAACAATCCGTTTTTCCTTTGGGATCTCCTCCCTCCCGTTCTCGACGGTCACCACTACTAGCTTGGGCTGGGTCATGGAGATGTCCATCATGCACAAGTCGGTGCAATCAGGGAGGAACACCTCTGGTTTAGGCAGATGGGTAGGTGTGATATAGATACTAGGGTCGTAGGACACGGCCCCGGTATGGATGAAATTGAGTCTTTTGGGCGGTGGAGCTTGGTTATGTGCGGGGAGAGGGTTTGTAGTAACGTTGGGTTTTTCCGGAGGCAGAATCACCCCGTTGTCGATAAGATCTTGAATCTCATGACGCAACCGGAAGCATAGGTCGGTATCATGGCCGTGCTGTTGGTGGAACGAACAATATTTGGCTGGGTTATGGGTATGAGGGAGTCTTTCTGGTAGGGGCCGCGGCTCCAGGGGCTTAAGATGCCCTTTTTTGATCAAAACCCCCAGAGCTTTGGATAGGGGCATATAAAGTGGGGCGAAGGTTCTGGTGTTTCTGGGTGGGTATTTGGTTGTTTGCAGGTTGCTTCCGAACGCGCCAGAGAATGGCGAAGCTGCCGTATTTCTTGGAAGGGGGTTGGTGGTGACCATGCCCACCTCCTGAGCTCTTGCAGTCGTAACGCCACTCGGGCCTGCATTAGTGTTGCGATTGAAAGTTCGTCTAGGCTGTTCCCTATCCTGGTCGATCAGACCCTGTTTTATCACGTCCTCAATCTGTACCCCCATTTCGTGCAGGTCAGAAAAAGTAGGAAAGGGAAGTACTATCATCTTTTGCATCAACTTCGGTTGGAGATTGCGCACAATCATCCGAATTTGGTCTTTGTCTGTAGGTCTCAAGGTCATCATTGAAGCCTTGGCCCTCCATCTGGTTACAAACTCTGAGAAACTTTCCTTAGGCTCTTGTCTAGTCGTCTCGAGATCGCGAGTTGTAATCTCAATCTGGGTATTGTATGAGTACTGTGCGATGAAGGCCTCAGCCATTTCGTCCCAATTCCTCTTGACGTCATCTTCTAACTTGGCATACCATATGGCCGCCACACTTGACAGGGTCCGGCCAAATAAAGACAGCTTCTGGAGCCTACTGAGGCCCATCGGCCTTAGGACATCTGAAAACAATCTTAAGTGCACCATGGGGTCCCCGGACCTGTCGAATCGATCAAGATGAGGCATTTTGAATCTGTCAGGCAGTGTCACAGCTGCGTCGGTATATCCGTCTTCAATATCGGGAATAGTCTTGACTCCCTGAGATCTCTTGAACAGCTTTTCAAGCTTGCTCAGCTTCAGTGCGGTAGGATTAGTCTCGAACTCAAAGGAAGAGTCCAGTAGGTTGGTGGGTGTTTTCGATAGCTGAGGTTGGATTTGAGGTAGGGCTGGAAGTGGGGGTGGTCCTGTGGGCAGTTCTGTATCATTCTGAACATTAGCTGTCTCCCCAAGGTTTGGAACTTCGGGTGGGGGAGGAACTTGATGCGAAGCAGATGCTCCGGTTTGCTGTTCTAGTCTGGCAATTATCTCTGCCTGTTCCTTCACAACTGTAGCCTGTTGCCTGGAGAATTCTGCCTGACGGACGGCATCCTGCTGCATTGTTTTCATGCTCTCTTGGAGGTGGCGCACCATCTCTTCCAGACTAGCCATACTATCCTGTTCTGGTGGAATTGCCGGTATATATTCTCCCTCTGTTGGTGACACGGAATCCTGATCCCTACTGAACACAGGTGGGGTAGATAAGGCCCTCTGAACTGACTGCTGTACTGATATCCTCTGCCTGACTGACCTCCGTCTAGTAACCGGGGGTAGTGAGTAGTACACTGGTTGTCCGTCTATCAGATCCTCAGATCGAAGGAGTCGACGTCCTCTAATCCAGGGTGCTTGGGGGATATCTATCGGGTCAGAAGCAATTATGCTCAACTACCTAATAAAAAGATAAATAAAGCGTATAAATAAACAGATAATCGGACAGCATAACAGCATAAAATAAACAATGTAACACACGGTTGGATATCACAACACACGGCGAGTGAACTGGGTACACTGTTTCTCAAGTACTGATCACTGTTTCTGAATCACTGTTCAAAATCTGAATCTGATACCCACAGATAACTGATTCCCCGAAATACTGTGACTGGTGCCCTCAGGTCGGATACCCTATCTTGCAAACTGATATGCACATTCCTGTAGAGATACACTCTAGAAGCACATAGCAAGTAAAGAGAGCCAAAACACCCCTATGTTGGGGTAGGGTTTCCCTGTCCTATTTTGTCAGGAGCTAGGGTTTCACTACGCACGCAGCGATTTCAAACAACCTATAAACGGGTAAGCAACCTGTCCTAGTTTGGAATGGTCACTATGGATCCGAATATGCACTAGGTCGAATGGTTAAAAGGGGTGCCCCGGTAAAACCGGGGTTTGTGTTCCCATGCTGTCAGAGCCCATAATCGGTCAGCCTTATGGTCATGCCTTGACAAGACAAGCCTCCGGCAAACCGTTCAGGAATGGCAGATGGCAAACACTGTGTTCCTAGGCGCACCAATGCACATGCAATGCAAAGAAACACATAGATGAAATCAAAAACAGGATATCACGAGTTCGAGTCAAGCTCTCTAACTCCCCAGCAGAGTCGCCAGAAACTGTAGACGTCCCCGAACGCATCCCGGGCGAGGAGTGCGAGTCCCCCCCCGTTCTGTTTCGATATTGGGTCACTACAGTTCGGACTCAAATTGTCACGGTTCTTAATCTGAACCAAAGAGTCCAAATCCGGCAAATCGTTTTTGAGAAAACAGATTTTTGAAAAGAAGTGCCAAACATGGACTGCTTTGCCAGATACAGAGTCGCCACCTAAATATTTTATTTTGGGAAATTTAGGAAACCCTGACTTGGTGCCGAAGGCCACGTGTCCGTCATCACCAAAGTAGTCTTGGCTCGGGAGCTTGGGTACGATCGGGGAAGGTCAGCTATGAGCACCCCCTCTCGCCCGGTCCGAAGACCGGCCTCTACTAACCGTGATATCCGTTTTTGAAAACGCTATGTGTTCTTATACCGGTTATTAGCCTAGAATTACTATGTTATGCGCACAGCAAACAAGTATAGACCGAATCCCCTAAATTGGAACAAAACATTGCATGTTCATTTTGAAAATGGTTTGCTACTCGCAAGTAGGCTAAAATGCAGGTTTTGCCACCCTCGAGTGGGCTTTAGAAAAGAGGGTTTTGCCACTATCTAGTGGGCTTAAAACTCACAGTTTTAATGCATTATCCCAATTTAAGCAATTCGACCTCCATCCACAGGCATCCAAGCAGTTATATCACATAAGCAGCTAGCCTCATGGTAATCATGCTGTCATGGTAACACTCACACGCATGCGGTATGCTAAAGCATAAAAGCTTACCTAGTACTCCAAGCCAAAACAGAAACTAGTTAGTAATCATATGCATGATCCTAGTTCATGTTAAAAATGGCTAATGCAACACATGCAAGAATGTAATTTAGATAGGCTCGGCTATCCTAAACATGGCATGTGGAATGCTACAAATAACACGTATTCAATTTGGAATTGAAATACAATACAGTTTGTATGATGTGCCGAGCCCGATGCATGTATAACAAATGCACGGATGCACGCATGCATAGCATAAGGTATGCTAAAATAAACGTGCCCTAATCTACCATCATAAGCAGGTAAATAAAAGGGAGAAAGAAGTGGAGGTTGGAAGACATACACACCACTCACCCACACTTATTACAATTATGCCCTCACACGGAGGGACCAAAAGAATATACAGTCCAAAAATAATACAGTCCAAATACAGAATAAATTAATTATTACAGAAATTTCTAATTATCAAATTAAATGTTAACATAAGAGAAAGGGGCCTCAGCCCTGCCTCGGGATGCGTGAAAGATGCATGTTCGATCCAACTTGCCCGGAAAGCCCACAACGCACCACTGCTGCCTCTGTTTCCGCTGCCCTGCCCTTCTGAAACACTGCCAAAGTCCCAGGACATCTCCCAAATGCACTGCAGTACACCACCGGCCGGAGGAAATAGCCACCGGCTGCTTGAATTGACCACCGGCTGTTCTGGAGGCTATCGGCTGAAAATATAGTGCCGGTCGGCACATTATACTACCGGTCGGCAGAAAGTTCCTGCAGGGGACAGTTTGACAGCAGCAGCAGACCAGCAATGCATGGCATGGGTTTTCAGGCATATGTATGCACGGCCATTGCCTCCTATCATGTTTGGGGACTCAAGGAAGCATGACCCTTGGTTCTTGGGCCATCAATTATGCATGTTGATACATGATGGCCTAAGGAATTCAAGGTTGCATTTTAATGGTAATGCATGCAACACACAAATGAGACCAAAACCTTATCATGTATAGATCAAAGATCTTGGTGACCAAAAGTTGAAGCAAGTTGCACCACTTGTAGTGTGAACTTCCCTCAACCCTTATGCTTGGTTTGACAACCCCAAACCAAGTAATGCAATGCATGTTATGCAAACATGACTCCATAAGGCAACTCAATGCTAAAAATGCCAACATGCCAAATGTAATGCAACATGCAAGGTGCAAATGCAATGTAAGCATTGACAAATCAAGCATAGGCTCATCATGCTATAACACTTAATGAAACAAGTATGCAACAAACATATAATAAGCATACAATGTTGACCTTAACTTCAATGGGGCAACCCTCAAACTACCCCAAAACAGTGGCAAAACAAGCCCTAAATGATGACCAAAATGCTATACAAACATGCAAGTTCATGGGCCTACACCTAAGGCACCAAAAAGAGCATCTTACTACCACTTTCACAACCACTCATGGCATGAGTCTAACAACCAAAAACAGATTTTTAGTATGCAAAATGACACCCAAATCCCCCCACATGGCACCCCCAAAATGCTCTAAACATGCAAGCATGCACAACACCCCTTTTAAAGCATAAGAGACCAACATTCCAAGACGTGGAAGAGGTGATAAATGGAGACATATAGGCATGGAATAGGGACTGAAATAGCATGTTAAAGGACTCCAAATCACTTAAATGGCCTAACCGATGCATATTCATGGATCACCTACTCAAGACTAGCAAGTCACAATGCAAAGCAACTATGTCAAGCACATCAAATATGACAAAATCAGTGCCTAATAGACCTTAAACATGACAAAACAACACTAGTATCTTCATGAGGTGAGGCTAATACATGCAAAGAACAAGGCCTAAATGCAAGGCATACTTTTAAGCATAAGAGAGCATTTCAAAACAAGTACGAGAGACATGCTAAGGGCCACAGATCCGACCACAAACAGAGGTCAAACATGCTCCAAAACACTCAAAAAAAAACTTTGAAATGAAGCCAAACAAGACCATGCACACATGCTACCTTATGAACCAAGAGTGAAGGCTAAAGAGGGACAAAGGGGAGAGGGGTGTCCCTCCCCTATATGAGACTTGAAACCATCTCCCTCACCACTGAAAACCCACTGGTTTTCAGTGGTGAGAAGGCCAAAAACACCAAGTTAAACAATGCTAAAAGAAAAGGCAATAAAAGGGCCAAAACAAGGCCTAAGAGGGTGAGTTCTTACTCAAATCAAAAAGTGACCTTAATGAATGTTCTTGAGCAAGTAAAAACAAGATTTTTTTCAGTTATAGACAAAGCTCAAAACACAAAGCAAAAGGGGTAGAAACTAGTTGCAAGAATGGGGAAACTAAAGTAACAAGCTCACCCTTGAAGATCCTTTGAAGAACAGGTGGAGCAGCCCTTCTCTAGTGATCAAAATCAGTCCAAAATCACAACAAACAACCCTCCAAGTCCCTCAATCTCGAAATAAGGTGTAATAGTGTGTGTAATGGTGCAAAAGTAAGGTAAAAGTGCACTATTAGGCCTAAAATCACACACACAAGAGGAGAGAGAGAGGAAATATAGAGAGAGAGTATATATCAGAGATATAAGCTCTGGTTTTCTATCTCAAATGACTAACCCCTAGCAAAGAGAAGGGACCTCCCCCTTATAGACACCAAAACTTACAAGTTAAGGAACCCAAGGCTCATCCCCTCCATACACGTGTATGGAGGGGAAACAAAAGCCATACAGTTGTAATAAAATATCTCCCAAAACAACTGTATAGGAGTCGGCAGGGCAAAATGGTCATTTTGCCAAGACAAGTGCCGACCGGCACAAAAGAGTGCCGACCGGCACAATATAGTGCCGGTGGCAAAAACAACCAGCCGGTGGCCTCTAGCCACTGCCGGTGGTGTGTGGGGATGCTTCACAAGGCATTCCCTGCCCCTCCAAGGCAAAGCACAAGTGTTTGGTGCAAAACCAGACACGAAACGGTCGAGCCGAGAGATCCTGAGGCAAGGCGTGCGAGCCGAGACCTCCAGGAACTCAAGACGAACACAAACATGGATAATCACCAAGTGTTCAGACGGTGACGTCCAAGTCTTAAGGACGGTCAAAAATGGGGTGTCTACAGTATAGCACTATTTTGTGCATTCACTCTGCATCGCACTGTCTTGTGCACCTGTATAGCACTGTTTTGTGCATTCACTTTGCATTGCACTGTCTTGTGCATTCATCTGGTCTAGGAGACCTTAAATCCTCTAAAGATGCAAGTTCTTTGGTATTTGTCGTGTCCGAACGACTTCCAGTGGTCTGGTATAGCCACCTGCCTATGTTTGCGGTGAGTTCCTAGGAGACCAACTGAGACGGTGGAAACTAGAGTTCAAATGGCCAATGCCTAGAACGCAAAGGTTCGGGATTTTTGAGACTAAAGTCTGGTTTAAATACCCATGGGTGTATCCTCGGCTTGAAATCTGTATGGCAGCCCTATAGGTTGAGGTAGCGTGTATGCGCCTCAATTCTGGATACTGAACCAACCTAGTCTGTCACCCTGTTGGAGAATAGGGAAAGTTGCGAACATAGCCCGGGAGAAAAGTAGTACCTATGGTTCGACCACCAAGAAGCGGAAGATCCCCAACAGTATAAGGTGAGTCATCACCAATTGCTTCTGTAAGGTACTTTCACTTCCTAGTTGCTACATCGTATTTATTATCTATTGCATCACATCTATTACTTCTATCGCATTGTATATAGAATTTATCACATGCATCTATTGCATTGTCCATTACATCATGCATCTTTTCCATGTTAAGCTTAGTCTTGCATGTGCTCATACATTTCCTTCGTTGAAGCATGGTTCTGTGATAGTGTGTACGCGCCTATTCCACTAAGAGAATTGTGGTCTAAGGGTTTCGGCACATTTTCTATGTTAGACTTCTAGGTAAAATATGGTTTGGCTTGCGCCTTATGCACTGCATCCATTGTATTGTCTTTTGTTGCATTCAGTATATAGGATCACGATCTTTCCTTAGCAGATCATTCCTCACTTGTACCATCCCACCCAATTACTTGTATTCTTTCTGCGAAACACATAGTTCTGCATGTGCACACGCTTATCCCACTAAGAGAATTGTGGTTTGAGGGCTCTGGCACCTTTTCTATGTTAAACGTAGTTTGATTTTGCATCTCCATCTCTTTATGATATTTGTGTGATTTTGCACTGCTTGTGGTTTGATAATTCAATTACATTGTATATCATGTGTATTGTTTCGTTGCATTGCATATTGTCTGTATCGTTTTGTTATATTGTGTATCATTTTGCATCCTGCCCCTGAACTACGCTAGTTGATTCCTTACAAAGGGATACGTAGGCAACCCTTGTGTTCAACCAACTGCATTTGCATTTTGTTTGTTTGTCCAAGTCTTTGGCCTTGTCAAAAATGGGTCGTCTCTAGGCTTTGACATTCACTCACGTCATTTCATGACTTTCGAGCTCTATCAAAGAGGGACAACTGTAGACACCCCATTTTTGACCGATCTCAAGACTTGGACGTCATCGTTTGTGCACTCGATGATTGTTCTTGTTTGTGCTCGTTTTGAGTGCCCGAAGTCCTCAGCGGAACACCTTGTCTTCGAGCCTCTAAACCTACTTGTTTTGTGCTTGTTTTTGGGCCAAACCTTGTTGCCTCTTGCTTAAAAGGGAGAGGGGCCTTGTCGGCCACTTTTTGGCCTAGTCGACCACTTTTTGTTCTTGTCGACCACTTGAAGTGGCCGGTCGGCTAGTTAGAGTGGCCGACGGCCATTTGTCCCTTTTGTCAGATATTTGTTTGCCAGTTGTGCCAGCTGTTGCTCACTGAAGTCCATCTCCATACACGTGTATGGAGGGATGAATACAAGCTCTAAGCTTGATTTTCTATATAAGGGGATGCTCTCCCCCATTTGAAGAGGTTAGACAATTTAGAACAAAATTTTCTCTCTCTCTAGAACTCTCTCTCTCTCTCCTCATGTTTTGTGCTTTGTAGTTAGCTTTCTCTACACTTTTGCACATAGACCCTTGATCAATCTTGACTACCTTGGAGCTGAGGTTCTAGGAGGTCTTATTGGAGCCTTAGAAAGGGTTTTGAGCTTGAATTTGTGCCTGAAATTGTCTTGTGCTTCAAGAGGTATAAGACTTACTCTTTAACTTGTCTTGCATAACTTGAGTTACTATCTTTTTGTACTATTTTGACCTGGTTTTTCAACTACAAAAAAAAAAAAAAAAATCTGTTTTTGAGTTTGAAAATGGTAGTTTAAGTCTTGGTGAGTTAAGGGGTTGTCTCATTTTTTTGCTCTTTGGCTTGTGAAGCCTTTTGTGCCATTTGTCACCACCTTTAAACCAAACTTTTTGGCCCTTTTAACCACTGAAATTCAGAGTTATTTCAGTGGTAAAAATCAACTTTTGGAGTCCAAAATAGGAGGGTTTAGCCTCTCCTCCTTGTGTCTTGCTTCCATGCCTAGGTTGCTTCACATGTTAGCTTGATTTTCTAGTTTAACTTAGCTTAATTCAAGCATGTTTTAGGCTTTATTTTGGCATGTTTCAGCTCTGTTTTGCGTTGGTTGGAGCACTCGAGGCTTGCTTTGTGTACTTGTAGTGCAATTGTGCTTGTTAGTCTAGCTCGTGCTATGTTTTGCCCTCTTATTCTAGCTATATTTAGCTTAATTCAAACATGTTTTAGGACTCATTTTAGGCTATCTTAGGACCGTTTTGAAGTGTTTGTATCTTTTGAGCTTTGTATTGCATGTCTATAGTGTAATGGTTTTCACTAGCTCATTGTTTCAAAGCTTTAAGCATAAGGTGCTTGAGTTGCTTGCATGTTGTAGTGTTATTTTGCATAAAATCTCATCATCATAATCTCTGTCACATACTTATTTGTTTCACTCTTTCATTCATTTTGAAAGTTACTTTGAACCCCTTGTTGGCTTGAGTGAGAAATTGAGACACTTATGCTTAATGGTTTTAATCCTCTTTTGAGGGTTTCTACTAACCAACGGCATGAGGACTCTTTCATGCTCAAGGCACTTGTGGTTTAAGCCTACTTTCAATTAGAGGACTCTTACCTTGGACTTAATCGATTAAAGGATTAATTGGTAATATAAAATGAGTAAAGAAAATGAACAAAGTAAAAGAGGCAAGATTAAGCATCTTTGTGTTGCATTGCATGTGTTCGGATCGGACATTAATCCAAACACAAGAAAAATGGGACGTTTCATACTCAAAGCGATGAAACGTGCCACTTTTCTTGGTTACTAACACCCTTGATCATACATGATAGGGTGGTGGTCTTTTGAGTCTTGTTTGGCACTTATTAAACTTGTACAAGCTTGGTTTTTTGGCCATCATGCATGAAAATTGCTTGGTTGATGGTTTGAAGGCCAAGAGTCACCCTCCTTTGAGTTTGTGTGATGATCAGAAGGGTAGCAGTACACACATTCCTTGAAAATACATTGCTTTGCCTTTATTTGCTCTCTGTTGCAGCAAAAGGAAAAGTCCAGGGATGTGGTGGCCGACCGGCCAGTTGTAGTAGCCGATAGCCACTTTTTGCAGCCGACCGGCCACCAGTCAATTTTTGCACAAATGTGCTCCTGAGTTAGAGCAGAGATGTTCTGGGAGTTGGCACAATTTTCAGTGATCAAGCGAGTGCAAACAGAGGCGTCCAATGGCAAGGTGGTGGATTTTCGGGAAGAAGCCAACCGAGCATGCATGCGTCCCTCACCCTCGAGGCCATTTAATAGCTTTAATTAGTTTAGAATATCTAGTTAATGTAAGTGTTGTAATTAATTAGTTAGTGTAACTAGTTATTCAATTTTGATTTGTTGCAATTGATTAACTCAGAATAAGTTAGTTAATTAGTTTCAATTGTGTTGTAATAGTTAGCTTATTCATTCGGACCTTCCTTCGCGAAGGTATAATGTTGTAATAAGTGTGCGTGCGTGCGTGCGTGTGTGCATGTATTCCAACCCCATGTCTTTCTCCCTTTTATTTCATCGCTTTCGATGGTTAGTTTAGGGATCATATTTCAATTAGCATATCGCATGCTTACATCCATTCATTTGTCTTGCATACACCGAGGCTCGGCGCATCATTCAAACTGCATTGTCAATTCCAATACTTCTTTGAATACGTGTTTTGAAGCATGCTATCAAAGTGTTGCAAATGCCATATTAGTAACCGAGCCTATTAATTTCATATTGCATGTGTTGCTGTAACACGCCCGCGAGGGACCCCGCGCTACACGCTACAGTTCGGACTCGATTTTGTTTGCGGTTCTAAATCTGAACCAAGGAGTCCAAATCCGGCAAATCATTTTGAGAAAACAGATTTTTGAAAAGAAGTGCCAAATATGGACTGCTTTGCCAGATACAGAGTCGCCACCTAAATATTTTTTTAATGGGGGAATTTAGGAAACCCTGACTCGGTGCCAAAGGCCACGTGTCCGTCATCACCAAAGTTGCCTCGGCTCCGGAGCTTAGGTACGATTGGGGAAGGTCAGCTATGAGCACCACCTCTCGCCCGGTCCGAAGACCGGCCTCTACTAACCGTGATATCCGATTTTGAAAACGTTATGTGTTCTTATCCCGGTTATTAGCCTAGAATTACTATGTTATGTGCACAGCAAACAAGTATAGACTAGATTGCCTAATTTGGAAATAAGCATTGCATATCCGTTTGTCTTGAAAAACACTTTGGAATTTGCTACTCGTAAGTAGGCTAAAATACGGATTTCAACGAGTTTTTCCAATTCAGACAATCCAACCTTCACCCACAGGCATTCAAACAGTTTATCTCACATAAGCAATTAGCCTCATGGTAAGTATGCTGTCATGATAGCACTCACACGCATGCGGTATGCTAAAACATGAAAATACTTACATCGTACTCCGTGCCAAAACAATGAACTAGTTAGCAAACATGCATGGTCCTAGTTCATATTAAGTTTGACTAATGCAACACATACAGGATGCAATTAGAGTAGGCTCGGCTAACTTAAACATGACATGTGAAATGCGATCAATTGATGCATGTATTCAAGTTAGATTTGAAATACCAATGCAGTTAGCGTGATGCGCCGAGCCCGGTGCATGTAAGACAAATGTATGGATGCACGCATGCAGTCATATTGTATGCTAATTTAAACATACCCTGATCTACCATTATAAGCGGGTAAATAAAAGGGAAGAAAGAAGTGGGGATTGGAAGACATGCACACACACGCACCCACACTTATTACAAATTTGCCCTCGCCCGGAGGGACCCGAAAGAATATACAGATAATTAACCTACAAGCTAATTAAAATATTACAGTCCATCTAATGAGTTAACAAATTAACTAAGCTAGAAGAAACAGTAAACCGCCTCGGCAAGAGAGCCCAATGCAATGCATGCTCGGTCTTGCTCGGAAGTGCACTGCCATGCGCAATCTGCCTCTGTTTTCCCTGCTATACTCCTCTGAAGATTGCCAAAATCTCAAGGTTGCCTTTCTGAACACTGTAAAGTACCATCGGCTGGAGAGAATGGCCACCGGCCGTAGGAGATGTTCGTCGGCTGAGAATGAATCCATCGGCCACCAATTGTTTGTCGGTCGGCACTATGTGCAGTCGGTCGGCAAAAAGTTCCTGCAGAACCTGTTTGACAGCAGCAGAGGACAGAGCTTTGCATGGCAATGCAATTCAAGCTATATATGCACCAATCATGTCCCTTATCATGTTAGTGACTCAAAGGGACATGCTCCTTGGTTCTCGGACCATCAATCGCGCATTTCCATGCGTGATGGCCCAAGGAACCAAGTGTGCACATTTTGATGTCAAATGGAAGGCAAACCAACAAACCAAAGGCCTAATTCCTATCACTAGATCAAGGAACAAGACATGCATGTAAGATGGAGTGCAACCTAAGCATATGAACTAGCATGCAACATGGACAATGCAATGTATACATGCAAGCATGCAAGCAAACGTGCAAGGTAAGTATGAAAACAAGCATAGGATGGACTTAAACATGATTTAGGCAGCCTTAAATAGACCTAAAACAGTGGCCATAATGCTAAGCACATGAAGGCAAATGTACATACAAGCATGCATGGATACATGGTTCAAGACTTAAGGTAAGCCAAGAGGCTTAAACCAAGGCCAAGTCAACCAAGCCTCACAAGACCAAGGGGACTTAAAATAGGTCTAATGTAGACCTAAACAACACCCAAGGAACACCTAGATGGCATCTAAGTGACTCAAGTATAAAGGCATGCACAAATGCTTAACATGGAGCATACAACACAAACATTTGAAGCATTAAAGAAGCTATGAAATGCAAGCATATAAGCATGCTAAGTGGACTGAAATAACATGGAAAATGGTCCCAACCCACTGAAATGAAGCAAGGATGCATGCTATACATTCACACACTTCACACACTTAAGGCTAACAAGCCAAAAATGCAAAGGGGCTATACTAAGCATGCCAAAGTCGACCCAAACAACTAAGGACAGACCTCAAACATAGCAAAATAAGCACAAAAGCTTCACAAAGCCAAGCCTAAAACATGCTAAAACAATGGTTTACAACCTAAGGCATATTAAGGCAACAACAAGGCATTACATGGCATGTATGTTAAACTAACATGGTGTACCAAAACCAACATACAACAATGCTATTTCATGGCAAAATAAGCATAAATAACAACCAAGGCATGGTCAACATGAGCCTAAGCTAGGTACTCCCTCAAGAGGCAAAAATAGTCCTTTTCAAGGACAACAAGGAGAGGGGGGTGGCCCTCTCCTTCTTGGGACTTCAAGGCACCATCCTTACCACTGAAATCCCTCAAGATTTCAGTGGTGAGGAGGCCCAAACACCAAAGTCCCAGAGCTCACTCAAAATAGCACAAAAAGGGGGCCTCTCAAGGCTTAAGAGGGGTCAAACACCTCCAAACCACAAAACACTCTTAACAAACTATTTAGAGGGCCAAAAAACAGAACTTTTTTGTGTTATACACTAAGCTCAAAAACAGATTTAAGACAGGCTAACAAGCTATGCAAGAATGGGGAAAAAGGGGTAAGATTGTTACCCTTGAAGCACCTCTTCACAAATGAAGGACCAGCCCCTTCCTTGAGCTCAAACCAGCTCCAAAGCTCCAATATCAGACCTCTGGCCCTTCAAGAACCAAGAAAAGGTGTAACACTATGTGTTTGTGTGCAATAGTAAGCCTAAACACACACAATACAAGAGAATGAGAGATAGATATAGGATAGATACAAAACCCTAAACCTAATACCAGAGCTTCTCTCACAACTTTTCTAACCCTTTTGTCTAACCCTAATGCCAAGAGAGGAGCCCTCTTCTTATAGGCAAACCAATCTTGTAAAGCTTGTCAAAGAAGCTAAAAAGAAGGCCATCCCTCCATACACGTGTATGGAGGGAAACAAAATGCAAGACAGCTGTCTTAAAATATCTGCAAAAGCAGATGAACAGTAGTCGGCTGCTCAAAATTGCCATTTTGACAAAATTAACTGCCGACCGGCAACAAAGAATGCCGACCGGCAATATACATTGCCGATGGCAACAAAACACCAGCCGGTGGCCTCTAGCCACGGCCGGTGATGTGTGGGGATGCCTCACAAGGCATTCCCTGCCCCTCCAAGGCAACAAACAAGTGTTTGGTGCAAAGCCAGACACTAAACAGTCGAGTTCGGAGATCCTGAGACAAGGCGCGTAGCCGAGACCTCCGGGAACTCCGAACGAACACAAACATGGATGATCACCGGGTGTCCAAACGGTGACGTCCAAGTCTTGAGGACGGTCAAAAATGGGGTGTCTACAGTTGCATTAAGCATTTTGTATAGTTAGGATCATGCATATTTCTAACTAGTTTTTGTTTTGGCTTGGAGTACTCGGTGAGTTTTATGCTTTAACATACTTGCATGAGTGTGATTTCCATATTACCATGTTTTGCATGCTTTCCATGAGGCTATGTGCTTAAATTCTAAACTGCATGAATGCCTGTGGATGAAGGCTTTGTTGCTTGAATTTGAACAATTCGACGAATGTGATGTTTTAAGCCCGCTTTGCGAAGTGGCAAATCATGTTTTAAGCCCATCATGTTTGGTGGCAAATCCGCGTTTTAGCCCACTTGAGGGTGGCAAATTCAAACCATTTTCAAAAACAAACATGAGTTGAATTGTTCCAAGTCTTGTGACTAGTCTATACTTACTTGTGCGCGTCACATAGTAAACTTAGCTAATAACCGGGACAAAAACACATAATGTTTATAAAACATCATATCATGATTGTAGAGGACAATCTTTGATCGGGCGAGTGGGTGTGCTCATTTCAGGACCTTCTCCTCTCGTACCTAAGTTCCTGAGCTGAGACAACTTTGGTGATGACGGACACGTGGCCTTTGGTATGAGTCAGGGTTTGCTAATTTTTCCAAAAATAAAATATTTAGGTGGCGACTCTGTAATCTGGCAAAGCAGTCCAGTTTTGGCATTATTTGATTCAAAATCGATTTTCGAAAATGATTTGCCGGATTGGACTCTTTGGTGATTATCAGTTTCACATTACACTTGTGAGACTAGATTCAGAACCACAGGTAGAGTACAAACTATGAGGCCTTCTTTTCAAACCCTTTTTTGAAAGGCGGGGGCGCGAAAAAAGACGAGCCACACTTACATCTTTTCAAGATATCATTTGGTTACAGCAAAAAAAAAGAGTCATAAGCTCTATACATGTAAAGCCCTTGGCTTAAATAAGCATTTAAACATAAATATAACAAAAACAGAGACTTCAGCCCTCAGTCCTCCCAAGCTATGTCCTTAGAGAAAACATATTACCAATACTTGAAAATGGTTTCCCAAGTAGGATGAGCCAAAGCCCAATAGAGATAAACTAACACAGTATATGAGGTTTAACTAAGATATGAGTGTCAGATAAATGTTCAATATTCATGACCAACTTACATTCTTCCCATGATTACTCAATATAGGTAACCACATCTCGATCCATTTCTATTCATTCATTTCAAGTTAATCCATTAACCAAATTCATTGTTATCTAATCAACCAAAATGCGACTACAACTCAGTGGTTCACAATTCAATATAACCATTACTCAAACACTTCTATTTCTGCCATTTTACGAAATTCACATCCGAGGGAATTGACACCCATAAATATAAGATTTTGGAACTTTCACCCTGGACACTCCGGCTAACTTAATTTTAAATGGAGTCCATCCCCTATCTCCTCCCAAACAATGGAGTACATCCTCTATCTCTCCCCAAACAAAGATACATATACGATGTATTAAAGGTATCATCATATACAATGACTATCCACAATACATAATCAATGTCTCAATCATACTGTCATATTCGATGACATAATTTAAATGATAGGTTTCAATTCACCTAATCTTCATGTAATTTCTACAACAATCATAGCTATCCTCCACCGATAGTCTAAAATAGATATTTCTAAATAGATATACAATCTTTATAACAGACAATTTATCAAATTTTCATAGGTGAGTGATTTAACAAATCCAACTACACCATTCATTCATACACCCTCTCAATTTCACATTTCCATATCAATTTCATTATTTATACAAAATAATTATTTAACTCATATTAGGGCAATTTCTCCCCTTTTTCAAATATCAACCCAAAGGCTAAATTCCACCATTTAACACTAGAGAACCTCATAGACAAAGCCCCATAGTCATTTTGTAAAACCAATATGGAAAACCCTTCTTTCAATTTTGAATCCAAACCCTAACTTTACCCAAATCCTCCCAAATCTCACCATTTATATATAATAACAAGTACCTAGGTTAAAAACCATAGTAAAGTGTAGGATATCCCTACCTCAAGAGTAGAAGTCCAAAGAAGAAGAAAAAGAACTTCAAAAATGCACAAAGCCAAGTTTTGTTCGAATGGAATGGAAACCCACAAGATGTTCCACCTTTTTCTCAAAGAAAGTAGGGTAGAGATGCTTAGATCTTGGAGTATTTGTAGAGAGAAGTCATGTTTTAGAGAGAGAATGAGCCAATTTAGGGTTTTGGGGTGAAAAGATATAAAATTTCTGTGTAAAAATGAGCTGCTGCGAACTGATATACGCGAGACTCATTCAAGTGAAGGAGTTGTCGCTCGAGTGACCAGACACAATAAGTGACCTCGCTCGAGTGTGAGAAGCGTTATTCAAGTACAGAATACATACCTTAGAAGTTTTACAGACGCACACCCTCGCTCAAGCCCAAGAAACCTCGCTCGAGCGAAGACCTCAACCTTTCCAGAAATTTTGTGTCTGGGCAAAGTACTGAGAGCACTCAAAGCTCGCTCGAGCGCAAGAAGTCTTGCTCGAGCGGAGAAGCAAATTTCACAAGGCTCGCTCGAGCGAAGAAGCAATTTTCTGGACAACAACAGCTTGAACAACTAGCAACTAACCTGCTCTGAACACGCTCAACATATTCCAATACTCAAACCCAAAGACAAGAGAGGGAAAACAAGACGTGGATAGCAATATTTAACCACGAAACCCAAATCCGGATTACAATTAAGGTCGGGTCAAAACTGGGATCGCTATAGCATATGCTATAGATTTAGGGTTAGGCTTGTAAATGTATATCTGCATATGTTACTCTTTTGTACAAGTAATTGGAACTAATGAAAGTTAATTACTTTATCATGGCATTGTTATTTATTAATATTGTGGGTGGTTTTATGGTGATTATTTTTGGGGCGTTACAATGTTAGAGCACATAAATTTCACCACGAGTTTCGTTTTAATGATTCGAACTATTCATTTTGTAGAGTCTTTTATATTCAATAATCATAGAATTTTTTTTTATTGCATTCATCTCCGAAAAAATAAAATGTTTTTGAAAAAAGACGATTCATTTTTTGGAAGACAAACGCGATAAATTAAAAAAACAACATTTTTTTTTAAAAGAAAAAAAAACCCAAATTGGGAAATCAAAGTACTAATTATGCAATTAGATGAATGAATACCCAGAAGATAAAATTCAACTGGGTATGTGAAAGTGATTCAAAGAAGACAAACCCAGATAGAGATTAACAAGTAAACAAGAGACCTCATGAGAAAAATGAGTCCTACTTTAGGTCTTTCTCCGGTGACTCTCTGCTTCTGCTCATGTGTATATTTTATTTTACTTTTTTTTACGCCAAAACTAACCCTCCAGACTACCCAACCTACCTTCTCTCCCCATCCAGCCAAAGGCACCACACCAAATCGATTCATCACCATCAAAACGACATGTGAGAGAAACAGAGAAAAGGGACCAAAAAAAAAAAAAGGAAATAAATAAATAAAAACTCAAAACGACGTCGTTTAATAAAAGATCATCTCAGCTTATCATCTCAGCCATCCATTCACTTTACTTTTGACGTGGTGCGCTCACAAGGAAAGAACTACATATTGCATTACAATTTAGTACTACAAAGTAGGGGTGTGCGTTGTACAGTTCAAGCGGTTTGAGAGTAAATTACAAACCGAATGGCGAGTTAACGGATTGACAAATTGCGGCTTGGACGGTTTTTGGTGGATTGGCAGATTGGCGAATATTCTAACTAATTATCATACATTTACATAATATATAACACTAATTTGTATAATATTTTTTAGATATATAACACAAAGTAATTTTACATAATATGTCTCATATATATAACCACTAATTTATAACAAATTTCATATCTTAAATCTATCTCACATCTATTTTTACATTGATATTTCATTGAAAATTAAAAAATATATATGTATTAACTATAACAGAGCGGAGCAGTTCGGTTGGCGGATTATAAATTTTAAAGTTTAAACCGCGATTAGCGGTTAGAACGGTGCGGATTGATGCGGATTAGTGCGATTTTAGCAGATTGAGCGGTATTTTGTACAGTCCTACTACAGAGGATGACACAAGAGGCAAAATATGAGAACTATCAATATAATTTATCTATAATACTAATACTCAAATGAATTTGCACAAGGCACTTGTGATGAAATCGAAATTTAAACGTTTTAAGTTTAATAATTAAAAATTAAAAAAAAATAAATTAGGCCCTATTATAATTGATAAATGTTGTAATTCTTTATCTTTAGTGGTAGAAAAGCAAAAAAAAAAAAAAAAAAATCATTATAACAGTGATATCACCATCGCAAGATAGTTATTCTTTAAAAATGGGATTCACCCTCCAAATATAGGTTTACTATTTATTAGTGATAACACATATTAACGGTAACCGATATCACCATGATACTAATTTTTTATTCGTAAAAAATGAATAACCAAATTATATTATGATCTCTCCAACAAATAAGAAACATTATATTCGTACAAAAATTTGAAACTCTCATATTAGGATGAGTCCCACATATCATGTGAGGGCTTCTGTTTTGTATACCACAATTTTGTGCATAGCAGTGCTGCCAACAAATTAGACTCCACAACCCACTTTCAGACTTGCTTCCTCATTTCCCTCTCTCTCGTGGGGAGAACTTAGATTGTTGCCGAAGAGTAAAAATTTAGTTTAATGGTTAATGGTGATATTATTGATATAGTATCATCAGCAGTTTTAGATACGACGTATACATGAAGAAAGTTAAAAAATGATTACATGGTGATATCAAAAAACGTGGCACCACCGTTATATTTAAATTTTTATTTTTATTTTTTTATTTTTTTTATTTTTCATTATGAAAGAATAAAACTCCAATCATCATCTTGGATTTTGTTCATTCAAAGAAAATGATTTTGCTGGATAAGTTATTTAGTGGTTCTGACACATAATTTGATGATGTCTCAGGAGTGTTGAGATTAATGGGTGGGATCCGCAACTTTTTGTTAGAACATGAGACAAGAAGGAAGCTTGGCATTTAGGGATTGTTTGGGATGACATAAATAAGTGTATTTTTTACCTTTTTACGAAAAGATGTGCAGAAAAGTAGAGAGGTGATGTGATGAAAAAAAGATAAAAAGATAAATTACTTTGCAATTGCCAAACTTGGCTTTAGTAATTGACAGACAACCCTAAGGGCATGTTTGATTGGATGGATTAGAGCATGAGATTGGGATTATTAATCCGTGGACCCAATTATCTCATATTTGTCTTAACATTTTGGTTTATGATTATTAATCCAATGGATAATTAATCCAACAAATTTGTAGGATTATTAGTAATGGGGTAGGGGTGAGATTATTAATCCAATAGATATTAATCCAATTGGATAGTGAATACTACACTAATTTAATAGGATTATTAATACTTCACTATTAATCTTTTGAATCAAACATGACGTAAACCATTTAATAAATTTTTTTGTTTTCCATCTGTATTGTGGGCCACATGAGTAACTTGTGTTTTAACAGAGCAAATGAACAATAAGTTTATTATTTAAAATTTATTTTTAATATTTTTTTTGGAGAAAATTATTATAAGATATTTAAATTAATTTTTTTATTATATATATTTAGAAGTCTAATTAATATTTTAGAAATTATTTAGGGGTAAAATGAAATTTCAAATAAAGTTTTCGTGCCATGTTAGTAATTTTTGTTTGATTATATTGACAACATGATAAAATTCATTAAAATCAAATAATTTAAATATAAAATTAATATTATTAAAAACATCAAAATTTAATTTAATTTTAAGTAATATTGCGAAAGACAAATTGAAATTTTTTATTCCATAAAATAAATGAGCATTTTTTTATGTGTGTGGTAGCTATCTTGTTCAATTTGTAATCATAGCGTTCTTAGAAAAAAAAATTATAATTTTAAATTGAATAATTTAGTATCCGTATACTTTAAATTCGGTTTCTTAATTTAGTTTTTTCATATAAAATTTTGTTAATTTTTTCTATATGTACATCTTAAGAAAATGATTAGTGTCTTAAAATTGTTGACTATAACTTTTAACCTAAACGAAAAGACTAAATTAAACCTAAATTTAAAATATAAAGATCAAATTATTCAGTTTAATAAGTCTCTGAGTTAATTTTTGATATAATCCTATGTCTTTGGTTGTAGACGAGTGGTTGAAGCTATGATCAGCCAATGGAGGAATGGATTGATCAAAGTCACCTCACCATCAACAAATTAGAAAATGACCAACCCACTTTCTATTTGCTTCTTCCTCCTTTCCCCCTCTATCGGGATAGATTACAGCAATATAGTCTTTTCTTTCTTTTTATTTTTTCAAACAATAATAATAGATATAAAATTTGGGGAATTAACAAATTAGTTGAAAGTTGAAAGAAAAAAAAAAAAATTCAAATTAATGGTGAAGTTTATAAATTTTACTTATTAAATTCATAAATTTTTCCAAGTGTTTTTAATTGTTTTGTCAAAGTTACCCATTTATAATTTCTCCTAAAATTTTAAATGCACATCATTTGATCACAATTTGAAATACAAAAATTTTACATTTAGTGAGAAAATTATTAAATCTGTGGGTTTCATTTTATGTGGAGTTCAACATTTTATTTCAATGTTTATTTATGGAGGAGGATTCCCTCCCGTTCAGATTTTGGACTAGAAGGCGCTATTCAGGCTCGTGGGGCCCACTACGTGTCCTGTTTTGATAATTCAAACAATTTATTTTGGTAGATATTTCGTGTATTTGATGGGTCGTTGAACACACCAAAATTAAATACTAAACTATACCAAATTCTATTAGAATAATGGCAAGTCCAGGTATCGATCCACAGTATTGTGAAATTAAACTAATTTAATTGTCAAATTCCTAAATTAATTTCGATAAAAAGATTGGTTGTTTATAACCTAATTTAATAACGAATAAATTAAACTAAGGAATTAAATTATCAATAATATATGAAATTGGGTTTACTGAATTGGGGGAAAAATCCTAGGGTAGAGAATTCACCACTAACTACATAATTAGGGTTTTCAATTGAAATCAATTATGCTATGGTTTGAACGGATTAATGCTTCGCAACTACAAGCTCAAACCATTTAACAAGAAGATTATCACATTCAATGTACGAGCACGAACCATCTCAAGTAATACGAATCGTTCACTCTAAACTAAGGTATCGTTCCTCGTAGCATGGTTCGTCTCATATCTTGAATGTGAAGGAATAGAAAACACATGTATGGATAACATTCAACAATCACAGAAAGTCAAATATTCAAAGAGATAATGAAAATTATATAAAAGAACCTTCTAAATCACCATACAAATGTTCAAACCTTTACATAATTAATAATCAAAAAGAAAATTGAATAATTACATGGCTAGTGTTTCATCAAAACCCTAAAAAAGAAGACTAGCCACTCATGGAGGAGTGGAAGGAGGTAGATGGAGAAGAAACCACCATGGGAGACATCCTTGAAGCTTTTTGTTTCTTCCCTTCCAAACCCTAGCCTCTCTCTTTAGGTCAAAACAATTTCAGAACCCTAGAAAAGCCTTTTCCTTTTCTTTTTATACTTCTACTCACTTCCAAACAGGTTTAAAACATCAGTTTGACTTTTACAGAAAAGTCAACTCTGTCTAAATTTTGTCTTTTTGTCCATTTTATGCTCCGACGATGTACAATCTGATTGACATTCAACACACATAAAGTATATGGTTTGACCAGCAAGTGAAATTAAGAGATTCTAATTAACGGCCTCAATGATGTACATTTCGGCCTTAATCACATCCCCCAACTTACTACTTGCTAGTCATCAAGCAAGTAAAATAAAATAAAATTAAACAAAATCTATCTATTTCCTCTTTCGTGGGAAAACGGTTGCATTTAGCATATACAGCAAGCCTTTAAACGATAAGGCTACCCCAAGTGGACGAGTAAAGTCTCATGAGGGTTTTCAGAAATAATACCCACAAACATTAATATATTCATATATACTCAACAACAAATGATTACACTACTCCACCTGACAATCAACTTATGTGCCACTACAGTGTGATATTGAGACATCATGAGTCATTGAAGACACAGTGGACAAGCATGAATGAACCTATTGAGTCAAAACCACAATTCAGTTAATACAAAAGTAAAGTTCCCTATACTTGTGCATACTAGTAGACAAGTCATGAGTACCCTCGGTGTAAAGTGCAATCACCATATTAGTTAACTATCCACTATAATAGCCTAGTGTAACTCATAATAACACCCAACATATCCAGAAAAACTAACCTGTTGCAGTCAAGATTCTCAAAAGTAGTATTTTTTTTTTTTTTAAATGACTGTGCAATGTCCTGATTCATTAAACTTCCTAATCAACCCATGTAACAAGCATTGGGCCAATGACTCCCAAACCAGACGGTTTTAGGGCACTAGGTGTAAAGACACCCCTACGGGCTTAATAACTCGAGTTGAAAATGTTACGAATCCGAACAAGTCATTCTTCTTATTTTTCCTTAACTGTGCAATGTCCAAGTCCCTTAAGCTTTCTAATCAACCAATGTAGCAAGTTTTGGGCCAATGACTCCCAAACCAGACGGTTTTAGGGCATTAGGTGTAGAGATACCCCTACGGGCTTAATAACTCAAGTTGAAAAGGTTACGAATCCGAACAAGTCATTCTTCTTATTTTTCCTTAACTGTGCAATGTCCAAGTCCCTTAAGCTTTCTAATCAACCAATATAGCAAGTTTTGGGCCAATGACTCCCAAACCAGACGGTTTTAGGGCATTAGGTGTAGAGACACCCCTATGGGCTTAATAACTCGAGTTAAAAAGGCTACGAACCCAAACAAGTCAAGTTTTTTTTTTTTTTTAAAGAATCTTGGCTCCTCATTTATTCTTTTCTGCAACTCTAGCTATTATTAATGATGTACACCAGGGATTATAATAAAAAAGATCATCGCTATGATAGTGTGTCCATGTGAATTAAGGCATACTCATGACAAGTGTACTAAAACCACAAATACTGACAACTCTCCTCGTGCAAACATCGCATGCAAGTATCTACCCAATAAACCCTTTTCATACAAGTCTACTATACTCTCCAATTAACATATGCAGATATCATCACCCTACTAGAAAAAAGTCACATCAAGTGAAGTAATGCAGTCAAGTGAAACAGGTATAAGCATGAATTATGAGCCAAATAGAAATGCACAAAAGAAAATATAACCCTCATCCCTCAACTTGAATATAACATTATCCTCAATGGAAAAGGAAAGAGAAATGAGAGAATATTACCAGAATTATAGGTGCACATCCAGATAGGCAGAGAGTAACATATACACAAGTTGGCACCTTTTTTTTTTTTTTTTTGAAGAAAAGAAATAATTAAATAAATGAATAAAAATGACATTAAATTAAATTAACTAAACTATAAAATAAAATAAACTAAACTAAACTATAAAATAACGAAACTACAAAAGTGACTAAAGTATAGAATAAAATAACATAAACTAAACTTTTTTTTTTTATTAATAGAAGAGAAGAAAATAAAATAAAATAAAAACTAAACTACTTAATAATTAAATGAACAATTACATCATAGAATAAAAAAAATAAAATAAAAATAACATCACTAACTAAACAAATTAAATTTAAAAATAAAAATAAAACAATTCACAAACTAATGAGAATTAGTAACGAAACAATTTAAACCAAACAAATATAGCCAAAAAAAAAAAAAAAAACTGAATTAGGATTATTGTTAGCACCATGATATTTGAGTTTTTTTTTTTTCAAAAATAGAAAAATAAAAAAAAATAAAAAAATTTGATTTTTTTAATATATAAATAGAAAATTATAAATAAAATAATTGTATATTTATTTATTTATTTTTAAAATTTATTTATGTATTTAGTAAAAATTTATTTACTTAAATAAATTAAAAATGAAAGTAAAATAATAATAATAATAATAATAATAAAGCAAAACAACCGCACCAACTCATGCACCAACACGCACCTGCCGCGATTTAACAACCTCGCGTGAATTTTTTTTTTTTTTTTTTTTTTTCAATCGTCCTCCTGCATGTGCAGGGCCCAAGCCGCACGTGCGGCTTGGTCAAAGTTCTCCAGCCCGCACCTGCTTTTAAAGCAGGGGGCAATCTTTGTTTTTGTAACAACCCTCGTACTGATTACCGTTAAACCACTGAATTATCTACTAATTACTGCTAAACTGAACTGATAATGACTGATAAGTGAACTAGATGAACTACTGAACAGACTGAATGAAACTGAAACTGAAATTGAATGAGTTAACCTATTGTATTGCATTCCTATCTGTTTGATTTATTAATTATCTGTTTGAATTTATATGTTTAAACTGCTAATTGAAAGCCTTATCGGCGGCCGAATTAGGAACCGTTTAGAGTTTTGGGATCAGTAGAATATTTGTGATTTAATGATATATTTATCTGAAAATTGATTAGGAATGATTAAATTAGGTTAAAAGTGAGTTCATTGCTAAGTTTGACTTAATTACTATTATGCCACCCTTAGTGGCCACTATCTAGTCATATATTTGAGTCTTACACACTTAATCAAAACACATTGCATTAGCCTCATCCTTGTTCTTGCCGACTCTAGAGTGAGAGGAAGTGAGAGAGTTGTGTTTTCTTCTTGATTTGCTTGGAGATTGGAAGAATTGGAGTGTTGATTGCCTAATTGAGCTTCTAGGCTTAAACTACAAGACTAAGGTAGATTATTCACCTTCCTAATTGTGTCATTGAGCTTCATCTTGCATGTTTTATGCTCCATTGTAAAATTAAGCCATGTTATAGTACTAAGAGGTTGAATTGTGCTTGAATACATACATGCATGTTGGTATTGGTGTGTTTTGGAGTTGAATTCATGGTTGATTGTACATGCATGTTCATGTCTAAGCTTTAGTCCATGTTTTCACTTTGTTTTCCAACTATTGAGCTCTTGAGAGCAAGATTTGAAGCTTGAAATTGGTTTGAAACTCATGCATGTCATGATTGAGCATGGTTCATGAAATTGGTTTGATTTTGGAGTTTGATTAAACACCCTTGTGCTTTGATTTCTTAAATTGAGGTTTAAAAACTTGTTATCCTATGTGTTTAAAAGAGTTTTTCCAGAAAATGGGCCCAAGAGGATCGATTTTGGTGGTTGAAACCTTGGTTTTGAATTCAGAACACAATTCTGGATTTTCCAGATTTCTGTTGTCCGCTCGAGCGGAGGTATCTGCGCTCGAGCGGAGAAATCAAACTCCTAGTATTTGTTGCATACTTTGTATAGTGAGCTCGAGCGGATATATTCAGGCTCGAGCGGGTTTTTCATGCATCCAGTATATTTTGCAGACCGCTCGAGCGGAGGAAATCACGCTCGAGCGGGTAACGTTTTTGCCTGTCCGCTCGAGCGGGGAAGTGTGCGCTCGAGCGGGACTCTGTTTTCTGAAAAAGTTCTAAAACTGTTTTCTGTGCATATCTTTGCATCCTCATCCCATCCTAGGCATTCCTAGGCCTAGTTTAAGGCATCTTAATGAGGATATAGATGTAGAACACACTGAGGCATAATAGGAAGTTGATTATTGTACTTCCCCAACTGTTACACTTAGAGTGTGTTCATTTGTTAACTGTTTAGGGTTGGCTTTCGGGGACGCGCTCTAGCTGCTATTAGCCCAATCTCTGTGAGTAATAGATGTGTAAAGATATGTTCAAAATGGTTATCTTTTGAATACTGAACTAAACTGTTTACTGAACTGTTTACCGAACTGATATTATTTACTGAATGAATGTATGTCCTGTATTGTGAACTGTACTGTGGCATCCTTAGCAGACTGTTTACTGATACTGTTACAGAGCTCTGTAGGTTCCCTTGTGGAACCGTACTGTTTACTGATTGATGGCCATCACTACTGTTGGGTCTGTCAAGGCCCGGTCCTTTTGGACCTACTGTTATAGGCTATTGGATGTACCACATATGACTGTTTGACTGAAATACTGAAAGACTGAACTACTGTTTAATGAACTGTTTTCATTACTGTACTGTAAGGACATTCATTCATAACCTCTTTACGCTTTATGTTATTCACTGGGCTTTAGCTCACTGTTATATATATATGTAGGTTCTCAGCAGCCAGACCGGAGCTAGGAGCGTGGGTTAGTCCCCAGTTTTGTCAAGCCAGCCAATGTGCCTCACTGTGAGGTTCCGAGACGCCATGCCATGGCTTGGGGTGTTTTTGTCTTCCCCACTTGTCTCCTACTGTTTTGTTCAGACTGTTTCCTGTTTACCTGTTTTACTGTACTGTTGAGAGAGGAGTTTAATCCCTGTACTGTATGACTGTATATGATTGTATAGACTGTACTGTTTGGAACTGTATGAATGCATAAAAATGTTTTTGGCATACAGATTTTCACAGCTCAAGGGACACTAGTTGTTTACTGTATTGGCTTCCGCCAGGCCCTGTACTTTGTTTTAACTGTATTACTGTTCAGCAGGCCTTCGGTAATCTCGGATTACTGGCCGGTTACGGTACTAAACCCATAGGGCCGGGTTTGGGTCGTGACAGAGTGGTATCAGAGCGATACTTAACCACGAGTTATACCGCACACACATGTCCAAATGAGCTATAGGGTGTCCTAGAAAAGCAATTAGGGCATCTCATGAACTTGAAAAGTGTGTGCTTATGACTGACTGAATATATGTTAAAATGTTAAACTGTTTAAATGTATAACTGCTTATAATGATAACTGTCATAACTGTTTATAGTGAAATGGATAATGCAAACACCGCAAATGAAACTGAATCATCATCCTCTGAGGCCAGAATGGCCAGACTTGAACAAATGATGGGACTGGTAATTGAAAGACTAGATCAACAACAGAACCAACAGCCCCCACCTCCTCCTCCTCCGGTTCAACCGGAACAGAATGCACCAAATATACAGAATGTGAATGCTAATGAGGTGGACATCATTGCACTGACTCATAAATTCAGCAAGATGAAACCGCCGTCCTTTCAAGGAGGCTTAGAACCGCTAAAGGCTGAAGCATGGGTCCTTGAAACAGAAAAGTTGTTTGAAGTTTTTCCGTGCTCAGAAGCACACAAAGTTTTGTTAGCCACCTTTACATTGCAGGAAGAAGCCAGAAGGTGGTGGATGTTGATCCGTGACACAAACACTGTGATGACTTGGGCTCAGTTCAAGGAGTCCTTCTTTGAAAAATACTTTCCCCAATGTGTCAGGGATAGAAAAGTAACAGAATTTGAACAACTGAGACAGGGAATAATGTCTATCGCCGAATATGAAACAAAGTTCACCGAGCTTGCTAGGTATGCACCGCATATGGTGGACACCGATTACAAAAAGGCCAGGAAGTTCGAAGGCGGCCTGAATGTTGCTATCCTTGACAGAGTAAACATGTTGAAACTGCCAACTTATGTAGGCGTTCTTGATCGAGCCTTGATGGCTGAATCAAACATTGAAGCACTGAAACAAAGTGAACCACCAACAACAGAATGGCGTGGTAAAAGACAAGGGTTCAAATTCAAGAAAGGCAAGCACAACCCTGCAACCAAGAAACAGAATACGGGGTCAACAACCAGCCCCAGCCAAGGGAGTGGATTTATTCCACCCTGCTCCATATGTGGCAACAAGCACAAAGGGGTCTGTCACAGTATAACCGGAGCTTGTTTCAGATGTGGCAAGGTGGGCCACAGGATTAAAGACTGCCCTTCTGCTCCACCAGCTAGTAGTAAAGCTGCACCAAGCGCAGCAGCATCAAATGTAGCCCCAAAGCCTAACCCCAAAGCCACCGGGAAAGAGCCTATGAGGCAGGGCCGAGTATTTGCCCTAGTACCGGGAGATGTTCAGAATACTGAGACCGTGGTGTTAGGTATCCTCCCTATCTGTACTCAGAATGCTTATGTATTGATTGATTCGGGGTCTACACATTCTTATGTGTCACATGCTTTCTCACGAAAATTGAATAGACCCTTAGAACCTATGAATTACTTGTTAGCTGTATCATCACCTATTGGGGGATCCATGACATGTGCATATATGTATCCTGCTTGTGAGATTATTGTTGGGGATATGCATCTGTTTATTGATTTGCTACCGTTGAATATAGATCATTTTGATGTGATATTGGGGATGGACTGGTTACAAAAATATCATGCTACTATCGATTGTGTGACCAAGCAAGTTGTTTTCCGTCCACCGGGTTTACCCGAATTTGTGTTTAGTGGAGTTGGAGTAGTACCTCCTCCATATCTGATTTCTTCTGTAAAGGCTGTCAAACTGATTAGAAAGGGGTGTAAGGGATATCTGTGTTCTGTACTGACTGTATCTGCTACTGATAATGTTAAAACTGATGTGAATTGCATTCCTATAGTTAGAGAATTCCCAGATGTATTTCCAGATGATCTACCAGGGGATTTGATTGACAGGGAGATTGAATTTACCGTTGATGTGATTCCGGGTACACAGCCAATGTCTAAAGCTCCCTACAGAATGGCTCCAACTGAACTGAAGGAATTGAAAGTACAATTGCAGGAACTGCTAGACAAGAAGTTTATCAGACCCAGTACTTCACCGTGGGGTGCACCTGTTTTATTTGTGAAGAAGAAAGATGGCTCACTGAGACTGTGTATTGATTACCGCGAATTGAACAAGGTAACTGTGAAAAATAAATATCCATTACCGCGTATTGATGATTTGTTTGATCAGTTACAGGGTGCACAAGTGTTTTCCAAGATTGATCTCAGATCGGGGTATCATCAACTGAAAGTAAAACCAGAAGACATTGATAAAACTGCTTTTAGAACGAGGTATGGCCATTATGAATTTTTAGTTATGCTGTTCGGAGTTACCAATGCCCCAGCTGCATTTATGGACCTTATGAACAGAATTTTTAAACCATACCTTGATGATTTCATTGTGGTATTTATTGATGACATATTGATTTATTCTAAGACTGTAGAAGAACATGAACACCAACTGAGACTTGCCCTGCAAACCTTAAGAGAACAGAAACTATATGCTAAACTGTCTAAATGTGAATTTTGGCTTGATCATGTGATGTTTTTGGGGCATGTTGTTAGCAAAGATGGAATTTCTGTTGATCCGCAGAAAATTGAAGCTGTAGTGAACTGGCCTAGACCAACCAATGTGACTGAAGTCCGAAGCTTTTTGGGACTGGCTGGATATTACAGAAGATTTGTCAAAGATTTCTCCAAAATTGCCTTACCACTGACTCAGTTGACACAAAAGGGGATATCATTTGACTGGACTGACCACAGGGAATCAGCATTCCAAGAGTTGAAAACTAGACTTGTGACTGCACCAATTCTGACTCTACCTACAGGTACTGATGGTTACACTATTTTTAGTGATGCTTCTCATAAGGGTTTGGGATGTGTTTTAATGCAGAATGGGAGAGTTATTGCTTATGCTTCCCGACAGTTGAGACCGCATGAAAAGAATTACCCAACCCATGATCTTGAACTTGCCGCAGTAGTATTTGCATTGAAAATCTGGCGTCACTATTTGTATGGAGCAACATGTGAAGTCTACACCGACCACAAGAGCCTAAAGTACTTTTTCACACAGAAAGAACTGAATATGAGACAGCGGAGATGGCTTGAACTGATCAAAGATTATGACTTACAGATTTTGTACCATCCGGGAAAAGCCAACACCGTTGCCGATGCCTTGAGCCGAAAGTCAATTGCCAATCTAGCTTGTTTGCTGACTGAACAAAAAGAGCTGCTTTGTGACCTTGAAAAGTCTGAGATTGAAGTTGTTTTGAAAGAACAAGGTGGAACCTTAGCTGCTATTTCTGCTCAACCAGCCTTGATTGAAGAAATTAAGGAGAAACAGCAACTGGATGATTACTTGAAGAAAATCATTGAAGAAAGGGATTCAAAACCGAAACCGGGATTCAAATTTGACAACAATGTACTGAAATTTCAAGATAGACTGTGTGTACCAAGTGACACTGAACTGAAAAGAAGAGTTCTGCATGAAAGCCACAATTCGAAGTTTTCGATTCACCCGGGGAATACGAAAATGTATCAAGACTTGAAACAGAATTTTTGGTGGTCAGGAATGAAGAAAGAAATTGCCGACTTTGTGTCAAAATGTCTTCATTGCCAACAAGTGAAAGCGGAACATCAACGACCCGCAGGCTTACTGCAACCTTTACCCATACCGGAGTGGAAATGTGAGCATATCACGATGGATTTTATCGTTGGATTGCCCCGCTCCAGAAAAGGTATGGATTCTATTTGGGTTATTGTTGATAGACTAACCAAATCTGCTCACTTCTTACCTGTCAAGACAATCTATAATGCGGACAAACTGGCTGTTATTTATATTGATGAAATTGTTAGACTGCACGGAGTGCTTGTGTCTATTGTTTCTGACAGGGATTCGAAGTTTACATCGAGGTTCTGGCAAAGCCTACAGACTGCATTGGGTACTGAATTGAGGCTGAGTAGTGCCTATCATCCTCAGACAGACGGACAGTCAGAAAGGACCATCCAAACTTTAGAGGATCTACTGAGAATGTGTGTCCTTGATTTTCAGGGAAACTGGGAAAGCCATTTGCCATTGGCTGAATTCGCCTACAACAACAGCTACCATTCGAGTATTGGTATGGCGCCTTTCGAGGCATTGTATGGCAGAAAGTGCAGGTCTCCGATTTGCTGGGCAGAAGTTGGAGATGGGCCGTTACTTGGGCCCGAGATTGTGTATGAAACAACTGAAAAGATAAAACTGATACAGTAAAGACTGAAAACTGCACAGAGTAGACAGAAGAGTTATGCAGATGTTAGAAGACGAGACCAAGAATATGAAGTGGGTGATCACGTTTTTGTGAAAGTGACACCAATGAAAGGCCAGACTCGTTTTGGAGTCAAAGGCAAGTTAGCGCCGCGGTATGTCGGACCGTATCAGATTATTGAGAAAATCAATCCGGTGGCGTATCAAGTTGCACTTCCTCCTGAAATGGAGCATATGCATAACGTCTTCCACATTTCTATGTTGAGAGACTATCTTCGGGATCCATTCCATGTGATTGAGCCTACTCGAGTAGTGTTAAGTGATGACTACACTTACGAGGAACGGCCTATACAGATTGTAAACCGATGGATCAAGAAACTGAGGAACAAAGAGATCCCGCTAGTGAAAGTTGACTGGCAGAACCATGGTGGTGTGTATGCCACTTGGGAAAGGGAAGATGACATGGCCAAGAGATACCCAGAACTGTTCCCACTGAATCCTGTTTTCTTCCAGACTGAAGGTAACTCGAGTTTAGAGGACTAAACTCCTTATAAGGAGGGGAGACTATAACAACCCTCGTACTAATTACCGTTAAACCACTGAATTATCTACTGATTACTGCTAAACTGAACTGATAATGACTGATAAGTGAACTGGATGAACTACTGAACAGACTGAATGAAACTGAAACTGAAATTAAATGAGTTAACCTATTGTATTGCATTCCTATCTGTTTGATTTATTGATTATCTGTTTGAATTTATATGTTTAAACTGCTAATTGAAGGCCTTATCGGCGGCCGAATTAGGAACCGTTTAGAGTTTTGAGATCAGTAGAATATTTGTGATTTAATGATATATTTATCTGAAAATTGATTAGGAATGATTAAATTAGGTTAAAAGTGAGTTAATTGCTAAGTTTGACTTGATTACTATTATGCCACCCTTAGTGGCCACTATCTAGTCATATATTTTGAGTCTTACACACTTAATCAAAACACATTGCATTAGCCTCATCCTTGTTCTTGCCGACTCTAGAGTGAGAGGAAGTGAGAGAGTTGTGTTTTCTTCTTGATTTGCTTGGAGATTGGAAGAATTGGAGTGTTGATTGCCTAATTGAGCTTCTAGGCTTAAACTACAAGACTAAGGTAGATTATTCACCTTCCTAATTGTGTCATTGAGCTTCATCTTGCATGTTTTATGCTCCATTGTAGAATTAAGCCATGTTATAGTGCTAAGAGGTTGAATTGTGCTTGAATACATACATGCATGTTGGTATTGGTGTGTTTTGGAGTTGAATTCATGGTTGATTGTACATGCATGTTCATGTCTAAGCTTTAGTCCATGTTTTCACTTTGTTTTCCAACTATTGAGCTCTTGAGAGCAAGATTTGAAGCTTGAAATTGGTTTGAAACTCATGCATGTCATGATTGAGCATGGTTCATGAAATTGGTTTGATTTTGGAGTTTGATTAAACACCCTTGGGCTTTGATTTCTTAAATTGAGGTTTAAAAACTTGTTATCCTATGTGTTTAAAAGAGTTTTCCAGAAAATGGGCCCAAGAGGATCGATTTTGGTGGTTGAAACCTTGGTTTTGAATTCAGAACACAATTCTGGATTTTCCAGATTTCTGTTGTCCGCTCGAGCGGAGGTATCTGCGCTCGAGCGGAGAAATCAAACTCCCAGTATTTGTTGCATACTTTGTATAGTGAGCTCGAGCGGATATATTCAGGCTCGAGCGGGTTTTTCATGCATCCAGTATATTTTGCAGACCGCTCGAGTGGGTAACGTTTTTGCCTGTCCGCTCGAGCGGGGAAGTGTGCGCTCGAGCGGGACTCTGTTTTCTGAAAAAGTTCTAAAACTGTTTTCTGTGCACATCTTTGCATCCTCATCCCATCCTAGGCATTCCTAGGCCTAGTTTAAGGCATCTTAATGAGGATATAGATGTAGAACACACTGAGGCATAATAGGAAGTTGATTATTGTACTTCCCCAACTGTTACACTTAGAGTGTGTTCATTTGTTAACTGTTTAGGGTTGGCTTTCGGGGACGCGCTCTAGCTGCTATTAGCCCAATCTCTGTGAGTAACAGATGTGTAAAGATATGTTCAAAATGGTTATCTTTTGAATACTGAACTAAACTGTTTACTGAACTGTTTACCGAACTGATATTATTTACTGAATGAATGTATGTCCTGTATTGTGAACTGTACTGTGGCATCCTTAGCAGACTGTTTACTGATACTGTTACAGAGCTCTGTAGGTTCCCTTGTGGAACCGTACTGTTTACGATTGATGGCCATCACTACTGTTGGGTCTGTCAAGGCCCGGTCCTTTTGGACCTACTGTTATAGGCTATTGGATGTACCACATATGACTGTTTGACTGAAATACTGAAAGACTGAACTACTGTTTAATGAACTGTTTTCATTACTGTACTGTAAGGACATTCATTCATAACCTCTTTACGCTTTATGTTATTCACTGGGCTTTAGCTCACTGTTATATATATATGTAGGTTCTCAGCAGCCAGACCGGAGCTAGGAGCGTGGGTTAGTCCCCAGTTTTGTCAAGCCAGCCAATGTGCCTCACTGTGAGGTTCCGAGACGCCATGCCATGGCTTGGGGTGTTTTTGTCTTCCCCACTTGTCTCCTACTGTTTTGTTCAGACTGTTTCCTGTTTACCTGTTTTACTGTACTGTTGAGAGAGGGGTTTAATCCCTGTACTGTATGACTGTATATGATTGTATAGACTGTACTGTTTGGAACTGTATGAATGCATAAAAATGTTTTTGGCATACAGATTTTCACAGCTCAATGGACACTAGTTGTTTACTGTATTGGCTTCCGCCAGGCCCTGTACTCTGTTTTAACTGTATTACTGTTCAGCAGGCCTTCGGTAATCTCGGATTACTGGCCGGTTACGGTACTAAACCCATAGGGCCGGGTTTGGGTCGTGACAGTTTTGGGAGACTTTCCCCCATGTGCGTGCACAGTGCCGCACATGCAGGAAATTAAATTTTTTTTTTCAAGTACAGCACACATTTTTTTAAAATTATATATATATATTTTAAAAATTTGAACAAGTATAACTCTTTTTTTTTTAACACAGAAAATAAAATATGAAAGCATGCTTTTAAACACAGAAAATAAACATTTCTACCTTCAATTGACATCCGGAATAAATATAGCACAAAAGAACATACGGAATGCCCACTAAAGGTATAATCTTCATGCAAAAACCACGGGTACTACTTTTCTCCCTAACTGTGTTTGTAACTTTCCCTATTCTGCAACAGGGTGACAGACTAGGTTGATTCGGTATCCAGAATCGAGGCGCATAAAGCTACCTCAATCTATGGGGCTACCATACAGAGTTCAAGCCGAGGTAGTTTTGAAGCAATTTCCACACCCCTGGGTATTTAAACCAGACTCTAGTCTCGGAAATCCCAAACCTTTGTGTTCTAGGCTTTGCCATTCGAACTCTAGTTTCCACCATCTCAATTGGTCTCCTAGGAACTCACTACAAACACGGTTAGGTGGCTATACTAGACCGTCAGATGCCGTTCGGGCATGGCTAACACCAAAGGAATTGCACCTTTAGAGGATTTAAAGTCTCCTAGATGCAAATAAAGCATAACGAGAATAAAGAAAAGCAGAATAACATAAAAGGGAAAAAAAATAAAAAAATAAAAAAGGAATCAATCTATCAATCATAATAAAATGGGTCCATCAAACCCCTAGGTAAAGGAAAATGATCCTTCATAGTCGAGGAATTTAGTCTTCTATAATCAATGCACACTCGCCATCCAGTAGTGGTTCGTGTGGGGACTAACTCTCCTCCCTCATTCTCAACAACGATGATGCCCGATTTCTTGGGCACCACTTGTGTGGGACTCACCCACTTGCTATCTGAGATGGGGTATATAATACCCGCATCCAACAATTTTAATACCTCCTCAACTGACCCATCCATATCAAAATTTTCAAACAAAAAATGAGTTAGACAAGCCTCTAAAGGGTCCTCTACAAGAATGGAGGGCAAAGCCTCTTCCACAATCTCATCCACAACATCTACTAATAAGCACTCCTCTCTCTCATGAGGTTGTTGGGATGCTTGGAAAATATTAAGTTTCACTAGCATGTTACAAAATGAAACTTCCATAACCCCGGTCCGACAATTAATGCATGCATTGGCCGTAGCCAAGAAAGGTCAACCCAAAATCAGCGGGATTTGTTTCCTCGAACTGGCTACCGGTTCCATATCTAAAACCAAAAAGTCAACAGGGAAGTAGAACCTATCAACCTTAACTAGCACATCCTCAATCATGCCTCGTGGCACTTTGAGGGACCCGTCAGCCAACTGAAGAGTAACAGTAGTGGGCTTCAACTCGCCAAGCCCAAATTCTTCGTACATAGAGTACGGCAACAAATTAACACTAGCCCCTAAATCCAATAAGGCCCTATCAATGAAGTGGTCCCCTATAATGCATGCAATGGTTGGGGCACCTGGGTCCTTAAGCTTAGGAGGTGTGTCATTCAATAAGATGGAGCTTACTTGCTCCGTGAGTAGGACCTTTTGGGACACATGTGTCCTAGATTTACGCTTTTGCGTACAAAGATCCTTCAGAAATTTGACATATGATGGTACTTGCTTAATTGCCTCCAACAGGGGGAGGTTGATTTTTACCTGTTTAAAGACCTCCATCATTGCCTCCATAAATGTCGCCTTCTTATTAAAAGGGGACGGTCTGTCAAGGCACTGGGGAAAGGGTGCCTTCGGTACATATGGTGCCTTGGGCTCAAGTGAAGTACTAGGGACTAAGTCATCCCTCTTAGGTGTTTCCCCCTCACCCTTGCTCTCACTAGGTGAACCACCGTGGTCACCCTTTCTAACTCTAGTTGCATCAGACGCAACTGACTGAGGCTCTAATTTCCTACCACTTCTCAAAGCAACCACCGCCTGCACTTGCTCATGTTGCTTACCATTCCCACCCGAACTCTCTGCCCTGTATTGTCCCTTAGGGTTGGCCACAGTTTGACTTGGTAATTTTCCCTTCTCTCTCCGATTCATGTTGTTAGCCATTTGACCCAATTGGGTCTCTATCTTGGCAATAGAGTGAGTGTGGGAGTGAACTATCGGTGCTAACCCCTTAAGTTCTGAGAGAACTTCCAACACCTGAGTCTCAAAGGCAGAGTTGCCCTGAGGAACAGGCGAGGGTTGTGGTTGCCGATACGATTGTGGGGGTCGATAAGGTTGCGGTGGTTGGTAGGATGATTGGTTGGCAAAATTATTGAAATTCTACCTTGGTGGTGGAGGATTGTAAGAAGTGCCTTGTGAAGGGGGTCTCTATGAGAAATTAGGGTGATTTCTCCATCCCGGACTATATGTGTTGGAGTATGGGTCATTACCCGGGTTACAGAATCCTTGAGCCACATTCACATGCTCTTGGACTAACTCCGGAAATTGTGATGCCGAAGGGCACTCACTCAAGTCATGAGCAGGGCTCGCACATATAACACATGCCTCACGGAATTGAGGCTGATCTTGCTGGGTAGGGGCATGTCCCGTAGCTAATAAGTGGTCTATCTTGCGGGATAGTGCCTCTACTTGTTGGGCTAACTCTAAGTTTTGCCCGACCTCATAAATGCCCCCTCTTTTTGGGGCTCCAACTACGGGTTGCCGGACTTGCCGAGCTACGGAGGCATGGTGAAGGGAATTATCACTTAAGTTCTCAAACAATTGCCATGCCTCGACATCATTTTTAGACATAAATGTCCCACCACAAGACGAATCCACCATTTGGCGGTGTGGCTCAGTTAAGCCATAATAGAATGTTTGAACAAGTTTCCAATCAGGCACTTGGTGGTGGAGACACTGTTGGAAAAGGTCTCTAAGTCTTTCCCATGTCTCATGGAATTGTTCGCCATCCATTTGAGCAAAGTTTGTGATGGCTCGCCTAAGTTGGTTGGTTTTACCTATGGGAAAGTACTTCTCCAAGAACCGTTGCTGTAATTAGTCCCAAGTTGTGATTGAATTAGCAGGTAAAGAATTTAGCTAGTGTTTGGCTTTATCCTTTAACGAGAATGGAAACAATCGCAACATTAAGGCCTCATTTGTGAAATTCTGGATCCTCACTGTTGAGCAAATTTTCAGAAATTCATTCAAATGCTTATAAGGGTCATCATGAGTTAGTCCATGGAATGATGAGAGCATTTGTATGGTGCTGGACTTAATCTCATAATGAGCAGCAGTGGTGTTAGGCAATTGGATGCATGATGGTGATGTATATGCAGTGGGTGTAAAATAATCCTTAAGGGTCCGGTTAGGCACATTCGGGACATTAGGATCTGCCATCTCTAATGGCTCAATGTATGGATATGAATACTCAAGCCTAGGAACACGGGCAGAAGCCCTAAGTCTCCTAAGGGTCCTTTCTAGTTCAAGGTCCAAACTCCACAATTCAGGGCGACAAGAACGACGCCCGTGCATACACTACCCAAACACACACAACAAGTTCCGACTCTGTGCACGAAGTATGAAAGCAAAATACCAAAGGAAGAAATACTCACAGCGGTTTAACGAAAACGCTTTACTCGTCTTGCGGATGCTTGACGTGTAGACGTTGTCTCCAACCCCCAATTGAGCTTTGACTTTCGTTTTAGCACTTTAGTGCTTTGCTTGTGAGTGTTTGTTTCTGTTTACTCACTTTAGTGCTGCGGTTTTTTTTTTTTTTTTTTAAAGCTCGGCTGTGCTCCGCTTGCACTTCAATGATAGCTCCAATTTCAAACGCTCTGCACACTTAGCAACACCAAAAGCATAAAATCATAAACTAAAAATTAAAATAAGAATGTAACTTTAAATTAACTAATTTCGCCAGAAGTCCCCGGCAACGGCGCCAAAATTTGATGGGTCGTTGAACACACCAAAATTAAATACTAAACTATACCAAATTCTATTAGAATAATGGCAAGTCCAAGTATCGATCCACAGGGACTATTGTGAAATTAAACTAATTTAATTGTCAAATTCCTAAATTAATTTTGATAAAAAGATTGGTTGTTTATAACCTAATTTAATAACGAATAAATTAAACTAAGAAATTAAATTATCAATAATATATGAAATTGGGTTTACTGAATTGGGGGAAAAATCCTAGGGTAGAGAATTCACCACTAACCGCATAATTAGGGTTTCCAATTGAAATCAATTATGCTATGGTTTGAACGGATTAATGCTTCGCAACTACAAGCTCAAACCATTTAACAAGAAGATTATCACATTCAATGTACGAGCACGAATCATCTCAAGTAATACGAATCGTTCACTCTAAACTAAGGTATCGTTCCTCGTAGCATGGTTCGTCTCATATCTTGAATGTGAAGGAATATAAAACACATGTATGGATAACATTCAACAATCACAGAAAGTCAAATATTCAAAGAGATAATGAAAATTATATAAAAGAACCTTCTAAATCACCATACAAATGTTCAAACCTTTACATAATTAATAATCAAAAAGAAAACTGAATAATTACATGGCTAGGGTTTCATCAAAACCCTAGAAAAGAAGACTAGCCACTCATGGAGGAGTGGAAGGAGGTAGATGGAGAAGAAACCACCATGGGAGACATCCTTGAAGCTTTTTGTTTCTTCCCTTCCAAACCCTAGCCTCTCTCTTTAGGTCAAAACAATTTCAGAACTCTAGAAAAGCCTTTTCCTTTTCTTTTTATACTTCTACTCACTTCCAAACAGGTTTAAAACATCAGTTTGACTTTTACAGAAAAGTCAACTCTGTCCAAATTTTGTCTTTTTGTCCATTTTATGCTCCGACGATATACAACCTGATTGACATTCAACACACATAAAGTATATGGTTTGACCAGCAAGTGAAATTAAGAGATTCTAATTAACGGCCTCAATGATGTACATTTCGGCCTTAATCAGTATTTCATCCACAAAAAAATTAAGTCAATTTGGTAACCGTAACTTGTTTAATTTATTGTGTTTGTCACTAAAACAATGTATGATTTATTTTTAAAAACACAATTGTTGTATATTTTTTAGTGAAAAATTAAACAAGTTACAATTATCGGATCAAATTTTTTTTTTGTGTGGATGAAATATACAAAAAAATCCCGACAAAATAAATGGTTTAAATCATCAAAATGAAGCCCGAACAGTGTCCTCCAGTCTAGATTTTGGACTGACGGTAATCCTTCTCCTTTATTTATTATTTATATTAGTTTTAGTCACTTTAACATTACTTAAAAGGAGGTAAATGTAATTATGTTAAATTTATAAAATTTATTATATTTTTACTAAATCTTAGAAAATGTAAGTACAATTTACCCTTGTATTTAAATAGTGGAATTCATTATCTTTATGTAGTCTTATTATTAGTCAGTGGTTAGAGATGACTAGACATAACACTCCCCTAGCATCATAAAACAAAAAAAAGTTACTTGCACAAAAATATAATATAAAAATTTGCAGGGAAAAAATATATTGAATTTCTCCTACGGATTTTATTTCAATAATTCGAATCGTTCATTTTATAAAGTTTTATATGTATATCATTCATAAAAAAAATTTATGTCTAATTGATAATTGTAGCCTTTTATTTTATCACATTTGTCTCTGAAAAAATGAACTAGTATATTTTTAAAAATAGACAATTTATTTTTTTGGAGGTAAACACGATATAATAAAAATGTTATGATTATCGAATTGACTTAATTTTTTTTCAAGATTACTATACACAGAGCACCCTATAAAATTAGTATTTTGTGGCCTTCAGAGACCCTAACATAACCATCCAATTCAAATTTTGAACTTACAAAAATTTATATTAAAATTAAATAAATATATATATGCACAAATTTATTTTGAATATTCCTTACAATATTTAGAATGAATTAAAATTACACTTTTAATTTTCTATGCATATTTTTGTATTTTTATTTTGTTTCTGTGCAAATACGTTTACAGTAAAAAAACATACCAGTCATAACCACACAACAAGGAATAGCCATTCAACAACTAGCTTGATATAAATGTATGAGAAAAATATTATTTTGACTTCTAAATTATTGTTAAAAAATTAATTCAATCTCTGTTATTTTAATAATATCAATTTTGTATTTGAATTATTCATTTTTGCATTAATTTTACTCTCACCATCAATTATCATCTATGATTAAATAGCCTCATTTGGTAGAGCTGTGGAAAAGTGATTATACATTATAGCTTAACAGATTATGCCTTATAGCTGTGAACATAAGCTGTTAATTTGTTTGGTACAGCTGTGAGATTATGGATTTAGTATTTGGTTAATAAGCTATAAAATAGTTTTTTACTGTATAATTGTCCTTTCTGCCCTTATATGATATAAAAATGATTATTTTGTAATTTTTTTCAGTTTTAATTTTAAAAAAAATTATTTCATTAATAAAAGTTAATATAATTAGTATTAATTAGTATCAATTAATATAAAAATTGATACATTTGATAAAAATGTAATGAAAGTATTATTGTTACAATTTTTTTCCATTATAAATTAATTAGTATCGATTAATTGCTTAATTAGTATCAATTAATACTAAAATTATTAATTAGTATCAATTAATGGCTTAATTAGTCTCAATTAATACTAAAATTATTAATTAGTATAAATTAATATTAATAATTAATTTTTATTAGTATCAATTAATATTAATAATCAACAATTGTTATTAATTAGTATCAATTAATAATTAATTCATTACAAAAGTATACAATATTAATTTATTAATAATTAATACCAAATAATATTGATTTTTTAATTAATATTGATTTCTTTTCTTTTTCTTCAGAAATATACAATTTTTATTTTTTAATTAATATAAAAATATAGAATATGAATTTATTAATAATTAATACCAATTAATATTAATTTTTTAATTAATATTGATTTTTTTCTTTTTCTTCAGAAATATACAATTTTTTATGTTTTAATTAATATAAAAATATACAATATGAATTTATTAATAATTAATACCAATTAATATTTATTTTTTAATTAATATTGATTTTTTTCTTTTTCTTTAGAAATATACAAGTTTTTCTTTTTTAATTAATATTAATATTTGGGTATTGATGAGGGCATTTAAGTAATTTTAGCCTCCCACACCAACTGCGCGCTTAAGTCAAAAATTTAAGCACCCCCTGACTAGTTTTTGAGATAAACTGAGAAATAGCTTAATTTAAGCTATAAGCTGGTTAACTTAAGCTGCACTAAACACAATATTTTAACTTAAAAATTAAGCTAAAAGCTGAAATAAGCAGCTTATAAACCCCACCAAACAAGCCTAATTGAAGTTATTGATATGGCACCCAAACTTCATTTGAAGTTTCATTTTATTCCTCAAACTATCTCAAAATATCAATTAAACTCTTGAATAAAATGAAATTTGGCAGTCTAATTGATATTTTAGAGATAGTCTGGGAAAAAAAAATAAAATTTCAAATGAAATTCAGGTGCTATGTCACCAACTTCTGTTTGAAGAATATAAGCACCATCTAACAGCGATGATAGATAGTGGTAGCGAGATCGTCGTGATGGTAAGTCGTTGTGGATCATAACATCTCTCATTTGTATTATAGTAGATCAATAACATTAGAAATCAAGAACTCATACAAAAATAAAAGATTAAAAAAAAATGAAAAAATAATTTCTAGTTCAAATTCTTAACCATTACACAGTAAAGCTCACATTTAGATTAAATTTAGACCAAAAACTAATTTTTTGGTCTTTTCTGTGTCTAACTACCTGGTTCCTAAATTCATCACAACATATACAATGAACAAACCATAAACCATAAAACTCCAGAACATAGAATAATAAAGCAACCAAGTTTCACATATATGGATTAAAACAACTACTTAGAGTCAACCCAACAACTAAATAATCTTCAACGCTCTACATATCGTAACATGAAATTTATTCTGGGAAAAAATAGAAAGAAGTGCACCCACTCACCCACAACCACCCACCCACCCACCCACCCATGCAAACACTACAAAGACAGAGAAGGGAAGAAAGCAAATCATTGCGATTTCACTTACCATTCTACTTATTAAATTGAGCCACTCTCACTGCTATAGCTGCTAGTACATTCTCTTTGATCATATCAATGAATTGAAAATAAGCATGTCTCCAGTTCTTCTTGAACAACAAAACTCCAATAACTCCCCATAACCCTATGGCATAGCCACTCATTATAACCAAGTAAAACCATACCTTTTCAGACACATCTCCTTCATATGTTTCTTCATGACTTGTAGATGGCTGAGTAGGTTGAGAATGTGACGCCCTCAAAATAAACCTATCAATCATACATTCTTGACATGCTCAGATATAAGAGAATAAAGCATAATTACATTTCATCAGAGTATTCATTATAAAATGTATTACATGTTGACAACGAAAGTAAATGCCTTACAGGCTTACAATTTTCTAAGCCAACACTTGGTTACAAAAAGAGTGAGTACTAACTCAAAACAGATAATAAGCCCTTGGCTTGATATACATGTAATACAAAAATGTAATCACAAAAGATGTCCCAGCCACTAAACCTCTCAAGCTACGTCCTTGGAGGTGGCATGCTACCTGTACCTGAAAATATAGGGTGAGTCAATGCCCAGTAGAGATATGCTAAACATAATATGAGCAATAACTAAAACGTTAGCATTCGATAAATGTTTATCTCACTTAAATCAATTCTTAGCCCATTTCAATTACATGACAGATGTGTCCATGTTTCATTTCATTTTCCATTTCTTATCCAATTTTTCAATTCATAATCCTGGCTCAGAACCTGGCCATATACTCTAAATGAGATTACATCTCATATCAACAGTACTTCCATTTCAATTGAGATAACAACTCAAATTAAACAATTCATACTTCACAATAGATACACATAATTGCTGTATCAATCTCAAATAAAATACTTCCGTACTTCATATATGATACACAGATTTGCTGTATCAATACTTCAATAGATACACATATTTGCTGTATCGATGGAGTCCATCCCCTATCTCCTCCCAAACAATATCCGGTTTAGGAGTCCATCCCCTATCTTCCCCCTAAACCGTGGAGTACATCCCCTATCTCCTCCCACACAATACAATGTATATAAACACATATCATATACATAATCAATTAATACATAAATTTGATGTATTATTCCAACCGTCATATTCGATGACATATTCAATTGATTAGTTTTAGTTTGCCTAATCATCATGCATTGTCTACAACAATCAAGACTATCCTCCACCGATAGCCCAAAGCAATTATTTCTAAACAGATAATAAATGCCTCAACAGATATATAATCAACATTATCAAAAGCGAGCGATTAATAAATCCAACTCCATCATCTTATCTCATAACGAGTCAATTACACTATTGCCAACTCCATTTTCATATTCTCATAATAAATGTCATTAATTGCACTAATGACCCAAATATACCCAAACATGGTATTTTCCCCATTTTCTCAATATTGACCCAAAGGTCCAAATATTATCAACAACATCAATAATTTCTATTTTAGACCCAAAACACATATGTATGAGTCAAATGAACAAAACCCCTCTTTTCAACTTTATACATTTCAAACCCTAACCTCCCAAGTCAAACCATTTATACAAAAAGCTCAATATCTATGTTAAAGCTCATAAAGATGAGTAGGAATCCCTACCTCAAGAGATGAAACCCAAAGGAGATGATGAAGAAATCCTGAAGTGCTCCAAATCAAGAAATTTTCGGATTGATAGGAAGCCCACACCAAGCTCTACACTTTTTGTAAAGGCTCAAGGGTAGGAGATCACTCTAACTAGATCAAACCCTAGAGAGAAGTTGGAGTTCAAGAGTGAGAAGCTCTCAAATGGAGTTTTTGAAAAGTAAGAGAGAGAGAATGTGTGTAAAAAGTGATCTAAAATCACCCAGCTGCCATCTGATATACGACTAGTCCGCTCGAGTAGAGAATAGGACGCTCGAGCGTCAAGCACAAAACCTGGACCCGCTCGAGCGCCAAGACACAAAAACAAAATACACCCGCTCGAGCGCAAAGGAAAGCCCGCTCGAGCGCAGATTACCACCTTCCAGTACTTTTACAGAAAATGAACACCCGCTCGAGCGCCAAGAGGCCCGCTCGAGCGCGACCCGCTCGAGCGTAAGGAAATCCGCTCGAGTGTAAAAAAACACATCTGCAGTACTTTTACAGAAGAACAAACTACTGAAAGTATGGGAACTCCGCTCGAGCGCAAAGGGACCCGCTCGAGTGGATCACTAAAAACCTGGGCAACAACATTTGAGACCGAAACTCAACCCACCTGTTCGAAACGCGCCCAACACATCCTAAAACTCAAATATATGGAATTAAAGGATGACAACAAGATATGTACAACAACCAACTCCACGGAACTTAAGTCCGAAATACAACAATCAAAGGAGGGAGAACCAGGATTGCTATAGAGAATGTTCGTCATCAGAGCATTTCTTTGGTACAAAAGCTCCACAAAGTTCACTATTGCCAACATAAATAGAAGGGTCATCAAGAGTTTGGAGCTGATTACCCGTGGGGATACGTCCTGAGAGGTTATTGTATGATAAGTTCAAGTGGCTTATAAAACTCAAATTTGACATGCTCTCCGGAATTGTGCCTGAAAGTTGATTGTTAGAGAAATCAAGAGATTCCAATGACTTTAAGCCACCGATCTTCTTAGGGATGCTTCCTGTCAAATTATTATGCGATAAATTAAGCCCAAGCAAACCTGAAAGAAGTGAGAGCTCTTCAGGGATCGTTCCAGTCAGATTATTCCTCGAAAGATCCATGTTCACCAGATATAATAGTGTAGTGCTGTATTTGAGTTCATTTCCCTTCATGTCTTGTATCATGTTCTCAGAAAACCATTGCCCATACTCTGGTCTTGAATGTTTATCCAAGACCATACCAGTGAGATTGCCAAAACAGCGAGGGATGGTTTTTTCCAAGTTATTGTTTGCAAGGTCTATGATTTGGAGACTTAACAGTTGGCATAACTGTAAAGAAATCTTGCCATTAAACATATTCTTGTGTAGTCTCAGAATTCTCAAGGATTCTAGTTCTCCAATCCATCCAGGTATGTTTCCAGAGAATCCATTCTCACCAAGATCCAAAACTAATAAACCTATGCAATTTTGCAAACCCATAGGAAGCTCTCCATAAAGACTATTGTTATTCAAATGTAACCATCCCAGTCCAGACAAATGTCCAATAGAGCTTGGAATAATCCCTGAAAGCTTGTTAGATGAAAATTTCATAACCCATAGATTTGGGATTTCCCCTGAATCCCCCCAACACTAAGGAAGATTTCCAAATAACATATTCTTAGAAAGATCTAATTCATTCAAAGTCCAAATTTTTCACAATGAATTGGGTATCAAACCATTTATCAAATTGTCAGCTAGTGACAAAGTAAACAAAGTAGGCACCATATCGCCAATATTTTGTGGAAGAGGTCCTGAGATATAGTTATGGGAAAGCTGAACAAATTCTAAAGTGGAAGGCAATTTCGGAATGGGTCCACTGATATGGTTATGAGAGAGATCTAATGTCTGGAGAGGCATGTCAAGAAGCCATTTAGGAAGGGTTCCTGATATGCTAGTATTGGAAAGATCCAATTTAACAACTTTTGTTTGTGTTTGAAGCCATTGAGGAAACTGAATCCCTACTCTACAGGACCGCATTAGAATGGATTTCAATTGAAAAGGAGGTATCCAATTAGATCTGACGTTCAATGTCAAGAAGGCAGAACCTGTTCTCAATTCGTCCAACATTGAGAGGTTGGCAAAATGAGTTTCAGAAAGTACTATGCCTTCCAGGGAATTATAAGAGAGATCTAAGATCGTGAGATTTGTTAATTGTCCAATAGAAATAGGAATGGTCCCATTTAACGTATTTTGAGAAAGATCTAGTGCTCTCAAGGCTGATAGGTTCCCTAGCGACGATGGGATGACCTCAATAAATTGATTACCACGGAGGACTAAATTGTGCAAGGGTGACATTCTTCCCAACCAATTTGGAATCGAACCATTAAACAAGTTCCATGAAAGATCAAGGTATTTCAAATGTTTAAGTTGTCCCAACCAATTTGGTAAATGACCAATGAAACCATTACCACTTGAACACAATGTCTCTAAATTGTACATGGTGCAACTGGACAGATTTCCATAAGAAATGAACATCTTTTTGTCAAATCTGTTGCCACTCATATCAAATGATCTCACACTACATTGATTTGACATTAGACTCAACACCCACCTATTAGAAAAATTAGTACCAAACTATATGGAAAATATAATTTAAAATTATGCAAACGATTTTTGGGCAAAACCAAAAACTGAAATAAATCAACCTAATAACATGATAAAACTTACAATACATAAATAGATAAAACATGATCAAGTCGAGTGTGTAACACTCTTTTCTTAAGACAGATTCGTCCTTCCACCGGTGCTTAGGATTCAATGGACGTCTATCTCCCAGGATACAACGATCAATGTCTTGCACTAACAGCACTACTATTGCAAGCCTAACGAACTTTACTACGCATGTACTCTCTTTATAGGAAAATTAGACTCAGAAAACATGTATAATAGATGCAAAGTGAAAAGGAAAATAGCAAATTTTTTTTTTTTATAATTGAAGTGAGGGAGATGGAATATATAGACTTCTATGTGACTCTTCAGAAAGGTTGTGACCCTTTAAAAGGACACACCCTTCCATCTCAAGAGACACAACCATTGGAGTAAGTTTAAATTTAAATTTTCCAACAATCCCCCACATAAATGAAATTTACGAAAAGGACATACAACAACATACAGACAAAGAGAGAGTACATTTAAGGAAATATCCTGCATCGGGATAGGTAGCTTTCGGCTTTGAACTTTCTCTAGTAAAAACCTATCGAACTTACTAGCTAATTAGTGGACGTGATGCCTTGAACTGTTCAGCCGTTTGTGTAAGCCAAGACAATAGGATTCATACACAATATCTCCAAACATAGCTTAGTTCTCACGGTTGTGCCCATTTTGGCCTTGGGCAAGTCCTGGTGTTTCATGAGTGCTTTAGAAAATTTAGCCTTATCAATTCTCATAGAAGCGGCCCCTTCACACTCATATAGGTGATCCTTATTTCGAGTCTTTAAATACTCCTCTTGAAAGATACCCCTCTAGGGTTTTCAAGATATAAGTGATCATTAAAAGCATAGTTTACCCTAAGTCCTCTACATACAACACATGTTGCAGATATCACTCTCATCATAGGAATGGATAGGAGTTAGACTCCTTTAGTGATTTTTGTCGAGCCACACATAACTTAGTTGTCCCTTTGAACTTAGTTCTTGGGATCTCTAATCATCTAAGTAGGGTTACCATTATGACGACTCCGATGTAATAGGCTTTAATCACATTCCCCTCGATGAACTTTCCCTTATTTGCTTTCTGGTCAAACTTTTGTTTAGTGGCCGCTATTTTTCCGTTTGACTTTCTCAGTTATATATCATTAAGTAGTTCATGGATCCACTATATTATCCTTAGACAATATGCACAACTGAAAGCAAATGTCTTACGGTATTAAGTCTTTGATTATATCGAGACTTACCGTTACTCTATGTCACTCCCATTTTCAAATTTAAATAATAAACATAGAGTTGTTCCTTAGGAGTTAATGAAACCATTTTTGTTTCTACTCCAACTTTGTCCTATAGAAAGAATTGAGATTCTTTGTGGACCTACAATCAGAACCATTACTTTGGTAAAATCCTCCAAGCACCCCCACATTTTAAGCATTCCAAGAAAACTTAATTTCTCTTGCTGGTGTATAATTGCACACAAATATTAATACACCCCACAATTTTCAGATAAATCAGAATATATCATTAATTGGTGTGCTTGAACTAAATAACAAGATGTAAATTGCTTTGTGAATATAATCACAATACTAATTTGTCTAAAATATAGTTAGACTTTATAACTGGCTTTTGCAGTACAAAAAAGAAATGACTAATACCGGTTGTGGCCACAACACTTTGTCAAATAACATTTCTTTAGCCATGATTAATTTATTTTTGTTTATTGCAACCCTTAATTCCAATCTCAGCATGGAATATAAATATCATTGGATAATTACATTTACATCTTATTTGTCTTATCCAGTATTGGTGACTACGTCGACAGTTTATCAAAGCGTCTTTCACCCATGAAATATTTTAACTTATAATATTTCATTACGGAGTTATCAGTCACCACACCAATTTTAGTAATTATTCCAAAGAATAATTAGAATTCTTCTTATGTCAAAACACATAAGTTCACATTTTTATCAATACTTTGATAAATAATTGACATCTATTTATAATACACTACATACCAAATCGATATATCAAATACAACAATTAATGCCATCAAATTACATTCTGAAAATTTTCCCAAGTATATAACATATACTCTAAATTTTCTCAAGTTTCAAAAATTCACAAAAAAAAAAATAAAAATAAATAAATAAATATCATACCAGATTTTAGTAATTAAAATCATATCTTGATTTTAAAACACATTCTTGAAAACTTCCACAAAATATTTGTCAAATATTTGTGTCTTTCCTTAAGAGGAGCTTGAGATTATAAACAAATATCATTTGAATTACCAATCTTAAGACAGATCCGAATTATTCTGTTTACAGAATTTTTCGTTTGTTTCGTTTTCTCTTTCTTCTTTTAAGAAAATTATTTTCTGTGGATTTACAAAATAATATTCTGGTTGGAAAAACAAATAGTGATTATATGCTATTTGACAGATAGTAGTAATATACTGTTTCTTTTCTTTGACAACTAGTAGTACGATACTGGCGTCATTAACAATTCAGAATATATTTTTGTGAAATTTTGTCAGAAAATTAATTTTGGTTTTTAGAATTTTTTTATGAGTTTTGATTAATTAAAATTCTGTTTCAGTATTTTAATTATTGGAGTGTAACAAGAGATTTATATTTCTGTGTGAAATTAATTTGGTTAAATAAAATTTCATTTTATTTCCAAATTAATTGAAAAATAAAAGTTATATTCTTATTTCTTTTATTTTACAAAATTTAATTTCTTATGTGGAATTAATTTGGCTAAATAAAATTTTATTTTATTTCCAAATTAATTGAAAAATAAAAATTATTTTCTTATTTCTTTTATTTTACAGGATTTAATTTCTTGTGTGGAATTAATTTGGTTAAATAAAATTTTATTTTATTTCCAAATTAATTGAAAAATAAAAGTTATATTCTTATTTCTTTTATTTTACAGAATTTAATTTTCTGTGTGGAATTATTTAGGTTAAATAAAATTTTATTTTATTTCCAAATTAATTGAAAAAATAAAAGTTATATTTTTTTATTTCTTCTATTTTACAGAATTTAATTTTATTGTTGGAACAATCTTCTGTGTAAATGAAATAACTTGAAATAAATTCAAACAAAATAAATAAATAACATACCAGATTTATTTATCGAACCGAATTAAAATTAGGACCAAGTCGAGTGTGTGACACTCTGTCCTTAAGACAGATTCGCCCCGCTACAGTGCTTACGGTTGAGTGGCGTCTATCTCCCACGATACAATGATCTTCACAAATTGTAGTAGTACTCCAAACAATTTGTTCGGTGAACCAAACCTGTGTTCTATACTCTCTTTAATTTATTCTAAATCTAATATGAAGAATATATGAGAATTGGACAGCAACAAAGTATTTTGCAGACTGACATACGGCTCTCTAGGACTGCAGGAAAATTGATCTATATATAGACAAACAAAAGATCCGAATAGGTGTGACACAGATTTGAACAGGTTTGATTGAAAAATCAAACAGATCTGTAACTGATTGAACAGATTCAACAGTTATATACCTATTCTGTCCGTTAGCACCTTGGAACATTATTTTTCAAATTGTTTTGAAAGTAGTATCTCCGGTGGAAAAGTCAAACCTGTTGGAAACTTTATTATATAAACTATTTTGATTATATATATATATATTAAACTATTTGAATATATATATTAAACAAAATGAATAGTTTAATAAATAAATGAAGATGTACAAATTTTAGGAAACCACTTAGGAATCCCAAAATTTGAATTTAGAATTAAATTAAATTCCCATAATTACAAACTTTAGGAAACCACTCAGGAACCCAAAATTTGAATTTAGAATTAAATTAAATTCCCACAATAATTTTTGTTGAAAAAATTTAAATGAATTTTATTTAAAAAATTAATGTTAGACCCGAAAACGACGTCAACTTCCCATTCACTCATAAATGGTTTTTGACGTTCAGTCTTCACCGTGTGACTTGCCATGCGGCAAGGAACATGTCACCTCTTCAGACCCACCCCAAAAGACGTTTGGGGCCTACTCAATTTTGGGCTAAAAAATATGCCTATATTAAACCATTTTTCCAACAATCCCCCACATGAATGGAATTTGACGAAGAGAAAATGCAACAACATGATCTAATTTCAGAGAGTACAGAAATTAGAAATATTCTGCAAAGGATAGGTAGCTTTTGGCTTTGAACCTTCCCTTATGAGACACTATCGGATTTAGTAGCTAAACAGTGAACATGATGTCTTGAACTGTTCAACTGTTTGTGTAAACCAAGACAATAGAACCCACACAGCATATCTCCAAACACAGTTTAGTTCTCACTATTGTGTTCATTTTGGCCCTGAACAGCCTGGTCTTTCATGAGTGCTCTAAAGACTTGTAGCCCTTCACAAATCTTATAGAACCGGCCCAATTCACACTCACATAGGTGATTCTTATGAGGAGTATCCTGCCATACTCCACTAGGTTTACCTAGATATAAGAATCATTAAAATTTTACTTAACCTCAAACGTTGCAGACATCACTATTTCATCAAAAAAATGGGTAGGAGTTAGACTCCCCAGTGATCCTTTTGAGTCATTCACAACTCGGTTGACCCTTTGAACCTAGATCTTGGGATCTTCAGTCAACTAGGTTGGGTTGCCGTTATGGTAACTCTTATTTAATAGGCTTAAGTCCCATTGCCCTCGATGAATTCTCAACTAACTCTCTTGCTAACCCTTTGGTTAGTGGATCTGCTATGTTGTCTTTAGACTTAACATATTCTATGGAAATAATTCCATTAGAGAGTAGTTGTCTCACGGTGTTATGTCGACGACGAATGTGTCGTGACTTACCGTTATACATATAACTCTGTGCTCTACCTATAGCTGATTGACTATCGCAATGTATGCATATAGCAGGCACGGGTTTTGACCATATTGGAATATCTTCAAGGAAGTGGCGAAGCCATTCTGCCTCTTCCCCAGCTTTGTCTAAAGCTATGAATTCAGATTCCATAGTAGACCTAGCAATACAAGTCTGTTTGGAAGATTTCCAAGATACAGCCGCACTACGAAGAGTAAAGACATACCCACTGGTGGACTTCGAGTCTTTAGTATCCGATATCCAATTTGCATCACAGTATCCTTCAAGTACTGCTGGATATCTAGTATAATTAAGCCCAATGTTACGAGTAAATCAGAAATATCTTAGAACCCTTATCATTGCTTTCCAGTGTTCTACTCCCGGATTACTCATATATGTACTTAATTTACTTACTGCATAAGCTATATATGGGCGAGTGTAGTTCATCAAGTACATTAAGCTTCCAATAATTTGAGCCAAAAATTGGAATATTCGAATTAACTGTTGAATATTCGAATTAAGAGCAAGTCGAGTGTGAGACACTCTGTCCACAGATTCGCCCCGCTACGGTGCTTACGGTTGAGTGGCGTCTATCTCCCAGGATACAATGATCTTCACAAATTGTAGTAGCACTCCAAACAATTTGTTCGGCGAACCAAACCTGTGTTCTATACTCTTTTTAATTTATTCTAAATCTAATATGAAGAATATATGAGAATTGGACAGCAACAAAGTATTTTGTAGACCGACATACGGCTATCTAGGACTGCAGGAAAATTGATCTATATATAGACAAACAAAAGACCCGAACAGGTGTGACACAGATTTGAACATGTTTGATTCAAAAATCAAACAGATTTGTAACTGATTGAACAGATTCAACAGTTATATACCTGTTCTGTCCGTTAGCACCTTAGAACATTGTTTTTCAAATTGTTTTGAAAGTAGTACCTCCAGTGGAAAAGTCAAACCTGTTGGAAACTTTATTATATAAACTATTTTGAATATATCTATATATTAAACTATTTGAATATATATATATATATTAAATAAAATGAATAGTTTAATAAATAAAGGAAGTGGTACGAATTTTAGGAAACCACTTAGGAATCCCAAAATTTGATTTTAGAATTAAATTAAATTCCCACAATTACAAACTTTAGGAAACCACTCAGGAACCCAAAATTTGAATTTAGAATTAAATTAAATTCCCACAATAATTTTTATTGAAAAAATTCAAATGAATTTTATCTAAAAAATTAATGTTAGACTCGAAAACGACGTCAACTTCCCATTCACTCATAAATGGTTTTTGACGTTCAGTCTTCACCGTGTGACTTGTCACGCGGCAAGGAACATGTCACCTCTTCAGACCCACCCCAAAAGGCGTTTGGGGCCCACTCAATTTTGGGTTCAAAAATATGCCTATATTAAACCATTTTTCCAACAATCCCCCACATGAATGGAATTTGACGAAGAGAAAATGCAACAACATGATCTAATTTCAGAGAGTACAGAAATTGGAAATATTCTGCAAAGGATAGGTAGCTTTTGACTTTGAACCTTCCCTTGTGAGACACTATCGGATTTACTAGCTAACATGATGTCTTGAACTGTTCAACCATTTGCGTAAACCAAGACAATAGAACCCATACAGTATATCTTCAGACACAGTTTAGTTCTCACTATTATGTTCATTTTGGCCCTGAACAACTTGATCTTTCATGAGTGCTCTAAAGACTTGTAGCCCTTCACAAATCTTATAGAACCGGCCCAGTTCACACTCACATAGGTGATTCTTATGAAGAGTATCCTGCCATACTCCACTAAGTTTACCTAGATATAAGAATCATTAACATTTTACTTAACCTCAAACGTTGCAGACATCACTATTTCATCAAAGAAATGGATAGGAGTTAGATTCCCCAGTGATCCTTTTGAGTCATTCACAACTCGGTTGTCCCTTTGAACCTAGATCTTGGGATCTCCAGTCAACTAGGTTGGGTTGCCGTTATGGTAACTCTTATTTAATAGGCTTAAGTCCCATTCCCCTCGATGAATTCTCAACTAACTCTCTTGCTAACCCTTTGGTTAGTGGATCTGCTATGTTGTCTTTAGACTTAACATATTCTATGGAAATAATTCCATTAGAGAGTAGTTGTCTCACGGTGTTATGTCGACGACGAATGTGTCGTGACTTACCGTTATACATATGACTATGTGCTCTACCTATAGCTGATTAACTATCGCAATGTGTGCATATAGCAGGCACCGGTTTTGGCCAAATTGGAATATCTTCAAGGAAGTGGCGAAGCCATTCTGCCTCTTCCCCTGCTTTGTCTAAGACTATGAATTCTGATTCCATAGTAGACCTAGCAATGCAAGTCTGTTTGGAAGATTTCCAAGATACAGCCGCCCTACCAAGAGTAAAGACATACCCACTGGTGGACTTCAAATCTTTAGTATCCGATATCCAATTTGTATCATAGTATCCTTCAAGTACTGCTGGATATCTAGTATAATTAAGCCCAATGTTACGAGTAAATCGGAGATATCTTAGAACCTTTATCATTGCTTTCGAGTGTTCTACTCCCGGATTACTCGTATATCTACTTAATTTACTTATTGCATAAGCTATATCTGGGCGAGTGCAGTTCATCAAGTACATTAAGCTTCCAATAATTTGGGCATACTCTAATTGAGAAATACTTTCCTGTACATTCTTAGAAAGATACAAATTAACATCTACAGGTGTTCTAGCAAGATGATCATCATCTTTGCTGAATTTGTCAAGTATTTTCTCAATGTAATGAGATTGTGACAAAGCATGTCCTTCTGATGTTTTGGTAATTTTCATACTAAGAATTACATCAGCAATGCCCATGTCCTTCATGTCAAAATGTTTATTTAACATTTTCTTGGTAGTTTTAATTATGTCATTATTACTACCAATGATGAGCATATCATCTACATAAAGACATACAATGACATAACCTTTATCTGTGTTTTTAATATAAACACATTTGTCACACTCATTAATTTTAAATCCATTTGACATCATTGCCTTGTCAAATTTCTCATGCCATTGCTTTGGCGCTTGTTTTAAACCATATAATGATTTAACCAATTTACACACTTTCTTTTCTTTTTCTGGAACAGAAAAACCTTCTGGTTGTTCCATGTAAATTTTTTCATTTAACTCACCATTTAAGAAAGCGGTTTTCACATCCATCTGATGAATTTCTAGATTATATAGAGATGCAATGGCAATTAGCATTCTAATGGATGTTATTCTAGTAACCGGTGAGTATGTGTCAAAATACTCTAGACCTTCTTTTTGTCTAAATCCTTTGACCACAAGTCTTGCCTTGTATTTGTCAATTGATCCATCCATTTTCATTTTCCTTTTGAAAATCCACTTGTACCCAAGAGGTTTACAACCTTCAAGTCCACTAATTTCCAAGTGTGATTTTGCAAGATGGATTCAACTTCACTATTGACAGCTTCTTTCCATAAAGGAGCTTCAGGACTGGACATAGCCTCTTTAAAAGTTAAAGCTTCATTTTCTAACAAATATGTTAGAAAATTTGGACCAAACGATTTTGAGGTTCTAGCACGTTTACTACGCCTAGGTTCCTCTTCCTCATTTTGATCTAACTCTTGTTCTTGATCATGTTCATGATCATTACTAGTAATAGATCAAAAGATCTTTTCTTATTACTAGACTCTTGTCCAGTCTTATTTGGAAATACATGTTCAAAGAAAGATGCATTCTGAGATTCAATAATAGTATTTACATGCATTTCGGAATGTTCTGATTTATGAATCAAAAACCGATATGCACTACTATTCTTGGCATAACCAATGAAAATGCAATCAATGGTCTTAGGACCTATCTTAGTCTTTTTTAGGACTAGGAATAGCCACTTTAGCCAAACACCCCCACACTTTTAAGTATTTGTAGGATGGTACTCTACCATGCCACATTTCATAAGGTGTTTAATTCACTTTCTTTCGGGGTACTTTATTAAGTATATAATTAGCAGAAAGTATTGCTTCCCCCCACAAGTTCTGAGGTAATCCAGAACTTATTAACATGGCATTCATCATTTCTTTATTTCTTTTAAAGTCCTATTTTTCCTTTCAGCAATTCCATTTTGTTGAGGTGAGTAAGGAGCAGTGGTTTTTGAAGTATGTTCCACCACATTTGCCTTAGACTCCATAGGAAGCTTACCAGCCCGCTTTTCAGAATTGCGGTTGTCCTCCTCAATCCTCAAACGCACAATTAACTCGTCCATAGAAATTTCTTTGCACTTGTGTTTGAGGTAGTTCTTGAATTCCTTCCAGCCTTTTGGTAATTTTTCAATTAAGGCTGCAACTTGGAAGGATTCACTGGGAGACATACCTTCTGCATGAATGTCATGAAGAATGAGTTGGAAATCTTGAGCTTGGCTGATCACAGTTTTTGAATCAACCATTACAAAATCCAAGAATTTGCCAACCACAAATTTCTTTGAGCCGGCATCTTCCATTTTGTACTTTTTCTCCAGCGATTCCCAAAGTTCCGTTCAAGACGTAATTCCGGTAAAGGAAATCGGCATGTTTCCAGGCATCAACCGCAGCAACCACTTGCCGGTCGGTTTCATCCTCTTTCAGAATAGGAGCATCTTCACGGAGAAAAAGAGTCAGGTTCAGAGTTGTAAGATAGAACAACATTTTCTGTTGCCATCTTTTAAAATCAGTTCCTGAGAACTTCTCTGACTTTTCACCGTGATTTACCGGTACTGTTACAACAGGAGAGGGGGTTGGCGTCATTGCAGCCACCACAGTAGTACTAGTTTGGGCATTAGTTTCAGTAGCTATTAATTCTAATTTATAAAACAAAATTATAATTAGAATTTACACTACACAGAAAATTAAACCAAATTTACAGAATTAAATTTTGTAAAAATAAAAGTAACAAGAATGTAACTTTTATTTCCAATTAATTTGAAAATAAAATAAAATTTTATTTAAACAAATTAATTCTACACAGAAAATTAAATTCTGTAAAATAAAAGAAATAAAAAATATAACTTTTATTTTTTCAATAAAATTGGAAATAAAATAAAATTTTATTTAACCAAAATAATTCCACACAAAAAATTAAATTCTGTAAAATAAAAGAAATATGAATATAACTTTTATTTTTCAATTAATTTGGAAATAAAATAAAATTTTATTTAATCAAATTAATTTCACACAGAAATTTAAATCTCTTGTTACACTCCAATAATTAAAATACTGAAACAGAATTTTAATTAATGAAAACTCAGAAAATAAATTCTAAAAGCCAAAATTCATTTTCTGACAAAATTCCACAAAAATATATTCTGAATTGTTAATGACACCAATATCGTACTACTAGTTGTCAAAGAAAAGAGACAGTATATTACTACTATCTGTCAAATAGCATATAATCACTATTTGTTTTTCCAACCAGAATATTATTTTGTAAATCCATAGAAAATAATTTTCTTAAAAGAAGAAAGAGAAAAGGAAACAAACGAAAAATTCTGTAAGCAGAATAATTTGAATCTGTCTTAAGATTGTTGGAACAATCTTCTGTGTACATAAAATAACTTGAAATAAATTCAAACAAAATAAATAAACAACATACCAGATTTATTTATCGAACCGGATTAAAATTAAGACCAAGTCGAGTGTGAGACACTCTGTCCTTAAGACAGATTCGCGCCGCTACGGTGCTTACGGTTGAGTGGCGTCTATCTCCCAAGATACAATGATCTTCACAAATTGTAGTAGCACTCCAAACAATTTGTTCGGCGAACCAAACCTGTGTTCTATACTCTCTTTAATTTATTCTAAATCTAATATGAAGAATATATTAGAATTGGACAGCAACAAAGTATTTTGCAGGCTGACATACGGCTATCTAGGACTGCAGGAAAATTGATCTATATACAGACGAACAAAAGACCCGAGCAGGTGTGACACAGATTTGAACAGGTTTGATTCAAAAATCAAACAGATCTGTAACTGATTGAACAGATTCAACAGTTATATACCTGTTCTGTCCGTTAGCACCTTGGAACATTATTTTTCAAATTGTTTTGAAAGTAGTACCTTTGGTGGAAAAGTCAAACCTGTTGGAAACTTTATTATATAAACTATTTTGAATATATATATATTAAACTATTTGAATATATATATATTAAACAAAATGAATAGTTTAATAAATAAATGAAGAGGTACAAATTTTAGGAAATCACTTAGGAAGCCAAAATTTGAATTTAGAATTAAATTAAATTCCCACAATTACAAACTTTAGAAAACCACTTAGGAACCCAAAATTTGAATTTAGAATTAAATTAAATTCCCACAATAATTTTTATTAAAAAAATTCAAATGAATTTTATCTAAAAAATTAATATTAGACTAAAAAACGACGTTAACTTCTCATTCACTCATAAATGGTTTTGACGTTCCATCTTTACTGTGTGACTTGCCACGCGGTAAGGAACACTTCACCTTTTCGGACCCACCCCAAACAACATTTGGGGCCCACTGAAAAATGGGCTCAAAAAATATGCCTATATATATTTGAATCAATTCAAAACATTGCATTACTCATTATATTTTCCCAAAAAAAAAGAAAAACGAGTCTGTCTTAAGATTGGGAGATAGACGCCACTCAACCGTAAGCACCGTAGCGGGGCGAATCTGTCTTAAGGACAGAGTGTCACACACTCGACTTGGTCTTAATTTTAATTTGGTTCGATAAATAAATCTGGTATGTTATTTATTTATTTTGTTTGAATTTCAACATCATGAAATGCATTGTAGCCAAGATTGAGATGTTCAAGGCTCTTAAGCTTTTCTAGATAGAGAGGAATAGAAGAATTAAACTGATTACCATGAAGATCAAGGAATCTTAAAGAAGTCATGTTCCTAAGGGGTCTCGGAAGTTCTCCTTCAAATGAATTATAACTAATGTCTAAGTATTGAACATTAGAAATAGTAGAATTCACATGCATATGAGATAAATGAATGTTATCAAGTCCACAATCTGATAAATGCAACTCTAGTAGACAAGGAATCATGTTTAGTACCTTGAGCAAACTTTGCGTTCGATTAATATTCATGTAACTCAAGTCGAGGTATTGCAATGATGAAAGACGATAAACCCATGTGAAATCATCTATAGCTACTTTCCAATTACTATTAAGATCAAGAACATGCAAGCTAGAAAGATTTCCGAGATGATGGGGAACTATTCCACTGAACTCTGCATAAGACAGATTGAGATACCTTAGTCGTGCCATCAATCCAAAGAACTTTGGGATTGGGCTACCGTCAAAATCGTTTCCGGCCAAGTCCAAGTGATTCAGATATTTCAATTGAAGCAAACAAGAATGCACTTCATTAGCCACTAATCGAACAATATAGGTGAACTCGGGTGCGTTTGAGTTTACACCGAGATCAAGCCTAACAACGTGGCCAGTAATTTCATCACATCCTACTCCTTTCCAACTGCAACAATCTTGGCCATGTGTCAAGGTGCGCCCATCCAAGGGTCAACACCTTGATGCTACACACATTTGTGCCCTTTGGAGAGCCAAAGACATGCCTAAGAAGTTGTTGGTGCAAGTCCAAGACATGCCATGAAGCAAGCTAGCTACCAAGTAGCAACTTTAGGCCAACTTTTAGAGGGTCAAATGTAATCTTTTTGCCTTGTAAATTTTTATGTAAATACCTTAGTATTAAAGGTGTTTTGAGTCCAAGAGTTGTAATTTTCCTATTTTTGTATTATTTTTAAATATCCATTATGACTCCTCAAACATAGTGGATGTTTCCTCTTGCCAGATAGGAAAGTGCTTAACAAGCTATATATAAGGAGGGGGTACCCAAGTGTTTAACTAGACCACTTGTGCCTTTAATGTACCCCAACCTTGTTTATGGTAAGGCAACTTTTGTAGCACTTTTGTGCATTGTTCAACTATTATAATGACTTCTTTTGAGTAATGAAAAGTTCATTTCGCCTTTGCATTGTGCATAGCCTTTCAATTGTTGCTACTTCAATTTTAGCTTGTTGATTGTTATATTGTGGCTTGTCTCCAAACTTGTGGCTCATCAACTGGACTAATATTGTGTTTGCTTGTCTTTGTAAACCTCTTGAGCATTCTTGGCGGGCTAGTGAAGAGAGTTAATTAGCGCCACACACACTTGCTTATCTTCAACAAGGCTTCCGTGTTGCCAATGTGTGACACCATGCCAAGATAATAGTCGACCTGTATAGTCTATGAAACAATCTTTGAACTTTAGAAGAGCTTGTCTCTCTTCTTCTATGCAACCAATGGTTGAAGCATTGCACAAACAGGACAATGTTGTTTCATTGAAAAGCAAAACAACTAGAAGGAGTCCAATAGTGGAGAATTTCCTCATATTGAACTTCATCTTGTTCTCAGAGGCACACAAGACATGTAATTGGAAATAGGATCACGCAAGATGGTGGATCTTATAGCAGTATCATCTACTCCATTCAGGAAATGCAAGTTCCAGTTGCAATATACAAGGGGACAAATTTGATCATTATAATTTTAATTGGTTCAACTTTGATTTTAAATTTATAATTTTATTTTAATTTGGTCAAATTGATTACAACTCTTTGTATTTTTTTATAAAAAATATGTAGATAAATGGCATGTGCCATATTTTTAAGGACAAAATTATAAATTTACTCAATTCAATCAGTTAATCTCAACTAATTGAATGATTATTTTCCATTAAAAGCACTAATGATATCATCAATTGGATTAAATTGATACAAATTATAAAATTAAAAGTCAAAATTGAGCTAACTAAAAATATAAAAATCAAAATGACCCTAGTAGCAAAATGTAAAGACCACTAGTATAATTCACTCCTTAAAAAGACATGACAAATTGGTTGAATAATTTTAGTTACCCACAAAATTTAATCTGAAAAGTAGATTATAGAGCATAAATTTAAATTTAATATTTTATCAGTCCTAGTGAAAATAAATTTTGTCCATACATTTTGATTCTAGATAAATTTTGAATAATTTTTTTTTAAATGCTGCTAAATTAAAGATATTTTTGTTCAAAATATTGACAATTGAAGACAACCACCAACGACTCGGAAGGTGTATGGCAATAATTTCCACAACTTTAAAGTTATCTTAGATGCAAGTCAGCCAACTAATCCATCCATAAACATCAACCTCATCAACAAATTAGAGTCAGGACATACCAGCCCTACATTCAGGCGGCCTTGAGACTTTTAAAAAATGAGACTTTTATACATAATTAAAATATATATATCGTTTTTTTAATTAAAAAATGAGACCCTTTTTTATTTTATTATATATATATACACTAGTACTAACACAAAATTTACTTACATATGTATAAAACTAAAATTACTAGTTTTTTTTACCTTTCTATACACGAAAATTATTTAAAATATTAAGTAATAAATCTAATTTAAAAATATTATATTAGTGAATAATTCAAGAGAACTGATATTCCCACTCTACTTTACTCCAAATACACTCCTTTATTTGTCTTCAACTAGCGGCAACCTGTGCGATGCACGAAAAAACAAACTGTATACATTTTATGTCATAAATAAATTATTCTATTCTTGAACTATGCTTTAATAACGGCAAGTTGTGATGTTAGGCCATTTTGGTAGATGTTAACAATAATTAATTTATAAAATTTCACAATAAAATTTGATATGCATAAAAAATTGTTAATTATAAAGATTGTTGGGGATAATATTATCACAATCACTTGACAACATAAATGACTTGTATCAGACTGTAGTGTCATGCAGAAAAAAAACGAAAACAAAAACAAAGCATTAAAAGAGAGAAATTTTATAAGTTTTCATAAATTTATTTAGACTTTTAAATTAGTGATTTATATTATTATTGTGGGACCAAATTATAAATAAATCTTAACTTTTAATCATAATTTCTAAGTAATTTTTTTTTAAAAATTTAATATAAGTTTGTTATCCTACTCATAAAAAGAACTTCTCAAAAATCATTAATTGATCATGTTAGCAACTCTCTATCTTTGATTTCCTCTATTAATGATACATACATATCATATCAAAGCATAAATCCTTCTCTATAACTTGAATAACGCTTGCATAGTTCCTGTAACGTCCCAAAAATATAACAATAAATCCATCCCATGACAGTTAATAAATAACAACATATCTTTAAATAAAGTGTTCTTCTCATTTCCATATAAGTCAGTTGTACAAAAGGGAACACATGCAATTATACATTCACAAATCCTAACTCTGAATCTATAGCATGTGTTACAGCTAAAGATATGAAATAAGAGATAAACAAATAACAAATGCTCTAAAAGCTTACAACTTTCCAAGATAATACTTAGTTACAACAAAAGTGAGTTTAAACTCAATGCAAATAAAGCCCTGAATTTGTACAAAAATACATACAACAAATGAACAAAAATGAAGCTCTTGCTCCTCATCCTCCCAAGCTATTGTCTTAGTGGAGGCATATCATCAGCACCTAAAAATGATTTTTCCCACATAGGGTGAGCCAAAGCCCAGTAGAAATAATCCAATACAACATATATGAATCTTAACAAAGATATGAGGTGGATGCATATGCAATGCTTGTGCCAAAATATTTTATATCTTTTTCCAAAACCGTGCAATGCTAGTTTAATATCAAAATTAATAAATCATTTCCTTTGCAATAGAAAACAAGGCAATGAATCACACTCTGGAAATCTCAAAACAATAACAACTTTTCACGAAAATTTCATCTGTAAGAAACCGTAAACCGGCACCCATGTAAACGTAGATTATATAAGCATTACTATTGCCATTTCACGGAAATTATGTCCACGGGATCGGCACCCATGTATACACGTTGGTTTTAAGACTTTCACCATGGACACTCAGGTCAACTTATTTCAACGAGACAACATTTACTTCCCAGATTCAACCATTTTTCTCAAAACGATAAATATTTTCAATGTATAAATATGAGATACTGCTCAATGCAAGTGAATGAGAAAATAGTTTTAATTCTCCTAATTTTCATGCAATTTCTACAACAATCATAACTATCCCCCACCGATAGCCCAAAATAGATATTTCTAAACCGATAAACAATTTTCAATCAAGATAAACTTTCCAAATGTCAAGATGTGAGTGATAATATATATCCAACTCCACCATTCTCATCAATGCCAATCCAATTCCACATTTCCAACATCACTTCCATTTATCATTTCGAAATTAACACTTGATATTTTAGGGCAAATCCCCATTTTCTTTATAAGTCAATTCCAAGGATAAAAATCTACCATTTCATCCTAAATCAACAATAAATAAATTTTCTCAATCATTTCCAACAACCCATTTAAAAATCCTTTTTTTTTATTTCAAGCCAAAACCCTAAATTGTTCATAAATCTCCTTTTCACAATGTTGTTTTCTAAAACCAAATAACTAAGTTAAGAATCATAAGATAGTGCGGAGAAACCCTACTTCAAGCTTAGAAGATGAGAGAGAGAGAGAGAGAGAGAGAGAGAGAGAGAGTGGAGGAACCTCAAAGACGTCGAAAAGTAACTTTGTTCGGATCAAAAAAGAGCCTTCAGAGTGCTCTACCTTTTTATCAAAGGGACATGGGTGAAGAACTCAATGGATCTAGGTGTATTTGTAGAGAGAAGTAGAGTTTTAGTGATAGAGATGGTGTAGATCTAGGATTTTTAGAATGTTTAGAGAGAGAGAGAGAAATGAAAAAAGTGACCCAAAAAGGTGACTTTACGAACTGATATACGCGCAGACCGCTCGAGCGTCCAGACATAAGGAATGTGACCGCTCGAGTGCAAGAAGTCCTCAGTCGAGCGTAAAATACAAACTCTCAGAAGTTTTGTAGGTAGAGGACCACTGCTCGAGCTCAAGAAGGACCGCTTGAGCACAGGAAACACCACTTGAGCGAATAATGCACACTCCTAGTAGTTTTGCAGGCCTACAAAAGTACTGAGAGTTCACAAAGACCGCTCGAGTTCAAGAAGCTTCGCTCGAGCGTAGAAGCCAAAATTTGGGCAACAATAGTTTTGAAAAACTAACTTCCAACCTGTTCCAAATACAACCAAGACACTCCAATAACCAAATTCAATGAAGAAAAGGAAAAACCAACCATGAACAACATATAAGACGATGAAACCAGGATCCAGAACATCAAATGGGTCGGGTCTAAATAAGAATCGCTATAGTTCCTACAACAACAACAACAACAACAAAAAAAAAAATTTGAGATAAGAATTTCGTAGGATTATAAAAATTATATAAGAAAATAATTTAATCTATTTTATTTATAAAAAAAAAATGATGACAAATTATTTGAATTGTACTTGAAGAAATATAACAAATGATAGCTTCAATCATTATATACCAACAAAAAAATTATATAGGTTACTCAAGGAAAAAATGGTTGAATGTAACTAAAGTTATGGACATTGAATTAAATCATCTGGGCTCTAAATTAATAATATAATCTAGTAAATCAACTAATAATAATAGAAAGATATCGACAAATATGTAGTATTTCCCTATTAATTAGCTTTGTATTATGTTCATTACTTTAAAGTTTTACTTGTCTCAATCTTTCAATAAAATAAGCACCAAGAAAACAAATTTGATAAGAAATTAGTTCTAAACTTTATTATTAAAAAAATAAAAATTTCAAAAAGAGAATTTAGAGATGGGATTGAAAAAATACTATAACAAATAGCAAAATGTAAGGACTACTAGTATAATTCACTCTCTAAAAAGACATGACAAATTGGTTGAACAATTTTAGTTACCCGCAAAATTTAATCCGGAAAGTAGATTATAGAGCATAAATTTAAAGTTATTTTATCAGTCATAGTGAAAATAAATTTTGTCCATACATTTTGATTCCAGATAAATTTTTGAATGATTTTTATTAAATGTTGCTAAATTAAAGATATTTTTATTCATTTTTTTTATTTAAAAAAAATGATGCTAAATTAAAGATATTTTTATTCAAAATGTTGACAATTAAAGACAACCAATAATCTCCACGACTTTAAAGTTATCTTCTGCAAGTCATCTTATACAAGTCAGTCAACTAATCCATCCATCAGCCTCATCAACAAATTAGACCATCTCCAATGCTTCACCAAACCTTGCATCAGATTTGAAATTTGGTGAAAAGGTCACTTTTTGCAGCTCCAATGGTTTCATCAAATTGGTATCAAAACGAGAATTCACCAAATTTTTCATCAAAGTGAGAACAGGGGGAAGATTTTACCAATTTACTGTGCGTGACCGTTGGGGGAGACCAACCGGTCAACCAGCCGGTTGACCAACTGGTCGACTGGTTCCCTTACAAATAGGTTGGTTCAAACAGGTCAAAAGGTTCAAAGAGGTAAAAAATATATATATATATACTAACCGGTCGACCGGTCGACCCCTGCTTTGATGACAACCATTGGAGCAGTCTGTATCAGATTGAGAAAATGTTCCTTTTTTTACTCAGATATGGTGAAAATTTTGGTGAACCGTTGGAGACGCTCTTAGACTCAGGACATACCAACCCCACGTTCAGGCTACCTTGAGACTTTTATACATAATTAATATATATATCGTTTTTTTAAATTAAAAAATGAGACATTTAATTTTATTTTTTTTTTACTGGCATGAACGCAAAATTTACTTACATATATAAAACTAAAATTGGTAGTTTTTTTTTACCTATTATATATATGAAAATTATTTAAAACATTAAGTAATAAATTTAATTTAAAAATGAGAGCTTTTTTGATAAATCCCCTTTCTAAAAGTTTTATTTCATCCAACCCATATTCTTTTTGACTATTCCATTAAGTCTTATTTGAAGTAAGAAGACCAAAACACCCTAAATATCTCATTCCCCCATTAATGTTGATATTTAACGTTGATTGTCATTATATCTTCACTCCAAAAAAATGCATTAACTTCACACCACTATTTAATGTTGATATATATTACACACAAAAAATTAAACATGGTTCTTTATTAATTGTCATTATGTTTTGATAGTTCTCATGTATCCAAATGTTGACTGTATGTGATAATGTGAATGTTCACATTAGATGACGTGCATGTGAATGTTCATATCAGATGACGTGAATGTGAATGCTCACATCAGATGACGTTGTGATAAAGATTATGTTAAGGTTCACAGTAGCATTGCATCAAATTACACAATCACAAGCCTCAACCTTCATTTGAATATAAACATGACGTGAATGTTCACACTAAAACATATGAATGTGAATGTTCACATGAATTCTGGAATATAGATATTAACATTATGAACATTAACATTTGTATTCACATTCATATGTTTTAGTGTGAACTTTCACATCATCTGATATTAACATTATGAACATTAACATTTGTATTCATATTCATATGTTTTAGTGTGAACATTCATGTCATCTGATGTGGACATTCATGTCATCACGTACAGTCAACATTTGGATGGATGAGAACTACCAAAACATAATGATAATCAATAAAGAACCATGTTTAGCTTTTGAATAATGCTATATGCACCAATTTATATATTAACTAGTGCATTAATTGATGATGTGACATAATTTAAGAGGTTTTTGATATTTGTAATGTGATTAATGAGTGGGGTCAATAATAATGTCATAACTGGTGTTGGTACACTAGTTAGTATACTAATTGGTGCATATTGCACTACCGTTAACTTTTTGTTTGTAATGTATATTAACATTAAATAGTAGTGTGTAGTTAATGCATATCAACATTAAATATAAAAACGTATTAAGAAAATAGTATAAATCAAGAAAAATGACCTTATGGAATAAATGTATAAATACATGGGACTAAGTGGATTATAAATTTCTTTCATGGACTTCTTGGGGTAGAACACTCCTAAATAGGATTTATTAATAAAAACCCCTTTAAGGATATTATATTAGTGAATAATTTAAGAGAACCGCTATTCCTGCTCTACTTTGCTCTAAATACACTCATTTATTTATCTTTAATAGACATAGTTACTATTCTCATTCCACTTTGCTGTAAATACACTACTTTGATAGACATAGTTACTATTATCACTTCACTTTGTTGTAAATACACTCATTTCTACGTATAATAAGGATAAAAAATGAAACGTATTTGGAACAAAATAGAGTTGTAATAGTGGCTCCCTAATTCAATTATAATTTTTTTGACAATAATTATAATATTGTATTTTCTGAGCAATTTCATATGATTTTTATAATTGATATAAATCATAATTACTGAAATAAACATAAATCATAATTATTGAAATAGATTTTCAACATTTTTGATGAGTAACGTTATTAATTTATTTAAATTTTTTTATGACATAATTGATTGAATGCAAAATTTAATCAACATTAGTTTAAAAAAAATTATTTCTTAAGAGGTAATTGTAACTGGTATAGTCGACAATATTCTATAAATAATTCATACATTTAGCAAATAATCATCCATTACTAGTAAATAATTCACCACTTCAATTATTTAAAAAAAAAATTAGTGAAACTTTATGTTTACAATAAGCCTAAGAACACAACCACTAAACACATAATGAGACACATATGTCCCACATATAGGCCCCACATATAAGCCTCATACCATGTGAATCTCACCCCATGTGAGACATATGTGTCCCATTATATGTTAGGTGGTTGTGTCCTAACATTACTCTTCTTTTTAAACTACTAATACAATAATGTAATGTTTGATTTACTGAAATGAAATTGAATAGAAGGAAATGGTCATTTTTCATCATCTCTATAGAATATTCTCTCAATGATAAATAATTATTCTATTTGTAATATATTTTCATCATTCTTTTAATGAACAAAACGTGAAAATAAATACTCCATGTGTCCCAAAATAATAGTCGATTTTGGAAAATCTAATTGTTTTTGGTGGTACAATTATTTTATTTTAAACAAATTAATCTTCCAAAATTACTCTTTGATAGTACATTTTTTAGGAAATATCAATTGTTATAATTGTACTTTTATGTTAATGAATTTAAAAGAATGACAAAATAGAAAATTCACATTATTTTTGTCCTTAATTTTTAAAAATAAACTAATATTTTAGAATAAAAAAAATAAAATAAGGAACTAATATATTAAAACAGAAGAAATATTATAATGGAATAATTATTTCATTTCAATTATCCAAACCTAACCTACGAACTAAATCACTGGGACCTAATTTTTACACAAAATTCGGGGACCGAGAGGGCCACTTTTTGCCGTTGCCTGAGGGCCGGCCTGTCCACATTGCATTATTTCATTAGTCGCTCTGCAAAGTCAAATATATATATATTAGAAAATTATTCACAATTTTTCTATCTGGGAACTTAGGAAACAATATATTAATAAAATAAAATAACAAAAGTACATTAATAAGATCCCAAAGGGTCATTCCAACAAAACAACAAAAGAAACGAAAGAAAAAAACAACAAAAATCAAATCTGCCAAAAAAACAGATATGATTTAGGAAAAATCATCAATCTGCTCAAAGATATGGTCTAGAAAGTAAGATCTGCTTGAAAGTTCGCCATCCCTGTTGACAACGTCCCCATCGCCACTGTCCAACGCCGCCGCCACTGTCGCCGGAGAAAGAAGAACACCCACAATGGTATGGGAGAAGGGTTGAGAGAGGAGAGAACCAATGTGGGTGTGAAAAAACCAAAAAATTATCCCGAAATCGGAGGACAAACTCTCAAAACTTCTATTTTGGACATAAAAAGTCCAGATCTACACTCTAATTCTTAGCTTTCTTCCTCTTGCTTAAGCCTTATATTATTGGATGTGTAACAAATTAGAAGTGAACATCATACTACATGATTCAAAATATAAGAGCTTTTTGGGATCTCAAACATGCTCTCTTTCTTGTTCAGTTTTTTTGGACCATAGACTTTTTTGTTTCTTTTTGCCTTCTCTCCTTTTTAAAAATCAATTGAAGGAAAATTCTAAAAAGTTGTTGGGTTTCTATTAAATTTAAATTTGAACTTAAGAGAACTTGAGGGGTCAATGGTGCCCCCACAGATCCCATTTTGATAATGCGAACTGTTCATTTTGTAAAATCCTTCGTGAAAAAATTAGGTCAATTTGATAATCGTAATATTTTTATTTTATTTTATTTGTCTCTAAAAAATGGATGGTCTATTTTCATAAATAAACTTGTCGTTCATTTTTTCATATACAAATATGATAAAATGAAAATGTGTTTGGTAACATATGACTAAACTTGATACTCTAGCTCACAAGGCTAGCAATTGGAATAAAGATGTGTTTGGTAACATATTTAGGAGGAAAAGATGGTTACTTGGGCGGATTGAAGGAATCTAGAGAACCCAGGCAACTATATATTCCCATAACCTTCATGTGTTAGAACTTGATTTGGTTGCTCAATATAACAAAGTTCTCTTTCAAGAGGAACTTCTGTGGTTCCAGAAATCCAGATCGAAATGGATCACCCAAGGTGATAGAAACACAAAATTATTTTATCTCACCACTCTTATAAAAAGGAGGCGAACGAAAATTGATGTTCTGAAGGGTGCCAGTGGTGTCTGGATTGATAATTCTGATGAGCTCAAGATGCATGTGCTCAATTATTTTACTACTCTGTTTGCTCATAATCCTAGTAATTCTTTGATTCATTGGAGCAACTTGGCTAGTCATGTAGTTAATGTTGAGGACAATTGTGAGCTCATGAAAGTAGTTACTGATGATGAGGTTTGGAGGGCTCTGAAAAATATCAAAGCCTTTAAAGCCCCTGGAAGAGATGGCTTCCAAGCCATCTTTTATCATACCTATTGGAATGTGATTGGCCCATCTGTGTGTGAAGTTATCAAAAATTGTTTTGCTACCCATTCTATTCCCTCAACCATCAACCGTACCCGGGTGTCTCTTATCCCTAAACTGGAAAACCCTGAGAATATTAAACAGTTTAGACCCATTAGTTTGTGCAATGTGACCTACAAAATCATTGCAAAAATTTTGGTTAGTAAAATTAGACCTTTGCTCTGTAAGCTTGTGAGACCTAACCAAAGTAGCTTTGTGCCTGGTCGTTCTACTAGTGATAATATTATTATCTCACAGGAAATTATTCATACCTTAAGTTCTAAGAAAGGTAAAGTTGGTGGGATGATCCTCAAGGTTGACTTGGAAAAGGCCTATGATAATATATCTTGGGAGTTTTGAAAACTGACTTTGGAAGAGTTTGGTTTTGATAAAAACCTTATTGATATGATTATGTGTTGTGTTACATCTGTCAACACTGCCATTCTTTGGAATGGTGAACCCTTGCAAGAGTTTAAACCTGAAAGGGGGCTAAGACAGGGAGACCCTTTATCTCCCTACTTGTTTGTGTTGTGTATGGAAAGATTATCTAACATGATCACTAAGAAAGCTGAGAACAATAAATGGAAAGGCATCAAGACCTCTCATAGGGGCCCTTGTCTGACACATTTATTTTTTGCTGATGATTTAATGTTATTTGGCAAAGCAGATGTTAGAACTTGTAACACAATTACGACCACCATGACTGAGTTCTGTGAAATTTCTGGACTGAAAATTAATGCCCAAAAATCCAAAATCTTTGTTTCTGCTAATATTGACAAGAGAGTGGCTAGAGATTTGAGCCATATATGTGGTATTCCCCTCACTTCTGAGTTAAGGAAATATCTGGGTGTTTCCCTTTTACATGGGAGAGTCAACAGAGGGCACTATAACAACATTCTTGAGAAAATGCAACATAAGTTGGCTGGTTGGAAAATCAGTGTTATATCCTTGGCTAGCAGACATACCCTTATTCAAGCTGTTAGCTTTGCTATCCCAGCTTATACCATGCAGACTACTATGTTTCCTATGAAAGTGTGTAATGCTATTGATAAAATTAACAAAAATTTCTTGTGGGGTGATACCCCTGAGAGGAAAAAAGTCCACTTAGTGAAGTGGGACACTGTTTGCACATTGAAAAAACATGGTGGACTTGGTTTAAAGAAGGCTAGAGACCAAAATCTGGCTTTACTTTCTAAACTTGGCTGGAAACTTTTAAATAATGAGGAAGGATTGTGGCTTGATATGCTGAGAAGAAAATATTTGAATAGAACTACCTTCTATAATTGGCCTAAGAAGAAGCTTGCTTCCCATGTATGGGAAGGCATTCTTCAAACTAGACATATTCTCAGAAAAATGGGTGAAATGGAAAGTTGGCAGTGGTGAATTAGTAGATATATGGAAGGATTGGTGGTGTGGTGATAAACCCTTGGAGGAGTTAATGACTATTGACCACCAATCCAACCATATATCTGCTGATGGTTTTGGTACTATGAATGCTTTCTTGAATAAACATGGAGGTTGGAATGTGGATCTTGTGTCCACTAGAATGCATGCTTGCATTTCTGATATCATTTTGGCAACACCTCCTTCTCCTCTTTTTTCTACTGTCACATATAGTTTTAACTGGAATAACACCCTTTGTGGAGGTTTTTCAACTGCCTCTGCTTATGAAGTTATCATGGGCCATCATAGTTGTGAAGATAACTGGAGCTGGATTTGGAAAGTAAGGCTACCTCAAAAACTTAAAGGTTTTTTGTGGCTTCTTGTTCATGGAAAGCTGCTAACTAACCTTATGAGATTGAGGAGGGGCTTAACATCTGTTCCTACATGCCCTAGTTATTGTGGGGTGGAAGACATGGATCACCTATTCAGACACTGTTTCAAAGCCAAAGAAGTGTGGCTGGCCTTATGTGGTCGAACCTGGTGCAGAAACATGTTTAGCTTGTCTTGGAATGATTGGCTTTTGTCTAATTCCAAGAATAAAAAGCCTTTTAATGAGTAGGCTACTTGGTCTTCTGTCTTCATTATCACTTTATGGAAAATTTGGAAAAATAGAAATGTTTTTGTTTTTGAAAAAAAACTGTGTAATGGCATGGATAGTGTTAAATTCATTCTTGACTACTCAAGAGATATTGATTTGGCTTTTAATTTGTCCATTGTTAATCCCAAGCCTGCGTTTAGACTGATACAGTGGATGTTACCTCCTGCAGGTAAAATCAAATTAAATGTTGATGGCAGTAGGAAATTGGGAGGTGGAGGCAACTTTGGCGGAGTTTTCAGAGATGAACGAGGTGCTTGGGTGTGTGGCTACTATGGAAGGCTGGACAGTGGAACAAGCTTGGAGGCGGAACTGTGGGCTCTTTACAAAGGACTGACAGTGATGCTCCAGAAGGGTATGCATGAGGTGATCATTGAGACTGATGCTAAACAAGTAGTGCAGCTGATGGAGGATGCCACAGATGATAAATTCCCTTTTAAGGGACTATTGAAGGATGCAAAAATAATTTTCAGAGGATGTGAATGCACCATCCACCACATCTATAAAGAGGGGAATTTGTGTGCAGATGCGTTGGCCAAATTTGGAGCGGAGCAACCTGAAGATATCTTGGTGGTTAATGATCCACCACAGGAAATTCAATGTTATCTTGTTGCTGACATGATCGGCCTCTCTAGGGAGAGGGCCTACTTTGTTTTTATTTTCTGTTGTACCTAAAAAAAGAAAATGTTACGATCATTGGATTGGTCTAATTTTTTTTTTATTTTATTTTATAGATGATATACATTAAGGATTCTACAAAATAAATAGTTTGGATAATCAAAATGGAACCCATGGTGGGCTCCATGGGCGCTTCAGATTCTTTCAAATTTATATTTGAACTTGAGAAAAGACTAACCCAATTCTAAAATGATGAAAAAATAAAATGAAATATTTGAAAAACAACAAATTCGTTCTCCAAAATAAAATAAAATTAATAATAAAAAAAAAATCAAAGAACATTTTTAAAACAATTTTCCTTTCCATGAAATAAATGGGACAAGCCTTTCTCTAGTCAATATCAGACTAGAGGGTGTTGTTAAGCCTTTGTGGGCCCACCATAGAACTCATATCGATGATTCGAATTGTTCAATATATAGAGCTCGTTGAGTACTTTAAAAGGCACTGGACGGCGTTGTTGGGTCCGTAGGGCCCACCACGGCTCATGTTTTGATAATCCGAACTGCTGAATGTATAGAGATCGTCGAGTAATTTACCCTTGAAAAAAATCACGTTGATCGGATATCGATAGATGCTTGATCGGATCAGATTTTTGTCAACAATTTATTTTGAAAATTATTTTTACCGTTGACAAAAATCTGATCCGATCAAGTAGCTATTGATATCTGATCAACGTGTTTTTTTACGATGATAAAGTAGTCGACGAGTTCTACACATTCACGGTTCGGATCATTAAAACGGGACCCATGGTGGGCCCTCACAGGCCCAACAACATGCTCCAGTCCGATCTTGGACTGGAGAGAAGCCTGGCCCAGTACTTTATCCTTACAAAAAATTACGTTAATTGAATATCAATAAACACTTGATCAAATTACATTTGTGTCAATGATGGACGGTGATATATGTAAGTGATTATTTAATAATTTTAGAGTATTGTTCCATACCATTTATTTCTTAACACCTATTAACTAGTTTCTAAAGCCCTAACGAAAAGTAATGGATCCTATAACTTTAACTAATAAAAATTAAGTAATGGCACCATGTCAATTTACTCCAAAATCATCACAGAATCTTTCGATAATATATGAAGTTGTCTCAAGATCATCAGATATGAGAATAAAAAAATGATGACTGTGGGTGTAGATTTCCGACCACATAACCAAACGGGGAACGCAGCTGGAGAGCACCGGTAGAATAGATTAAGCCCAAACAACCTGTCACAGAAAGATAAGAATTCGGCTGTGGTTCTTCCACCCGAGGGCACTCCAACAATCAAGTCAGTAATCTATATCTCTCAAAGATAGCAAATTGTGCTTAACTCACAATAAATAACTTACTGCGTACAGTATATCACACATACCTTAGACCTTCGAGCGTGCCCTGCTTTTATAGCTAGCACTGACCTAATCCCTGTAAAAGCCTAACTTCAATGGACTTTGGCTTAATGCCTACCTTGGACTCTCAACTAGATAGGGATAAACTCCCTAAGAGCTTTATCTTTATCCAGACTGAGATCCTCCCCTATTCTAGGACTCCTGCCCCTTATCTGCTTATCTCGGATTCCGATATCTCTGCAGACAACCTCGGCCTAGCCAAGATCACCTCGGTATCAAGACTAGACGGCATGGCACCTTAGCTAACAAGTTGTCATTCATAAAATATGCCCCCACAACTGCCCCCTAGGTTCTATTAACTCGGCAACCTGAGGTGATGGAACCTACATCGCTAGTTCATTTACCACGTCGGCTGAAATTCGTTCTTTATTCCACGTCCGTGATCATTACTCGTCGGCTTCATGTACCCAAGACTCAACTGTCCACTCGTCACAAACCAAGAACCAAAAACCAAGTTCTTTAATTTTTTTTCAACCAAAATCGTTCCTCTAGCCGAGGTTTTTTGCCTCATTAAATCAAGAACTCGAAGAGTTTTATCTGCGCATGAGCAGTCATGCACCGTTTTTCTCAACCGTTTCTGCCACGCGTCCTTCTTTCATTGGTCCGTACCTGACACGCATCATCAGGTCACGTCGCTTTTGCGCACGCCGCCTGACAGACACGTCATCCAAGGCATATCATTACGATTTGCTGTCTTTTCACAATTTTGACAAAGCTTCTCCCTCTTTCTCCGTCTCTTCACTTTTGAGTATTCATTTCGCATTCAAACTTTCTCTCTCTAACGCCTCTCTCCCAAACCTCCATTTTCGTACCTTCAAAGCTCCTGCAACTGCTCCAATCATCTTTTTCGGCAAGTATTTCATCGTTTGGTTCCGACTATTCCCGCCATCTGACTTCAGCGAGACTTATTCCGGTGTCCTCTCCGTTGGCTTCACTCGGTAAGTCCTCAGTTTCTTCTTTTTACATCTTGGTCATGTGCTTCAATATATCTTCCTTTTGAGTTTTGTCATGTGTTCCATTCCGTATCTGTTGCTGTGAAAGTTATATACATTTTCGTAGTTTGTGTTTTAGTATGAGTCATTCTCTGTTCTTGAATCTGTCTTGCTCGTCAAACTTTCATCATTGCATTTGCTTGTGATATGCACACATTGCTTTCACACACTCACACAACGTTTGTAACTTTTCATGCTCTTGGATTTTGTTTGTCGTCGATGCTTCCTGACTCTAAATCATATTCGTTTCTTGTTCTTGTTGATTGTTTTCAGATCTTTGGTATTTGATTCTTGCTTCTGTAGTTCTAGGTTTGGGAATTGCTAGAAATCACATACTTAAGAGAAACTGAAACAAATTCCTCTTTGAATTATTAAAACCCTTGTCTCTAACACCCGTTTAAGGTTTAGCCGAGGTTACCTCAACCTTTCTCTTATGATCTTCCACCTAACACCATAAGCCGATAGTATGGGCATGTTTAGGTGGTGGGTAGACACCCGTGCTAAGCTGGAGTACTTTAGGCAAGAGTTTTCCATTCCAGTCAACGTTCAGATTAGGTTGGCTCGAGAGGAAGACTATCATGCCACTTTTGGACTCCATGCCCTTTCCTGTTGTAGCATTCATCGAGTGTGGACTTCGGCTTCCCTTAGACATCCTTTTTAGGGAAATCCTTCACTATTACTCAACCCTATGCAGCTAGCCATCAATTCCTATAGGGTTATAATGTATAATTGCCCTAGCCTGCCGAGAAAATACTAGGATAACATTAGCCGACATCCAATATTGTTATACCATGTGTGGCTTAAAGTCTGAAAAATGCTATATTTATTACCTCAAGCCGAGATCCACAGCCTACAAAATCATAGTCGACCTCCCAGACTCTAACAAGGGTGCTGGAGATGATTACCTGATTGTCTCGAATAACTGGGAATTTGCTCCAGATGATGATCTTCATCTCTTTCCTCTACGCCGATCGGTGTTTAAAGAGAATGAGGGTAAGAACTAAGTATCAACTTCTCTGTTTAAGACTTTACCACTTTATTCCCTTTATCTGTTCTAATGTCTGTTTTCTACCCTTTGCAACTCTTCCTCAACCATTAAAGAACTTCCGCCAATCCTTCTTCCCCAGTAAAGACTTAAAGATGCTGATGGGCTTGCCTATTGACCTCCGCAAAGCTCCCCTGCTACTCAACTATACCCCCACATACAAGTCGGCTCTGCCCGACGTTCCCAAGCGTAGCAAGACTCCTTCATCAGCTTCAACTCCTCCAACAGCTTCATCTCCAAGGCCAGATCAGGCCTCTACTTCTGACCTAGTTGAGCAGCCATCCACTTTTGCCCCTCAACTAATTCCTCCATCCCAGCGCCAATGACGACGCCGACGTCGAGCTCCAATTTCCACTCCTGCCGGCAAAACTCGCAGCCACAAACACCGAGATTCTGAGATATCGGCTTACGACCCATCCAATCCCTCAATTGCCCTTACAGTAATACACTTCGGTACTAGAGTAACAGTTGCTTCCACCACCGATGAAATGGGCCGCGCAAAAATCATCCCGGACGACTTGCTTACTGACATTCCCAACGTGGTGTCGGTCCATTCCTCATCTCCTTTCCAATCTCAACCAAAACCCAAGGCAAAAGGGATCAAAAGGGCCAAGGTCAAACCTAGCACCACCAAGGTGGAATCAGAGGACATAGTGCCAATTTCAAAATTGGCTGAAACAGAGAAGTCTGTGTTTGTCGAGAAGAGGCCTGCCGAGGCCGAGGCTTCTAACCCACCGTAATCCAAAAAGTCGAGGTCCGGCGGGTCTTCTGAGCCCTCTGGTTTCCGCGCCAACGCTCTCTGGACTCCATCTGTCACGGTCAAAGACCGACCTCTTATAGCGACCCCGGTTTGAATTCGACCCACTGATGTTTTGGATCTGGGTTTCATTGCCTTTTATGGTTAGTCATGTCTTGCTTCTCCTCTTTGCTTTTTGGGGCTAGTTCACGGAGTGCCTTGGTTGCATTGGAAACATGTTGGGGCCTTGCTTCCCAAATAGTTGCTATCCAAAAAATTTCTTTGACGCTCGAGCGGCACTTTCCACGCTAGAGCAGACATTTTGATCTTCCAGCACTTTTGCAGGTTGGCAGAGTTCTGAGAGTTGTCATTCGGCGCTCGAGCGGTCGCAGTTTTTGTGTTTGGACGCTTGAGCGTCACTTCTTTTGATCGAGCGGACCGTGTGTCTATATAAGGTCGCAGCACGCTGAAAAAGCCACTTTTTGCTTTTCTCTCTCTTCTCTCTCTTCCTTTCCGCCATTTTTAGGGTTTCCTGGACCTAAAAGCTTGGGTTTCATCTAGTTACCCCCATTTCCTACCCCTAGTCCAATAGATCAAAACATAAAGGGCCGCGAGGGTTTCCTTTTGATCTGAGCGAATCGTGTTTTCGTCGCCGGTGGATTTTTAACTTTTCTCTTCACTTCAAGAGGTGGGGATTCTTAAGTTTCTCTTCAATACCTCTTTATAGATTGACTTGTGGTATTTTCATTATGTTAAAAAGCATATCGGTGGATTTGGGTTTAAAATGGTGAGTTTGTGGGTTTGTGTATAATTGGTTGTGGGTTACAAATTATGTTTAAAATGTAAATTTGGAAAGGTTTGGTATATCGTTTATTAATTGTGAATATCAAAGAGAGGCTTAATGTTGAATAGAATTAGGGATGTGATGTGGTTATTGAATAATTGGGATTTTGAACTAACATTGGTGGATGTGGCCATTGTGGTGTTTGTTGGGATTTAGGGAAGTAAGGTTTTATTTTCAAAACAAAATGGAACAAGTTACTTTTATAATCTTGAGGGTTTATGATGAACGAGATGGTGGGACTTTCCTATGAGCGTCTCTATTAGTTCGGATTGTGTAATTGACGTCTAGAGTTTTGTCATTGGCCATCGGGGGAGGATAGTATTGATTGTTGTTAGTTATATCCCATGTGTACTATCGTCGGATGGACTTTTGTGATTCGAGATGATGTGTTGTTGATTGTGAATGAACATTGTGAATAGACAATTCCATTGTTAACGTCATGGACTATGTGGTTATAGAGGTAGCTGTAACATTTGTAAGTGTTATCTCTGTTGATAGACTATTATTGAATAGTTGTGGTCTTGATGTATAATATCCCATGATGTATTCTTGAGATGTTTGAAAGAAAGGAAAACCCATTGGAACAGTAGTTCGTGGAGTACTTTTAAATAGAATTGAGTTAATGAAATTAACTGAAAATGGTTGTTATGATGGTGATTGGACTAGGAGTATGTATTACTCCTCGTATTATTGATGTTGGTTAGCATGATTATATTTGATTATGATGATATTTGGGGGTCCGTAACCTGCCGTATTATAGCCAACAAAGCATGGCGCCTTGACAGAGGTTTTCTCGTCCCTTCCAGTTTGCGCCCGGTAAAGTGTGAAAAGGGGGTCCGTTTCCCGCCGTATTATAGCCGGCAAAGCGCGTCGCGTTATGATAGGTTCTTCGTTCCCTTCCGGTTCGCGCCAGGTAAAGTATGACCTAAGGAGCACCTCCTTCCGGGTGAGGCCGGTAAAGTGTTATGTGGTATTAGTGTTGTGGATCTGCCATCCGTGCTGTAGGCCGGTGGAGATGGAATTAGAAGTATGAATTACTTTAGTTATCTCGTTTTGTATATATATATACATATATACGTGTTGTTGGTTTTCAAATCATGGAGATGAGATTGGTAGTATGTATTACTTTGCTTATCTAGTTTGAAAGTATATATGTGTTAGCCGTTTCATACCGGTCTTTTATCCTTGGGCCTATGGTTAGGGAAGGTTATAGATATCTGTGTTGGGATGTAAAAGGAGGTGAATGGTTATGGAGTATTGAGAGAAGGGTTGGGAATCATGATTTGCATGTGAAATTACATTTTTAGAACGGTTGCTTAAGGGAAATTCCTTTCTGTTAAAGTGGGAAGTTTTATCAGAGAGAGAGTGGTGGGGTTTCAAAATATTTTCTTTTAGAAATAATAATGGGAGTGTGAGGGAGACTAATTGGTTTTCATGCTGAAATGTGTCAAGAGGAACGTTTTGAGAAACTCACAGTTATATATGTATACTGTTTATTTAAATGACACATTACGTATATGATATGTCTTGATGCATTCATGATCATTTTTATCTATATGTTGTGATTGGTTAGGATCTTTAGGATCCCTACTGGGCTTAATGCTCATCCCACGTGTTGATTAACTTTTTCAGGTGCAAGACCGGAGGAATCGTTTGTGACTTGAAGTCTCTTAATTGTTGGCCACGGGGTCCTTTATTTGTAGGCCAAGTGCCATGTGTTGTACAAGGGTAAATCCCTTTTGTTGTAGATGTAGATGTAGATGTCGCGGGGCTTTGGTTTTTCTTCTTTCTTCTAGTTTGCTTGAGTGGGGTTCTTTGGCCCCAGCTGGGTTTCTTTTTGCTTTCCTGGGCATCCCAAGCCGCGGCTTGCCGAAGTCCGACGTGGGATGGCACCAGGTGTGAACTTGGCCACAAAGTCGGCCAAAACCTGGCCCTTAGTTGCTGTTCTAGACCTAAATTCCAAGTCATATTGGCCCAATACCATTGCCCATCTGGCTTCCCTGCCTATCAGATCTCCTTGTTGCAACAGGGACTTCAAGGGATGCTCAGTCAACACCACAATCTTGTAGGCTGGGAAATAATGATTCAACTTTTTGGAAGCCATCACTAAGGCCAGTGTCAATTTCTCCAAGGGTAAGTACCTGGTCTCTACACCTGCTAGGATTTTACTCACATAGTATACTGCCCTTTGTTCTCCATTCTTTTCTCTGATTACCACTGCACTCACTGCGTGCTCTAAAACTGCCAAGTATAAGAGCAACTCTTCTCCAGGTATTGGATTTGACAGAACTAGGGTTGTAGTCAGGTACGTCTTCAAGTCGGCCAAGGTGACTTCGCACTCTTTTGTCCATAAAAAATTTGTGACCCTCTTTAACAAACTGAAAAATGGTTTACACTTATCTGAACTTCTGCTTATAAATCTATTCAGGGTTGCGGCCCTTCCAGTCAACATCTGCACTTGTTTTGCTGATGTCGGGCTTTTCAAGTCCAGGATAGCCTTGATTTGATCTGGGCTTGCCTCAATGCCCCTTCTGGTAACCAAGTATCCCAGGAACTTACCAGACCCAACTCCAAATGCGCATTTCGAAGCATTGAGTCGGAGCTGATATGTTCTAAGGATATTAAAAACTGCCTTTAAGTCGGCTAGGTGATTCTCAGGTTCTTTGGTCTTCATGACCATGTCATCAATGTATACTTCTACTGTTTTTCCAATCAGATGTCTGAACATCTTGGTCACCAACCTCTAGTAGGTTGCTCCTACATTTTTCAACCCGAAAGGCATCACCCTGTAGCAATACAGTCCTTTTAGGGTGATAAATGCAGTTTTCTCCTCATCAGAGGGATACATTGCTATCTGGTTGTAAGCATCTAGGAAGCTCATCCTTCCATGCCCTGAAGTGGCATCTACTAATTGATTAATCTTGGGTAGTGAGAAACTGTCTTTGGGATAAGCCTTATTCAGGCTGGAGAAGTCCATATAGACCCTCCACTACCTATTCTTCTTTTTTCACAACAACTGTGTTTGACAACCAAGTTGGATAGTTTACCTCCCGAATGGCTCTGGCCTCCAACAATTTATCCACTTCCTCCTCTACTACCTCCACATGAACCAACGTCGGCCTCCTTGTTCGCTGAATGACAGGTTTAGCCGACCTGTTTACATTTAGTCTATGGCAAGTGACCTCGGGATCAATGCCAGTCATCTTGTATGGTGTCCAGGCAAACACCTCTATGTTTGCTCGCAAGAATGACTCTAACTCCTTCTCTTCCTCCTCGGCCAAGCCTGAGCCGAGAAGGAAGATGCGCTCTTCATTCCCTTATTGGACCAGAATTTTCTTTAAGGCTTCCTCGCTTTTGTCAGCCGACTCTTTGCTGACGTCATCCAAGACCTCCATGTTCTCGTCCTTAAGTTCTACTGTTTCTGTTTCTCACACGTTGCAGGTGGATTTCATTACTGCCATGGAGTAATTCTTGCCTGCACCTGATCCCCTCTAACCTCCTCAATTCCATGCTCCGTTGGGAACCGCAATAGTTGGTGTAATGTTAAGGGAATTGCCATCATTGCGTGCAACCATGGCCTCCCCAAGATAACATTATAAGGGGAGAGGGTGTCGATTATTGTGAACTCTGTGCTTACCTTCTTAGTGCCTGCCTGCACCTCCAAATTTATTGCTTCCAGGGGCCATGTCGGCATTCCATTGAAACCGACCATTGGGTTGTTGGACTGTTCCAAATCATCTTGGTGAAGGCCAAGCTCCTTGTAACATCTGACATACATGATGTCACAAGAGCTTCCTTGGTCAATCTGAATGCGCCTTACCTGGCATTCTTCAATCTTGAGGGTTACTACCAGAGCATCGATGTGTGGATGCTGCACCGTGTCTAGGTCTGCTTCAGTGAAGTACACCATTTGTGACAACCTAACTCTGTGTTATGCTAATTAATCTTAACCATGCTTATAATTATGAGCTTGATATGATTTTGAATGTTAATTATATGATTATATGCGTTTGTGAAGTTCTATCTGTTTACCGTAGGAAGATCTGTTTGATTTTCTATTATAAATTTAAATTAACGGTCGTAGAGGCGTCAGAAATCAAAATTAATTGTACCATCGTAATTAGCAAAATTTTTAGAGCCTATGATAAAATTTAATTAGAAATTGATTCGGATTAGAATAATTAGATTAAATTAAATAAGTGAGTCTTTGATTAAATTATCTTATGCATGATTAGGAGACTTAATCCAAGATTTGTGTTATAAGACAATCACCACTATATGTATATGGAGACATGAGATGAAACTCATCTTCTTTGAGCTCAAATCAGCCAAGAAGAATATATATATAGAGAGAGAGAGAGAGAGACGATTAGAGAGAGAGAGAACACAAAATTGAAGACTTAGACTCAAATGTTGGAGAATTGAAGGAGAATTGGAAAATTGAGCTAGAATACACTTAGATTCAAGCTATAGGTATGATTGTCAACCTTGATTCTTGTAATAAGAATATGTAGAAGTTGAATTCACCTAATTCTTGAGTTCATTTGAATGTAATTGTACAAAGAAAGTATGAATCTCTTTGAAATGGAAAAATTGAGTTGAATTGTGTACATGCATGCATGAATCACCAAGTTGAGCTTGAATTTCATGGAATTATCCTCATGCATGAAGCTATATTTGACATTTTGGTGATGTTTCATAGTCTTACTACTTTTCATCTCATGCATGAGAGTTTTGGGAAGATTTGAAAAGAAAATAGTGCAATTCATCTCGTGCATAGTTTCAACCTTGTGATTTAAGCTTGAATTTGGGACAATGGTTCATGATTTTGAGTAATTGGTTTTAATTATCCATATTCTCATGTAATGGTTTTCCATGTTTTGGCATCAACTTGCAAGCTTTGGACCCTTGAACATCAAGTTTGAACTTCAAACAAAATTCTGGAAAACCCAGAATTCGGCTTGTCCGCTCGAGCGAGGAAAGCCTCGCTTGAGCGTGAAATTGTAGTTCCCAGAAGTTTTGCAGAAATAACTTGGTGGCTCGAGCGGACAAATCTCCGCTCGAGCATACCCTGCCTTGCGTGGCTCCTCGCTCGAGCATCAAAAGCCTCGCTCAAGTGTAAATTACAAGCAACCAGAAGTTTTGCAGACCAAAAGGGTCCGCTCGACTGACCAAAGCTGCACTCGAGCGGAGGACCCTATTTCAGAAATTTTGTAAAGGCATTTTATGTTTTGTTTTTCGTTCTCTTTCACTTCTAAGCACTCTTAGGTATGCATCGGACATTCTAAATGAATTAAAGAGCATGAAAGAAGCCTAAGAACATAATACGACTTAAAGAATGAAATGAATTGAATTATGACCCAACGTGTTATGAATTATATAGGGTCAAGCGCAAAGGCGAATCAAGCACCGAATCACTGTGAGTAATATCTTAGTAAAGATATTTTTGTATATGCATTATTTCCTAAATGTTGTCTACGTGGTAATTTCTAAACCTATGAATTCGCACTATGAATGAGTACTCTATCCACCCGTTTTGTGAAAGAATCTGTAAAATGAATGTTGTGAAAATGGAAAATGGGCCTAAGGCCATTTGGTATATTTGACAAGGACATAGATAGGGCCTAAGGCCATTTGGAATGTTTAACAAGATAGACTAAAAGTCATCTTATACATGAATTGGGCCGCAGACCATTTTGTATGATTGATGAATGGACCACGGGTCGTTTTGAATAAAGAATTGATTGGACCAAAGATCATTTTGAATAAAGAATTGATTGGACCAAAGGTCATTTTGAGTATAAATACGATGCGACGCATAGCTATGAATATGAGAATGTTGGACCCAAGGTCGTTTAGTATTATGACATAAAGGACCGATGGTTATTGATACATGGATCCATTAGACCTGAAATTGGTCTATGAATGAGTATTGGATCCGAGGTCATTTTGTATAGATGGACCCAAGGTCATTTTGTGTGCGATGGACCTGAGGTCATTTTGTACATGAATATGATGTGTTGGACCCGAGGTCATTTTGCTCGTTATGGTCTATAAATCTGATATGAATGGGAATAGTAATTCAACTGTTTAAATTATAACTATGACCTATTCATGGACGAATCTCATTCATTAACCTCTTTACTCTGGTATTATTCACTGGGCATTAGCTCACTGTCGATATTTATGTATGTAGGTGAACAGCGGGATGTGCAGCCCAGCCCCAGTGAGCGATGAGAAACCATGTTTTGAAAGATTAACCAGAGTCGCCTCACGCAAGAGGCCTTGCTTTTACTTTACTGCTCTTTGAACCTTTTGTGGTCATGTATGACCAACCTTGACTAACCTGGTGTATAATCTGAACTTTTGTTAACACTAGTTTTGAATAATCCTGGGTGTATGTATGGCATACTTAATGTGAATATGCATATGGTGTGAGTTATTATGTGAATGTATGAATGTTTGGTTAAGCCATGTATGCACAGCTCAACGGACAATCTTAGAAAATTGTCTTCTACAATTTGGCCCCCTATTATTAAATACATTTTGATTTTTGACTAAGGCCGCAGGTAATCTCATGATTACTGGCCGGTTATAACTCTAATCCATAGGGGCAGGTTGGGGTCATGACACCATTGGTCCCTAGCACTTGTCTATCCTAGGCCTCTTTTGTTGGACCTGATACACATGCAGTAAGTGCTTCACCCTCTGAGTCTCCCAACGTACCTCATTCTCATCGACCCTCGAGTGAATCACATTGATCACTCGAGGTCCATCTGCTTGCTGTTGTGGTGCTGGTAGAGGTGGTGCTACCGGTGCCTGGGACAGCCTTGCCTGCTCTTCCCTCATTCTGGCCTCACCTACTAGGTCTCTTAAGTGACCTTGTCTGACTAGATCTTCCAAATGCGCCTTTAGGGCTCTACAACCCTGTGTCAGATGTCCATCTTCACTATGGTAGGCACAGTATTTCCCTAGACTTTTCCCCATAAATTTGCCAGGGATTCTCTCTGGCACTCTGCAATACGGCTGGTTCTTGATCCTTTCTAGAACTTTATAAACCGGGATCCAGAACACAGTGGTGACTGCCTGTGCAGCCCTTAGTCCTGTTTCTTGTCTATTAAATCCAGTATTACCTCGGCCTCGCTTTGGCAAGCCGTTTCTTTTTTCCTGCTTCGGTGCCTTTGCTCCTAGTGTATCTTTTTTTGCTTTGGCATATTTCTCGATCAATGCCATGAGCTCCTCCATACTCTTTGGCAGAGTCTTTGCCAGTGACTTTTGAAGCATGCAGTCATCTTCCAGGCCATTCTTAAAAGACACAACCGCCAACTCCTGGTTACATCCTAGTGTTCGGTTAAACACCTCATCATACCTTTTGGCATAACCCCTGAGGCTTTCACCCTCGCCAATTTTTAGAGCCATCAAGGAGTCTACCCTCAATGGCTGTAATTTGTTTGTAACAAACCTGGCCACAAACATCTCAACCAGGCCTTCCAAACTCTTCACAGTTCCTTTCGGCAATTTGCGAAACCAATCTGATGCGATTTCCCTAAGGATGAAGGGAACACCTTGCAGAGCAACGGTTCATTCCTGGTATATAGTGCCATCGAATTCAAATATAAGTTAACGTGAAAGTTCGGATCGGACTTACCGTCACATATCTAGAACCTCGGCATATGGAACCTTTTTGAGGCCTCAAACTTATCCAACTCTACTGAGAACGGCATTCTCGACTCGAGAGGGGATATTACCTCGGCATTCTACCGCTTTCTTTGGAGGTAGTCCCTCAAATCCTCCTTAGTCTGGCCAGGAGCTTGGATGTCAACGGATTTCAGCCTTTTTGGTGCACTGCTCCCGGTGTCGTTATGAGTCCTCTTGGACTTCTCTTCATTCACCGTGTCAAAATAGAGTTCCTTCCCTTGAACATGCCGATGTTCCTTGACATACGTCCCTTTGGCTCGAGGCGTCCTCTGAGACTTTCCTCTCATTGACTCTGCTTGCCCGACGTCCGGAGCTCGTGGCTGCTCGTGCGGTCTGGGCAAAATCAAATAGTTTGAAAATTCATCAAAAATTGAGTTTTCAAACCCAATTTCAAACCAAGATCTTATGTAATCTTCCTTTAAAACATGAAATACTAACCTTATACAAGTGTAATCACAAGTCAAACACATCAATCTTGCTTAGAGTTCAAAATCAAAGTCTCATCTTTTCATAAATTCAAGATTTCATAACATACAAGTTCAAAATACATAGATCCATGAATAATCTTCCAACAAATCTTGTTTTCATGAATCATCTTGGGTTTGTTTCATGGAGCAAACACAAGAATGAACTTAAATCAAACAAAGATGGAGAGATCATGGTTCAATTTCATGCCTTTAGCTCAAGCCACCTTATAACTCAATACCCTAGCTCAAATTCTTAATTTCTTCTTCATTTCATGACAAATGTGAGTTAGAGACAAAGATTGTAAGTAAATTAACATACCTTAACTCAAATCTAAGGGTTGCCCCTTGATTCTTTTGCAATCCCTAGCTCTTCCTCTTCTTCTCTCTCTAATTCACCCTCTAGAGTTCTCAACAAAAATGAAGAACACAATTGGACCAACACATATATGACTTAATCCTTAAATTTCCAATTTAATCATTACGAATCGTAATTTTTCAAGATTTCACCGTAAGCTCTATAAATCATGCTAATCACATATATGAAGTTGGTTTTTGTTTATCGCGCCTCTAAAGCTTTCAATTTCAGTTCAATGTTGAAATTGTAACAGATATTCCTACGTTCAACAGATATTATTCCAAATTCACATAATTCACATATTCCAACTTGCAAATTCATATCAAATACATAATCACATGTATAATTAAGCAGAGTACAGGTTGGGTTATCACAGTCTTCCCCACTTTAGGAAGTTTGGTCCTCCAAACTTATTTACCTCAAGTTGAAAACAATTCTGGATATCGTTGTCTCATTTGTTTTTCCTGTTCCCAAGTGGCTTCGTTCCCATGATGTTCCCTCCATTCCACTTTTACTATTGGGATAGTCTTGTTCCTTAGTTGTTTGACTTGCCAATCAAGGATTCGAAGGGGTTTCTTCTCATAAGCCATATCGTCATCTAACGCAATTTGATGATAGTCAATAACATGGGAAAGGTCCCAAAGGTAGCCTCGCAACATTGTTACATGGAACACATTGTGCACTTGCTCCATGCCCGGTGGTAAAGCAATCCGATAGGTGACCAGACCCAATCTTTCCAAAATCTGAAATGGCCCTATGTGCCGGGGTGATAATTTCCCTTTCTTTCCAAACCTTATGGGCCCTTTCATTGGAGTGACTTTGACAAAAACATGATCCTCAACTTCAAATTCTAAGTCTCTCCTTCTTTGATCCGCATAGCTCTTTTGTCAACTTTCAGCAGTTTTTAATCTCTGTTGGATGATCTAAATCTTTTCCGTAGTAACTTGCACAATTTCAGGCCCAATCAATGACCTATCCCCAACCTCGGTCCAACAAACTGGAGTTCGACATCTTCTCCCATATAAAGCTTCATATGGTGCCATCTCAATACTGGAGTGGAAACTGTTGTTATAGGCAAATTCTGCCAAAGGTAAATGAGTTTCCTAACTTTCACGAAAATCCAAACACACACATCCGGAGCATGTCTTCCAACGTCTGTACGGTTCTTTCAGATTGTCCATCGATTTGTGGGTGAAACGTGGTACTGAACCTCAACTCCGTCCCCAATGCTTTTTGTAAGCTTTGCCAAAACCTTGACACAAACTTAGAATCTCTATCTGACACAATGGAAATCGGAACACCATGCAATCGAATAATCTCAGCAATGTATACAACGACAAGTTGATCAGTGGTATAAACAGTCTTCACTAGCAAAAAGTGAACAGACTTAATCAATCTATCCATAACAACCCATGTAGAATCCATACATCGGGGCTTCTGGGTAAGCCTACAATAAAATCCATAGTTATATGCTCCTATTTTCATTCTAGAATAGGGAGAGGTTGAAGTAACCCTGCCAGGCTTTGGTGTTCCGCTTTTGTCACGACCCCATTCCGCCCCTAGTAGAATGGTGCCATGATGGCCAGTAATCCGAGATTACCAAAGGCCAACTTACAAAGATTCACGCACAAACAGAGTATACATATGGGGCTTACATGTGCGGAAGCAGTAAATTATTTAAATCTAAGTAGTCCATAAGAGCTGTGCATAGATCAAATGAAATGACATACATCTTAACATAGTTTTACAACTTGGTTACAAATAAAATAAAGTACAAGATACGTCTTGATCAAAAGGCTTCTCAAGCCGACATATACAAAATACATGAAATACAAAGCTAAAAAGCATAATCTTCAAGATGCTACAAAATATGAATCCAAAAACATCTTGCAAATAATCATCTAGGCGTCACCGTCTTCTTGCTCGTCACCTACATATATATATAAGGAGAGGGTGAGCTTGGATACTCAGTGAATGGTATAAGTAATAAAGGTTTGAATGAATGATATCCGAGATCTTTTCTAAAACAATACATATCATAACTTTACAAATCAAAGGGATGAACCAAGTTCATCTATCAAATCTTTCAAAGCTTCTTGGATGTTAATAACATCTACATAATACCAAACGATGACATCCCAGACAAACAAACCCACGCGGAAAACCGTCAGTGACAAAACAAAGAGAGATATCTCAAACAATGGTGTTGTTGCATTATAGTCCCCTGGCACTAAGGTCTTTCAAAACAAGGGTGCAGTTGCATTATAGTCCCTTGGCACTAAGGACTTTCCCAGAATGTCATCAAAACAAGATAATACTTGATACAAAAATTAAGGATAATCATTCATGCTTGATCAAATACTTTTCCAAAACGAAGCACAGCTTTATCAAAACTTTATAACATAGCTTTATTAAAAATACCACTCACATAGCTCTTCAGATGTCGGGGTTAAAGCAAGGGTCCAAGTCCTACAAACACATAATAAAGTCTACTGAATGCACTTCAAGAAGACAAGAAGTGATGCTCAAAGATGGGTATGAAATGCATTCTTAAAACAAGCTTTTCATGAGTGCAAATGATCCCGGCATTTCTTTCAAAACTAGGTCAAGTCAAAGCAAAATATGCTGGAAGTTAAAACACTGTTTTTCATCTCAGGGAAAACATGCTGGGTACCAACCAGGTCTTTGCCAAGGTCCTACACCTCTTGGCCGAGGTGTGGTTACCAAGGCTTCGGCGAACGGCTGACTGCCGAGATGTTCATGCAAGATAGACTAATGGTGCAAGTGATCACGCAAGGTAGGCCAAGGTGAGATACGATGCTTGGCCTAAGTGTGAAATCTAGGCAAGAGTGGTCTAGGTGACCACACCTAGGGAAAGGTGAAGTCTGGAAATCTGGGTTTCCTCCCTCTTGATGAACATGAAGGACAAGAACATGAAGAACATGAATGCTAAAATCATAACTTCTTTATTCAAAATCTGAGATTTCATGAGATGAGTTCGAAAACATGGACCTAGGTACCCATACTTGAAGATCTTATAAAAACAAACACAATAACATGGATCTTGATACAAACTTTCGGATCAAAATATGGTTTTATTTCAAGAACACAAGAACATCATTTTCTCTTTCTAAAACAACTTTAAACCAATGCATGGCTCATGGATCATGCTAGATCATGCAATGCGATCAAATAAACATAAAGAATAACAAGAGCAAATCAAGAATCTAACCTCAACACTCGGTAACGGTTTAGACTCTAAGGATCAAGCTTGGAAATCTACTTCTCTCTCAAGAACTCCTCTTCCTCTCTTCCTAGAGCTTCTCTCTCTTCCTAGGACAAAGATATGACAAAATGATATGTTTTCTTTACTACCAGCAGACTTAACCCTGTGCTGGGACACATGGCAACGACTGGTTGGCTCTCCTCAAAAAGGTGACTGACTGACAAGACAAGAGCATGACAAAGTGTATACAACAAGCAAGGTGACAAGGGCACTCTGGTAAGGCGAGGATCTCCGATTATAACATCGGCTCCAGCAAAAGGGGTCTCAATGATCTCGGCTAGGAAGGATAACACTTGGCCTAGTTGTGCCACACCTCGGCCTAGATGTGCCACACCTCGGTCTAGGTCATTCCAGTCCAGGAACAAGATCACTCAGGTGCAAGGATAACATCTCAGCCTAGATAATACACATCTCGGCCTTGGTGATGAACACCTCGGCCTAGATAATGACATCTCGGCCAACATGCCAGGGTGGAGGTGGAGGTCAACCAAAGTGGTTCCAAGATGGTCCTAGGTGTAAGAGGTTCAAGGGTGTGACCTAGGCTTAAGATGACCTCAACTAAACACACACCAAACAAGGAACAAAGCATGCAACAACACTTAGATAAAACAAAACAAGATCTTATGAATTCAACTTAACAAGAAAAAATCATATAAATGCATGTGAGCATGACTAAGGCAAAGTGAGGGTTGTTACAGCTTTACTTGTTGACATTGAAAGCATTTTGAAATAAACTCCTCAATTTCTCTTTTCATATTGGGCCACCAAAACGTTTGCTTGAGATCTTGGTACATTTTGGTATTTCCAGGATACATAGCAAATCTAGAGTTGTGGGCTTCTTTCAAGACTCTTCCTTTAATTTCGGGGCATTAAGAACACACAATCTTCGCTTGAATTTCAACACTTGAGCTTCTAAAGAAAATCCCGGTCTCAACTTTGTTTTTATCTCATCATGTACTTTCTTGAGAAATTCATCCTCCAATTGCCTTCGTTTAATTTCCTCAATAATAGCCGGTTGTGTTGCCATTGCGGCTAACATTGTACCCCGTTCATGTAGTACAATTTCCACCTCCATTCTTTCCAAGTCAATTAATAGTTCATTCCGCTTCGTAAGCAAACATGCTAAGTTTCCCATTGACTTTTTACTAAGAGCATCCGCTACTGTGTTGGCTTTGCAGGGATGATAATGAATCTGCAAGTCGTAATCCTTGATGAGTTCTAACCACCGTCTTTGTCACATATTAAGCTCCTTTTGAGTAAAGAAATACTTGAGGCTCTTGTGATAGGGCAGACTTCATATGTTGCTCCATAAAGATAATGCCTCCAAATCCTCAATGCAAACACCACAACGGCTAATTCTAAATCATGCGTACGATAATTCCTTTCATGTGGCTTCAATTATTGAGATGCATACGCAATTACTCTTCCATTCTGCATGAGTACACACCCCATACCCTTATGAGAAGCATCACTATAAATCATAAACCCTTCTGTACCTGACGGTAAGGCAAGAACCGATGCCATTGTAAGTCGTGTCTTTAATTCTTGGAAGGCAGACTCTCTCTGTTCTGTCCACTCAAATGGGACACCTTTTTTAGTCAACTGGGTAAGCAACACTGCAATCTTGAAGAAATCTTTAACAAATTTTCGGTAGTAACCTGCTAAACCCATAAAACTGCGTACTTCTGTAACATTGGTAGGACCAGGCCAATTCACAATAGCTTCTATCTTTCGCGGATCGACAGACACACCATCCTTGTTAATTACATGCCCCCAAAAAACAACTTCATTCAACCAAAATTCATATTTCTTTAATTTAGCATATAACTTCTTGTCCCTAAGTGTTTGAAGAATTAATCTCAAGTGTTTTTCATGTTCCTCCATACTTTTCAAATAAATAAGAAGGTCATCAATGAATACCACCACAAATTCATCCAAGTACGGTTTGAAAACCCGATTCATTAAATCCATAAAAGCTGCTGGTGCATTTGTAACCCCAAATGGCATGACTAAAAATTCATAATGGTCGTACCTGGTTCAAAAGGCGGTCTTCTCAACATCCTCTGCTTTGACTTTCAACTGATGGTACCCGGATCTCAAGTCAATTTTTGAAAACACTTGTGCCCCATGTAATTGGTCAAACAAATCATCAATCTGTGGTAAAGGATATTTATTCTTCACTGTTACCTTATTAAGTTCTCGGTAATCAATACACAACCGAAGGGTTCCATCCTTCTTCTTCACAAATAAAACGAGTGTGCTCTATGGCAATGTACTTGGTCGGATGAACCCTTTGTCAAGAAATTCTTGTAATTGTATTTTCAATTCCTTCATTTTTGCTGGAGACATTCTGTACGGAGCCTTAGAAATCAGTTGAGTACCCAGCACAATATCAATGACAAATTCAATCTCACGGTCTATCAAGTCCCCTGGCAATTCTTCAGGAAATACATTCGGAAACTCACTAACAATCTGAATATTTTCAAAACCCACCTCAGTTGTCTCTACATGCAAAATGCTACACAAATAACCCCTACAACCTTTTTGAAGTAGTTTACAAGCTTTCATGGCCGATATCAAATAGGGTAGAGGGACCACCCCATGTCCCATAAAAGTAAACTCATCTTAACCCGGTGGGTAGAAAATAACTTACTTAGACACAATATCAATGGTTGCATAATACTTAGCTAACCAATCCACTCCCAAAATTATATTGAAGTGTACCATATCCAGAGGCATCAAATTAGCATATAATGGAATATCTCCAAGTAAAAGCTCACATGCAGAATACATAGAAGCATATAACATATAGTCCCCATATGGGAAAGACACGCACAACACATAATTCAAGGGTTTTATAGATCTATTCAAATTAGGAGCAAAGGTTTTCAAAGCAAAAGAATGAGTGGAACCCGAATCAAATAGCACATGAGCAGGTTGGCCATTTATGGAAAGCATGCCTAAAACCACTACATCTGAATTCTAGACATCTCCTGGAACAAGAGCAAAGACTCTCCCTTGCCTAACATTATCTCTAGAAGTAATAGGCCTTGCCAGGGCCTTTGTTGCAGGAGTTGAACCGGCTGAACTAGCAGTTGGCCTATTCCTTTTTTGTTGCCGAAACATAGGACAATCTCTCATCATATGTCCCGTCTTTCCACACTTAAAGTATGATCCTGATGCTCAATGGCAAACCCCTCGATGTTTCTTCTCACACTCCGGGCAAGTAGGTGGTGAATCGCGGTTAGATCCCACAGTGTTGGAAGTTCCCAAATTTTGCTTCTTATTTTGTGAGGACGCCGACCCTTTGTGCACATTAGAGCCTTGCCTTTTGCCCTTCCAATCTGAGCACTGGTTGCAGTTGGCCTGATTACCCTCCGTTATGATGGCCCTATCAAATATATCCACATATTTCTGTACTTGCAATACATTAATCTTCTCAAGAATGGAGTCTTGAAGACCTCTCTCAAATTTTCTCGCCTTTTTGTAGTCCGTATCGACCATGTATGGTGTGAAATGGGCTAGCTTGGTAGATTGCGCTTCATACTCTGCTACGGTTTTGTTCCCTTGCTTCAAGTTTTCAAACTCCGACATCTTCCTGTCTCGGATACTCTGTGGGAAGTACTTAGCATAAAAGATCTCCAAAAACTGAGCCCAATTCATTCCTTGATGTTCCCCTTGGATGAGCATCCACCAACGGCGTGCCTCATTTTCCAGTGTAAAAGCAACAAGTAAAACTTTCTGGCCCTCCGTACATGGAAAGACCTCAAACAATTTCTCTATGCCAAGCACCTATGCCTCTGCCTTCAATGGATCTATTCGTCCTTTGAACAATGGTGGTTTCAACTTCTTAAATTCCTTGGTGAGAGCAATAGTTCGATCATCAGCTTGGTGGTCTTGCACTACAGGTGGTGGCACCGGCATTGGTGGCGGTGGGGGTTACTGTTGCTGTTGTTGTTGTTGTCGTCTAAAAGCCTTAACCATGTCCATAATCATTGCTTCCATCCTATCAAGCCGCACGGAGGTTGAATCCTCCCCATCTTCCGTCCTTGTTTGCACTATGATTTGGAGGAACATACATTATAACTTTCACAGATAATATGCACATAAGTCACATATACAGATGTACATTTTCGTGCCATTCTTGATTATGAATGCAATGTGGATAAAACTTAAACCTTTTCTAGACTTCTTATTGCTCACATGGACTTGTGTGTGAGATATTAACTCGTGCTCTGATACCACTCTATCATGACCCGAACCCGCCCCTAAAAGTTTGGGTCATAACCGGCCAGTAATCCATAGATTACTGAAGGCCTCAAACAAAGATACACAATATTTATGCCAATGGGGCCATAAACGAAAGCATATAATAAAGAGAAGTCCATTAATCTGTGCCAAACATGAGCAAAATTATAGAATTCACCACGAAGCACACTAATGCATTTATATGCCCACGAAAATATAAGAGCCAAAGGAAATTTGTACATAGTGTTTACAAACCCAAGACCATAAAAGCAAAAACAAAATAAGGCCAAGGTATAGTGCGAGTCAAGACAAAACTCTGCCACGGAGACATGACTCAATCAAGTCACAAAAAGCTCTTAAAGCTGACTCTAGAGGTGCGCTCCATGCTGCGGATCACCTACATGTGCATACATAAAATTTAGGTGAGCGAAGCTCAATAAGTAATAATACAGTAAAGCAGTGTAAATAGATGATCATAGGGTTGCCACAATATCCATAATTATATAAATCAAGCAGCCTTAGGCCCAAGCATATTGTAGACACCCCATTTTTGACCGACCTTAAGACTCAGACGTCACCAACTGAGCACTCGGTGATGTTGCATATTGTGCTCGCTCTGAGGTTTCAAAGTCTCAGCTGCGAGCCTTACCTCCGGACTTTGGGGCTCTTTTGTACTTTGCCTCGGTTTGCGAACCAGACCTTGTTTTCTCTATTTTCTCTTCCCAAAGGGAGGGAGAGGTCTCGTAGACCATCTCTCAGTGGCTGTAGGCTACGTTTCGTGGTTGTAGGCCATTTTTCCCGTTTGGAGGCCAGTTTTTGATTTTCGGAGCCGTCGGCCGTGTGCCTCGGTTCGGGACCGCTTAACTACCTCCGATTGCTCCAATTTTTGGCACACACCTTATTTCCTCCCTTTAGAGGGACACTGTGGCCCGAGAGACCACCTTCGTGGTCATACGCCACTTCCGGTGCCTAACAGTCGGTTTTCGGGGCCCCAGGCTGTGCGTTTTGGCCCCCAAACCTTCGTTTTGCATCCGTCTTGGTCCATCTTTGGCAGGGACCCTATTTTCATGGTTAGAAAGGTTGTAGGAGGATGGGAGGCCAGCAGTTTTTCTGAAAAACCAGCTTTTCTCTTCATTGCTCTTCGTCGCCCGTTTTTCTTACTAGAAAGCCGGTTTTTCCCATTCCCGGGCCACTTTTTCTGACTTTCCACCACACCATTGTGTTGTACACACCTGGGAGGCCACCAATATGGGTAGGCCGACCAGTAATTGTCCCTGACCCTTTTGAACCCCTCTAAAAAAGCTGATTTTTCTCTCTCCTGGGTCACTTTTTCTGGTTTTTGACCATACAACTGTGTTACACTCATCTGGGAGGCCACCTTTCTGGGTAGGCCGACCAGTAATTGTGCTTGACCCTTTTGACCCCTGGTCGGCCGACCAGGGGAGGTAGCCGGCCGGCCACCTTGGCCTTTTGAACCTGGCCGGCCATGTTTGCCCTCCTGAGTGTGTGCCAACTGTACCAGCTATTTTCCACCTGATCCACTGCCCGAGGGTTTGTCCTTGTTTTTGGCCCCTTTAAAGGTGGTTTTTGCCCCCTTTGCTTGGTTCTAAAAGAGTTTGGCCCTTTTGGTCAAGCTTCTTGAGGAAGCTTGACCCTTTTGGTTTAGCTTCCTCAAGAAGCTTGACCCCTTTGATCAAGCTTCTTTTAGAAGCCTTGACCCCCTCTCAAAGCTTCTCCAAGAAGCCTCACTCCTCTCCCTCTATATAACCAACACCCCACCTCATTTTACAAGGGTTAGACATTTTTGGCTGAAGCATACATACAACTCCCCTTATATCTATACTTCAAGCCTCCAAACCCTAGTTTTCTTGCACCATTTGCACAGCAACCCTTAGTATAACACCTCCATCATCCATTCCAGCATCTTGGAGCTGACTTGAAGGGGTTGAAGGTCCACCAACTTGGTCCAGAAGCTGCTGGAAATCTGCTCTTCAAGGGTGAGTCCCTATTTCCCCTTTTCTTGCCTCATTTTGCATGATTGATTAGCCTTATTTGCAAGCATTTCCGAGCTTCGACCCAAACTGTAAAGTGTCTTATTTTGGGCCCCTCTTCAACTTTTTTGAAGGGCTCTTTTCTGTTTGAGGCCATCTACTTCCCCTTACCCCCTATCTCTCCTTTAGGGCTATTTTTGTATCATATTTTTGCCTTACTTGTGAACATTTTAGAGATTTACTATATACTGGAAAAAGTCTTGTTTTGACATTCTCTTCAAGTTTGGTTAAGGTCCCATTTCTATTTGGGGTCATCTTCCCCCTATGCATGCCTCATCTCTTCATGATTAGGGCTATGCATTAGAGCTCTTGCATTGGCCATGGCTTGGCCTCTTAGCCACTGAAATCCAGTGGATTTTCAGTGGCTTAGGTGTATTCTTAAAGGCCAAAATCAGAGGGGGGTGACCCCCTCTCTCCTTGTCTTGTTTGGTGATCCTTTTGGCCTTCCAAAGGGACCCTATTTTTCATACTTTGAAGTCACTTTTCAGGCCTCATTCTGAGGGTTTTGAGGTCTTCCTTGGCTCTGTCCAAGGCCCTTTCGGCTATATTTTATGTCTATGATGCATGTGTAGGGAAATCCCATTCAAGGCCTTTCAAAGAGGCCTTTCTTTGCATGTTTCCGAGACTGATTCCAGGGCCTATTTGGTGGGTTTTAGGGCTGTCATAACCCATTTCCAGAGTTGGTTTAGTCTTGCTAAGTGTCTATCTTGTACGTGCTTAATAACTCCTTGTATGGCCCTCTAAAGAAGCTCATCATTTTGGCATGCATTGGCTGCATTTCAGTGATTATTTGGGCATATTTTGGCATGTTTTATTCACTGATTTTTGCTGGTTTGATGAGTTCTCATACGCTTCATATACATGCCATGTAAACCATGTTTGCTAGTCAAAGTTGCATGCTATTTTAGTCCATCATGATAGCGTCTTTTGGTCATGCTTTGAACCAGAAATGTTCATGTTTTGGGACTGCCTTGGCTCTGTCTTTGTGCTTCATAGTCAAATAATGTATGCTTTGTATAGTTATAAGTCAATGCATGTGCCTAGTTTTGAGTTTCAGGGCTCATCTCATGCATCGGGTGCCATGTTTCCATGTTTCGGGACCTTTTAGCATCATGTTTCAGTGCTGGAGTTTACATGTTTGAATGCCATGCTTCATCCTTGCCATGCCTTGTTAGAGTTGCATGCTGTGCCTTAGGTTCGGTCCTCGATTTGCGTGCATGTGTGCACGCATTTCGGTAGTCTCATTTTCATCTTATGGCCGCTGATGTGAGTGTGGCTCAGGTCCACTCATATTTGTGTAAGCCCATCTTGCATTGAGTATGCCATTCCATAGCATTGAGTATGCTAGGTTGCATGTAAAAGCATTGTGTATGCCATGTTACATCGAGCATTGTGTATGCCATTTCATAGCATTGCGTATGCTAGGTTGCATGTTAGGATTGCATTCATGCATGTCATGCATATTGCATTGTGTTTGGGATAGGAGTTAGCCCAAACACGGGAAACGAGGGACGTTTCGTACTCCGAGTGACGGAACGTGTCTCAATTCCCGGTCACCGACACTCCGGATTAACCATGATGGAGTCTCGGTCTTGTTGTGTTTATATGTGCATTCATTTCACATTGAGTCGTGCCATTCGACTCCTCGGCCATCATGCATCGAGATGCGTGATTGATGGCACGAGGATCGAGGTGTGCATACATACGTGAAAATACTTTGCCATGCCCCTTTCTTGCTCTCTGTTGCAGCACATCAAGAATCAACAACCTTCTGGAGCTTCGCACAACATTCCGAGATTAATTGCAAACAGAGGCAAACCGGAGCATCGCAATGGATTTCCACGCAAAACAACTCAAGCATGCATCATTCATCATCCGGAGCAGAGTTGAGGCAGTCCATAGGCTTGCATGCTAATTTACTGCTTTCCTAGATTAATTTGTTAATTAATTAGGGTTTTGTACTTATTCGGACTGTATTATTTATTTGGGACTGTATTATTTATTCAGACCCTCCGAGCGAGGGCAATTGTGTAATAAGTGTGCATGAGTGTGATGTATGTCTTCCAACCCCACGTATTTCTCCCATTTATTTACTAGCTTATGATGGTTAGATTAGGGTATATTTCAATTAGCATACAGTATGATCGCATGTTTGCATTCATTCATCTGTCTTGCATGCACCAGGCTCGGTGCATCATACTAACTGCATCGTATTTCAATTCCGAGTTGAATACTTGTTAGTTGTAGCATTTCACATGCCATCTTTAGAATAGCCGAGCCTATCTTAGTTGTATTTTGCATGTGTTGCATTAGGCATTTCTGTATAGTTAGGATCATGCATTAATTTCTAACATAGCTTCTGTTTTGGCTTGGAGTACTCGGTAAGTTTTATGCTTGAGCATCCTTGCATACGTGTGAGTGACTGCCATGATAGCATGCTTACCATGAGGCTATGTGCTTATGTGATATAACTGCCTGAATGCCTGTGGGTGAAGGTTGGGTTATTTGGATTGGAACAATTCATTCACTGTGAGTTTTAAGCCCACTAGATAGTGGCAAAACCATGTTTTCTAAGCCCACCCGAGGGTGGCAAAATCCGCATTTTAAGCCTACTTACGAGTAGCAAACCACTTTCAAAAATAAATATGAAATGTTTTGTTCCAATTCAGGCAATCCAGTCTATACTTGTATGCTGTGCGCATCACATAGTAAATCTAGGCTAATAACCGGAATAAGAGCACACAATGTTTTCAAAACTTGATATCATGGTTAGTAGAGGCCGATCTTTGATCGGGCGAGCGGGGGTGCTCACGAAGTGACCTTCCCCAATCGTACCCAAGCTCCCGAGCCGAGGCAACTTTAGTGATGACGGACACGTGGCCTTAGGCAACGAGTCAGGGTTTCCTAAATTTTCCAAAATAAATATTTAGGTGGCGACTCTGTATCTGGCAAAGCAGTCCATGTTTGGCACTTCTTTCAAAAAAAAATCTGTTTTCAAAAAACGATTTGCCGAATTTGGACTCTTTGGTGATCTATCAATCTTGCATTGCACATTACAAGATCAGATTAAGAACTGACACAAATCGAGTCCGAACTGTAGTAAGGCCCAAGGGCGCATCTACACATATAATAAGCGTCCTCAGGCCCAATCATATAACAAGCAGCCTCGGGCCCAATCATTTTACAAGCGGCCTCGGGCCCAATCATATAGCATATGTTATATAATATTAATAAAGTTTCTCATTTCAATCAAATCGCAATGTCGGCACCAATCACCATTCATGGTTCGAGGTACACAATAAAGAATATATATGTATGATATTATTACTCACAGTGCTTGGTTGGATGATACTCCTTAACGACTCAGCCTGTAGAAACATAACCAAGCATAATATTTCAAAACATATTGCCTTCAATTCACTCAATCAATTTATTCGTTACCTATTCGTTTAATCGTTCCCCGTTCTTTAATTTCTCTCAAGTGTTTAATGCTAATCTTCTCTACATGTGAGTCACGTACAAAACATATGCCAAAGATGTACTTTAAATGGCTCTAAATGTTCATGACTTAAATTAATGTTTCCTACAAAAATTTCATATGTTTTTCATTGAAAATAACATGTTTTCATATTTAAGGTTCAAGGAAATAGCAAGAAGCGAAAGGAAACTAAGTTAGGATAGGAAATGGCATGAAACAGTTAAAAGAAAATAAATATCCTTCACTAATTTGAGCATATCTATTTGTGTACTTAGAATTTGGATGTGAGACTACCACCATTGGAAACTAGACTTCCAAGGCTTGAATTTGGGCTCAAGAATCACTTAAAACGAAGTCCGGATGAGGGAGATATACTTATTTGAAGTTACCAAATATAAGCTGAAACAGGGCTGGCCGCATGTGCGCCCACTTTGACTGCTCGTGCGGTGACTGGGCTGCTCGAGCTGTGGTTTAAGCAAAATGAAATTTCTTGTTTTTGTTCATATTCTGCTCGAGCGGAGCTCGTGGCTGCCCGTGCGGTCTGAACAAAATCAAACAGTCCGAAAATTCATCAAAGATTGAGTTTTCAAACCCAATTTCAAACCAAGATATCATGTAATCTTCCTTTAAAACATGAAATACAAACCTTATACAAATGTAATCACAAATCAAAGATGGGAATTAGGCCTTACGTAGTTCGACTTAGGTTCACTCGAGTATTAACTCTCTCCTTTTGTGCCCTAACTTTGGCCAAGGTCGCCCTTTAGGGTTTTCAACCTTGCAAGCTCAGTTTTTCTTTATTTCCAATTTTTCATGCTCTAACTTTTGCCTAGGTTGCCCTTTCGGATTTTCGGCCTAGCGAGCCTCTCAGGGATAGTATTTCTTTAACTTGTCCATATTGATTGGCTGTGAGAACTCCAGGCTATCCAGGTCCATGAGAATAATCGCCCCTCCTGACCAAATAGACTTGATGATGTAAGGATCAGTCCAATTGGGTCTGAACTTGCCCTTAGAGTCATGGATGGGAGTTCGGTTGTCTTTTAGCACCATGTCCCCTTCCTTGAGATTCCTGGACTTAACCTTCTTTTTAAAAGCCTTAGCAATTCTGCGCTGGTAGCCCTGAACATGATACAACACCCGCCGTCTTCTCTTATCAAACAGATCAACTCCTCAAATCTACTCTGTTGCCAGTCTGCCTCTGCTATTTGACACTTAGCCATAATCCACAGTGACGGTACTTCGATTTCAATTGGCAAAACAGCTTCCATCCCATATACTAGCGAATAGAGAGTTGCTCCAGTAAATGTTCGGATTGATATCCTGTAGCCCTATAGTGTAAACGACAATTTATCCCGGCAGTCCTTTTATGTTTCCACCATCTTCCGCAAGATGTTCTTGATATTTTTGTTAGCGGCTTCAACAGCTCCATTAGTCTGTGGTTTGTATGTAGATGATTTGTGAAAAGCCATATTGTATTTCTCAAGTAGATCTACCACTTCTTTCTTAAAATACGAACCGTTATCTAAGATGATCTCATTCGGAACTCCATACCGGAAGATGATATTGTTTCGGATAAACTTGGCCACAAGTGACGCCTTCAGCACTGTATAGGACTGAGCTTCTACCCATTTCGTGAAATAGTCGATCGCTACCAGGATGTATTCATGCCCATTCGATCCCTTCGGTGAGACTGCGCCAACAACATCAATTCTCCAGACTAAGAAAGGCCATGGCGAAGTCATATTGTATAGCTTTAACAGTAGGATATTCATGCGATTGGCATGGATTTGACATTTGTGGCATCGTCGAACAAAGCCAATACAATCCTCCTCCATAGTAGACCAGTAATAGCCTTGTCTGAGGATCTTCCAGGCTAACATCACTCCATTCATATGTGCCCCGCACTCTCCTCCGTGGATGGCCTCCATGAGGCGCTTTGATTTCTCTTCTTCGACACACAACTTGTGCATTCCCAGATGACCTCTCTTATACAGTTTACCTCCGCAAATGATAAACTGGGTGGCCAGACGCCGTATACCCCTTTTATCTTTGGTATTTGCCCCTGGTGGGTATGTTTCCTTTTCCAGGAAATTCCAAATATCGTAGTACCAAGGGTTTTTGTCTTGCACTTCATCTATTGCGGCGATGGTCTCATAGGCCAGCGTGTACATCAATTCAGTGATAATCAGACGCATCCGGACTGCAAGTGGAATGTCTACCATAGAGGATAGAGTTGCTAAAGCATCAATGAACCGGTTGTTCTCCCTCAAGAGGTGTGTAAATGTTAGCTTTTCAAACCTTGGAATCAGCATATTCAGGGTTTGATGGTAAACTTTCATCTTTTCTTCTTTGACTTGCCAATCTCCCTTTGCTTGAGAAACAACCAAGTTTGAGTTTAATAACATCCAATCTTATTGCCCCTAGTTCTAAGGTCGCTTCCAAACCAGCAACACACGCTTCGTATTTTGCTTCATTGTTGGACACTTTGAACCGAAGTTTGAAGGCTAGAGGTATATGGGAATCATTGGGCACTATCAGCAAGACACCGATCCCATAACCGTATTAATTAGACACTTCGTCAAAGTACATCGTCCAAGTTTCCTCTTCGACATGCAGAATGTCATCATCTGGGAACATGTATTTCACTGCCTCATCTCCTTCTATCGGGTGGTCTGCCAAGAATTCCGCCACAACTCTCCCCTTGACCGACTTGCGGGTGACGTATTTCAAATCAAATTCGGAGAGAAGAAGCAGCCAACGAGCTAGCCTACCCGTAAGTACTGGTTTCTCAAAGAGATATTTGATGGGATCTAATTTTGAAACCAACATTACAGAGTGAGCTAACAGGTATTGCCTCAACTCCTGGTGGCCCATACCAAGGATAAGCAAGCTTTCTCCAATGGAGTATAACGGATCTCATAGTCGAGCATCTTCTTGCTCAAGTAATAGATGGATTTCTCCACCCTATCTTCAAATTCTTAAGCGAGCATGCACCCCATAGTTGAATATGTTACTGACAGATACAAAATCAAAGGCTTTCCCGGCTCCGGCGATGACAATACAGGCGGATTCTAGAGGTACTGCTTCACTTGTTCAAAGGCAAACTGGAATCAGTCATCCCATCAAAATTTCTTTCCTTTCTTCAAGAGACCAAATAGTGGTTCACAAGTCAAGGTTAATTTGGAAATAAACAGTCTTATGAATTGCACTTTACCTAAAAAGCCACGCACCTCCTTTTCAGTCCTTGGTAGTGGCATTTCTAGGATGGCCTTGATCTTAGAAAGATCGACCTCGATGCCCCTCTGTGTCATCAGAAAGCCCAACATTTTCCCTGCTGTTACCCCGAAGGTGCACTTCTACGGATTCAACCTCAATCTGTATTCCCTGATCCGTTGAAAGAATTTTTCCAGTGCGATGTAGTGGCCCTCTCATTCTTTGGACTTGACAATCATGTCGTCCAGGTACACCTCGACCTCTTTGTGGATTATGTCATGCAAAATGGTAGTTGCAACCCTCTGATAGGTAGCCCCTGCATTTTTCAGCCCAAACGGCATAACCCAATAGCAATAGGTACCCCACAGCGTGGTGAATGGGGTCTTCTATCTATCCTCTAGTGCCATTAGAATCTAGTTGTACCTGAAAAACCCATCCATAAATGAGAGCAATGCATGGCCCACGGTGAAGTCCACCAACTCATCTATGTGCGGCAGAGGAAAGTTATCCTTCGGACTGGTTCTGTTCAAATCCCTAAAGTCTACACACACCCGGATTCTGTCATCCCTCTTCGGCTCTGGGATGATATTAGCCAACTAAGTTGGATACTCAGATACTAATAGGAAACCTACCTCGATTTGCTTGGTGACCTCTTCTTTGATTTTCAGTGCCCAATCCGGACGAATTCTTCTCAACTTCTGCTTGACTGGTCAGGCCTCAAGATCAAGAGGGATCCAATGTTGTACAATCTCAGGATCGATTCCAGGCATGTCTTCGTAGGACCACGTAAAAACATCTTTGAAATCTTTTAACAAAGTGACTAAGCGCTCGCGCTCCTCCGAAGACAACATAGACCCGATCTGGACCAGACACGGATCCTTCTCAGTACCCACATTAACAGCAACGATTTCATCAACACAGGGTTTGACATACCTCTCCTCCTCTCGATTAATCAAGTTTTTCAAAACCAGAGAAATTCCTTCCTCTTCGTTTTCATTAAAATTTTGAAAATCCTGATCAATACAATAAACCAACGGCACAGAAAAGTACACAGAATCCGCAGGATTCTTATTCAAAAGGCCTAGATCTTCAGTTACAGACTCAAAAGAAAAGCTGAATGAAGACCTAAACAAGACTTTGGTATCTGGGTTACCACCCCCAGAAATACCAAACTCAGCCTCAAAAGAACTGAAATCTGATTCTGACCCCATAGATTTAGACTCAGAAGAACTGGAATCTGATTCTGACCCCACAGACTCAAGGGAATCAGATTCTAGCTCATCACCCGACTCAGAACTGGACAGATAGCCTTCTTCTAGCTACCAGATAAGATAGTGCCTCTAATGCATCCAAAATGCTACTGGTGGTTCACACCTGGTTCTTCCCCGATTACGAAGATAGTAAGGTTATCCCCCAAGTTCTTTGAGTCGGCCACAGGATTTGTTAGGAGACTGGCCAGTGCTGCCCCTACATCAAGCTCGCTGTTATCTAAGTCACTTTCCATGCTTTGTTCAGCGTTGATGTTTGATTCGGTCCTTTCCTCATCATCACTATCCTGCAGTTGCAAGTCAAAAAAGATCTCGAACCTAGAGACACACTGCTTCGTGGAATTCACCCAAGGCTCAGGAAAGTCGCAAAAGGGAAATCTTCTCCCTCCCGAACAAAGCGGCCATTTAGTGTCCCCCAGATTGGTCTATGGACGAGCTCATAACGTTTCTCGGCCTACTTAGCCTTGGCTCTGCCTTTCATCTCTTCTCTTTTCCTGATCCAGTCCCCTTTGGTGGGCACATAGCCCAGTCCAAAGGCATGTGGGTTGTGCGACACATCTGTCAGTGCTACAATGCCTTTCCGGCCACTTTTTTTAAGCCCCATTCTAGGCACATGCTGCAATTTACTCATGAAATAGATAGATTGGGCAATGAAATACATGCCCTCGTCTGCGGCCAAAATGGTCTGCATTACCCAGGCCTCAGCCAGAGTGGACCCTGAGAAGAATACAACCTCATCGCCATGGGTGATCTCCAGCACTGGTGTAGTTATCTCTGGCGACGGATAGATGGATGAATTCCCAAAAACAACTACCACTCCTTCTCCATAAGGGTACTTAAACATTTGGTAGAGACTGGAGGAGACAGCTTTCACATGAGGCAACCAGGGCCTCCCTAACAGCAAATTGAAGGTAGCCGGCACGTCTAAGACATGGAACTCCACATCTTGCTCAGCTGGGCCCACCTGGACTCTAATTTATATCGTGCCCATGACCTCTCTGCTCGTATTATCATACGCCTGAATTACTTGGGCCATGGGAACAAAGTCCGCTGATTTGAGGCCAATCGCATAAGCGGTGTGAGAAGAACAGACATTGATGGCCGAATCGGTATCCACCAACACCACCGGTACTCATTTTTCCCTGCACTCCATAGATATGTATAAGGGTTTATTGTGAGTCGAGCCTTCCGGCGACAATTCTTTGTCAAAGAATGTAAGGGTTGGCCTAGCACCACTTGGGAAGACCAATCCCATAAGCTATTCAAGGGTAGTGTCAATGGGCAATTTAGCCTTGTCCATCGTTGATAACACTACCTGTCTGTGTACCTAGAAGGCCATAAGGAGACCTAGATGGAGATGTCAGCTTGGATTTTCTTCAATTGTTTCAACACTGCTTCTTCTTCCAGTTGTTTCTCTTTCTATTTCTCGACCTCTCTATATTTTCCAGATGCTTCTGCTTGATCTAAGTGAGGTGGCTTGAAATACCGCCCACTCTTTGTTATATGATCTATTTCTTCAACATACCATGTGTTGTCCAGAAGGCACTCGCCCCAATCTTCATCAGTGTGGGCCAGATGCAAATCATCATCGTGTCACCATACACCTTCAGCAGCCGACAAACAGTTGTCCAGCTCCGTTTGTATCACGTTCACATCATTGTTATCCTCTACAAGGTGTTGGGTCATTACAGCTTCCCAATTGTCTTCAACCCTTTCTCGTTCAAATTGCTTCAGTGCAGCTGTCACGACCCAAACCCGCCCCTATGGGTTTAGCACCGTAACCGGCCAGTAATCCGAGATTACCGAAGGCCTGCTTAACAGTAATACAGTAAAACAGAGTACAGGGGCATGGCGGAAGCCAAAACAGTAAATAAACAATGTCCAATGAGCTGTGACAGTCTGTATGCAAAAGACTTTTCAGAACATATATACAATCAGTGCAAAACGGTATGCCCATTATATACAATCATTCAGTTCAGGAACCTAATCCCTATTTACAGTACAGTAACAGTGTTGCCAGTTTATACAGTATTACAAAAACATATACAGAGACAGACGGGGGAATAACAACACCCCTAAGCCATAGCTGGGTAGGCTCGGAACCTCGCAGTGAGGCACAGTGGTTGGCTTGATAAAACTGGAGTTAACCCTGACGCTTCTAGCATTGGTCCGGTACCTGTACACCTACATATATATATGAGCAGTGAGCTAAAGCCCAGTGAATAACATAATGCGTAAAGAGGTTTAGAATGAACGTCCTTATAGTAATGAAAACAGTTCATTAAATCAGTATTTCAGTCTTTCTGTCAATCAGTCATATGTGGTACATCTATTAGCATAACAGTACAGTAAGCAGTAGGTCTTAAAGACCGAACAGTAATGATGGCCATCAATCAGTAAACAGTAGTGGTTCCACGAGGGAACCGAGAGAGATCTCTGTAACAGTAACAGTAACAGTAACAGTAGGTGCTAAGGATGCTACAATACAGTTCAGAATATAGGACATACATTCATTTAGTAAACAATATCAGTTCAGTAAACAGTTCAGTTCAGTATTCAGAAGATAATCATTTTGAACATATCTTTACACAATTGTTACTCACAGAGTTCTAGGTTACAGTAGGCTAGAGCGTCTCCTCGAAAAGCCAACCCTACACAGTTTACAGATTGAACACACACTAAGCTACACAGTTGGGAAAGATAATGATGACTTAATCCCTAATTTGCCTCGGTGTGTTCTACATCTATATCCTCATTAAGATGTCTTAAACTAGGCCTAAGAATACCTAGGATGAAATGAGGATACAAAGATGCACTTTTAAAAGCATTCTCAGAAATTTCAGAAAAACAGATCCCCGCTCGAGCGTAGGTTACGCCGCTCGAGCGGTAATGCAGACGAAGGTTCCCGCTCGAGCGTCACTTCCCACGCTCGAGCGGTCTGCAAAACAGTCCAAAGTACTGGATGGGTGAAAATCACGCTCGATAGGGCGCTCGATAGCCGCTCGAGCGTGAGACACAAGGTCCCGCTCGAGCGCCAATTACCCCGCTCAAGCGGACTGTAAAACAGTGCAAAGTACTGGGAGCATGAATTTCCCGCTCGAGCGGCACTTCCCCCGGTCGAGCGGACAACCAAAATCTGGAAATTCCAAATTTGAGCTCCAAGTTCAAAATCATGTTTTAATGTATAAATTTTGATCCTCTTGGGCTAATTTTCTGGAAAACATTTGTAACCTCATAGAACAACATGTTTCAAAGGTCAATTTGAGAAATCAAAGCCCAAGAGTGTTTCAAACAAACTCAATTTCAAGAACAATCTTCAAACATGACATGCATGACTTTAAATCATTTCAAAGCTTCAATTTGATGCTCTAGTGAGCCAAACCTTTTCAAGATAAGGTGAAATCATGGACTTAACCAAAAATATGAACATGCATGTAACCTTTAGCCATGAAATCAACTTAAACCTCAACAATACCAACATGCATGCATGGAATGAGCTTCAATTCAACATGTTAGAACTAAATCATGCCTTAGCTCTACAATTAGACGTGAACCATGCAAGAAACAACTTAAAGACAACAATGAGAGGTTCAATTACCTTACCTAGGTCTTTAGTCACTAGTCTTGAGACTCAATTTGCCAATTACACTCCAATTCTTCAAGGTTTCAAGCCAAGATGACAAGATGAACTCAAGTTCCCCTCTCTCTCTCTATAGTCGGCTATGAACATGAAATAAGCTGAGCAAAATGTTGCCTAAGTGTATAAAGGCTCAAATATTTTAATAAACAAAGGCCCACTCACAATGGCAATAGGGTAATTAAGCTAACTCTTGTCATTGGCTTATTTTAATCTAATTTAATCATACCAAATCACTTTTCAGATAAATATGCCATAAATTCACATAAATTCCAATGATCCTAAAACATCAATCAATTTCTGATTCGGCCGCCGATAAGGCCTTCAATTTGCAGTTTAAACATAAAAACTAAACAGATAATTAAACAGTCAAACAGATAAAATGCACTTCAAACAGATACAGGCAATCAATTCCGTTTCAGATTTCAGTCAGTCAGTTCAGTAATTCAGTCAGTTCAATTACTTTCCATATTCGGTCTCAGTTTAGCAGTAAACAGTAATTAATCGGTAAACAGTGTGAGGGTTGTTACAACAGCTTCCCGTTCTGTGTCCATAATGCTCACGGCGCCCAGTTCCTGAGCTAAATTTTCCATACCAACGTTCTCCGGTAGCTTTCCTTTCTCGTCGGCCCTTCCGACTACTGCAACAATCCCTACTTCATTTCCCTCCGATTTCATTTCAGTTCCTTCCTCCTTATCTGGCTTATCATTTAGCCATCCAAAGTTGTCAGTTGATCCATTCAAGTTGAACTAGCAATCTGCACATCCCCTTGATCTTGTTCATCGAAAAACTACAGGTTCTCTAAATCCTCCTTGAGATCTGCAAAATCATCTAGCCCTTGGCTCGAGCCGTCCTCCCTAACCACATTAACCTCTACCATAGTTGGCAACACCAATTCAAGCTTGATTTGACCAATCAACACAATGTAGCAGTTTGGATCATACACCCCGTCAATTACGTCCTCAGAACACTCCGGCAACCGACTAGCACCCTCCTCCAAGGTCGACCTCCCTTCTACTGCAACTGTCACCACCACAAGCTTAGGTTGAACTGTAGACGTGTCCATCATGCACAAATCTGTGCTTTCAGGAATGAACACCGCCGATCTAGGTAGGTAGGAAGGGGTAATATATACATTGGGGTGATAGGGAATGGCCAGTGTATGGATCAAGTTGAGATTTCGAGGTGGAGGAACTTGATTATGGGCCGGGAGTGGAATTGTGGTCACGTTGGGTTTTTGAGGTAGAGCGATCACCTTGTTGTCAATGAGACCCTGAATCTCATGACGCAATTGAAAACACTGGTTGGTATCATGACCATGCTGTTGGTGAAATGCGCAGTATTTTGCAGGGTTGTGTTTGGGTAGAAGAGGATTAGGTAATGGGCGGAGTTCTAATGGTTTGAGGTGTCCTTTTTTGACCAACACTTTCATGGCTTGAGAAAGGGTCATGTAGAGTTGGGTAAAAGTCCTCTGGGATCAGGTAGGGTTGGCTGAGGTTTGTGGAGCTGTGTTGGCAAAGGGATTGGCAGTCTTGGTTATGGTGGTGACAACACTCACATCTGACAGCCTCGCAGTTATGCTACCACTGGTGGTAGCATTAGAACTGCGCACAAAAGGCCTTTTTGCCGACTCCTTCTCCTCTGTAATTAGCCCCTGCTTCATGGCATCTTGAATCTGCACTCTTATCTCATAGAGCTCAGTGAAAGTGAATAGAGATAGGACGATTATTTTCTATAACAACTTCCCATGCAGATTACGGACAACCATTCTGATCTGATCCTTTTCAGATGGCCTTGTGGTCATCATTGAAGTTTTCGCTCTCCACCTCGTCACAAATTCAGAAAAGCCCTCCTTTGGCTCTTGGCGTGTTGCTTCGAGATCACGAGTTGTGACCTCGATTTGTGTATTATACGAATACTGAGCAATAAAGGCATCGGCCATTTCCTCCCAATTTTGCTTAACAGAATCCTCCAGCTTTGCATACTATATGGCTGCTATACCCAACATGGTCCGACCAAAGAGGGACAGCTTTTGCAGTCTAGTTAGGCCCATCGGCCGTAAGATGTCCGAAAACAACCAAAGGTGAACCAGTGGATCTCCGGAGCCATCGAATCAATCGATGTGCAGCATTTTGAACCGGTCTAGCAAGGTTACTACAGAATTGGTATACCCATCCTCTATGTCCGGGATGGAGTTAACACCTTTTGCTCTTTTGAATAGCTTCTCCAGCTTATTAACATCAAGCGCATCAGGTCCACCTCAAACTCAAATGGAGCCTCAGTCTGATAAGCTGGGGCTTTCAATACTTGTACTGGAATTGGTTCTGCCTGATGGCCTTGGTTTTCTTGCATATTGGCAGTTTGCGTGGTAGCTCCAGGTACCAAGATAGCTGTAGGAGGTGCATAGGATGCAGAGGTTGCAGTTGGCTAGGGTTGCTGCTGTTGTAGTCGAGTTATAACCTCAGCCTGACGTACCACATCCTGCTGTAGGGTCTCAACTGTCTATTGTAGATGATATATCAATTCTTTCATACTGACCGAAGGGTACTGTGTCATCGGAATAGGCGAGTGATCTCGTGCTGGACTAGAAGTAGAAGACTGTCCTTGAACCTGACTGGACACAAGTGAACTGAACGGTGATTGCTGTAAAAATTGAACCAGTGAATTCTACCTGATTCTCCTCCATCTTGTAACCGATGGGAGTAAGGTAAACACAGGTTGTCCCCGAACAAGATCCTCAGCTTCGCAAAGCCTTCTGACTCGGGTCCAGAGCACTTGGGGGATATCTGAACTTTCAGAAGCTATGGTGTTAAACTACCTAGCAAAAGAAATAAAGCAACAAGAAAGCAGTAATCAGAAACCGCACAACACCTCAACTAATGATGTTATCAACACAGATATGATCAAAGCTGTAGGACTGCACTCAACACTGACTTCTGCCCCCAAAATAGATACCACTGTACATTGATATGCACATTCCTGAATAGTTTCACTGTAAAGCACATACCAGTTAAAGAGAGACAAAACACCCCTATGCTGGGGTAGGGTTCCTGTTCTAGTTTCGTCAGGAACTAGGGTTCACTATTCAAACATGCAGTTTCACACAATCCTGTATTCGGGTAAGCATCCTGTCCTAGTTTAGAACAGTCTCTATGGCTTCATTATATGCAACTAGGCCAAATGGTCAAAAGGGTACCTCAGCAAGACTACCTAATATACCTCTCACACCTAACACCGAAAAGTGAAAGGAGGATCAAATGGTACAGTGGTAGTCCAGATCCAAGGGTTGTGCTCCCAACATGGCATAGCCCACGACCGATCAGCCTTTTGGCAAGCTTTTGGGCAAGCCTTCAGCAAACCGTCCAGGAATAGCAGTTGACAAACACAGTGACTTAAGCACACCAATGCAAATACAATGCAAAGAAACATATAAGTGTAGATAAAAAATTGACATCATGAATTCCAAGTCAAATTCTTTAAATTTCCCAACAGAGTCACCAGAAACTGTAGTTCAGCTTTTTGTACCCCCTTTCAAAAGACGAATAAGCCCTACAGTATCGAACTCCCGCAGTTCTAAATCTAATTCCACAAGTGCAATGTGAAATAGATAAACACCGAAAAGTCCAAATCTGGAAAATCTTTTGGAAAATCGATTTTGGATCAAAATGCCAAAAATAGACTACTTTAACAAATACAGAGTCGTCACCTAAATATTTTTGAAAAATTTAAGAAACTCGAGACTCATGCCAAAGGCCACTTGTCTGTCATCACCAAAGTTGTCTTGGCTAGGGAACTTATACGAGAGGGGAAGGCCGTGAATTGAGCACCCCCGTTCGTCCGATCAAAAATTGGCCTATACTAATCATGCAGTGATTCTTATTTACATTATATGCTCTTGTTCCGGTTATTAGACTAACATTACTATGTGACGCACACACAAGTATAGAATAATTTGCAAAAATTGAAACATTTGATTTCATGTTTGTTTTTTAAAAGATTTTGTGAATTTACCACTTGAAAAGTGGGCTTAAAGATACATTAATCAAAACATCACAATTCAAGAAATTAGCCTTCATCCACAAGCATTCAAGCAATTTTATAATTTAAGAAATTAGCCTCATGGCAAGCATGCTGAACATGGCAACAACCACACTCATGCAATATGCTAAAACGAGTAAAGACTCACCTAGTACTCCAAGCCAAAAAAACATGAAAGAGTTAGAAAATATGCATGATTCTAACTATGCAAAATGACTAATGCAACACATGCGATATATAATTACTAGGCTCGGCTACTAAGATGGCATATGAATCAATCTGATAACATGCAGTCTAAGTACGTATTCAAAGAATTAGTTAACTAACAATGCAAGTTAGAATGATGAACCGAGCCTCAATGCATGCAATACGAGTGGATGTAAACATGAGATATGTTAAACAAAATGTGATACCTTAATCTAACCATCATAAGCAGGTAAATAAAAAGGAGAAAGACGTGGGGTTGGAAGACATACATATTATTACAACATTTGTGCCCTCACGCAAGAGGGTCCGAATAAACTAACTAGCTAAGCTAAGCTAATTAATTAACTATTACAAACCAAAATGAATAAATTAGCTAAACTACTTAACTAATTATTACAAGCCGAATAAAATAATTAATGAACTATTCTAGATAATTAAAATAAGTATAATACGAAACGAATTAGCTATTCTAACTAATTAGTTACAAAACCACTACTTCACGCATAACACTAATATTATTACAACACGGATCCCGAAGATCGAAGGAGGGCTCATGCATACGCGCGGATTTTCACCCGAAAAAGTCACTATTCTGATGCCAGGAAGCCTCTGTTGCATAGTAAAACACTTACACTGTTTTCCACCTCAACACGAACTCTGTTCTGCTTCAAAAGATACACTGTTGGGTTTTGCATAGGTGGCCGGCCGGCCAGAAGTGATGGTCTGTCGTCCACCAAAGGTGGCCTGTTGGCCACAAAAGGTGGCTTGCCGGCCACTGTTGTCTGGTTCTTACTGCTGTAACAGAGAGCAAACAGAGCAAGCACAGGGTATTCTCAAGGGTTGTTTGTACAACTCACCCCTCCTTATCATCAAACAACTCAAAGGAGTGACAAAATTTGGTTCACAAACCATCAACAAATGCAATTTCATTGCATGATTGCCTATGAACCAAAGTGTGCAAGTTCAATGAATGCAACAAAACAAGACTCTCAAAACTACCTCTCTGTCATAAGTGATCAAAGGAAGTAGTTGACAATGAATCTTGAGTCGTTTTCATCACTAATAAGTATGAAACGCCTCAACACTCAAGGGTTTAATTAACGTTCGATTGAACCCAAACCAAGTTATTATCTTGCATCACTTTTAGTCCTCATTTTTATTACTCCATTTTAGATTACCATCCATCCTTTAATCAATTAAGTCCAAAAGTGAGTTTAAGTCCTCTAATGGAGAGAAGTACCAAACCAACAGTTGGCTTAAGACATGAGAGAGATGTCATGTCGTTGATAATGAACCCCCTAAAAGGAATTAAACCATTAAGCATGACAACCTCAATCTCAAGCTTAAAAGAACAATAGGTTTGAAACAACTCTCAAAGCAAAACAAAAGCCAAGAAATGAGGGAGGTTGTAGAGGTGATTAAAGGTAATCACAAGTATAAAAAGTCATAAATAAATGATATCAACTCAAATAAAATGGTGTCTAATGCCTAAAACACCAAACTTATGAGGACAAGCATGCAAAACAAAGCTCAAATGCAACAAGCAGCTAAAAATAGTTTTAAAACAGTGCTAAATAAGTCCTAAAACATGCTGAAATCAAGACAAAAATAAGTAGAACAATAAGCTAAAATATAGAGTATGCTAGGCTAGTAAGCAAGATACGTGGAGGAAAGGCTAACCCCTCCAATTTTGGACTTCAAAACAACATTTTAGCCACTAAAATAACTCTGAAAATCAGTGTTTAAAAGCTCCAAAACAAATAGTGTAAAGGTGGAAAACATAAGGGTAATGGCCTTGAAAGTAAGGTGGAAAGAATGGTGGACCACCCCCCAACCTATATTGGCGTTAAACCACAAGTTTCAGCCCAAAAATACAAAGTTTATACAACCCAAAAATAGTGGAAAAACAGTAAGAAAAAAAGTATTTAAAGTAAGTGGAAAAGCAAACCTTTATATCTCTTGAAGAGGAGATCACTTTCAAACAACAAAACCACACAAACACACCCTCAAGAGCTCAAAATATGCTCAAAGGTACCTCAGCTCAAAGATTGAGAGGTTTGGTTAAGAGTGTATAGGCAAAGGTATAAGAAATTTGCAAGAGAGGCAAGAGAGAGAGAGAGAGAGAGAGAGAGAGAAAAATTTGCTCCAAAATTTTCTAACCTCTAAAACAAGAGAGGAGATCCTCTATATATAGAAAAACATCCCACTCCCTCAAAAATATCAATGCATACACGTGTAAAAAGGTGCATACATCTGTGCAAACACCTAGCACAGTTAAGAGAAAAAATATCTACAAACACACTTGTGGCTGGCAGGCCACTACTTCTGGCCAGTGGTCAGGAACAGTGGTCGGCAACCAATAGTGGTGGCCAGCAGGCCTCAAGTTTTTCAGGCTTGAAAAGAATAAGGCAAGAGATGTGTAAGGTTTGAAGGCTCGAGGCTATGGAATTTCGTTGAGGACTTCGAGCACTTAACAAGCACATACATTCATCATTGGGTGTGCAAACAATGGCGTCCAAGTCGTAAGGGCGGTCAAAAATGGGGTGTCTACACACCTCTAAGGCTTTCAATTTTAGTTCAAAGTTAAAATTGAAATAGATATTCCTACGTTTAACAGATACTATTCTAAATTCACATAATTCACATATTCTAACTTGCAAATTCATATCACACATAATCACATGTATAATTAAGAAGAGTACATGTTGGGTTATCACAGTAACGTCTTCAAGAATACGGTACTTCTTGCGAAAGAGGGCTAGTTTGGATGGTGTGTTGATTAGACTCCTAAACTTGCCCATTTGATAGAATCAAGGGTTTAAAACAGGGGAAGGACCAACCAAACAGCATGGGGGCATGTCCAACAACAAAACTACCACAAGCAACCAAGGAGCAAAAATAAGAAAGGAATTAAGTTGTTAGGTAAAACAATTTTGGTAAACTTACAATACCAGACCAGTGCCACCGACTACGAAAACAAGAATCCTGCTACACACCCCCCAGTGGGGTCGACCCCCAGTGACGTGGGGCGCCCCCACTGGCCAGTTTTCTTTTTTTTTTTTTTTCTTTCCTCCAATCCCACAGTGCCACGTGGCACTGGGGGATCACCCCAGTAGCATTTACTGGGGGTCGGACGCATTTCCGCGAAAACAATGACAGCCACTAAGCAAACGATTGACCGCAAAACCCACAATAGCAAGACCGACCTGCTAGCAAAGAGAGTTATTGTAGTAGCATTAGAATCACATTTGTCCAAATCAAGGAGCGAATATCAAAATCAAATTGAAGATGGAGGAGCAAACCCACGACAGAGACACATCAAACATATATATACATATATATATGTTTAGACAGCCAAAGGGGGTTCACCATCCCACAAACCAAAAATGGAAATGTAGGTACAAAGACTTACCAATATGGGAGAAAGCATTACGCCTGAAATCGACCGGAATCTCACCGGAGTCATAAAATGAGGTTGGAACAACAAGCCAAGCTTACTGCAAACAGTACTAAGCCAATGACAACTGCGAGCCAAACCGGCCAACAGCGACGTCGGAGATGATGGGTCTTCAAACTCTCCAGTAAAAATGGAATTTTAGAGGTGAGAAGCTGAAAATCAAATAACCTAGAGAAGAAGAAAACCCGTGGGCCAAATTCGAAACTTCAAACTGGGTTTCTAGAGAGAGAGAACGGGAGGCCAAGAAGATAGCTCTGAAATTGTTTTTTTAAAGTAGTGAGCTGGGTTCTGAAATTTAAATTTTTAAGAAAGAGAAAGTATAGAAACATCTGATCTAAAGGCCACCCAAGAAGGCCACGTGTTGACTGGGCAGAAGACAGTACGGGTGGGGTTAGAGCCGAGCTACACTGTGAATCTATGGAAGACTGAGCTGCAGCAATTTTTAACTTAATATTTGGTTCGGCTGACCGAGCAACAGGGCAACATCTAAGACAAAGTCAAGAAGGCCGAACATGGCCGACTGAACTGCTCTACACAGATTGGACCAACCGAGGTACTTAAAAATAATGTACAAGTCATCAAGTGGTGGGCCATGCAAACATTCAAAACAATTTGTTTTCTTTTTGTTCAGAATGAGGGCCGAGCAAACGAATAAATTAGGAACTTGGTGGATTTTTGGAGCCCACCTGCGAAACCAAACATTTTGATTAGCAAACCTTGTATTTCACAACTCAAAATGAGCCCAGCAAGCAATCAAGTTCATTGCTTATATGAGCTGAAGATCATGTACAAAGGCAATAAAGAAATAGTAAAGAAAAGAGCTCAGTGGATATGGGGCCCACTTAATTTGTTCATGGTCAACCATGTATATCAACAAATATTGCAGTTTACAAGGCAAATCCGTGGGACCGGGCAACTCCAAGCTGCACAGCATGTACGCCGAGATGTTTATTCAAAAAAAAAAAAAAAAAAGGGTTAGAATTAAAATTTGAAGGCCAACGTAAACTTTCAGCAAATTGGGCCGAGATACTAGTAATTACTTTCGCTCAATAATTTTTAGTACAAGTTAGGGACAAATAAAAGGGCATAATTACTCAAGTCTATTTGTATGGAACCTAGTTGGGCTAGACGAAGGTCCCCACTCTGAAGTGGGCTCTTTCTCTCACTCTAAGATGAGCCGAGCTAAGAGATCAATCTTGGCCCATTCCCCACTCCAAAGTGGGTTAGTCCATAACTTGGGCTCCAAGGCTCCTACTCCAAGACACACGAGCACTAACAGATCAACCGACACCATGTAACTAAAAGGCACGTGGTGCCCGCGAACGACGGAACCGTTCAACAGAATCTTCGCTCTCCTCTATTAAGGGGCCAGGCGGCGAATGGGGACGGCTGAGTACCAGGCGGTGAAAGAGAAAGCTTGATAAACAAGTCATACAATCCTTATAAAATGTAACCTTACTCTCCTTAACATGAGGTGATCTCTTGACACTCTAAACTGACCCGTCTATTACCTTTTCTCTACAAAATTCCAGTACTAATTCGACCGTCAGAGGGGTTTTCGACCAACTCTTGGTCGGGCAGCCTAACCGTTTGCTCCTTGTGTAGGCCTTCACCCATCGGTGCACTAGGGTTCATCCACGAAGTTTTATCTTACTCTATTGCGAAAATCGGTCCGCACAACCGATGCTAGGACTGGGCCAAACTTAGGCAAACACAAAGTCTCTTATTTTGTAGTATCGACCCAGGCTAACCTAACAAATGTCCACCCCTAACACATAGTGAGAGTTGAATTTGAGACCTCGAAGGAGCACAACCCTAATTCTTAAGTTACACCTACTAAGCCCCACCCTCTATTGATGGGACTATAATAAAAATGGAGATTTATTTATAAATTTCATTTAGGGGTAATTTTGGATGATTTAAATAAATATATTTTTTAATTTTTTACGAAAAGATATATAATATGACCCAAATAAAAGATAATGTGACCCAAATAAGATAAAAAGATAAAAAAATGTGCTACTTTAGCACATGCTAAACAACCCCTAGTAGACTTAGCCCAATAAGTCTATAAAATTTCTAATGTTCTATCAAATCCCATATATTGAGACTTATATTCTAATAGGTCCTTTTTTTGATATTAGAATTATTATGTGGACTATTTTACTCTTATATTCTTCTATTATAATATATATACATATATATATTATACCATATATTTAGGAGAGAGAATATCAATTATTAGATATATTTTATTTGTGATATATAAAACATTGTATATAGAAGATGGAAGATTATTATTCTTAGTATATATATATTGCCTCAATGTGAGAGATTCACTTAATTAAGGATCTTTCTTCATCATTATTTTGCATTAAGGTCTTGCCATGGAAGAACATTTGGAAGAGAAGATTAGTTGTAGACCGATAATAGAGATGATAATGGACTCGCAACAGAGATGATGATGAACAATCATTTTTTTGCCATTGTTACACAAACCGTAGTCTCTTTGTCGATTTGTGTAACCACTTGTATTGTGTAGTTTATTCACAGGTATTATACACGCATTGATTACATACAGATTTTTCTAAAAAAGTACTTCAATATAAATGACCTATTTGATATTTTTTATATATTATTTGATGATTTTTTTTGTATATTATTTGTTACTATACTTGTTGTTTGAATAATTATTTTTTTGTTTCCATTGAACAATCGGAATAGTCGATTTTTTCTTTCTTTCAATTTTGTCTCATGTTTTCATGTTGCAATGTGAGCATTCACATTGGTATAAATTTAGTTTTTTTAAGACTAGTTATATGTTAATTATAAATTATGAACATTCACATTGTATTTTGATATGAGTTGTTTTAAAGTTTTTCTGAAAGTTAGTTGTATTTTTGTTATTTTTGTTACTATATTTTTTGGTTGAACAATCATTTTTGTTACCATCGAACAATTGAAATAGTCGATTTTCAATTTTGTTTTATGTTTTCACATTACAGTGTAAATGTTCACATTGGTATGAGTTTCATTTTTTTTTTTAAGGCTAGTTGTATGTTAATTATAAATTATGAACATTCACGTTGTATTTTGATATGAATTTTATTTTTTCGAAGTTAGTTGTATATTTGTTATTTTTGTCACTATGTTTGTTGGTTGAACAATCATTTTTGTTACCATTAAACAACCGAAATAGTCGATTTTTACTTTTTTTTGATGTTGTTTTATGTTTTTACGTTGCAATGTAAATGTACACATTGGTATGAGTTTATTTTTTTAGGTCAATTGTGTGTTAATTGTAAACTGTAAACATTCACATTATATTTTTGTATGAGTATTGTGTTTTCCAAAGGTTAGTTGTATGTTTATTATTTATTGTGAACATCACATTGTACTTTAGTATATGTTTTATTTTTTCAAAAATTAGTTGTATATTTCTTGTTTATTGTGAACATTCACATTGTATTTTGATTTTCATTCAGATTTTTTTGGTGTGTTATTTTAAAATTTTCACATTATAAAAAAGTTAAAAGTTTATAATTTGAAATTTTCTCCGCAGAATGAGAGAGATATTTTCTGCTTAGAATGAGAGAGACATTTTGTCCATAGAATAAGAGTGGTTTTTTCCCATGAAATGAGAATTTTGTATTGTGTATTAGTTTCAAAATGGAAACATGTGCAAAAAATTAAAAAGGTGATTTGGTCATATTATATTAAACAGGACATAATGGAATACTAAAAAAAAGATAGGCTAGATGGAATAAAACATTTATCAAAAAACATGACCCTAATAAAAATTTGTCTTTTAGGATTGCTTACCATTATAAAAACTAGGACTTGCGTGTAGATTCTAATTAGGTGGACTTATTATTCAATAGGTCTTGTTATAATTAATGATATTTTTCATTGAATACCATTAAAAAAGTCACTAATTGTTAATTTTTAGCGACAATTTGAAAATTTTGTCACAAAAAATCTTACTAATTATAAGTTTTAGTGACAGTTTAAAAATATCGTCACCAAAAAGTTTCACTAATTTTCAACTTTCAGCAACAATTTCAAAAATGTCACTAAAAGTCACTAATCTAAGTTGGGAAATTTGGCTATAAACCCCCTTTACCTTCCTTTCATTGTTAAAAGGATTAAGAAAAAAATTATACTTTCTAAACCCCCTTATAATGATAAAGTCTTGCATAAAGGACAAAATTTATTATTTAAATATTTTATTAGACTATTATACCCTCACAGATACAACTCTCCTCCTTCAACTCTCCTTCAACTGTTCATCTTCTCTCTCGTCTCTCTCTTCTAACCCTAGCTTCCTCCATGGCCGGAGCTATGGAGAACTTTTCTTCCGATGCGTCCATCGCCGCCGGTCGTAATTCCTAAGTTCCGACGATCTCTCTCCGCATCTTCTTAACTCTCCTCCTTCAACTCTCCTTCAACTGTTCATCTTCTCTCTCGTCTCTCTCTTCTAACCCTAGCTTCTTCCATAGCCGAAGCTGTGGAGAACTTGCAAATCGCACTGATACATATATATTTATCTATATATATGTGTGTGTTTGTGTGTTTTGAGATTTGAATTCGAATATATATATATTTACATATTTCGATCTCTAATCTATATATATATGTGTGTATTTTGAGTCTTTAAGATCGGAGATTTGAATGATAAATTTTCATATTTGAACACAGTTCTTCAGATTTTTCATATATATATGTGTGTGTTTGTGTGTGTGTGTGTGTGTGTGAGGGAGAGATTTTTCATTTGGATAGTGTTGTTAAGTTCTTAAATTGATCTATTGATGAGTTGTTACTATGTTCTCTCAACTTTTTGTTGTAAAATTATTTTTGATTTTGATAAATTTTTGTGTCGTGAGTGAGCAATATGGATTGTGTATATGTAATAGATAACAGATAAGCCAAAGAGGTGATACGAAAGAGGCAAGTAACTGTGAAGAAACAGAAGAACAGTGGTTGTGAATGATCTAATTTCATTTGATAGAATCAGAGTAAAATTTTACTCTGGTTCTATTGCTCTGTTTTTTTCATTTGACAGAACCAGAGTAAAATTTTACTTTTATACAGAGTAAAATTTTACTTTTAACTTCAGAGTCTCATAACTTACTTGTTTTTCAGAGTAAAATTTTACTTTTATATAGAGTAAAATTTTACTTTTAGTTTCAGAGTGCAAAATTTTACTCTTATTCAGAGTAAAATTTTACTTTTATACAGAGTAAAATTTTACTTTAGTTTCAGAGTGTAAAATTTTACTCTTATTCAGATTAAAATTTTACTTTCACACAGAGTAAAATTTTACTCTGAAATACATAGTGAAGATGGCTTAATCGGAGAGTTGATAGATATGAGGGTAATATAGTAAAAGAAACAAGTTTTAAAATATCAGGGGGTTTTGAAAGTATTTATATAATTCTTGTCCTTTTGAAAGAGAAATTAGATAGTGAGGGGGTTATGACCAAATCCCCCATGTAAGGGTTTTAGCTATGATTTATAAAATCAGGACAAAAAAAAGTCATTAATTATCAAATTTTAGTGATATGCAAAAAATCATCATAAAAAATTATTTTTAACTACGATTTTACTAAGATTTATTTTTAATAGGATTTGATGAAAATTAAGTCTAATTATTAAGACGTACTGATAATTCACCGTAAAAATAATAATAATAAAATACAATTTCAAATAATAGAAAATAATGAATTTCATGCTAGAGTTCTTCCGATACAATTGTTGTTTAAGGTTTTGATTAATATAATATTTTTAATTTATACAATTAAAAAAAATATTATTTAAGTAAATTAAAATTGCTTATAAATTTGTTGTTCATATCAAATGAGGAGCATAAAATTGATATAGAATTCACCATCATAAGGAACTGAACTTTTTCAAAATATTTTATTTAAAAAAATAAAAACTTAATGTCCATAATAAAATTTATAGGATTCAATAATAATCTTGTGAACAAAATAAAACTTATTAATAATTTTATTTATTTGCTTATGCATGGCTGAAAACTTTACAACTCAAGTTGCGTTACGTACACATCACCAAGTTTTGTTTGGTTTTTGATACCCATTTAAGTTCGTTTGTGGAACAGTGGCTGAGGTATTGCAATGGTGGGATGGTGTTAGAATGAAGAAAAGGGAGAGGAAAATTTGGAAGGTTGTGCCTCTGATTCTGATGTGGTCTGTATGGAAGATGAGAAATGAGGTGATGTTTAATGGTAAACATTTGGTGGTTGATGAATTGCTTGAACTAATAAAAACTAGAGTGGCACTGTGGGTGACAAGCAGTGGGAAGGATCTTCAATTTTCAGTTCATGATCTGGTGGCAAATCTGCAACAGGTCAGATTCTGTTTAAAGTGATGTTGTTTGTGCTGCTACTGTCTGTTCTGTCATATTGAAAGCAGTGGGAAGGATCTTCACTTTTCAGTTCATGTTTTGGTGGCAAATCTTCAACAGATGGCTGTTAGATTCTGGTTTGGTTACCAGATTCTGTTGCTATCTGCTATGGTTTAATTCCATATCAATAGCAGTAGTTATGTTTATGGGTGCTGCAATCCTGCAATCTTGGGTGATGCTGCAGCCATCTTCTGTGTGAATTATCTATCAGTTTTGGAGGTTGAAGCCTACTACTGCTGCTGTTTCTTGTTGAAGTGTCCAAGGCTTGCTGCTGATTTCGGTGCAAGAAGTGTGCTGTTTCTGGTTGTTCTTTGTTTTGTTTCCTATTTTGTTTGTTGATTGGATCCTCTCCAATCTTGGGTGTGTGCTGGCACATGATTGTGCTACCTTCTTAGTGCCAACCTAGTTGGGATTATGAAGTGTAGTTATGATGCATTTTGCACCTCCCTCCTTTATTGATGTAAGTTTTTTCTTGTGTAATTCTTCTTTCATCAATAAAGTTCATCTTTGCTGATCAAAACAAAAAAAAAAAAGTTCGTTTGTTAACAATTAAAAAATTACAAAAATGAAATCATTTATCGTAAACAACAAAGGGCTAATAATGAGATTGGACAGGAGCAACATCTGGGAGTGGTGAGTGCTTCAACGTGAAATTGGGAGAGTTATAATCCTTAAACAGCATCAAAGGCGTGGGTGATTCCAGACTTCCAAAAGGACTTCCACAAGGACTTTGTACACTAGGCTTCTTCCATTGGGATTGGTCTTCATACTCCGGCTCACACATCTCTTCCATTTTCAAGTAACAAAGGGGACTCTAAGGATGAAACAACAACAATAACAACAACAACAAAAAAGAAGAAGAAAATAGTATATCATTGTGTTGATCTTGAATACCCGAATCATGAAAACCCAAAAAGAACAGCATAAACATTTTATGAAGCGATATCAAAATGTGTACCTACCTTCAATTTCCCTGACAGTGGAGAGCCTAACTGCATTGAGTAACCATCTCTATATGAAGGCAAATAAATGTTTGCAGGTTTCTCAGAAGAATAAAAGAGGTCAAAGATTGGTGATATAAGAATCAAATTTTAACTACCCTTATCTAGTCCAATAGCTTCCGAAAATAACCCCCGTCAATGGTTTTGGCATTCCTGTGTGCCTTGATGCATTCCTGATGATTATGCAGAAATTGTTCCTCTGAAACATCAAAGGGAAGAATTTGTTCTTCTGCAACAACAGTCAACTTCTAATCCTGACTCTTCTTTGATGCCTGATGTCGATGTTTCCCGGAGTTTGTGAGGTCACTGAGTGCTTTTCTGCCACCAGCTTGTGCTTTCCCTAGAGCCTTCAAAACATTTCTTTTTCCTCCAAAAGAAGATGTCATTTTAGAGGGACCAATATCTTCTCCAATAGAGATCACATTCTTTGGGTTGTGCTTCTTTGATGTCTGAAGTGTGGAAGGCCTCCCCGAGATAGATATATCGTTAAGCGCCTTCCTTCCACCGAGCCCTCCATTCTTCTGTGCCTTCAAGACATTGGACTTTACCCCAAAAGGAGCTGCTGCAATAGACATAAAAGCTAAACCACCATGAGATTTGATCAACAAATTGGATTATAGACAATCATACGGGGGAAATGAATAAGTACAGTACCATCAAAGTGAACATTTAGATTCTGGTCTCGAATTAGGCCTCTGGTTTGAGTTGCCATCGATGTATTTTATCTGCAAAAACCAGTTCAATTTTCAGCAATGAACAAACTACAGACAAAGGAGCGAGTTATTCTTGATTCAGTATTAGTTAACTTGAAGCTGTTAATAGCAGCTACAACTTTGCATTCTATAATGAAGTCCCAAAACATTAATGAATCAGTTTCGTTGTGTTTTCACTTGGGGAAGATGAAAATACAAAATCAGTAGAATAGGTTCTATCAACAGCATCAGCAACAATACAATGTTTTCTATAATCCAAAATTTACCCAGGTCCAAAGAAACTTTGAAGTTTGTGATAAATATCAAACAGTTCTCAAATACTACTAAAAAATGGCATTCCTCAAAATCCCACGAAATAGGCTAGACATACCTGCACAATTCATCTTACATTATATATTCTTCAGTAAATTGTTTGCCAATTGCATTACTCGTATCCCAATGGAGTCTTAAGCTTGTCAATTATCACAGAATATAGATATGTACATCACTATCAAGGTTTTAAAATGTGGCATATGTAATTATATATATTCTTCAATTAGGAGGTGGACATCCACCCTATTCCCGAAATGCAGGCGACAATGGTGGTGGTTCTCATCATTTACATTTAATCTAGTTCCAACTATTCAACCATGACTTTAAACTCCTGTTTTGTCATGATTAATTAGCTAAACAAAATGAAACCCCTTTCAAAAGTAGTATCTGGTGAATGGAAGTTTCTTATTTACTAATCCCAGTATCTAGATTAGGCTATTATTCCACAATAATTTTTTACTCATGACTGTGTCATTTTATGAGTTAACTACACAAAACCAAACTCCATTCCAAAATGGATTTAGCTTCAACACATTTAGCTTTGAACACATACATAGCCCCCTCTTCAAGGTCTATCTCCCACTCCCTCATCAACAATCTACAATCACACCCATTTACATACACACACACGTTTTTTCCCTTCAAATAATGCTTCTAATCCTAAAATCCACCACAGCAATAAAGCCATTTAGAATTTAGATTGGCTTTTAGTGAATAAAAAAAAAAAAAAACAAACAAACAAACAAACAAAACTTTATATTGTTTGCTAAACCTCATGCTTGTACAAATACAATGGAAGCCACAACACAAAATCATTTAACTATTTTTCATAGTTTCAACATAGTTTTGTGCTTAAAGAAAAAATTCATGAATTCTTTACTTGAGATTATTTCAATCGTCTAGTCCATGAAATCCCAAAAATCCCATTAATGTATAATAAAACGTTTCTGTTGATAACAACAGGATAATAAAATAAAATAAATTGATATAGCCCATCATGGACTATCCCAATATCCTATTAAGCATAATGTTCAAAGATTGATTGACGTATTCATTCAAACAAGAAGAAGGAAAACTTGACGAATTGAAACGGCAAATCCAAAGAAATAGAATATATCAAAGAAATCTAGGGTTTGAATGCTCTAAATTGTCCACGCAATGCATTGCATGATAACAATAATGATGATGGATTACTGCTCTGCAATGCAGGTAGTTACTAATTTTGAATATTGCATTGCATTTGATGTAACCTTAGAAAACAAATTCTGAGCAACCAGATAGAAGATTAAGACCAAATAACATCATCTTAACATATATTAGGAAAAGTAATTGATGCACGCAAACGAAAACCTAACAATGATGAAATGCTTCAATTAATGTATAGAAGGAACTGTATATATAACAATAGCATTGGATCCAACCTGAACCAAACAATGATGCAATGCTTCAATTAATGTATATAAGGAACTGTATATATAACAATAGCATTTGATCCAACCTAAACCTAACAATGATGCAATGCTTCAATTAATGTATATAAGGAACTGTATATATAACAATAGCATTTGATCCAACCTGAACAATCAATAACCCATCAATAAAACCAGAATTAACTCAAAAATCAAACTCAGCAAAAAGAGAAACTGAACATGATAAGCACACAAGAATGGACCTGTTTGACAGCGAGAAAGCTCTTCGGAATCGAGATTCATCCCCATGTAGACTCTTCCGAAAGCGCCACAACCAATCAACTCACCTTTCCGCCACCGGATGGGTGGCGTATCGATCGGAGGAGACGGAGATGGCGGAGGGGGTTCGATTGACGAGGGCAAGTTCTACTAGATTTACCTATATCTCTAGGGTTTGTTGTATTAATATATTAATTAATATATATATTTATTTATTTATTTATTTATTTATTTTGTTCACATTTTATCTTCTTTTTTTTTTTCCTGTCCCAAATCTCCAAACCAAAACACAGTTTTAAGGTTTTGGAAAGACCACAAATATGGCCTAATCAACAGAGAGAGATCTTAGGGTGGGTGGTTTCACAAAACAAAAAAACAAAAAAACAAAAAACAAGAAAAGAACACGAACACTAGGGTTAAGAGCGAAAGAGAAAGAGAAAGAGAAAGAGAAAGAGAAAGAGAACTCACCACACCGACGATGATAAAATTGAACTCTGTATCTTTCTTTCTGCTATTGATTTCTCTGCCTTCAAATTGGCCTCTACTACACACCAATTACACTACTATAGCATTGCAACTTTATATACAAAATTTAAACTCAATAAAATTATGTAATATCCTTTAGAGCAATGCTGTATGTACCAATTAATATATTAATGGTGTGGTATAATTTTAGAGCCTTTGAGTATTTATAATTTGTATAATAGGTGAGGCCAATAATAATGACATAACACTAATTGGTATAGTGTGTACATTAATTAATACACATAACACTATTGTATCATTTATTAATATATTAATTAATGAATGTTAATATATTAATTAGTACATAAATTGATTCATCCAACTTTATTCTCTATTTCTTTCTGCGATTTCTCTGCCGTCAAAGTCACCACTCTAATTCGTATATAAAGGGTAAAGAAGTTGCAATGGTCACATATTGATCTTTTCAAAAGGTGAATATCATTGATAAACCTTCTTGGAAGGGATCCAGGATGGGGGATTCACTTCTGCTGCTGCTTATGATATTATTGTGAAAACAGATCAAAGTGGGTGTGATTTTGGAAGTGGTTGTGGAAATTACAAATTTCACAAAAACTTACAAGTTGCCTTCGAGTGGTTCTTAATGGGAAACTCCTCACAAATGCTAAGCATATAAGGAGGGCCTTACGAATGATTCTAGTTGTATTTATTGCAAGAATATAGAAGATATAAACCATGTGCTGAGACTTTGTCCTCAAGCAGGGGAGTTGTGGTCCTCTGTGTTTCATACTCAAGGGTGAGAGGGGAAATTTGGACTGGACTGTACGGCCGAGCTACGATAACGCAGGTTGGTCAAAACTCACGGCGTCGAGCTGTGTTCTCAGTTGGCGCGACCGCCGACCTGTCATGTGCAGCCGAAGGGATTGGTCGATCGGGCGTGGATGGAGGTCTGACCGAGCTACGAATTGGAAGGCATTCGGCCGGGCGCGCAGTGATGTGAAACGACCGAGCTAAGGGTAGCCCGGGTTAGACCGAGGACAGGCGAGGGGTGGTGTGCCTTCACAAGAGTGAAGGCACGGCAGTGAAGGGCCTCTATGTCTCGCAGCCGGTCGACCGGGATTGACCGGTCCTTCGCATCTCAGCCGCGGATATCATATTTATGTCCCTTTCCAAGGGACTGGTCGGCGATGGATAGCTCGGTAGGGTTGCTTGTGAGTGCACTCCACGAGGGATAGACCGGTCGTGGCACTTCGGTCAAGTGTGCCACCTGGGCCAATGGCGTTGGGGAGAGGGCATCTACTCCAAGCACGCGTCAATACCGTTGGGCAGTTCTGTATGTACTGGTTGGTGGATTAGGCCTTTACACGCGTAAGGTGGTGAGAGGCGAGCACTGCCACCTGTCCAGGGAAGGACAGCAGAGGAAGTGCGCGCACAATCCTGAGGCTGCATGGCCAGCCTAGAAATAGGAGTGGGAGGGTGAACGTTGGAGGTAAGTAACAAAAAAACCAATTTACGCCACCTGAAATACTCTCTCTCTAACAGCCTTCTCCTTCCTCAAGTGATCTGACTTGATCATCGGAGGGTCTATCCGGCAAACCACCGCCGGGCAGCTCACCGTTTCTGTGTTGCCAGATTAGACGCCATCACGAGAAGCTTGGAGTCCAAGGAGTACGGAAAGCAGAGGATATTTCGCCCCCGTACAATTGGCACCGTCTGTGTGAAGTTTCTTTTGACACTACACCCTTGTTCTTTGAGCTTCATCGGCCATTTCCATGGCTAACAACGACGAAATTCCACTGTCCGTCGTCGATGGTGTCACACCAGAGTATATCCGACGGAAAGAAGGCCCCCCGAATGTCCCAGCCATGGTGGGCTTGGAAACTTCTTCGCGAAGTGCGCGAGACAAACGCGGGAGGAGTGCTGATCGTTCGAAGAGCCCAGAGGGGCGTCGGCGGCGGGAGGAGTCCCGAGAGCAGCGCCTGGAGCACAAACTCAAAGACCAAGACACCCTCATTCGGAAGATGGCGGCAGAGATGGAGATGCTGAAACGCTAGATTAAGGGGAAGGGTATTGCTGGAGAGGGCAACCTCAGTGAGCGCACCCCGTCCCCGCGTTCTAGCAGCCGCCGCCAGGGGAGTACTCATTCTCTCTCCATCACCAGGAACTATGGGGTTGGAGATTCTGATCCAAGAGAGGGTAGATCCCTCACTCGCGATAGTACTTATCGTCTCTCACGCCCGTCGTTGACGTCGCGATACTCTGTCTCCACCCGTTCCAGAGACCTTAGGGATGTGTTGGAGGAGAGAGCGGGCCGTCGAGAGGCTCAGAGAGTGCCGGCATTGCAGAGGTTGAGCGTTCCAGTTCGCTGTAGCGAAGAAGTGGTGATGCCGGCGCCCAGGGTGATGGCCCCTGCGCTGGTGGACAAAGAGCTGGCGAGACTAACAGCCATGCCGCTGTCTCTGGAGATCGAGAGTACGCCACTCCCCGCCGGATTCCATCAGCCAAAGTTCACTTTGTACGACGGCAAGACGGATCCATATATGCACGTGAGTCATTACCGGCAAGTGATGGCTGGCCACCGGCGTAATGACGCCCTGATGTGCCTCATATTCCCAGCAAGCTTGGGAGAGCTAGGCTTGAAGTGGTTCGAAAGGCTCCCGGAGGGAAGTATCGAGGGATGGCAGCAACTAGTGGAAGCCTTCGTCACCAGATTCAAAACCAACACTCGAACACCGAAGGAGGTCGACCATCTCCTGGGCATCAAGATGGAATCTGGAGGTTCATTGAAGGCATACAATGCGAGGTACTGGGAAACTTACAACGAGATCCTCGACTGCCCTACCAATCTGGCGATTACTCAGTATAAGCGGGGTCTCCCAGTCGGACATAGGCTGCGAGATTCGCTCACGATGCACCAGCCCACCACCATGGAGTACTTGATGCAGCGAATCAATGAGCACATCCGTGTGGAGGAGGATGCCGCCTCTGCGACCGAGAAGGCTAATCTGGTCACGGCGGACAGAAAGGTGGCAGGGAAAGTTCACGCGGTCGGGTAGGAGGATAACCGCCCAAATGACCGGTCAAAAGATCAACGTCGTGGCCCAAACCGCAATGACAGAAACAAAGGTCGCAGAAACGACAGAGCTGATGCTCCCCATGACGCAGTGGAAGATGCCAAGAGAAAATTGAAGGCGCGGACTGGAATCGCCACGGTCTTTAAAATCCCTATCTACCGCATTTTGAGCGAGATCCGAGGCGAGCCTTTTGTCCGCTGGTCGGCCAAGTTAGGGAGTGCGCAGAAAGGCTTCAATTCAAAATATCGCTGCACCTTCCATGAGGAACGGGGGCACCGAACAGAGGACTGCTTGCCGCTCAAACAACACTTGGAGGAATTAGTGGTGGCCGGGCATCTTGACCAATACATAGATGGGGTATGAAGGCCGCACCATCTGGACAAACCGAACCAAACGGTCTAGCCGCCCTGGACGCAACGCCGCAAGGTGTAATCAACGTCATCCATGGCATCATTGAACCGGCCAAGGTCTGCGAGCTGCGAGGGATGATCAAGAAGGCCGAGCACATGAGGGAAGTGCTGTCCATTCAGCCCGCTGTGAAGAAGGGGAAGACTGAGGAGAAAGACGTCCTTACCTTTTCAAGCAAGGATTTGGAAAGGATCCAGATGCCCCACAATGATGCCCTAGTGGTAACTCTTCGCGTCAAAGACTTTGACATCAAGAGAATCTTGATCGACTAGGGGAGTTCAGTCGAAATTATGTACTATGACGCCTTCAAGCAGATGAAGCTGGAGGACAAGGACTTGGCCCCTGCGACGTCTCCTTTGGTTGGATTCAACTCACAGCCAGAGTGGCCGGTGGGGAAGATCATATTGCCGGTCAAAGCGGGTTCAGTCGTAAAGCAAGTGGAATTCTGGGTGCTCAAGGTCCCATCCACCTACAACTTAATTTTGGGCAGGGGCTGGTTGCACGCCATGCAAGCAGTAGTGTCGACTTACCATTAGGTTTTGCGTTTTCCGACACCAACCAGACAAATAGAAGAGGTTTGGGGAGACCAGGTGATGGCAAAACAATGCTTCGTTGTAGTAAATGGCAGCCGAGCAGCCAAGGGGTTCGTCCAGATGATTGAGGGACCCGAGGGAAAGGAGGTCCTTGAAGACGTGGGTAGAAAGGCCGAGGAAAAATCGGTCGAGGATTTGGTAGAAGTGCGCATCGACGAAAACGACCTAACTAAGTTCTTCCTCTTGGGATCATCTTTGTCTAGCACCGAGCGGTTAGGTTATATCAACTTCTTGACTTCCAATTTGGAGGCTTTTGCGTGGACGCCTTACGATATGCCTGGCGTCGACCCGAGCTTCATTTGCCATTAGTTGAATGTCTTCCCCAATGCGCGGCCAGTCATCCAAAGGACGCGCCGCTCAGCTCTGCACCATGCCGAGGTAGTGGCAGAAGAAGTGAAGAACTTATTGGAAGCTGGAGCCATAGAAGAGGTGCAATACCCTCGGTGGATATCCAACACGGTGGTAGTTCCGAAGAAGAATGGCAAGTGGCGAGTCTGCGTTGACTACAATACGGTCAACCGTGCTTGCCCAAAAGATAGCTTTCCCCTCCCCCGAATTGACCAGCTGGTGGACTTAACCGCTGGCCATCAGAGGTTTAGCTTCCTGGACGCATATCGCGGCTACCACCAGATAGCCATGTATAAACCGGACCGAGAGATCACGTCGTTCACCACTCCCAAAGGCTTGTATTGCTATAAAGTCATGCCGTTCGGACTGAAAAATGCCGGCGCAACTTTTCAACGGATGGTGACAAAGATGTTCGCCCCACTCCTAGGCCGCACCATGGAGGCCTACATCGACAATATGGTCATGAAGGGTAAGGAGAAGTCTCAGCACCTCTCCAACCTGGCCGAAATGTTTGCCATACTTAAACGCCACAAGCTTCGTTTGAACGCCTCCAAATGCGCCTTCGGAGTCGGCACCGGGAAGTTTCTGGGCTTTCTGGTCACAAACCTAGGGATTGAAGCCGACCCATCACAGATCAAGGCAATACAAGAGCTGGAGCGCCCAAACTCCACGAAGGACGTGCAACATCTCGCCGGGATGGCAGCTGCGCTGAACAGATTTATCAACCGGTCTTCGGATCGTTGCAGGCCTTTCTTTAAAACTTTGAAGACCAAGTTCTTCTGGGATGACGAATGTGACCGTGCACTGGCAGACTTAAAAGTGCACCTCTCCTCGGCCCCTATCTTAGTCACACCTCAGCTGGGCGAAGAGTTGTATCTCTACTTGGCAGTCTCTCAACATGCAGTGAGCGCCGTCCTAGTCCGCGCTGAAGGCATCCAGTACTTGCCCATTTTCTATGTAAGCAAGACTCTGCTCCGGGCCGAGATGAGGTATCTTCCGCTGGAAAAATTAGCGCTGGCCCTGATGATGGCGTCGAGAAAGCTAGCACATTATTTTCATGCCCATACAATAGTTGTCCTAATCGAGTTTCCACTCAAGGTGCTCTTTGAAAAGACAGACTTTACTGGGAGAATTTTGAAATGGGCTGTGGAATTGGGACAGTACGACATCAAGTTCCGCCCGCGCACCGCAATCAAGGCTCAAGCTCTTGCAGACTTTGTGGCAGAGTTTGCCTCCGGAACGCATCCAGTCTGCCCGGTTGATTTGGCTGGTGCGGATTTAGCACCGCCCATGGATCAGGCGCTGGAGGCAGGTGTTGGCTCACAAATGAGAGAGGGATATGAGGCGACCGAACTAGCAAAACCGGGTAACTCATTGGAAGACGGACTCAACTGGGACAAGGAAAGAGACCCGAATGAGCCGACCAGAGACTTAGAATTGAGAGGCTTCCAAAACCTTTCTGATTGCTGGAAGCTGTTCATTGGCGAGATGTGGAAGCTCTTCGTCGATGGGGCATCCAACAGGCATGGGGCCGGGCTAGGTATCGTACTGACTTCACCAGACGGGCTGATCATTGAACAAGCAATTACGCTCGGCTTCCCAACATCCAACAACGAGGCGGAGTACGAAGCCTTCTTTACCGGACTAAGAAGTGCATTGAGAATGAAAGCGTCGGCCCTTATGGTATTCAGCGATTCCAAGCTGGTGGTCAATCAAGTCTCAGGGGAGTATGAGGCCCGGGATGAGCGAATGGCGAAGTATCAGGCACTGGTGAGCGCAGAGATCAAGAAGTTTGACGCCATAAGAGTGGAACAAATTGACCGCGAAGAAAACAACACGGCTGATGAATTGGCTGGACTTGCTTCTGCTCAAACAGCTTTTCCTAACCCCTTGATGATAGAATTCTTACCTTGGCCAAGTGTTGAGGAACCGGAAGCAACCGAGGTACTATGCACCGACTTGGGACCGTCCTGGATGGATCCCATCATCGCCTTCCTAAAAGATAGAGTTCTACCGGAAGAAAAGAAGGCAGCCAACAAGATCCAGGCCAAGTCAGAGCGGTTTTGGCTCTCCCCGTCCGGAGCCTTGTATAAGAAGTCTTTTACCGGGCCGTACCTGAAGTGTGTCCACCCTGCCAAGGTGGAAGCTTTTCTCTATGAGATCCATGAAGGTATCTGCGGTAGCCATACTGGGGGCAGATCTTTGGCTTACCGAGCAATTTCCCAGGGCTATTGGTGGCCGTGCATGCAGGCAGATGCGCAGAAATACGTTCGCAGGTGTGAAAGTGTCAGAAGTTCGCTCACCAGATCCACCAGCCAGCTAGAGAATTGCTCCCCCTCACCAGTCCTTGGCCGTTCGCGCTCTGGGGGTTGGATATTGTTGGGCCGCTCCCAGCAGCACCGGGCAATCGCAAATTCTTCATCGCTGCCACTGACTACTTCACCAAGTGGGTTGAGGCCGAGCCACTGGCGACCACAAAGGAAAAGGATGTGAAGAAGTTTGTCTGGCAAAATGTTATCACTCGCTTCGGCATACCAAAGGCCCTCATCTCGGATAACGGCACCCAATTCGATGGGAAACTCTTTCGCGAATTTTGCGAAGAGCTGAAGATCGAATTCTACAATTCAACGCCGGCCTATCCTCAGTCAAATGGTCAAGCAGAGGCCTCGAACAAGACCATCCTGGATGGGCTGAAGAAGCGGCTTGAGAAGGCCAAGGGGAAGTGGGCTGAAGAACTCCCTAACGTACTCTGGGCGTACCGCACAACGCTAAGGCGGTCGACCGGGGAAACTCCGTTTGCCTTGGCCTATGGCATAGAAGTCGTTATCCCGCTGGAAATTGGCATGCCAACCATCCGGTCTGAAAGCTTCCAGCCAGATTTGAACAATGAAGCAGTAGCATTGGAACTAGACCTCGCCGAGGAGAGAAGGGAGCGGGCACTAATCCACATAGCGGCCTATCAACAAGAACTCTCCAAGAAATACAACAATGTCGTACACCCCAGGCTGTTCAAGCTCGGGGACTAGGTCTTAAGGAAGGTGCTGGGCAACACGGTGATCCCTGGCGAAGGAAAGCTCGGTGCAAATTGGGAGGGGCCATACAAGGTGACCGGCCTTGCGGGAAAGGGGGCATACCATCTGGAAGATTTAGATGGCAAAGCTGTCCCCAGACCGTGGAATGCAGCCAACCTTAAGATCTTTTACTTTTAAGATGTAATTGCTTTTATTACTTAGCTTTTTGCACCTTCAGCCTTTTGGATTTGATGTAAGGATAGCACTGCTTTTTGTAATGAAAAATAGCCTTCTTGTTGTTTTGCATTACATCTTTCTGTACAATGACACCGCAAGGATACAAGGCCACTATGGATACCAGGGGCAACCGGGCTGGTTTTCTGTCGCCGGTATAGATGAAGACCGCGCAAACAGTTGGTGAATTGGTGTATTACCCAATTTACATAATGGCCGAGCTGGCTTTTGCTCGCCCAATTAAGATGTTGGCGTCATGCACAACTTTAATGAAATATTGGTGTTTTGACCAATCCACATGCCGAGCTGATTTTGCTCGGCAAAATTGAAACGTTGGTGTTTTGTCCAACTGGCGAGAGCCGAGCTGACCTTGCTCGAAGGAAGGAAATGTTGGCGTCCTATCCAACTCAAAGGCCGAGCTGATTTTGCTCGGCCACAACGGAATATTGGTGTTTTGTCCAATATGCAGGCCGAGCTGATTTTGCTCGGCCAAAATGAAAAGTTAGCGAGTTGTCCAACTTCTTTTACGCCCGAGCTGATTTTTGCCCGGCCAACTACAGGACTTGGCATGATTGCGCGGCGTACCCGATCTACCAGTTGTGCTGCATTAAAGTTTGAATCAAGAAATTTTTGCACGTGCAAACCGAACAGGAATACAAGATAAATGAGCAAAAAGTTAAGTTTCATTGATTAGGAAAGTTGCAGTACAAAGAGGGGGCCTAGCCCGGTTACATTCAAAAGCAACGGAAAGAAAAAAAACAAAAACAAAGCATAACATCGAAGGGGGCATTTCAGTCCAACTTGAGGTCGACATCGACGGTTTGCTCGGCGATTTGGGTAGTCTGCTCGGTCATGCCCTCCTCGACTCCATCTAGAGCGCCTTCCACAGCTACCTCTTGCTCGACCTCTACTTCCTCGGCACTTTGAGTAGCGTTGAGAGAAGTCTGCTCGGCGGGTTGTTCGGTTGCCGCTTCCTCTTCGGCTGCTTTTTTGGCCTCTTCAATAAGCCTTTTTTGCGCGGCACTCACGTAAGCCTGCATGTAGACCGGGATATAGGCTGCGGGGGGATTCAAGAACATATCAGCATCTTAACCAAGGCCAACTTTTTCCACGGCAGCCTTCTAACCGCACTAGAAAAAGATGTCCTTGGTCGCTTCGACCTGCCGCTCATAAGTCTTCTCACCCTACGTGTATCCCCGGTCCTCGGCGTCATCAACAGCCTTGTCCTTCTCTGCTTTGTGGGCATCGCGCAATTTCCTCAGCTCGGCGAGGTACCGGGCCTTCGTCGACTTCACGGCCCGCTGTTTGTCCGCTTCAGCTCGGTCGACTTTCTGGCTCAGGATGTCTCGCTCGGCCACAGCCGCTTCCTACACGCCCTTGAGCTTTGCTATCTCGGCTGCTTGGGCCTTGTTCTTGGCAATGGCATCTCGAAGACTCTGCCGCACGGCGATCATGCACTCGTGGGCGATGTAGTTCTTTTGCGCGGCCTGCCAACAAATGAAAGATTGTGAGAAAGCCGAGCAAAAACTTGCAATAACTTGAAAAAAGAAAAAGTGACAATTTACCAACACTATGAATTTCGCCGTCGAGCGGAGGACCTTTAGGTCGGACAGCTCGTCGTGTTTTTTCATGTCGGCTCGCAGGATCAACCCCTTGGTCATGTTAAAACCGAGCGAGTAGTCCTTGTCCGCGTAGACTGAATCTGCTTTTGAAATAGCGCAGCCTTTGTACTTGAATTCTGGCAACCAGACCGGGGGGGCACTTGGGCGTTTGGATGGCCCGCTGATTTGTTGTTCGGTCTGGTCCCCAAGCTCGGTTGAGGCATGTTCGATGGAATCCTCATCAACGAGGCGCTGCCCGGTCTGGTCTTTCCTTGGTCTTTTCCTCGACTGGCCAGTGGGTTGTTCGCTGGCTAGAGCAAGCACTGCGCCTTCCGTTTGCCCGGCTGGGGTGGAGGATGTTCCCCCAGTTGACTCCGATGGTTGTGACTCGGTTTTCTCACCGGTGATCATTGATTTGATAGCCCGGATTTTTGCCATTTCTTGCTCGGCGGTGAGGGGAACTAGTCTGATCGGCGGAAGATTTGGGTTAGGATCAGGAGAAGGCGCACGAAGAAAGTCGGTGACCCGGCTTTTGCGCGGTGCTTGGTAGTGGTAGGTCGGTTCAAAGCCGAGCAGTTTTGAAGACTCCCTTTCCTCGGCTGGATGACGCAGTAAGACTCTGATAGCCACTTGGTTAGCCCGATAGTAGTCCTCTGCTAAGTGCTTGTAATCTACAAAAAGAAGCAAGTGTTAGACCGGCAAAGAGAGAAACTAATGCAGAAAGAAAATAGGGCGGTTAGCCGAGCTACTCACCAGCACTGCCAAAATCCTTCCTAATGTACCAGCCCGGTATGGGCGCCTCGGTGTCCTCGTAATTACCGGACACCCACAAGAAGTCATCATCGTTGGTCTCTTTGTCCGGGTTGCCCTCGATGAGTTTTGCTCGGCCCTTCTTTACTTTAAGGTACCAGCAAAACCCACCTTTATTTTTACTAAGGCTATACTGACGAAAAATTTCAGCAAGACCGAGATTGAGACTGAGCCTCCGGTTCAGCTCGGCGACACCGTTTATTATTTTGTACATGTTGTTGGAGACTTGGGTCGGGCAAAGTCTTGTCTGCCTCAACAATTCGCAGATCAAGGGTTGGACCGGGAAACGAAGTCCTCCCTCAACTATAGACACGACCGTGAAGGGGCACCGGTCTAGGTCACCCCAAGGGGTATCTCCCTTCTTGGCGAGCTCTAAGACGACATCGTCTAGAATATTGTACTCCCTATGAAATTCGGCTAGTGCACCGGGTGAGCTCACCATAAATCGGTACTTCCCCATCTATCTCGGTTTTATTTGGTGACTTAATTTGAATCTCGGTCAAAAGTTTTGGTGTATTTGCTCGGAGTTTGAGCTCCACCGGTGGCAGTTCTGGATTGGCCTGGTCGGTCCTAGTTTGTTCTGCATTGTTAAGAAACAAGTCCAAGGGTTAGCACGGCATAAATTGCACGGCCTCAATGTGGATTTTCTTAGCTCGGTGAAGGGTTTTTGGGTTTTTGACCGGTTCGACCTATCTCGGCTAGACAACTTGGCCGATTTGGCCTTCCTAGTTCGATCCCGTCTCCCTATATTTCAGCTCGGTGGTGGCCTAAGAAGAGAACTCAAGTTTTAGCTCGGTTCAGTCTATAAATGGATATCATTTAATATTTAGCTCGATCAAGACCCCAAGTAGAGACCTCGAACGAGTTTTAGCTCGGTTAAGTCTGATTTAGGGATCTAAATTAATGTCTAGCTCGGTTCTGTCGGTGTTCATCCAGTTCATCCTAAATTCAAGGTTCGTTCATTCAAGTAAGGAGAAGAAGGGGCACGAAGGCCCCATCCATTCTTCCAGTTTTTCCTAGGGTGTTCAAGCGTTGCCCCGAAAAAGGGGGCACCAATAAGATTCTAACATTCTAAGTTCAAGAACACGAAGAACAGTGGGAAAAAATGAAGAACTCGAAGAACTCGAGTATGAAAGTACGAAAGGAGGATGGAGAAGCTTACCAACGCTAGACGCCCAGCAAGATACAGCTTCACAGACTTGATTGCAGCTCCGAAAATGGCAAGAACGGACGTGGGGAAGCCAATGGGGAGTAACGGCAGTAGGGGAGGAAGTATGAGCGTTTGAAGGCTAGGGTTTTGGCTTGAAGAGGGGAATGAACAGTGAGGGGGGCAGAAGTGACCCCTCAAATGTGTATTAAAAGTGGTGGGAAAGCCAAACGGCTGCGCCATTTGAATTCTGCGCGAGGAAGACAGCTGGGGTGTACAGACCAGTGGCGTGAGGCCACATGGCACTGAGAACGCAGCTGTCAGTACGGCTGTACGACCCTTGACAGGACTACTGAGACAATGGCCGACCAAATGGAATAGCTCGGCAACGGATTCGGTGCCAATTGCGCTCGGCCTGTACTGGCGCAACTCGATGACAGTTAGCTCAGCCTTAGAGGTAACCCCAATCACGATTAGCTCGGATGGGATTAAGGGGCAATTGAGAGGGAAAATTTGGACCGGACTGTACGGCCGAGCTACGATAACGCAGGTTGGTCAAAACTCACGGCGTCGAGCTGTGTTCTCAGTTGGCGCGGCCGCCGACCTGTCATGCGCAGCCGAAGGGATTGGTCGATCGGGCGTGGATAGAGGTCCGACCGAGCTACGAATTGGAAGGCATTCGGCCGGGTGCGCAGTGATGTGAAACGACCGAGCTAAGGGTAGCCCGGGTTAGACCGAGGACAGGCGAGGGGCGGTGTGCCTTCACAAGAGTGAAGGCACGGCGGTGAAGGGCCTCTATGTCTCGCAGCCGGTCGGCCGGGATTGACCAGTCCTTCGCATCTCGGCTGCGTGTATCATATTTATGTCCCTTGCCAAGGGACTGGTCGGCGATGGATAGCTCGGTGGGGTTGCTTGTGAGTGCAGTACTCCACGAGGGATAGACCGGTCGTGGCACTCTGGTCAAGTGTGCCACCTGGGCCAATGGCGTTGGGGAGAGGACATCTACTCCAAGCACGCGTCAATACCGTTGGGCAGTTCTGTATGTACTGGTTGGTGGATTAGGCCTTTACACGCGTAAAGTGGTGAGAGGCGAGCACTGCCACTTGTCCAAGGAAGGACAGTAGAGGAAGTGTGCGCACAATCCTGAGGCTGCATGGCCAGCCTAGAAATAGGAGTGGGAGGGTGAACGTTGGAGGTAAGTAACAAAAAAACCAATTTACGCCATCTGAAATACTCTCTCTCTAACAGCCTACTCCTTCTTCAAGTGATCTGACTTGATCCTGGGAGGGTCTATCCGGCAAACCACCGCGGGGTAGCTCACCGTTTCTGTGTTGCCAGGTTAGACGCCATCACGAGAAGCTTGGAGTCCAAGGAGTACGGAAAGCAGAGGATATTTCGCCCCCGTACAAAGGGTATTTACAAAAGCTAAATCTACCTCTGACAGATTGGATTTGTGTGAACGCTAAATACAAAACTCCTCTAACTAATGGCATTTTGAAAGGGACTGTGTTTATTGTTACTTTGTGGCGAATATGGACTAACCGAAACAAAAAGATTATCGAAAATAAAAATTGCAATGCTTTTAAAAGCGTGAAATTTATTTTTGAATTTTTTGTTGAAATACATCAGGCTTTTAGTAGATTGATTGTTACTCCTAAACAATTATCTGTTCTCATTAGGTGGATTCCTCCTATTGCAGGTTCAATCAAGTTAAATTCAGATGGATGCATGCGAGAAAGATCAGGAATTGGAGGCTTTGGAGGCCTTTTTCACACTGAAACAGAAGCTTGGATCAGTGGCTATTATGGCAGATTTGAAAGCCGCATAAGCCTTGAAGTGGAACTGTGGGCGGTTTACAAGGGACTCACCATATTACTTCAGAGAGGTTAGGTTATCATTGAAACAGATGCGGAGCAAGAAGTTCAACTACTAAAGGAAGGCCCAGGTGACAATTTCCCATTCCGGGGTCTAGTTGAGGATGCTCGAATCATTATGAGAGGATGCGAGTGCGAAAGCATTCATGTTATGTGGGAAGGGAACATTTGTGCTGATGCATTGGCGAAGCTCGAGGTGGATCAACCTGAAGATTTATTAATAGTTAATGAACCCCCAACTGAGATCCACAACCTCTTGGTTGCTGATATGGTAGGTGTTGGTAGGGTGAGGGTGTAGCCTGTTTTTTCTTTTTTTTCTTTCCATTGTATCACCAAAAAAAAAAAGGGTAAATTGTACCACCGGATTTTTACGGTGAATGGGCTTATACCACCGGATTTTTGTTTCATAAAATATTTTACTTTGAAGCAAATACAACTTAAGATGAAAATTACATTCATATAATTAAATTACAAAAATATAAAAAAAAATTGTAATAAATATTAAGGAAATTTATTTATAAATCCTATTTGAAAGACTTATTTAATGGGAAATCCTATGAATATTCTTTAGAGTTTGAAGTCTTATTTAAATAAAAATGTGTTCCATAAGGTCCTATGAGTTGTAAATGAATGATATTAGTGTACTATTATACCCCTAATTTGTTTTCATATTGTACCTTATTTTCTCATTTATCATATCACGTTTGGATAGACTTTTAGAAAAGACAAATCTACAGACAACGATAGTGCGAGTTTTTTTTCGCATTGATCGCTTGATTTCAGTGCATTTTCAAAATGTTGTTTAAATGGATGTGGATATAGTCGATGATATAATGAAGATTGAGGGTTGTGTGATGATTCGTTTGAGGGGAAGATGTATATATATATTTTTTTGGTTGAAGTGTGTTGCTGTTTGTTGAAGTGTGGATTGTTCATCTTGAATAGGGTATTAACGATCTATTACAATCATTGATAAGCACACTTTGGTCAATGTTCTGATTGAATATGTGTATTTGACATTATGATAGTTGATGCGTTTTGATATGTTCAATGTGTGAGGTGGTATGTATGGGTTCAAGGGTTAGGTTAGGGGTGTTTGGTTTTGGTTGTTAATTGGATGTTGAATGTGAACCACGTCGTAGGATGGAAATTGTACAATGGGACCTGGATGATCGTGTTACGATGTATGTTACATTTAGTGGGTAACGTTAATCCACGTACACCATGTAGTAGATGACATTTGTGTGTTTGTTCGGTTGTATATGTGTTTGAATGTGTATCGTGTCTTTATTGTAATTTGCCACTACAATAAAATTGACTTTTTATGACATCACATCAACGACATACAATGAATGCAAGCCATAATTTCTCACTTTTATGACTTGTTTTTGTTGCATGTCGTAAATAATAGACTAACCACGGCGTGTCTATTGCGCAGGCCGTTAATGGTAAAAATGACAATTTTTTTTACGACTTGCAATTTTAGTCGTAATTAATAAAATTTTCTACAACATACATATGGATTGCTGTTAATACATCAATTATATACGACATGCGTCTGTCAGTCATTAAAAATAAGTCACTTTTTACGACTTACTATGTGTGTCGTGAATGGTATCCCAAAATACGTCAGGCGCCAAAACCCAATTTTTGGTGCCACTAATCCAAAACTATATATATATAATTTATTTTTTTATAAATAGGCTGTTACACTTCACAAAAAAAAAAAAAAAACACGTGTTTGGTTTGTGTTTGTAGAGCAGTTTTTGAGATAAAAAGTACGAAAACTTGTTTGGTTTGTCTTTTTTCAAAAATGGTTTTGGAAAATTATTTTGGGGAGAGAGTTTTAAAAAAAGTGATTGATTTGATGTGTATGAGAGAGTGTGTGATTTTGGAAAGTAGGTAACCAAACAAAATTTTGAAATTTTTTTTAGAAAAATTTGTTTGATTTGATTACTCTTGAAAATTTGTTTGTAGAGAATTTTTCCCAAAAATTTTTCTAAAAAACAAACCAAACAAGCCCGACTGAGTTTCTAAGAAGAGAGGGAGACATAGGTGAAGGGGAAAGGTTTCTTCAAACACTTCTTCAATCAATTGAATCGGTGGAGACGTAGGTGAAGGGGAAAGGTCCATTGACGCAGCCCGCTTCCTTCCTCAACAAAGCAATCACGCTTTCCATTGAATCAATTTGTAATCTGCTTCGACTTGGACTTGGCTTCAATTTGTAATCTGCTTCGACTACTTCGACTGCTATGCAATTTCTTATATTTGCGTAGGCCCTTTCGAGGTCGTTTAAAGTCACACGCTAGTAAGGCACTCTCTCTTCTCTTCCTTCTTCCTAAAACCCTTGTTTCGTCTCTCTCTCTCTCTCTCTCTCTCTCTCTCTCTCTCTCTCTCTCGGTATCTATATATATATATCCCCCTCCTCCCTTCTCTTCTCTGTTTTTCTGTTTGTGTTTATGCTCTGTGAAATCTGTCCCTTTTTGTGCTTGAACTGATGGATGGATGAAATGCATCTGCTGTTTGTTTTTATATTGGGGCGTTTGAGTTGTAAGAACTAGATTAATGTTGTAAGAGCTTTGAGCGTTTGAGTTGTAGTCTTTTACATTTGTTAACCATCTCTATGTAGGTTCATATAAATTGGAATTGTTGGCTGTGGATGATTGTCCACAAATATCTGAACGGGGTGTTCAAGGAGCTACACAATCAGTGAATTTCAGGCAAGACTTGTTGTGGATGTATTGAACTTCCCCAGTTAAGTTGTTTCATCAAATGTCCTGTATGGTCTTTACACAATTCATATCCCCTCCCCCCCCTCCCCCTTCCTCTTTTTATGATATTTGTATCTTGTACTTAACTCTAAAGTGGCAGAACAAAGTTTGTTGTAAATTCATCTTTGCTTGGGAGCACCTTATAGTATTGTGAATGTCATATTTTTGTGACCAGCTTTTCCTAGTAATTTTTTTTGTTCGTCTTAAGTCATGCAGGATTAAAATGGTCAGTGTAACAGGTTGCAACACTGTTACGGTATTACCCTCAAAAAGGTGAAGAGTTCGATTCTGCTACCTCATTCTTGGTCCAGATATTAGTCTATGATGATATCCCCCAAATCTACTCTTTATTGGTCCTAGAGAACCAGAATTTTCTGATCATCCATATTAAGCTCATGTAAATGTAAGCACTCATTGAACTCATTTTCAGCCTCATAGTCAATACCAATGCCTCCTAGTCTTTCTCCGGCAATGATGACAATGTTGAATCTCCTCATGGTAACCCATATTTGATTTTGCATTGTGATTATTGAGGCTGATAAGATTTTCCTATATATTCCTTATCAGAATCTATGTTGTGCCTATATACAGTTGATATTTTATAGGTTTCCAAGGACCAAAGCCTAGAGGATCCCAAGCAACCCAAATCCTCTCTATGTTATTGTTTGGGGGTTTTGTGAAGAAATTCCTAAAAGTAATGTTCCTTTCCCTAATATTCTAGGCTCCTATTCTACTCATCAGGTGACACTAGATTTCTTATGGATACAAAGTCTAGAATTTGAATTATGATCTTTTTGGAAACCTAGTGCACAAGCCTCTCCACACGCGGATAGACTGTTTTTGTGTTCATAATGGCCACATCACAATGGAGCAACCTTACCATTGCACCAAGTTCCACCCTTAGGAGTTCTAATCTTTTCCCTACCCTCACCCTTTTTTTTAATTAATTATTTATTTTTTCTGTTCTTTCTATTCTTATTTCCTCTAGTCATTTTCTTTGATCTCTACAAAGGGAAATAATAAATCCATGGTATCAATTTGATCCTCTTTAGGTAGCTGGTGATGCTCACAATCTCTGCAATCTCTGTGATTTTGTCTTTAACATTCCCTCCACCTATGTTTTGTGAAGTAGGCAACTCTGTATTTTGGCAATACATTTGCAATGGTGTTATCCATTTGCTAAGATTGAATTGTATTGATCTCTTGGGCAGTGTCAAAGCATTCTGCAAATTCAATGTGATAATTATCTTTTGTTGTCAGTCAAATGACTTTTTCACTACTGGTTTTAAGAAAGAAGCCAATCAAACTTGGTTGTGTCTATAGCTTTTCCATTCTCTTTCTATTCCTCTTTGAGTGACATTGCTCCTCCATATGCCCTAAGGTTTTACCTTTGCTGCAAGCAAAGGGCTTCGACTAGTAGTTATTTTTCTAACAGTGGATTCAAAACTATGTTAGGTTATTTATCAAGCACTTCAATGGATTCAAAGCACTGTTAGGTATATTTATCATATTATTCGAAGCAGTTGCAGCAGAATTTGAAGCATTCTGATACATCGGAGTTAGTTGTGTTTTTTTTTTCCTTGAAGAGCTTTCACCCTAATATTTGAGGCTTTTTTTTTTTATCCATGTGATTTGAGATTTGAGGTCTCAGAAGGGAATTCATGTTTAAACCAACTCTCTGGAGCTCAGACTGCCCTGGAAAAGTACTAGATTGGTCTGTCAGTTGTGGTCATTAGGAGCTTCAGAGATGAAATTTAACCGAGGTTAACGATGTCTTAAGCAGTGAAGACTTGAGGTTTTGAGTTTGAGTTATCTCAAGGCTCACTGGTAGGGGTGCAACTCGGGCAGGCTTAACCCAAGCAATCCGAACCCAGCCCTAATTTTTTTAGAACTTGGATAAGATTTTTTTAAATTCGGTACGGGCTTAAACAAAAATTCAGAAGTCTGAATTAAATTTGGACTGGATTGGGCAAAGACGTCAAACAACCCGAGTAACCCGAAGTCCGAATACTATAATATATAGATATATAAAAATATTAAATATACATATATATTATTAGTCATTACATGATATTAAAGTAATTTAGATTATTAAATCATATTGAATATATATTATATATACAAATAACATAAAATCTTGCCTTTTTTTTTTTTAATTTTCACTCATAAATTGTAAGGACTACTATAGCGGTATATCTCTTACATTATATAAATTATTTATTTTGATGATATTAATGATTTTCTATATTAAAAAAATGTAAATATAGTCAAATTTCAATAATTTAATAATGTAGCTGGAAAAAAAAAATTGAAATGCATTTATAATTCGGACAATTCGAGCAACTCGGGTAATGGTAGCTAGGGAGGAAGACTTGTCAAGGCTTGTGAGGGCACTGATAGCACTATATGTAGGTTTTTGGTGTCTTAAGTTCACGACGTTTGGTTTTGATATAGTGTAACTATAAGCATGGCAATGAGATGGAATGATTATTTTTGGTGAATAATAATTTAGCTACACTCTATTATTATTATTATTTTTAATCAATCAAACATTAGAATGAATATTTTCACACTTTATTTTAGTGGACCAAACACTACTTTGATGATCAAAATACGTTTACTAATGTGTAATTTGACCTAAAGTCTCAATCATTTTGTTTGGTTTTGTTCATAGGATCTTTTTTTTTTTTTTTTTTTTTTTCAAGAAATGGAAATTAGATTGTCTAATGATTATTTTGGGTATTACTGTTCTAGTTGAATTTTAGGCTTGGCTATTAAATGGAAAAGGTTGAATTCCTTAGATTGATTAAATTTATCCACTTTTACTTTTCAATTGTTTTTTACTTAATGAAAATGGGAAATTTTATCTTCTAAACTGCTGCTACACTACTCTACTTTGTGTACCATCTTGTTGTAGTAATTGTTATATGGATGTTGTGCTAGGAACAATTTGCTCTGGCCTTGTGTAGTAGTTTTTTCAAAGTGCTACTAACTAGCTGTTAAAGCCTCATTGTGAATGAGCTAAAATAATTATTTCGATCTAAGAGAAGGAAGAAATCAAGCAATTTCGAGTTTACAAGGTATACTTTTTTTAATTTGCCTAAAGTTTGTTAAACTTTTTCACAGAATAATTATCTAGTTGTCATCTAGTATGTTATTAAATTGCCTATCAAACACCAAAATTGATATTCAATTGTTTGTTATGTACTTGATATTTCCATAATGTAATGGCATTTGATTACAATTCTAGATTCTAGATTATTTGAAACTCTAAAATACCATGTTAGTGTATTTGCTAATCATTTTGAGCATTGATGCATGTAACTAATTTTAGTAGTTTTTGTGGATGTAATTTGTTAGCAAGTGGAAAGTTCAAGATGGACAAAACATGGATACATGGAGAAATCCAGGTAAACTTGCACATTTCTCATGCTTGTGATTTTACTTGCTTGTTTTTCTACTCAAGCTTGTCATTTTGCATATGGATTAAATTAAGATTCTAAATTTAAGTAAACAAATGCTTCTTGCCATTGTATTACAATTTTTTTAGGGTGAGGAAAACGGTAGAGGTAAACATAGGGTGCATGGAGGTGGTGAACGTAGGATGCACTCACAATAAAATATTTGGATAATTTTTGTATGGCATTATTAATTTACTCATTTTCATTTTTCTCGTGCTTCTACTTTTTTGCTTGCTTGCTTTTCTACTCAAGAGCTTTTGTCAAATTTTCATATGCATCCCACATCATCTACAAAATTTAGATAAACAAATATAACTTGATATTGTATTACATTTTTTTTAGGGTGACAAAAACAATGAAAACAATGAAGACGATGAAGATATTTGGGTAAATTTTATATGGTATTAATAAGAACTTTAATTTTATCTTCAATTCATTAGCTTATCTTATGTATTGCTTTCATGGTAGTTGCATGACGCAAATGAAACTGGAAATGGTGGATCCTTGGACAATGCCAAATTTAAATTGTTGAATTGGGATGGAACAAAGGTGGTGGTTGCGGAAGGCACAATTGTATCAACAGATTCTAAAGCATTAGTACATCACGTGCCTCTTGGCCCTGGGTGTTGGAAAGTATGGGTTAACCATGTCATAGTCAATGCGCCATTGTTTCGCCCTAATCGTGAGATGTTTGTACTTGATGATACTATTGGAAGCACTGTTGCTTAGCCAACCCATTTCATTAGCTTTGACTTTGAGTAGAACTAACATCTATGGATAGTTTTTGAGGACTTTAATAAATAGATTTCTATAATTTTTGAATAGTTTTGGGTAATATTTACAAACTTATATATGTACAGTTTTGGATGGTTTATAACTTTTTGGATAATTTAGAACTTAAGGATAGTCCTTTTGGATGTTTTTGAACTTGCAGTTAGGTTTTGGATGTTTGAAATGTATATATTGACAATTTTTTAATGTTTATAATTTATAGATATAGTTTATTTTTTATGGTTAAAATAATATTGTCGTGGTTGATTGATATTTTGTGAAGCATGTTTGTAATATTAGATTGTACAAAACAGGCCAAATAGAACCTGTTGAATTTTAAAAAAAAAAATGCACATTCTACGGCAAGCAAATCAGGTCATTATAGAAATATTCCACAGCATTCCATGTATGTCGTGGTATGTTCTACTTATCTACAGCAGGCTGAGCAAGTTGTTGTATTATATATTTTACGACACACAAAATTTACCGTTAAATAGTTTTTAACGATATACTATAACATGTCGTAGAAAAAGTAATAACGTACAAAATCTGCCGTTAAATAGTTTTTAACGGCATATAAAATATGTCGTTGAAAGTGAATGACTTTCCATGACTGGTCATAATATGACGTGTCGTTGCACGTCGTAGAAAGGGTTTTTACGGCATGCATTGTGCGCCATAAAAATCCTTTTTTCTTGTAGTGAGTGTTTACATACATGTCACAGTACGTTGTGCAAAATTATTGGGGATTTGGGTTTGTAATTGAATGTGGATTGAATCTCATCGCTCGATGTTAAAGTTATGTTGGGCTAGGGGTGATGATGGTTCAATACATGGGTTGGATTGGGTTGGGTTAGGTTTAGATGTTACATGTTACATGTTACATTTACGAGGTTACATTATTCATAATTCAACAATGGAGTATTGGAATGGCACATTGCGTTTGGGATGAGAAGCATATGTGAATGTCACGGTGGGTTTGAGATGTTACATGTTACATTTACGTTGAGTTTGTGATGAGAAACATATGAGAATGTCACGTTGGGTTTGGAAATGCCACATTGTGTTTGGAATATTACATTTTACATTTATATAGATATGATCACAATCTATGATAACATTATATTTCCCATATATGGTATTGCCATTAATCAAGTTATTTTGAATTTCAGAAGCATATGAAAATGTCACGTTAGCTTTGGGAATGTTACATGTTACATTTACGTTTTGAATTTCAAATTTTCAATCATATAGATATAATCACAATCTATAGTAAATATTAAATTTCCCATATATGATATTACCATTAATTAGGTTATTTTGAATTTTAAATTTCTAACCATATAGATATGATCACAATTTATGATAATAGTGGATTTCCCATATATGATATTATCATTAATCAGGTTATTAATTAATTAAGATTGGGAGTAGATGTGTCCACAAGAAAATCACAGGACCTATTGGGTTATAAGTTTTTTTTATAAAATCATATCTTGTATAAGTCTTCCAAATATAACTTATAAATAATTTATCCAAAATATTAACGTGATGAGATTGACTTTTGATAAAAAATAATTTGGATAAATTATAAATACATTGCTAATATTTGTTTAAAATATGGATTACCTGATGTGGTTTTGAAAATTATAAATACTATTTCATCAGAATTTTTAATTTAATAAAATTAATAGAGAAAATAAAATTTCTAACAACTCTCCTTTACAACAATAAAATTACTTGAATTGTTAATTGAAATATATTTTTGACATCATTAAAAATTATTAATTAGCTTGATGATTTATTACTAATAAAAATGAGTAATTTGTTATACAATTAGAAAACAAAATGTAATTTATAAAATCACAAAAAATAATTTATATTTTAAATAAATATAATTTTCCTGAATAATAAATAGATAAACAATAAAAGAGAGAATCACAATCCTAAATGATTATACAAAAACACACATGTAGAGAGAGAGAGAGAGAGAGAGAGAGAGAGAAGGGGGGGGGGGGGGGGTTGTGTTATGGAATACAATTACATGCAGTGAATCCGATGACAAAATAAATTTAAGGCTACACAGTTCGTTATTTTTATTTTAATTTTTTTTCTGTTTTTAAACCATGTCCCATGTTATAATGAAATTTACTGAATTACAATTACAATAAAGATCAAATAGAGCATATATCATTATTGCAAAGAAACTCTCAAAACAACAAAGAAAAAATTCCAAACAAATATAAGAAAAACAAAACAAGATCCACATGTATAAAATGAAAGGAAAATGATATGCAATTCTATTTTTTAAACCCACTTTCTAAACTTAGTGATGTGTCAAGAAGATAATTTGTTTTTTTTTTATCAGCAAAGAAATAGAATTTTATTGATAATGAAGAAGAACATAAAAGGCTTGGCAGAAATGCATCATAGTTCAAAAATATATCCCAATGAGGTTGGCACATATTAGAGAACCCAATCATGTGCAAGCGCAAGCCGAATGAGGGCTGAAGAGCAATCAGCCAAGGGAGATACAAAGAGGAGAACAAGCAAAAATCAAAACATCAACCTGAGAGCCTAGCTTTGTAGCCCTTGATACCATGTAGGCAAGACAGAAAGTCATAGATAGAAAATTCTGGCAGGATAATCGATTGTTTGACCCAAAACGCAATCTGGATCTTAATGTTCTCCACCAAATCCACCCAAGAAGGATCCTTAGAGTTAAACACCTTTTCATTCCTAGCAATCCAAATGGTCCAGAGAATTGCCAAAGGGATGGCTTCCCAAATAAATCTGCCCAGGTGCTTTCTATTTTGACCAAACCACCAAACCAACAATTCTTGAAGGGAACTAGGAGAGACCCACACAATACCCCACCAATTGACAATTTCAGACCAAATTCTCCAGGAATAATAACAATGAATGAGCAAGTGAACTGCTGATTCTTCATCATTACCACAAAAAGCACACTGGATGGGAGTGTGGATGATATGCCGTCTGAGAAGGAGATCAGCGGTTGCAATTCGATCCCACCACACCAACCATCCAAATGCCTTTATTTTCGGAGGTGCAACTGACTTCCATAATTTCATGACAGGAAAAGATGGCAGCTGAAGTGAGTTGTCAAATAAATCATAGAGGGATTTAACAGAGAAGATACCTGATGAAAGGGGGGACCAGATCAGTTTGTCCTCTACAGGAGCTCTATTGCTTTGGACCTGCTGCAACCTCCCAAGTAGATCAAGATGCAATTCCTCTTCCCAAGCTCTCAATGCAATTCCTCTTCCCAAGCTCTCAAGAAGATAATTTGTTGATAAGTAGAGAATATTTAATTATCAACCAATCAACTTTTTAACACATCATTAATTTATAAAGTAAGTACTTTTAAACTTGAATAGCAATACTTAAAATGAAAACTGCATAACCACCACCCCACTTACACATACAACATAGAAAGATGGAGAAGAGGAGAAAGATACATAGGTCTACATACCAAATAGATACATGGTAACCATTTGGTTTTTATTTGAAAATCTACTTATTCATCCAAGCCATCGAGCCATTCTCACTGTTATCGCAACAAGTACCTTGTCTTTGGTCATATCCACAAACTGAAAATAAGCATGTCTCCATTTCTTTTTCAACAACAGAACTCCAATAACTCCCCATAGCCCTGTGGCATAACCACTCATTATAACCAGGTAAAACCATACCTTTTCAGCTTCATCTCCTTCATGTTTTTCTACACGACTTGGGATTAAACTTGCCGGAGATTGCGAATGTTCATCACCGGGGCATTTCTTTGGTAGCGGAGCTCCACAGAGTTCATCGTTGCCAATGTAAATAGAAGGATCAACAAGAGTTTGGAGTTGTTTTCCAGTTGGAATATGTCCGGAGAAGTTGTTGTATGACAAGTTCAAGCGGCTCAAAAAAGTCAGAGCTGACATGCTCTGTGGGATTATACCTGAAAGTTGGTTACTAGAAAAATCAAGAGATTCCAATAACTTTAAACCACTAATATTCTTAGGAATGCTTCCTGTCAGATTATTATGCGACAAATTAAGCCAACGCAACCCAGAAAGAAGTGTTAGTTCTCCGGGAATCGTTCCAATCAGATTATTCCTTGAAAGGTCCATGTTGACGACATACACTAGTGTAGTGGTGTATTCGAGTTCATTTCCTTTCACGGTTTGCATTATGTTCTCATTCAACCATCCTGAATCATATCTTATACCATATTTATTCAAAATCATGCCATTGAGATTGCCAAAACAACGAGGGATGGTTCCTTTTAAATTATTATCCGCAAGGTCCATGATGTGGAGTTGAGACAATTGGCATAATTGTGAAGGAATACTGCCATTGAACATATTCTTATGCAATCTTAGAATGACCAATTGTTCAAATTCTCCAATCCATCTAGGTATGTTTCCATTGAATCCATTCTCACCAAGGTTCAAATATTCTAAACGTGTGCAATTTCTCAAAGCGGAAGGAAGCTCTCCATAAAGACTATTGTTGTTCAAATGTAACCCGCTGAGTATAGTCCAATAGAGCTTGGAATATTCCCTGAAAGCTTGTTGGATGAAAATTTCAAAAGAACTAGGTTCAAGAGTTCTCCCAAACAATGAGGAAGATTTCCGGATAACCTATTTTTGGAAAGATCCAGAATTATCAATTTTACAATTTTGCACACTGACTTTGGTATGGAATCATTATCAAATTGCCAGCCAAATGCAAAATTGTCAAATTAGGCACCATATCTCTAATGTTATGTGGAAGGGGACCTGAAATTAAGTTATCGGAAAGATCAAGTATCTCTAAAGTGGAAGGAAACCTTGGAAAGGGTCCACTGATTTGGTTGTTTGAGAGATACAAATGCAAGAGATGCGTTTCATGAAGCCATTCAGGAAGGGTTCCTGATATGCTATCATTAGAAAGATCCAATTCGACAACTTTCTTTTGTGTTTGAAGCCATTGAGGAAATTGAGTTCCCAAATTGCAAGACGCAATTAAAATGGATTTCAATTGAAAAGGAGGTATCCATTCAGATCTCACCTTCAATGTCAAGAAGTTAAAACTTGTGAATAACTCCTTAAATTCAGAATTTATCTTCAATTCTTCTAACATTGAGAGGTTGGCAAAATGAGCTTCAGAGACTACACCTCCTAAGGAATTAGCAGAGACATCTAAGATCTTGAGGTTTGATAATTGCCCAATAGAAATAGGAATGATCCCATTTAACTGATTGGAAGAAAGATCTAATACTCTCAAGGTTGACAAGTTCCCTAGTGATGGTGGGATGATCCCAGTTAACAGATTATCACCAAGGACTAAACTCTGCAAGGATGGCATTCTTCCCAACCATATTGGAATTGGACCATTAAATGAGTTACCTAAAAGATCAAGGTCTTTCAGATGCGTAAGTTGTCCTAGCCAATTCAGTAAATGACCGGTGAATCCATCAGAACTTAAAATCAATGTCTCTAGAGCATACGTGTTGCATCCAGATAAATTTTTGTCAAGTATGGACTTCTTCCCTCCATTATTTTGACTCATCAAATGATTTCAAGCTACAGTGATTCGACAAGAGCCTCAAAACCCCACAATTGTGGTTAAATTCGTTTTGGCGAAGATTGAGATGTTCAAGGCTCTTAAGATTTTCCAGATAGAGAGGAATAGAAGAATTAAAATGATTTTCCGAAAGATCAAGGACTCTTAAAGAAGTCATGTTTATAAGGAGACTCGGAAATTCACCTTCAAATGAATTCACACTAAGATCGAGGTACTGAACATTAGAAGCTGTAGAGTTCACATACATATGAGATAAATGACTATTATCAAGTCCACAATATGACAACTGCAACTCTAGTAAAGAAGGAAGCATGTTTAGTACCTTGTGCAAATTGTGCGCTTCACGAAGATTCACTGCACTCATGTCAAGGTATTGCAATGTTGAAAGACGAGACACCCATGTGAGATCATCTATAATTAATGCGTGATCATTGGCCACGCTATACTTAAGATCAAGAACCCGCAAGCTAGAAAGATTTCCGAGATGATGGGGAACCATTCCACTGAACCCTGCAGCAGACAAATTGAGATACCTCAACTCCGTCATCGCTCCAAAGAACTTGGGGATTGGGCTACCTCGAAATTCGTTTCCACTTAAGTCCAAGTGATTCAGATATTTCAATTCAAGCAAACAAGAGTCTACTTTATTAGCCGCTAACTGGGCAGAGGAGTCGATCATCATGTTAGTGTCAACATGGAGATCAAGCTTGACAACATGGCCAGTAATTCCATCACATTGTACTCCTTTCCAGTTGCAACAATCTTGGCCATGCCAAGATGACAATCGATGTGAAGTGTCAGTGAGACTATGTTTGAACTTTAGAAGAGCTAGTCTCTCATCTTCTACACAACTGTTGGTTGAAGCACTGCATAAACAGGGTTGAGCTGTTTCAAAACAAAGCAGCACAACTAAAAGGAGCCCAATAGTGGAGAATTTCCTCATATTGGGAGTTTCAGTGGCTCAAAATACTACTATGGAGTTATGAGCAGCTTGCACAATGAATAATGGTGGTATTTATGAGAAAATAGGATCACTCGGGATGGTTTATTAAATCGTAATGGAGGGTTGCTTTATAAAGGGTGACGATCAAAGTCCAGTCTAGACTATCTTTTAACTATGGTAAGTCCTATATATCAAGTATGACAGAGTCTAGACTATCTTTTAACTATGGTAAGTCCTACCCAAGTAAATATCAAGGGTGACGGGAATATGACGTCATCGTATCACCAATCAATGAAAGTTCAAACACTGTAGTAATAGGATTAGATGCAGGCTGGTGCCAATTATACTGTGTTTGTGGTTAGGGATTTAAAAAAAAAAATTTAAAAAGAAAAGAAAAAATATGTAGAATTATATGAAATGTAAGTATATTTTATTTATATTTCATCTACATTTTCTTTTACCCATCCTAAATCATTTTCTCAACTCCCAACCAAATACTACGTTAAACGAGGGTATTCAATTCAATATGCTAATTTTTTGTTCTTCTTACATATTTATATTCTGCTTCTTTAAAATTCAAATCTAAATTTTGAAAAACTAGAAAGGCTTGTGGGTTCATATCATGGTTTGGTTTCGATAATTTTAATTGTTCATTTTATAAGGCTCTTAGTATATATCATTTATTAAAAAAAAATTAAGTCAATCAAATAATTATTACTTTTTTATTTTATTGTATTTGTCTTCGATAAATTGAACGATAATTATGTTTTAAAAAATAGACCATATTTTTTTTAAGGATGAATTACACGAACAATCCATATAGTTTAGAGCTTGTGTTACTGTGATCTCTAATTTTTCAATTGTAATACATTTGACTCTAAATTTTGAAACTTATTCCAAATAAAGACAATCAAAGATTTTTTTTTTTTGTAAACGATCCTTTTTAAGGGCAAAGTTGTCACACAATTTATTTTGTGTTGGTTAACTTTAATGTTATTTGAAACGTAATGATATTTTTTTTAATGAATAATGTTGAAACTTTCTTAGTTATAATATTCTGTTTGGTTTGATTTTCAAAATCTATTTTCATAAAAATTTTCTAAGAAACTAAAAATTAAATTGGTGAAAAAAAAATTAAAAACACATAATTTTTATATAATTTTATCTTTTGGGAGAGTAGAAATAATTTTTTTATATTTATTTTTATTAAATTAGTTTCTATTTTTTCAAAAGTCAAACGTGACGACAACTTTGAAGTCATTATTAAACCAATACATTAAATAAAAAATTTAAAACTAAAAATATTTCATATATTAAACATATCAATTATACATTAAAAGCCTAATAACCATTCATTACATGATAACTATCCAAAAATATCTATTAAGAATAAATATAACAATCTATTACATGATAATCATTTAAAAACATCAACAAAAACAGTCACTCATTACATGATCATTATCCAAACACATTATAAAAATTAATTTGGTAAAAAAATAAAAAAGTAAAAAATTTATCATTTTTATATAATTTTATCTTTGGTGGGTATAAATAATTTTTAAAATTCAAAATTAATTTTTTGACATTTATTTTTGTCAAACTAGTTTATATTTTATGAAATTGACGATTTTGCCCTTGAAATGAAGTAACGGTGTCTTTAATTGTCTTTATTTAGAATAAGATTCAAAATTTAAGATCAAATATATCACAATTAAAAGTCAAATACCAAGGTGACAAAAGTCCCAAATTACAAAGACCATTAATGTAATTCGCCTTTTTTTTAAAGGGAAAAAGAATAGGGGGATTTGGTCATAGCCCCCTCACTATGTAATTTGTCTTTCAAAAGGACAAGAATTATATAAGTACTTTCAAAACCCCCTGATATTTTAAAACTTGTTTCTTTTACTATGTTACCCTCATATCTATCAACTCTTCTATTAAGCCATCTTCTCTACGTATGTCAGAGTAAAATTTTACTCTGTCTGAAAGTAAAATTTTACTCTGTATGAAAGTAAAATTTTACTCTGCATGAAAGTAAAATTTTACTCTGCATGAAAGTAAAATTTTACACTCTGAAACTAAAGTAAAATTTTACTCTGTCTGAAAGTAAAATTTTACTCTGCATGAAAGTAAAATTTTACACTCTGAAACTAAAGTAAAATTTTACTCTGTATAAAAGTAAAATTTTACTCTGAATGAGAGTAAAATTTTATACTGTGAAACTAAAAGTAAAATTTTACTCTGTATGAAAGTAAAATTTTACTCTGGTTTTGTCAAATGAAAAAAATAGAGCAATAAAACCAGAGTAAAATTTTACTCTGGTTCTATCAAATAAAATTTGATGTTTACTCTGAAAAATCTGTGCAATCATTCAAATCTCAAACTCAGCGATAAAGACTTGGCCTCAGCGACCTCACCTCTGGTCAGTTTCAACTTGCAACCGGAGTGGCCCTTGGGAAATATCATCTTACCTGTCAAAGCTGGATCCATGGTCAAGCAGGTGGAGTTCTGGGTGTTGAAGGTGCCTTCCACATACAATCTGATCCTAGGTAGAGAATGGTTTCACACCATGCAAGCAGTGGCTTCGACCTACTACCAAGTTATGAGGTTCCCCTCTGCTATAGGGGTGATTGAAGAGATTTAAGGTGATCAGGTCATGGCCAAGCAGTGTTTCGTGGCTGTGAATGGAAGTCGAGCAGCCAAAGGATTCGTACAAATGATCGAAGGACCGAAAGATCAAAGTGTCCTAGATGATGTGGGTACCAGGGCCAAAGAAAAAGTTGTTGAAGACTTGGTGGAGGTAAGGATCAACGAAGATAATCCTGAAAAGTTCTTTTCATTGGGATCCAGCCTGACCGCGATGATGGAGTTTCTGGTGGCAAATATCGAAGTGTTTTCATGGATGCCTTACGACATGCCTAGCGTCGATTTGAACTTTATTTGCCACCAACTCAATGTCTTTCCAGATGCTTGGCCTGTCATTCAAAGAACGTGAAGATTAGTGCTTCATTATGTCGAGGTAGTGGCAAAATAAGTCAAAAACTTGCTTGAAGTGACGGCAATCCAAGAAGTGCACTACCATCGGTGGGTTTCTAACACGGTCGTGGTGCCAGAGAAGAACGACAAATGGTGAGTTTCTGTTGATTACAAGACGGTCAACCGTGCTTGCTCCAAAGACAATTTCCCCTTGCCCAGAATCGACCAACTGGTGTACCTTACTGCCAGACATAACTGACTCAGCTTCTTAGACGCTTACTGTGGTTATCATCAGATTGCCATGCATGAGCCTGATCGGAAGGTTGCTTCTTTCACCACACCAAGGGGGTTGTTCTGCTACAGGGTTATGCCTTTCAAGTTGAAAAATGCTGGGGCTACCTTTCAAAGGATGGTCACGAAGATGTTCGCTCTCTTGCTTGGCCGAACAATGGAGGCATATATCGATGACATGGTCGTGAAGAGAAAACGTGAGGCCGACCACCTGTCTGACTTGGTGAAGATGTTCGCCATTCTTAAACAACACAAGTTGTGTCTGAATGCATCAAAGTGTACCTTCGGTGTGGGGTTCGGGAAATTCTTGGGCATTCTGGTCACCAACCGTGGCATTGAGACAGACCCCTTCCAAATCAAGGTCATACAAGAGTTGAAGTAACCCAACTCGGCAAAAGACATGTAACATCTTGGTCACGCCGAAGCACAACGAAGAACTCTATTTTTATTTGGCTATTTCTCAACATGCCGTAAGCGTGGTGCTTGTTCGGGCATAAGACATCCAGCATCTACCGATCTTCTATGTAAGCAAAACCTTGCTCCTGGCGGAGTTGAGATACTTGCCGCTAGAGAAACTCGCCTTAGCACTGGTGATGGCCTCAAGGAAATTGGCACACTACTTTTACGCTCGCACAAACATGGTGTTGACTGAATTCCCTTTGAAAGCCTTGTTTGAGCGAGTAGACTTCTCTAATCAAATCCTGAAGTGGGCAGTCGAGTTGGGGCAATTCGACGTCAAGTTTCAATCCTGAACTGCCATCAAAGCCCAAGCATTGGCCGACTTTGTGGCAGAATTCTCACCTGGAATTCATCCAGTTTGCCCGGTGGATCTTACCAACGCAACCAGGCTATAAGATTTAGGCGCGGCAGAATTGCACAGCCTCCCATCCAGCCGAATGTTGAAGGTGACGCGGAAGTTGCACGCCCGTCTACAGACCCATTACTTGAAGGCCCACTTCAGCCCGGCAATGCGCCGTCGAATTTAGGAATAACAGGGCAACATATTGGATCCAACGCCGCATCGCCACGGGAGGATGAAGGCATGCTTGTTACAATTGTCAACGGCACGCTCATCGAGGAAATAGCCAAGCAGCCAAGCAATTCTGATCACTAGAACGTTCAAACGTCCCAAGACCCCGCTAAATGTTGGAAGCTTTTCATTGGCGAAATGTGGATACTTTTTTCGATAGCGCATCAATCAGGCACGGAGCCGGGCTCTTGATCTCCCCAAATGGACTGACCATTGAACATTTCATCATGTTGGGATTTCCTGCTTCAAACAACGAGGCTGAGTATGAAGCGCTGCTTACCGGACTGAAAAGCGCACTCCAAATGCAAGCATCCGAGCTGATAGTCTACAGCGACTCCCAACTTGTTGTAAACCAAGTATCTGGGGAATACAAAGCCAAAGATGACAGAATAGCCAAATACCAAACTTTGGTACGAGATCAAATCAAGAAATTCCAAGCCATGAGAGTCCAACAAATTGGTTGAGAAGATAACGACCGGATAGATGAGTTGGCCAGCTTAGCTTCCATAGCCGACAAATCAACCCCCAGCCCTCTGTTGATCGAATTCCTCCCAAAACCCAGCATTGAAGACTCAGAGCAGACGAAAGTTCTCTACACCAAGCTAGGTCTCTCTTGGATGGACCCTATCATCCTTTTCCTTAAAGAAATGATCCTGTCGACCGATAAGAAAGAGGCACATATAATTCGGGTGAAGTCTGAGCAATTTTGGCTCTCTCCATCCAGTGCTTTGTATAAGAAGTAATTCACCAGTTCTTACCTCAAGTGCGTTCACCCAAGCAGAGTCGATGCTTTCCTTTACGAGATCCACGAAGGCATGTGTGGAAGCTACATCGATGGGAGATCGTTAGTTTAACGCGCTATTTTGCAAGGATACTGGTGGCCGTGCATGCAGCTGGATGCACAGAAATATATGAGGAAATGTGAGAAGTGCCAGAAGTTCGCCTACCAAATTCATCGGCCGGCCAGAGAACTCCTTCCTCTCACAAGTCCTTATCTTTTTGCATTGTGGGGGCTTGACAGAGTGGGACCACTCCCAATCGCGTCGGGCAACCGCAAGTTTTTCATAGCAGCGACAGACAACATAGGTCGAAGCCGAGCCCTTGTCGACAATTAAAGAAAAGGATGTAAAGAAGTTTGTCTAGTAGAATGTGATAACGCAGTTTGAAGTCCCCAAGGCTTTGATCTTCGACAATGGCACCCAATTTGATGGACAGTTGTTCAGAGAATTTTACGAGAAACTAAAGATAGAATTCTATAATTCCACACCGGCCTACCCTTAGTCTAACGGCCAAGCCGAAGCATCAAACAAAACCATTCTAGATGGGCTGAAGAAAAGGTTAGAGAAAACCAAAGGAAAGTGGGCCGAGGAACTTCCAACCATTCTCTGGGCTTACCGAACAACACCAAGACGCTTGACTGGAGAGATGTCTTTTGCCCTGGCATATGGCATGGAGGCAGTCTTCCCATTGGAAATCGGTATACCCACCATTCGCAGCGAAAATTTTGAGCCTAACTTAAACGCCGAAGCCATTGCCTTAGAATTGGACCTTGTAGAAGAACATCGAGAAAAGGCCCTGATCCATGTCGCAACGTATCAATAAGAACTGTCCAGAAAGTATAACAAAACAATTCACCCGAGACCGTTCAAGGTCGGGGATTGGGTCTTGAGGAAGGTGATGAGCAACACTCTTGTGCCAGGCGAAGGAAAGCTAGGGACAAACTAAGAAAGGTCTTACAAGATAACTGGTCTGGCGAGCAAAGGGGCATACCATCTAGAAGACTTGGATGGCAATGCTATACCCCGACCATGGAACGCAGCCAATATAAAGTTGTAATTTTTTGTATGGGACAAGCATTCCCCTCTGTTTACCAAAGTAATTCTTTGCGTCACTATGTGACTTCATGAAAGTAATAGAAATGAATTATTTTACATGGCCAATTTGTTGTGGTTAGTGGATTGCAATGAATAAGAGGCAACTGGCCTCCTAGTCGAGGTGATTTTACTCGGATCAAAGAGTTGATAAATTGTTCAACTCTAAGATTATAGCCGAGATGATTCTGCTCGGCCATTAGAGATGATTTTGCTCGGCCATTAGAGTTGATGAATTATTCAACTTTAAACTTTTAGCCGAGATGATTTTGCTCAGCCAATGGAGTTGATGAATTGTTCAACTCTGAGATTATAGCCGAGATAATTTTGCTCGACCATTAGAGTTGATGAATTGTTCAACTCTAAGCTTTTAGCCGAGATGATTTTGTTCGGCCAATGGAGTTGATGAATTGTTCAACTCTAAGATTATAGCTGAGATGATTTTGCTTAGCCATTAGAGTTGATGAATTGTTCAACTCCAAGCTTATGGCCAAGATGATTTTGCTCAGCCAAGGGAGTTGATGAATTGTTCAACTCTCAGATTATTGCCAAGACGATTTTGCTTGGCCATTAGAGTTGATGACTTATTCAACTCTAAGCTTTTAGTCGAGATGATTTTCCTCGGCTAATAGAGTTGATGAATTGTTCAACTGTAAGATTATAGCCGAGACGATTTTGCTCAGCTATTAGAGTTGATGAATTGTTCAACTCCAAGCTTTTAGTTGAGATGATTTTGCCCAGGTGTTGATGTTTGGTTCAAGTTTTATTTGACCATGATGATTTGCTCAGTTGATTTAACGGATGCTTGTCTGGTATGAGTTGCACGGTTGCAAGAAAGAAACACAATATACATTGCAAGAATACAAGAGATAAGTTGATAAAGTTTTCATTAAGTGATAATTTAAATACAAGAGAAGGGGCTTGTAGCCCGGTTACAAAAGTTCAAACCAAAAAAAGAGAACCGATGCAAACTAGGGAAGAAGGGAAAGATCGGCAAACTCGTCCCCAGTTTCGGCAACAATCCCCTCCAGATCAACCACAGCGGTTGCATTACTGTGATTCCCTTGGCCAGTCTAGTCTTAACCGCCATCCTCCTCGGCCTCCTCTTGCAGCAAGTTGAAGACCTCGTTGGCATAGAGGACCATGTGGCCTGGTAGGAAAGCGGGGGGTGGAGAGGTGAACACCTCGGTCTCGGGTCCTTGACTGAGATTCTCGCAAGCTGCCTTCCAACCGGATTGAAAGAAGATGTCTTTGGTGGCTTTGACTTGCTTTATGTAACTCTCATCAGCCTCTTTGAAACCGAGATTGTTGGCCTCATCCACAACCTTGTCCTTTGATTTCTTCACCTCCTCCAGCTCGGCTTTTAGGGCATCTCTCTCTTGCTCAGCCCTTCCAAGTTGACCAAGTAGCCTCGCGTTATCAGCATTAGCAATTTCGAGCGAAGCTTTTGCCCGGCCTAACTCTGCTGAGACGTTCTTCCCAGCAGATTTTAGCTCGATTACTTCTGTCGTAGGCTGACAATGCGATCCATAACAAGGTGGGTCTTCTGAATAGATTGTAAGAAACTAGAAGAATGTTAGACCGAGCAAAAACAAACTGAGCAAACAATTAGAAAGATTTCAAATTTGAAGCTCTTACCCTCGTCATCGATTTCACCGCGGACTTGACAAGCCAGGTATCGGGGACGTGCTCGGTCCCTACCATGTCTTCCGGTAGAAATAGGGATTTGGAAAGGTCAAAGGCAAGAAGGTGTTCCTTGTCCCCTTTCACAGAAGCATTGGCCAGGATAGGGCCTCCTCGGGACTTTAACCTCGGTTACCAAGCTGGAACCAGTTCGATCTCAGTCGACGTGTGCTCAGTATTAAGCTCGGTTGCTAGCTCAACGGATGGATCAGCCGAGCAGGCCCTCTTACTAGCCCAGCGCTGCTCAGCATGTGGTGCAGCCATAGAAGGCAAGGCGATTACGGTTCTCGAGCTCTGACCGGTGGCCTATGTAAGAGGTAGATCTCTCGGCAGCTCGGTAGAAGTAGCGGTAATTAAAGAGCAATTGAGAGGGAGGTTTACGACCTAATATTGGGCCGAGCTAGTTTAGGCCAGAGGCAAAGTCCTTGTTCGGTCAGACGTTGGATGCTCACTGGACCGAGGACTTGGTCCGGTCGAGTTGGAGCAACTTCGAATCGTCAGTCCGGAGGCGATGTGCGCTCTACAGAGTTAGACGGGATTAGTCGTCTCAACATCAGGATCAACCAAGCAGCAGCCCGGTTATGACTAGAGAGCTCGGTCTAACCACGGTGTGGAATTATCAAGGAAACCGGGCAAGTAGAACGGTTGTAACATGAAGACACGGCATCGGACTAAGCGTAGCTCGGTTGGAAGTACTACGCGGCACCACGGGATAGCAGGAAAGAGGTTATGCGGTCCGTACGCGTCAATACTGTTTGGCGGTTTCGTTAGGTGGCGTTAATTGTATTATTGTTGACATGTGGGCAAACGTGAGAGGAAAGCAGGTCCACACGTCTCGAAGGGAATGGGTACAAAAGTGCGCGCAGAAACTATATAAATGGAGTGGCACCTCCATACTCAGGTCTGGAACATCCTCTGATCACAACTCACTTACCACTTTGTCTCCTCTCTTCTCTCTCTCTCTCTCTCTCTCTCTTAGTGTGCTAACTTGATCGTCGGAGGGGTTTTCCGGCAGCACACCACCAGGTAGCTTACCGTCATTGTGTTCTCAGGTTGATCGGAGTAAAGCGCAGCTTGGACACGAGGAGTACGGATAACGTCGAATATTTGGCCCCTGTAGACGTCCCCGAATGCATCCCGGGGGAAGGGAGTGCGAGCCCCCCCCTTCTGGTTCGATATTGGGTCTACTACAGTTCAAGGACTCAAATGTCACGGTTCTTAATCCTGAACCAAAGAGTCCAAATCCGGCAAATCGTTTTGAGAAAACAGATTTTTTGAAAAGAAGTGCCAAACATGGACTGCTTTGCCAGATACAGAGTCGCCACCTAAATGTTTTTTAATGGGAAATTTAGGAAACCCTGACTCGGTGCCAAAGGCCACGTGTCCGTCATCACTAAAGTTGCCTCGACTCGGGAACTTGGGTACGATTGGGGAAGGTCACTTCGTGAGCACCCCCGCTCGCCCGGTCAAAGACCGGCCTCTACTAACCATGATATCTGATTTTGAAAACATTGTGCGTTCTTGTTCCGGTTATTAGCCTAGTTTACTATGTGATGCGCACAGCATACAAGTATAGACTGGGTCGTCTGAATTGGAACAAAACATCTCATGTTTGTTTGTTTGAAAATGGTGTGATGGTGCTACCCGCAGGTAGGCTAAGACGTGAATTTGCCACCCTCAGGTGGGCTTAGAAAACATGATTTTGCTACTATCTAGTGGGCTTAAAACAAACAATCAGTGATTTGTCCCAATTCAAATAACCCAACCTTCACCCACAGGCATTCAGGCAGTTATATCACATAAGCAAATAGCCTCATGGCAAGCATGCTATCATGGCAACACTCACACGCATGCAAGGATGCTAAAGCATAAAACTCACCGAGTACTCCCAGCCAAAACAGAAGCTCATTAGAAATCCATGCATGATCCTAAATATGCTGAAATGCCTAATGCAACACATACAAAATGCAACTATAGCAGGCTCGGCTATTCTAAACATGGCATATGAAATGCTACAACTAATCATGTATTCGTCTTGTAATTGAAATACAATGCAGTTTGTATGATGCGCCGAGCCCGGTGCGTGCAAAACAGATGAATGATGCAAACATGCTATCATACTGTATGCTAATTGAAATATGCCCTATATCTAACCATCATAAGCAGGTAAATAAAAGGGAAGAAAGAAGTGGGCTTGGAAGACATACATCACACTCACCCACACTTATTACAATTATGCCCTCGCGCAGAGGGTCCGAATAAATAATACAGTCCAAATAAAAGAATATTACAGTCCGAATAATGCAGTCCAAATAATATACAAATTCCTAATTAATTAACAAATTAACTAAGAAAACTGTAAAATTGGCATGCAAGCCAGGGGCTGCCTTGATTCTGAAGAATGATGTATGCTGGAGCTGCCTTTGCGAGGAAATCCACGCCGATGCCCCGATTAGCCTCTGTTTGCGCCTATTCTCGAAATGCGTGCCAAACTCCGAAAAGTTGCTGATTCTTGATTTTGCTGAAACAGAGAGCAGGAAAGGGGGACAACAATGTATTTCACAAATATATGCATGCCTCGATCCTCGTGCCACCAATCACGCATCTCGATGCATGATGGCCGAGGAGCCGAATTGCACAACTCAATATAGAATGAATGCATATGAATGCTACAACAAAACCTAACTCCATCATGGATAATCCAGAGTGTCGGTGACTGGGGAATTGAGACACGTTCCGATACTCGGAGTACGGGACGCGCCTCGTTTCCCGTGCAATATGCATGACATGCATGAAATGCAACTAATATACAACCCTAACATACACAATGCTATGAAAATGAGATGCCTCGAAATGCGTGCACACGGGCACGCAAACCGAGGCGATGGCATACGCAATGCAATGAGACTAAAATGGCATGAACAATGCAATATGGACTTATACTAATATGAGAGAGACTCAACCACACTCACAAGAGGCCATCATGAAGATGAGGTATCTCGAAATGCGTGCACACGGGCACGCAAACCGAGGCAATGGCATACGCAATGCAAAAAGACTAAAATGGCATGAACAATGCAATATGGACTTATACTAACATGAGAGAGCCTCAGCCACACTCACATAAGAGGCCATCAGATGAAAATGAGATGCCTCGAAATGCGTGCACACGGGCACGCGAACCGAGGCAATGGCCCTAAGGCATGAAATGACACTAAAATGCAAATTGGACTTACACTAACATGAGAGAGCCTCAGCCACACTCACATAAGAGGCCGTCGGATGAAAATGAAGTGCCTCGAAATGCGTGCACACGGGCACGCAAATCGAGGCAATGACATAAAGGCATGAAATGACACTAAAATGCAAATTGGACTTACACTAACATGAGAGAGCCTCAGCCACACTCACATAAGAGGCCGTCGGATGAAAATGAAGTGCCTCGAAATGCGTGCACACGGGCACGCAAACCGAGGCAATGGCCCTAAGGCATGAAATGACATGGAAAATGATATGCAAGCATGCAAATGAATTTCAGCACTGAAATGTGGGGGAAAACAGTCCCGAAATGAGGCGAAATGACACCAAATGCAAGGAATGGTCCCGAAATGCGAAATTAGGCGCCCGAAATGGCCTATAGCTATACTAAATATGCACAATATGGACATGGAATGAAAATACAGTAGCAAGGCAGCCCCAAGAAAAGTATTTTCAGTCATAAAAAGGGGTAAACAGCAAGCACACATAGGATTAGGCAAGTGTGCCGAAATGGCTCCGCAAGAGGAGTATTGAAGCAAGTGATATATGCAATACCCTAATGGAAAAATACCCTTCTACAACACTGATGAGGGACTAAAAATATGAACATTTACAGTAGATGACATGCCTCAACTCAGTATGCAAACATGCTAAAAAAGTCATGCAAGAACTAGGATACATAGGCTATAACATGAGGTACCCCAAACATTCATCAAACCAGCAAAGACCCTTCATGAAATATGTCAAGAAGATCAAAACATGACTCTTTCCAAACCTGATGATGGCCGGAAACAGAAGCCAAATAAGCTTAACCAAGCATGCAAAAATGGGGGTCAAAGAGGGGTATAATGACAAGTATAACATGGAGACCCCCAAAAAAGTTGATCCCTTCTACAATGTTGTAGAGGGACACAAAATAAGCCTACTCATAGTTCATGACATGCTCCAAAACAGATCACACAGAGGCTAAACAAATCATGCAATTTTACGGTAAATTGGAGGAATTATGAAACAAGTGCATGATAGAGAGGCCAAACAGGGTTGAGCCCTTCTTCAATGTTGAATAGGAGCTCAAAATAGGCCCACTCACAATTTACATTATGCTCGAAAACAGATCACTCATAGGCTAGAAAAAGCATGCAAGATTATGGCATATAAGATGATATTGAAGCAAGTACCAAATGGGGGGCTCAAACAGGGTTGAGCCCTTGATGAAACAGAAAAAGGAGCTCAAAAAAATGACCTTTTCAGTTTTGGTCGGAGCTCAAATCAGCAAGCAAAGAGGGCTAAGATATAGACCAAGAAAAGGGTAAAAAATAGGGGAAATGAACTTACCCTTGTAGACCAACCCTTTTGCTACCTCTTGGACCAAAAATGTTGCCTCCTAGCCTCTGAAAAACGCCCCAAGCTGCTGGAAATGGAGTAGTGGTGATGGTGCTAGGTGGTGATGAAGAGAGGGTGTAGAAACTTGGATGATTTTGGTGCTTGAAATATAGAGAGAGAGAGATTGTATGGAGGAGCTCCCAAATCAGATTTTCTAACCCTAAAAACCACAGCTGGGGCTGCTGTTATATAGGCAAAATGAGGGGGAAATGGAGGGAAAAAAAAAGGAGGGAAAACATATCAAGTTTCCCGCCAAAAATGGCCAAAAGGGAAAGTGGTATCTACGGGTTTCAAATGGCCGAGAGTCCTTCAACAAAGTTGAAGAGGGGCTCAAAATAGGACACTTTGTAGTTTACGACCAAGTCCAACATAGCCCACAAGTACGCCTAAAATACCGTGCAAAAATAGGCCTAAAAGAGGTAAAGAAGCAAGTGACAGATGGAGATGTCAAACAGCAAAAGGTCTTTAATCAAACATGAAAAGGACCTCAAAATATGACTATCTCAAGTTCAGGTCGGAGCCCAAAAATGTAGAATGAAGGTTCGGGAGCCAAAACACGCAGTTCGAGGCCCCGAAAGTGGGCTGTTAGGCACCGGGAGTGGTGCCCGACCACGAAGTTGGTCTCTCGGACCATAGTGTCCCTCAAAAGGGAGTAAATAAGATGCATGCCAAAAACTGGAGCAAACGGAGGTAGTTAGGCGGTCCCGAACCGAGGCACACGGCCTGACGGCTCCGAAAACCGGGAACCGGGCTCCGAAATGGGAAAAATGGCCTGCGACCACGAAACGTAGCCTACGGCCACTGAGAGATGGTCTACGAGACCTCTCCCTCCCTTCGGGAAGAGAAAACAGAGAAAACGGAGCCTGGTTCGCAAACCGAGGCAAAGCACAAAAGAGTCCGGAAGTCCGGAGGCAAGGCTCGCAGCCGGGACTCCGCAACTCCAGAACGAACACAATATGCAATATCACCAAGCGCTCAATCGGTGACGTCTGAGTCTTAAGGTCGATCAAAAATGGGGTGTCTACAGCCCCCGTGTAGTGTGCATTTCAAATTTTATATCTATTATTGCTCTTACTACTTTTTCTCTCACTTTCATATATACGAGTAATGAGAGATTAAACATATCGTGTTCCATGGAAAAAGTAAATAAGTAATCAACAGATATTAAGAAAAATGCACATTCATTTGGATATTGAGAAGGAAAAAAATTGTTTCCTAACCCAGACTCACTGATCGGAGAACCTACTTAGGTTATGGTCACTAAACACGATTTTTATCTTTCAACAAAGTTATATTCCAACAAACAAACGTGACCTAAGGCCCGAGAGAGATCTAACTTGCCATGCACACAAAAGATATAAATAAGTAATTAATGACCCATTCTATATTTTGAATTCATATCCTCTCTATCACTTTTTTTTTTTTTTTTTTATCCAATCATCATTTACCAGTTGATCGAAGAGCCGCAAATTCAACAACTGGATGATGGTTGAATGAAAAAGTGTTAGAGAGGATCTTCTTTAAAATATTCTTTTTCCAACAAATAAACGTAAGGCATGTGCTACGAGAGATTTAACTTGTCATATCGTAAGGTCCATGATTCAAAATTCGTCCTCAAATTGCTTGTAATCCATTGTTTGTTGGGCTAAATTAGACTATTAATTCTCAATAGGGGACTATCCAGTCCCACCTCCCTTGGGATAAGTATTATTCCCGTTGGATTATCTTTCATCTATCATTTAACAGTAAAAAATAATCCTTTAAATCTAACCACATTTTTTTATTCCACCTAACCAAATAATATCATGATATTTATAATATCCTCTAAAGGAAATTATAAATTATTCTCAGAGTATCACATGTTCGTATTCCTAACCAATCATAATTTATTCTATTTCATCATGTTCCTCAATCACCCAACATAATACTCCACCTACCCACCTTCTTCACCAATCACAATACTATAAAATACTATATGTCTATATTCCGGAATTACTGAATAATTATCCATCATGTAATAATTCCATGATGAAAAATAAAAAGACAAATTTATAACTTGAAATATTACTTATACCCAATAATCATTTTAAAGTGTATTTATGTTAAATGTATTTAAAAATTAAAAATTTTACTTCAAATATTAAAAAAAATTAATAAACAAAAAACACGAAAAAATGAAAAAAACTCAAAAAGTGGATTCAAAATTTAGAAACCAAACAAGGTGATTCGTTTCAACAATCCAACATCTATCCTTGAGCGGGGCAAAGGAGAAAGCAAGATGGAAAGTGAGCTGTGAAGTCTAATTAGTTGCCGAGGTTGACCATGATAGATGTATTTCCTAATGGAGTTAGGCTGCCTTGACGTGGTCTAAATAAGTGTATTTTTTAATTTTTTATGAAATATAAGTTAGGTATGGATTGGGTTTGAAGTAATGTGGTAGAGAAGTGATGTAACTTAAATAAGATGATGTGACTTAAATAAGATAGTGACTTTTTAACTTTTTAATTTTTTCAAATCATGACAAATAAGACCTTAATTACACCATCTCTAATTTTTTTTTTCTTCTGTACATTATTTAAGCCTGATTTGACATGTCTTAAAAAAGATAAAAAGTCAAAAAGTTAAAAAGTTTACACTATTTACCAAAAAAAAATATTAAAAAATTAATTTTACACATAATTAAATTTCAGACAACTCTGACGTCCCATCGGCGGAGCTAACATTTTGGAAAAATTGCACTTATTTAGGTGCACAAATAACACGGTGGTGTTCGGCCCATGGGGGTCCATCACGGATCCCGTTTTAATAATCTGAACCGTTCAATGTGTAAAACTCGTCAAGTACTACATTCTTATAAAAAATCACGTTGATCGGATATCGGTAACTATATGATCAAATCAGCTAAAATTTATAAAATGGATGATATTATAGTTAACGGTTGAAAAAAAAAAACTAATTCAATCAGATAGCTATCGATATCCGATCAACGTGATGTTTTACAATCATGTAGTACTTAACAAGTTCTACACATTAACGGTTTTGATTAGCAAAATGGGACCCGTGATGGGCCTCCACGGGCCGAACAACACCTCCAATTCAATGCCCGAAAAACAGGGAATCATATCCCAACCTACACTCTGCACACGATGTCCTGAATTCATTCCACCGTACCGCCTATTCCATCCCAATCTTCTCTTATACACTAATTTATACAATTTTTTAATACACATTTTTTCATAAAAAATCAAAAGTTAACACAAACAACTATCTTTTTTTCCTCCATTTTTTAGTCTAAAAATTCAAAAAGTTTACTTATTTAGGACACCCCAAACAATCCATTAATATTTGAGGATTGCTATATATTATCTATATTTTTTATTATTTTTTCATAATTGTTTCCAAACAAAGAACTAATCATAAATATCCACACAAAAAAAAGTTCTACAAAATGGTATACACAACTTTTCTCTTAATATTTTTGTACAAATAATTTTGACAATTCACCATTTAGACTGGATTTTCCTCTTTGTGGTATAGTGGCCGTGATCTATGGGTGATAAAATATCTACTTATTTCTTGCTTGAGCAGGAAAATTGCAGCTAGTGGATTGGTACTAATAATTGCTTCTTTGCTATTTTTGATTTTTGAGGGTGTTCTTTGATTTTTTTTTTTTTTTTGGAGAAAATAGTTTCTTCTTCTTTGAACTTTTCATTTCAAGGTAAGATGCTTTTTTATTAGGTGTGATGTTTGAATTCGAGTTTTATTATTATAAGTGTAGCTTCATTTTCCCTTTTTTTCCTCCTACTGATTGTTAAAAATTTAAAAAAAAAAAAATCAATTCCCATTGAAGATTTTCCTTCAATTTTTATTTGAAAGGAAAAAAAATTGAAAGAAAAGAGAATGAAATTTTGCAATGTCGTAAAGTTTTTTTTTTTTGTTACAGGAAAATCCTCCCACTCTCCCGCAGGTCCAAGGCAGCGCCCCTTGAGGAGATCACCAGGGTGTCCTGTTGTTCGTTCTGAGTAAAAGACTATAACCTGGAAGCTTGTCCTGACCTCCCAAGACAAGCTCCGCTTAAATCAGGACTCGCACAGCGGGGGAGCATTAAATCCACACCAAACTGCTGATTAAGCATCCTGAGGTCAACCTCCTAACCAACTGTGCTACGCCCAGGAGATTGGCCCAGAGGAGAATTGGACCCTGGACCTAGGGGCTTAAACCCCAGGCCCTTACCAGGTTGCCACCCACCCCTAGGTTAATGTCGTAAAGTTATTGATGAAGTTGATTGATGTTTATGGATGTATTCCAAAGTCATGAGAATTATTTGTGCAGGCACCTTCCAAGTTGGATGTGATAGTGCCTTTTTGGTACAACTTAAAAGCTGCTTATTTCAGCTTTCAGCTTAATTTAAGTTATTTTGATGTGTTTGGTTTAGCTTATAGCTTATAGCTTTTTGTAAGTCAGAAATCAACTTATTCTTTGAGTGGGGCAGGAGATGCTTAATTTATAAGTCAGAAATCAGCTTATGTTCATAATTATAAGTCATAAGCTGTTAAGGTATAAACTATAAGCACTTTCTCACAGCTCTACCAAACAAGGCCATAGTCTTGAGGCCTGTTTGTCGGGAATGAGATTGAGATAAAAATGAGATTTATTAATATTGTGTTTATTTTGGGAGATGAAAAGGGAATTCATAATCTCTTTCAGATTAGGATGGGCCTTGAAAAGAGGATTAGGATGGAGGCTTGAGACTTGGTATTAGAAAATAATCCGGCAGATTATTTTTTTAATTTTTTACATATTAGGCATTTTTTTAGCATTAATATTCAATTTTTTATATTTTTTTTAAAAGTAAAAATCATAGTTTTATTTTATTTTTTATTTTTTATATGTCGGGCATTTTTTTTAAACATTAATGTTTAATATTTTTGTATTTTTTTATTTGTTTTATTATTTTATACAAAAATAATTTAAAAATCCCTACACCAATAACTATCATCAAAATAAACATAAGTTTACTTAATTCTCTCACGAACAATTCTCTTACTATTAATTCCTTTCATTTTACTAGAAAACAAACGGGTCCTGAATGAACTTATCATCGTTTTGATTATACCATATATTTTTTCTGCTTTATATTTTTGTGTTATGTTTATGTGTAAATAATTTTACTCTTTGTTTATATTGCTATGGGAATGACTCTGCACAGCTTTGATCCATGTGCCTTATAAGTATAGCACCGTGTTGTGAGCCCGTGAAAACATGTCTTAAATTTATTTGAATGATCCGAAATGTTCATTGTGTAGGGTTTGTTGAGTAGATCATCCATGAAAAAATTCAAGTTAATTAGACATCTGTAACTTATAACAAAACTACGTTTATGTTTAAAAAAAATAAACGGTTAGTATGATTTTAATAATTTTTTAGGGTTATTATTTGTCTTGATCATGTGATTATATTTATTCGATTAATTTCATTTTTTATAAGGATAATATACTTAACAAATCTTATAATATAAACGATTTAAATTATCAAAATATGATCAAAATAAACCATACGGGATGTGACAGCATGGGTGCTGTCACAGCACCCACTCCCATTCCCCACAAGACCCTCAGTAAATTATATAAATTTAGACTATTCATGATGTAAACCTCACACATATGTGAGTGAGCTCCATACATAAATAGAGGGCCAAGATCACTTTAAGAGTGTAGGGTCATCTCCAAAAAGGGTCCCAACATTTTCCTTCCTTCTCAAGCAAATAAAACACAAAAATAAGAAAATGCACACACAAAAACTTGTAGTAAGTGGCTTAGTACTCATTCCTTCCGTCATTTTTCTGATTTTGAAGACATTGTTCGATTTTTTCTTTTTTCTCTTTTGGAATAAAGAATTTCTTTTTTTTTTTTTTTTTTTTTGGCCTTTTTTTCATTTCAATTGTTTACTATGTAAGAATTTTCCTTTAATTTATTAAAAAAGAAAAAGAAAAAAAAAAGGAAAGGACAGAGAAAGAAATTATGCAATGCGGGGTTGGTATGTCCTGAGGGTTGGTTTGGCAAGTTCAAAAAAAAGTCAAAAAATTAAAAAGGTATTAAAAAAGTTAAAAAGTTATCATTATTCATCAAAAAATATAAAAAAATTAATATACAAATATTAGTTTGAATGGTAAATTAATATAAAAGTTCAACTTTTCCCACCCATCAACGTACTGACGTCAGCCACTTGCACTGAAAGGGGAAAAAAATAATGTGTACATTCACTAAATTGAATGGTAAGGTTGAACCTGCGGGGGCAAACCATGGGTCTCGTTTTGATAATCCAAACCATTGAATATGTAGAACTCGTCTAGTACTATATACTTGTAAAAAATCACGTCTATTGGATATCGCTAATTATATGATCAAATCAGTTTTATATAAAAATTGGATGGTATTATAGTTAACAGTTGACCAAAAAAACTAACACGATCAGATAGCTATCGATATCCAATTAACGTGATGTTTTACAAGTATATAGTGCTCGACGAGTTCTACACAATGAACGGTTCCGATTAAAAAAAAGGGACCCGTGGTGGGCCCCCACAGGCAGAACAACACTGTCCAATCAAAACCCGAAAAAGAGACAATCTTTTCCCATGTATTCACGAAGCCAACTGTAATGTTCCCATCCGTACGGTGTATTACATATCTTCTCCTACACACTTCTTTACACAATTTTTTAATACACATTTTTTTTAATAAAAAGTCAAAAAGTTAACCCAAACATTCATATTTTGTTCCTCAACTTTTTAATCTAAAAAAATAAAAAATATACTTATTTAGGACACCCCAAACAACCCCTAACTCTAATTTATTGAAGAGGTATTAATGCCAAGAACCTTTCAACTTGGTCGTGGTTATCTTGAAGGACATCGCCATCCTTTTGTTTAAAAATATCTTTCAGTTTTGTTATATATTTAGAAAAAATTATCAAAACTTTTATTTAAAATTAAAATTTGTAAATAAAATTAATTTCTATCCTATTCTATAATACACAAATGTTAAACATACGCTCTATACTCTACTTGCATAATAAAATTCTATTTTAACTTCTTCTTTTTGTATCGACGAAAGTCAGTTGTTAGTTGTTAAATTAACACTTATGGGAGTTAGCCTCCACACTCCCGCTTAATTCAACTTGCTTCAGAAAGAGTTGAATCCATAACCTTCCGCTTAGGACTAAACCTTTAAGAGAGTCATGATAGTCAACTAGACTAGGCCTAGTTGGTTTAAAATTTTGATTAAATTTTGTAACTAAAATTCTTTTAAAAAAAATCTTTTGATTTAGAACTTGCATATTCTCTTTCCCTTTAAAGAAAGGGCAAATTATACTAATGGTTCATGTAGTTTAGTACTTGTCTCATCTTGATATCTGATCTTTTAATTGTGATATATTTGATTTTAAATTTTAAATCTTGTTCCAAATAAAGATAATTGAAGATACTATTATTTTATTTTAAAGATAAAATCATCAATTTTAAATACACCTTCATTTTCCTGTCAATTTGAGTCTTGGTACTCCCAAATAATCCAAAAAGCCAAAAAGTTACTCAAAAAGTTAAAAAGTTAACACTATTCACCAAAAGTCAACAATTACGGCTGCACAACTCCCAATTCAAATTTTCCTCTAAAAACCAATTTTCACAATTTTTTATTACACATTTTTTCATAAAAAGTCAAAAAGTTAACCCAAACATCTATATTTTCAACCTCAATTTTTTTGTCCAAAAAGATAAAAAGTGTACTTATTTAGTCTTCCCAAACAAGGCCTTACTATTGTAAGTGTAGCTTCATTTTTTCTTTTTTTCCTCCTACTGATTGTTAAAATTTTTAAATAAAAAAAATCATTTCCCATTTAAGAATTTTCCTTCAATTTTTATTTAAAAGAAAAAAAAAATTGAAAGAAAAGTGAAAGAAACTTTGCAATGTCGTAACTCTTAAGTCATTGATGAGGTTGATTGATTTTATGGATGTGATAGTCATGAGAATTATTTTTCCAAGCACCTACCGTGTTGGATGTGATAGAAAGAAGTATCCCGGCCATATGCCCTGTGAACAGGACCAAACATGGTCTTAATTAGACATGGTCGTAACTCTTAAGTTATTGATCAGGTTGATTGATTTTATGGATGTGATAGTCATGAGAATTATTTTTCCAAGCACCTACCGTGTTGGATGTGATAGAGGAACCTGGTTCATAAGCCCTGTGAACAGAACCAAACATGGTCTTAATTAGACGCAGACTATAGCATAGTCGACCTATACACAAACTACCACAACCACCCCCATCACCACCACCAACTCAAGGATGGGTGGCATTGTAATTAAAGTTTGGGATTTAAGTTTCAAGGTTATATGTTCAATTCCTATCTCTTTCGAACCAATTTCTTAGGCGAAACATAGTTGGTTAGGAGGTTGGACATCAAGTTATCTAATCAGCACTTAGTGTAGGTTCAATGCTCCCCCGCTGTGCGAGTCCTGACTTAAGCAGAGCTTATCTTGGGAGGTCGGGACAAGTTCCCAGGTTATAGTCTCTTCGCTCAGAACGGCTAACAGAATACTCTGGTGATCTCTACAAGGGGCGCTGTCTTGAACCTGCAAGAGGGTAGGGAGGATTTTCCTGTAACAAAAAAAAAAGAAAAAAAAAAAAGCACCACCACTTACGGCAAGCTTGAACCCCTACACAACCCGTAAGATAGGTGGAGGCAAGGATCAAAATCGATACATATAACACATGAAATTATTATTGTTTTGATTATACCATATATTTTTTCTGCTGTACATTTTTATGTTATATTTCTGTGTAAATAATTTTACTCTTTGTTTATATTGTTATGGGAATGACTGTGCACCGTCGTGATCCATAGCTGATAATTTATCTATTTCTTTCTTAAGTAAATAAAATAAAAAATAAAAAAATACACATACAAAAACTTATAGTCAGTGGCTTAGTACTAATTTCTTCTTTCATTTTTGAGATTTTGAAGACGTTGTTCGATTTTTCTTTTTTCTTTTTTGGAATAAAGAATTTCTTCTTTTTTTGATATTTTTTTCATTTCAATTGTTCAGTATTTAAGAATTTTCCTTCAATTTATTAAAAAAAAAAAAAGGAAAGAAAGGAGAAAGAAATTATGCAATGTGGGGTTGGTATGTGCTAACTCTAATTTGAAGAGGTAATAATGCCAACCACCTTTCAACTTGGTTGTGGTTATCTTGAAGGATATCTCCATCCTTTTGATTAAAAATATCTTTTAGTTTTGTTATATATTTAGAAAAAATTATCAAAATTTTTATTTAAAATTGAAATTTGTAAATAAAATTATTTTTTATCCTATTATATAATACACTAATTTTAAACCTACACTCTATACTTTACTTGCTTAATGAAAATCCGATTTAAATTTTTTTTATCAACAAAAATTGATTGTTAGTTGTTAAATTAATATTTATGAAAGTTAGCCTCTACAATTCAACATTCCTCTTAGGACTAAACCCTTAAGAGAATCATGATATCCAACTAGTCTAGTTGGTTTAAAATTCTAATTAAATTTTGTAAGTGAAATTCTTTAAAAAAAAATCTTTTGATTTGGAACTTCCATATTCTCTTTCCCTTTTAAAAAAAGAAAAATCACATTAACGGTTTACGTAATTTAGGACTTCTGTCACCTTAATTTCTGACTTTTTAATTATGATACATTTGATATTGAATTTTGAATCTCGTTTCAAATAAAGACAATTAAAGCCACTGTTACTCCATTTTAAGGGTGAAGTCATCAATTTGATAAAATATAAATTAGTTTGACAAAAATAAATGTCAAAAAATTATTTTAAAATTTTTAAAAATTATATATACCCACCAAAGATAAAATTATATAAAAAATGATAAATCTTTTATATTTTTATATTTTTATTTTGAGTAATGCTAGATATACAAAATTTTCTACCAAATGAATGACCAAACCTCTCACATGGGTGTGGGGTCCAATTTTTTGTGGGCCCCACACCCATGTGAGAGGTTTGGTCATTCATTTGGTAGAAAATTTGGGACCTCTAGCATTTTTCATTTTGAGTAATGATTATCATGTAATAGATGGTTGTATTTATTGTTAATAGATATTTTTAGATAGTTATCATGTAATGAATGGTTATTAGACTTTTAATGTATAATCGATATATTTAGGGTTGGTTTGGGGTGTCCTAAAAAAGTGCACTTTTTGACTTATTAGTGGGTTTGGGTTGGGTTTGGGTTGGGTTTGATGTGATGTGTTAGAGAGGTGATGTGATTTAAATAGGATGATGTGACTTAAATAAGATAGTGACTTTTTGGCTTTTTGGCTTATTTAGCATATGCCAAACCAAGCCTTAATATATGAAATATTTTTAATTTTTAAATTTTTTTATTTAATGAATTGGTTCAATAATGACATCAAAGTTGTCGTCACTTTTGACTTTTGAAAAAATAGAAACTAATTTAACGAAAACAAATACGAAAAAATTATTTCTACCCTCCTGAAAGATAAAATTATATAAAAATTTGTTTGGTTTGTTTTTGGGAGAGTTGTTTTTGAAAAAAATTTGATAGAGTTGTTTTAGAAATTTTTTTGGTTTGTTTGGTTGTATATTTTGAAAGTAGTTTTGGAGTTTTGGGAGTTTGGGATGATTTGATATTTTATTGTAATTGAGTAGATGTGTGTGAGAAAAAAAGTGATTGAGAAGGAGAGAGGATAGAGAAAAAGTGATTGATTGATGTATAAGAGAGAAAAAGTGATTTTGAAAATTTTTTGAGAAAAATCTCAAACCAAACAATTTTTTGGAATTTTTTTTTCTAAAACTCATCTCTAAAACTCAGACCAAACATACCCTATGTGTTTTTAAATTTTTTTTTTCACCAATTTAATTTTTAGTTTCTTAGAAAAAAAAATTTGAAAATAGATTTTGAAAATCAAACTAAACAGAACTTTATAACTAAGAACGTTTCAACATTATTCATTAAAAAGATATCATTACGTTTCAAATAACACACAAGTTAACCAACATTAAATAAGTTGTGTGACAACTTTGTCCTTAAAATGGACCGTTTGCAAATAAAACATTTTTGATTGTCTTTATTTGGAACAAGTTTCAAAATTCAGAGTCAAATGTATCACAATTGAAAAATCAGATACCAAAATGACATAAACTCTAAATTACAGGAACGGTTAGCGTAATTTGCCCTTTAAAAAAAATGATCTATTTTTTAAAACATAGTTATCGTTCAATTTGTTGAAAACAAATACAATAAAATGTAAAAGTAATAATTATTTGATTGACGTAATTTTTATTTATTTATAAATAATATATACCAAGAGCCTTATAAAATGAACAATTAAAATTATCAAAACGGACCCACGAACCCCACAAGCCTTTCAAGTTTTTTAAAATTTAGATTTGAATTTTAAAGAAGCACAATATAACTATGTAAGAAGAACAAAAAATTAAAATATTGAAGTGAATACTCTCGTTTAATACTGTATTTAGTTAAGAGATTGAGAAAATAATTTGAAAAAAAAAAAAGATAAAATATAAATAAAATATACTTATATTTTATAGAATTTCACACATTTTTTTTTTATTTTATTTCTAAATTTCTTCTAAAATCCTCAACCAAACATAGGGTAATTGGAGGCACCCGTGCATGTAATTCTATTTTCTTCATTGTGTGAATTTTCATTGATTGGTGATACGATGACATCATATTCCCGTCATACTTGATATTTATTTGGGTAGGACTTACATAGTTAAAAGATAGTTTAGACTCTGTCATGCTTGATAGTTTGAGTAGGACTTACCATAGTTTGTGTATAGTTTGTGTAGGACTTACCATAGTTAAAAGATAGTCTAGACTGGACTTTGATCGTCCCCCTTTATAAAGCAACCCTTCATTACGATTTAATAAACCAAACCATCCTGAGTGATCCTATTTTCTCATAAATACCACCATTATTCATTGTGCAAGCTGCTCATAACTCCATATTAGTATTTAGAACCACTGAAATTCTCAATATGAGGAAATTCTTCACTATTGGGCTCCTTTTAGTTGTGCTGCTTTGTTTTGAAACAGCCAAGCCCTGTTTATGCAGTGCTTCAACCAACAGTTGTGTAGAAGATGAGAGACTAGCTCTTCTGAAGTTCAAACATGGTCTCACAGACGGTTCGCTTCAATTGTCATCTTGGCATGGCCAAGATTGTTGCAACTGGACAGGAGTACAATGTGATGGAATTACTGGCCATGTTGTCAAGCTTGATCTCCATGTTGACACTTATAACATGATGATCAACTCCTCTGCCCAGAATAAAGTTGACTCTTGTTTGCTTGAATTGAAATATCTGAATCACTTGGACTTAAGTGGAAACAAATTTCAAGGTAGTCCAATCCCCGACTTCTTTGGAGCGATGACAAAGTTGAGGTATCTCAATTTGTCTGATACAGGGTTCAGCGGAATGGTTCCCCATCATCTCGGAAATCTTTCTAGCTTGCGTGTTCTTGATCTTAACAGTAATTCTGATGTAACAATAGATGATTTCACATGGGTTTCTAGTCTTTCATCATTGCAATACCTTGACATGAGTACAGTGAATCTTAGTGAAGCGCACAATTTGCCCAAGGTACTGAACATGCTTCCTTCTTTACTAGAGTTGCGTTTGTCATATTGTGGACTTGATAATAGTCATTTATCTCATATGTATGTGAACTCTACAGTTTCTAATGTTCAGTACCTAGATCTTGGTCATAATTCATTTGAAGGTGAATTTCCGAGTCGCCTCAGTAACATGACTTCTTTAAGAGTCCTTGATCTTTCGTTCAATTCTTTTAATTCTTCTATGCCTCTCTATCTCGAAAACCTTAAGAGCCTTGAACATCTCAATCTTGGCTCCAATCAATTTAACCACACTGGTGGGTTTCTGAGGCTCTTGTCGAATCACTGTAGCTTGAAATCATTTGATATGAGTCAAAACCAAATCCTTGGAGAGGATATGTCCATACTTGACAAAAATTTATCTAGATGCACCACGTATGATTTAGAGACATTGATTTTAAGTGGTGATGGATTCATCGGTCATTTACCGAATTGGCTGGGACAACTTAAGCATCTGAAAGACCTTGAGCTTTTAGGTAACTCATTTAATGGTTCGATTCCAGCATGTTTGGGAAGATTGTCATACTTGCAGAATTTACTCCTTGGTGGTAATCTGTTGACTGGAGATATCCCACCATCACTAGGGAACTTGTCAACCTTGGGAGTTTTGGATCTTTCTTCCAATAAGTTAAATGGGACCATTCCTATTTCTATTGGACAACTATCAAACCTCAAGACCTTAGATCTCTCTTTTACTTCCCTAGAAGGTGTAGTCTCTGAAGCTCATTTTGCCAACCTCTCAATGTTAGAAGAATTGAAGATAGGTTCTGAATTCTTGACATTGAAGTTGAGAACTGAATGGATACCTCCTTTTCAATTGGCAACCTTTTCACTCTGGAATTGCAAATTCGGGACTCAATTTCCTCAATGGCTTCAAACACAAAAGAAACTTTTTTATCTGGATATTGTCAATACGAGCATGTCAGGAACCCTACCTGAATGGCTTCATGACATGAATCTCTTGGTATTGGGTCTCCCTAACAACCATATCAGTGGACCAATTCCAAACCTTCCTACCACTTTATTCATAGTTGATCTCTCCAATAACTTCATTTCAGGACCTCTTCCTCAAAATATTGGAGATATGGTTGCTTTGTCATCTTTGTATGTGGTTGGTAATTTGATAAATGGTTCTATTCCAAAGTCATTTTGCAAAATTCTAAATTTGGTATATCTCGATCTTTCCAAAAATATGTTATCTGGAAATCTTCCTCATTGTTTGGGGGAACTCTCCAACCTATCGATTTTGAAATTTGCATCCAACAAGCTTTCAGGGGTCATTCCAAACTCTATCGGACATTTGACTACTCTCCTGGGGTTATATTTGAATAACAATAGTCTTTATGGAGAGCTTCCTTCCGCTTTGGGAAACTGCAGTAGTTTAGCATATTTGAATCTTGGTGAGAATGGATTCAAAGGAAACATACCTAGATGGATTGGAGAATTTAAAGACTTGGCCATTTTGAGATTGCATAAGAATATGTTCAATGGTAGTATTCCTTCGCAGTTATGCCAACTGCCTCAACTCCAAATCATGGACCTTGCAGATAATAATTTAGAAGGAACCATCCCTCGTTGTTTTGGCTATCTCAATGGCATGATTTTGAATGAAACTGTTATACGATATAATTTAGGAGGATGGTTGGATGAGAACATAATACAAATCATGAAAGGAAATGAACTTGAATACACCACTGCACTATTGTACGTTGCCAACATGGACCTTTCAAGGAATAATCTGATTGGAACAATCCCTGAAGAACTGACGCTTCTTTCTGGTTTGCGTGGGCTTAATTTATCACATAATAATTTGAGAGGAAGCATCCCTAAAAATATCAGTGGCTTCAAATCATTGGAATCTCTTGATTTCTCTAACAACCAACTTTCAGGCACAATTCCGGAGAGTATGTCTGCTTTGAATTTTTTGAGCCACTTGAACCTGTCATACAACAACTTCTCCGGACATATTCCAACTGGAAAGCAACTCCAAACTTTTGATGATCCTTCTATTTACATTGGCAACAATGAACTCTGTGGAGCTCCGCTACCAAAGAAATGCCCCGGTGATGAACATTCGCAATCTCCGACAAGTTTAATCCCAAATCATGTAGAAGGAGATGGAGCTGAAACGGTATGGTTTTACCTGGTTATAATGAGTGGTTATGCCACAGGGTTATGGGGAGTTATTGGAGTTTTGTTATTGAAGAAGAACTGGAGAGATGCTTATTTTCAGTTTGTGGCTCGGATGGCTCGGATGAATAAGTAGATTTTCAAATAAAAACCAAATGGTTACCATGTATCTATTTGGTATGTAGACCTATGTATCTTTCTCCTCTTCTCTATCTTTCTATGTTGTATGTATAAGTGGGGTGGTGGCTATGGAGTTTTCAATTTAAGTATTTGCTATTCCAGTTCAAAAGTTAGATTTATTTTCTAAATTAATGATGTGTTCAAAAGATGATTGATTGATAATTAAATATTTTCTAATTATCAAAAAATTATCTTTTTGACACACCACTAAGTTTAGAAAGTGGGTCTAAAAAATGGACTTTTATACCATTTTCCTTTTATTTGTGGATCTTGTTTTTGTTTTTCTTATATTTGTTTGGAGTTTTTTCTTTGTTGTTTTGAGAGTTTCTTTGCAATAATGATATATGCTATAGTTGATCTTTATTGTAATTGTAATTCAGTAAATTTCATTATAACATGAGACATCGTTTAAAAAAAGAAAAGAAAAAAAAAATAATAGTGAACTGTGTAGCCTTAAATTCATTTTGTCGTCGGATTCACTCCAGGTAATTGTATTCCATGACACACCTCTCTCTCTCTCTCTCTCTCTCTCTCTACATGTGTGTTTTGTATAGTCATTTGGGATTGTGATCCTCTTTTTTATTGTTTATCTATTTATTATTTAGGAAAATTATCAATACACCGTTTGATATTTATTTAAAATATAATTTATTTTGTAATTTTATAAATTACATTTCTTTTTTTCTAATAACATAACAAATGAGTCATTTTTATTAATAAATCATCAAGCTAATTAATAATTTTTAATGCTGTTACAAATATGTTTTAATTAATAATTTAAGTAATTTTATTGTTGTAAAAGAGAGTTGTTAGAAATTTTATTTTTTCTATTAATTTTATTAAATTAAAAATTTTGATGAAAGTATTTATAATTTTTAAAATTACAACAGGTAACCCGTATTTAAACAAATATTAGGAGTGTATTTATAATTTATCAAAATTATTATTATTATTATTATTTTTTTTTATCAAAAGTGAATCTCATCACGTCAATATTTATTACAATTTTTTTTTATATTTTTGTAATTTAATTATATGAATGTAAATGTGAATAAAATATAGAACTTGCTCTCTTCAATCAAAAATGCAAGATCAATTCTTTCATTTGCAAATCTAGAGTCTTCTCCAAATCCCCTCCGCCATCTCCATTTCCTAATTGGAAGAACCGTGGTACAAAGTTTGTAAATTTTATCATCATTTAATTATAATAAATTAAATATATATATTTTTTCAAAAACTCTTGATTCGTGAAAATTATTTTTTTTTAATTTAATAAGCTAACAAAAAAATTAGAGACAACGTATTTGGTTTTTATTTTTTATATGAGGTGGGTTTTTCTCGAGTTTTTTTTTCAATAATCCAAAAAAGAAACTATTTAACGAATTGGCCCCGCTTTTCAAATTATTTGGAAAACTAATCTGTTTTTGAAATCGCATTTTGAAAATGCGATTTTGAAATTGAAATTGCATTTAAGGTGAAATTGCACGTTCAAGATGCAATTTCAATTTCAAAATTGCATTTTGAAAATGCGATTTCAAAAAGTAGATTAGTCTTCTAAATAGTTTGAAAAGTAGGTCAATTCTCTACTTAGTTTTTTTTTGGAATATTTAAAAAAAAAAAAAACTTGTTTTTCTCAACCTGTGTGTTTGAATAAAAATTTTCGTCATCTTATTTCTGTGGCACATGGAAAAGTTGATAAGTAAATTTTTTAAATTACTAGTTGTGTGAAGAGTCTGTTGTGGATCGGGGGTATACCAGGAAACACACACAAGTAATAACACAAGAGATTTAACGTGGTTCGGCAAGTCGCCTACGTCCACGGGCAGCGGATTTCAATATATTGAACAAATGGAAGAATTATACAAACTCTCTGATAATCTCTCCTTCTCTTTGTTTTCACTCTCTTTAGCTCACCTCACTGTAATTAAACTCTGCTCTCACCCCTCTATATATACACATTACAGAGGAGGTAGGTGGAGAGGCTGGCCTTGCACATGGCCAGCTCATTCAGTGGCCGTCTTCCTTGATTGCGGCTTGTCGGTTGGCAGCCGCAATCCATCAAATGTTGTAGCTGACTTTGGTGTGTTCTCACAAGAAGAGAATCACCCCTTTCACATGGGGTGATCTCAACAAATCACCCCCTCAACCCATGTGAGGTGATCTATTGCACACACTGTTACTAATCTTGTCACACCCAAATTTCAACATAGTCTGCATCTCTTCACTGAGACACTACATCCCCTGAAGCTAGAGATAATACACCAGAGATACAAGAGGAGGAAGGAATCCTACATCCTCAACTCAACTCACACCACTCTCTGATTTGGGGAGAGCCTCTGCTCCTATCTCCCTCAGATCTCTTCCACGCTTCCTGTCTCGAATGTCTTCACCTGCTATGCTTGAACTTGCACAACCAAGATATCCGACACCCCTTGATTGGATGTCCTGCATCCCCTGCTGAGATGCCCTTGACTATCATGCCTTTGCCCTCTGTCCATAGTAATCGATCAACACTGCCTTCCACCCGAAGGTGCTTAGTTCTGAGAGATGTTGACCAAGTCCAAACAATGTTGGAACTTGATCCCAGAAACCACTTTTGTGAGCATATCGGCTGGATTATTTGCAGTACTAATCTTTTGAAGCAGAATATCCCCTTCATTCACAATTTCTCGGACGAAATGAAAACGAACATCAATGTGCTTGGTGCGGGAATGATGAACCTGGTTCTTTGCCAAACAAATGGCACTCTGACTGTCACAGAACACCTCAACGTGCTTCTGAACTAGGGGTGGGCGCGGGTCGGTTGCGGCCACGGAACCTCCAATCCGCCATCCGTCCGCCAAATTGGCAGATTGGAGAAAATCAATCCGCATCCGTCCGCCAATACGGTAGATGTAGATTGAGCGAATTGGCGGTTTGGCGGATGGATGCGAATCGGTTTGGCGGTTTAAAATTTTATAAATTTTTAACGTAATTTAACTTGTGCACTTCCTCAAAAAGAAAAGAAAAGAAAGTATTACAATTAATGACTTAAAAAAATATTACAATTACAGCATGCCTCATCCAAAGCAAGAAAGTTTGAAACTTTAGAATATCCCAATTATTGCATGCCTCATCCACATACTACAATCACAGCATACCTCATCCACATAAAGTATTATAATATGTAGTTCTTAAAATATAAAAACAATTCAAACCACCAAAACTATGAACAGAGCACTAGTAGAGATTGTATGTCTCTATATTGTTACATCTATATCTGTTTTTGAAAATAAAAACTAACCAGCATATATCATATTTTCTATTTATTATTTTTAGAGATAGATTTAAAAACCAAAAAATATAGATAAATAATACGTTTATTTTTTTCAATTCAAAAAAGATATTCAAATTGATTTTTTTTTTCAACAGAATATTTAAACTCTTTTTTAATTGAAAACACAAACAGAATATTTAAACAAATTGAAAACACAAAATCTTATAAATTACTAGGGGTATTCGCGGTTTAGCGGTTCGGTTGCGGCCAAAGGAATCTCAAATCTGCCATTCGTCCGCCAGATTGACAGATTAGAGAAAATCAATCCGCAACCGTCCGCTCGTCATCACGCATCCGTCCAAAATATGGCGGATCGGTTCGGTTAGGTCGGTTTTGGCAGATCGATATATCCACTGCTCACCCCTATTCTGAACAATACCCAAGTCCTCAATCAACCCGTGTAGCCAAATAGCTTCCTTAAAGGCTTTCGTCACTGCCATGTACTCTGCCTCTGTAGTAGACAAAGCCACCGTTGACTGAAGCGTTGACCTCCAACTCACCAGCCCTTTAGTAAGCGTAAATAAATACCCTGTTGTTGATCGGCGTTTGTCCAAGTCACCAGCATAATCTGAGTCCACATATCCAACCAAATTCTGCCCGAGTCGATTATCTCTCTCGAACTTCAATCCCAGATTAACCGTGCCATGTATGTACCTTAGGATCCATTTCACTGCCTGCCAGTGATCTTTTCCTGGATCATGCATATACTTGCTTACCATACTCACAGCATGTGAGATGTCAGGCCTTGTACAAATCATAGCATACATTAATGCACCAACTGCATTTGCATAAGGAACTTGTGCCATATGCTTTCGTTCTTCTTCTGTGCGCGGAGACATAGAGCACTAAGCTTGAAATGAGGGGCTAATGGTGTACTCACAGCTTTTGTTTTCCCATTTATGCCAAATCAGTCCAACACCTTTTTCAGATACTGGGTTTGTGTTAGACAAACCGTGCCCTTCTTCCTATCTCTCTTGCTCTCTCTTGATCTCCATACCAAGAATTTTCTTTACTTCTCCCAAATCCTTCATTTCAAACTCTCTTGCTAATTGTGCCTTGAGTTTGTCAATCTCCACCTTGCTCTTAGATGCAATTAACATATCATCCACATATAAGAGCAAATAGATGAAGGAACCATCGGGAAGCTTATGGAAATATACACAATGATCAAATTGACTTCTTGTGTATTCTTTCTCCATCATGAACCGATCAAATCGCTTGTACCACTGTCTTGGGGATTGCTTCAACCCGTACAACGATTTGTTCAACTTACAGGCCCAATTCTCTTTTCCAGCAACTTTGAAACCATCTGGCTGGGACATGTATATCTCTTCTTCAAGATCTCCATGTAAGAAAGCAGTTTTGACATCTAGTTGGGCGAGCTCGAGATCAAACTGTGCAACCAAAGCTAACAAGATACGAATAGACGTGTGCTTCACAACAGGTGAGAATACCTCATTGTAGTCTATTCCTTCCTTCTGAGCTTAGCCTTTAGCTACCAATCTAGCTTTGAATCTGATGTTGTCTCTGCCTGGGATGCCTTCCTTCTTGGTGTAAACCCACTTACACCCAATTGTTTTCTTTCCCTTTGGAAGTTGCACTAACTCCCAAGTCTGGTTCTTGTGAAGTGACCCGATCTCTTCATCCATAGCCTCCTTCCATTTGACACTTTCTGGATTCTGCACGGCTTCTTTGAAAGTGCAAGGAACATTATCTTTAATGATTGGAAGTGCATAGGCTACCATATCGGTCATCCAACCGGGTTGCTTAGTAACCATTTTTCCTTTCCTGATTGCAACGGGTTCTGACTGTTGTGGGGCCTTTGGATCTTCATTTTCATCTGAACTTTCTTCAGAGCTATCCACTGAGACTTCTTCAGGATGGTTGATTGGCTAACTAGTCTTTGTTGGAGTCTCAAACTCCACCTGCACTGACTTCTTCAATGCTTCCTCATTCTGTTGAGGATTTAGTTGCGTCAGCATTGTAGACTCATCAAAGGTAACGTCTCTTCTAGTGAGAACTTTCTTTAATTCAAGGCACCAGAGTCTGTATCCCTTGACACCGTCACTGAAGCCCAAGAAGATGGTTTTCTTGGCTCTTGGATCCAACTTAGATTCTGTAACATGAAAATAAGCTGGACATCCAAAGATACATAGCTGATCATAATCAGCAGCTGGCACTCCTGACCATACCTCCATGGGAGTCTTGCCATCTAGTGCTGCAGTAGGTAATCTGTTGACAAGATGACGAGCATAGTTCAATGCTTCGCCCCAAAATGCCTTGCTCAATCCAGAATGTGACAGCATACACCGGACTTTCTCCACCAAAATGCGGTTCATGCGTTCTGCAACTCCATTTTGCTGCGGTATTCCAGGAACTATGAAATGTCTCACTATCCCTGCATTCCGGCAAACCTCTAAGAAGGGATCTGATGTGTATTCCCCACCATTGTCAGATCTGAGCTTCTTAATCTTTCCGCCTGTCTCGGTTTCAATCATTTTCTTCCATATAAGAAAGATGTCTAAGATTTCATCTTTGTGCTTCATTGTGTAAATCCAAACTCTTCTTGAGAAATCATCAATGAATGACACAAAGTAGTGTTTACCTCCCAACGAAGCATTCTTGGAAGGACCCCATACATCGGTGTGGACATAGTCTAAAATCCCTTTGGTATGATGAATAGCAGTACCAAACTTGATTCTTGTTTGCTTGCCCAGTACATAATGCTCGCAGAACTCAAGCTTCCCTGTTTTGGCGCCTTTCAACAGGCCTTGCTTTACCAACCCTTGTAAAGTCTTCTCACCGACATGCCCTAGGTACATGTGCCAAAGTCTGGAAGTGTCTGATGCATCATCTTCTGAGCTGGTGGAGACAGCCACTCTCCCTGTGACTGTAGAGCCATCTAGGAAATATAAATTTCCCCGTCGAGTACCCTTCATTGCAACAAATGCTCCTCGAACAAGTTTGAGGACTCCACCTTCTATAGTTACTCTGTAACCTTTGGAGTCTAAAACTTCCACTGAGATGAGATTCTTTGTTAGATCTGGTACATACCGAACATCTTCAAGAATTCTGATTGTTCCATCATGTATCTTCAGTCGAATTGTTCCAATCCCCTTTGTCTGGCAAGCTTGGTCATTGCCCATCAGCACAACTCCTCCATCGAACTCTCGTAAGCTCGAGAACCACTGCTTGTTAGGGCACATGTGGTAGGAACATCTGGAATCTATAATCCATTCATCAGACTGGCCATATGATAAAACTGTGAAGGCTGCTCCTTCGCTATTATCTCCATCTCGTGCAATGTTCACCTTTTCTTTTTTCTTGTCTTTAGTGTGACAATCTTTTGCCCAATGCCCCTTCTGGCGACAAGCAGCACACTCGTCTTTTGCAAGACGTCTTCTATCCGATGATTTCCCTCTGGATTTTGAGCGAGACTTTCCTCGCCCTGCATATCTTCTGTTATTTGTTCTGTCTCTGACTGTCAATGCCTCAGATGCTGAGTCCCTGTTTGAAAACTTATCTTTCCTTCTAAACTCATTATTTACCAAGGCGTTTGCAACATCAACATACTTGATCTTTTCTTTACCGTATAGTAAAGTGGTAGTAAGATGATCATATGAGTCAGGCAAGGAATTCAACAATAACAGTGCTTTATCTTCATCACCAATGTGATCATCCAAAATTTTCAAATCTGTAAGAATTTTGTTGAAGTTGTTTAGGTGTTCGTTCATCGAAATACCTTTCTTGTAGTTGAAACGAAATAACCTCTTCTTCAAGTAGAGCCGGTTCTCAATGCTCTTTGTCATGAACTTATCTTCCAGCGCCTTCCAAAGGTCCTTCGCAATATCATATTCTGTGAAGGCGTACTTCTCCTCTTTTGCAAGGCAAAGTCGGATGGAACTGCAGGCTAGGAGATTCACCTTCTCCCATTCTATCCCGTCCAGGTCATTTGGTTTGTCTCCCAGAGTGAAGTACAGGTTCATCTGGACAAGTATATCTTTAACTTCGTATCTCCACATGCCGAAGTTGCTGCTTCCATTAAACTTTTCTACCTCGAACTTAGCATGGGACACCGGGGTCCAATGCCTAGAGTTGCTTGTACTCGCTGGATTACTTACGGACTCGGTTGATCTGGTCCCTGCAGATTCTACCATTAAACTATTTTTTTAAAAGAACTTCGATTCAAAAAACTGACCGTACGGATGTATCCAAAATACTCCAAATAGTTGGAAAGCACTATTGGATCGTCAAAAACGAACTCCGAATGACTCAGATATGGCCAAAACAGATTGGATGGTTCAGATCTGCAGAATCTGGTGCGTCTGAGATGCACCAGATAATTACTCCGAAACGGGGCGGTCAACGGCGCGGGCGGCGCGGTCAATGGCGGCTCAGTGGCTCGGTCAACGGCTTTGTGATGACGTGGCGTGACACGTGGCAGATGACGTGGCAGTCCGGGCTGACGTGTTTATGACGTGTCGGACACATGGCGATGACGTGGCGCTGACGTGGCGGTTGCATGGCGCTGACGCGTCGTCTACGTGGCGATGCCGTGGCAACCACGTGTCGCTGAACTACGCTGAGTTGGCGTGTGACGTGGAGCGTCACTCGCCGTCTTCCTCTTACCGCGCGTGAGGGCGTGTGTCTGGGACTGGATAGACGCGCCGGTGCCTGAACGACGCATAGAGGCGCGTGTCGTGAGTGGGACTCACGCGCAAACTTTAGGTGGTGCGTGGAAGCGTGTGCGGGGTCTTCTTGGGCTGATCTTTGCTGTTCTGGACTCCTCTCCTGGAGTTCTTACTCCTGGTATGCTCAAAAGTTGATTTCGAGCACTTCGAAATGTGGGCACTTTCGGAAAAAATTCAATTTTTCACCACCTGAGCTTTGATACCAATTATTGTGGATCGGGGGCACACAAGGGAACACACACAAGCAATAACACAAGAGATTTAACATGGTTCAGCAAGTCACCTACGTCCACGGGCAGCGGATTTCAATATATTGAACAAATGGAAGAATTATACAAACTCTCTGATAATCTCTCTCTCTCTCTTTGTTTTCACTCTCTTTAGCTCACCTCACTGTGATTAAACTCTGCTATCACCCTCTCTATATATACACATTACAGAGGAGGTAAGTGGAGAGGTAGGCCTTGCACATGGCCAGCTCATTCGGTGTCCGTATTCCTTGATTGCGGCTTGTCGGTTGGCAGCCGCAATCCATGAAATGTTGTAGCTGACTTTGGTGTGTTCTCACAAGAAGAGAATCACCCCATTCACATGGGGTGATCTCAACAGAGTCTATATGGAGATGAATCTCGATTCCGGAGAGCTTCTCGCTGTCAAACAGGTCGATTCTTGTGTGCTTATTATGTTCGGTTTCTCTTTTTGCTAAGTTTGATTTTTGAGTTAATTCTGGTTTTGTTAATAGGTTATTGATTGTTCAGGTGTTGATTGCGTCGAACGGTGCTTCGAAGGAGAAAGCACAGGTTGGATCAAATGCTATTGTTTTATATATAGTTCCTTATATACATTAATTGAAGCATTGCATCATTGTTAGGTTTAGGTTGGATCAAAGGCTATTGTTATATATTCCAGTTCCTTCTATACATTAATTGAAGCATTTCATCATTGTTAGGTTTTCTTTTGCGTGCATCAATTACTTTTCCTAATATATGTTAAGATGATGTTATTTGGTCTTAATCTTCTATCTGGTTGCCCAGAAATTGTTTTCTAAGGGTTACATCAAATGCAATATTCAAAATTAGTAACTACCTGCATTGTAGAGCAGTACTCCATCATCATCATCATTATTGTTATCATGCAATGCATTGCATTACATGGACAATTTAGAGCATTCAAACCCTAGATTTCTTTGATATATTCTATTTCTTTGGATTTACCGTTTCAATTCGTCATGTTTTCCTTCTTCTTGTTTGAATGAATACAACAATCTTTGAACATTATGCTTAATAGGACATTGGGATAGTTTGTGATGGGCTATATCAATTTATTTTATTTTATTATCCTGTTGTTATCAACAAAAAAGTTCTATAATACATTAATGGGATTTTGGGATTTCATGGACTAGACGATTGAAATAATCTAAAGTAAAGAATTGATGAATTTTTTCTTTAAACACAAAGCTATGTTGAAACTATTTGGTTTTTAGCAATTTGTAATGTAATGAAAAATAGTTAAATGATTTTGTGTTATGGTTTCCATTGTATTTGTACAAGCATGAGGTTTAGCAAACAATTTGAAGGTTTTCTTTTTTCACTTTAAGCCAATCTAAATTCTAAAGGGCTTTATTGCTGTGGTGGATTTTAGGATTAGAAGCATTATTTGAAGAGAAAAGGGGTGTGTGTGCAAATGGGTGTGATTGTAGATTGTTGATGAGGGAGTGGTTGATAGACCTTGAAGAGAAGGCTATATATGTGTTCAAAGCTAAATATGTGTTGAAGCTAAATCCATTTTGGAATGGAGTTTGGTTTTGTGTAGTTAACTCATAATATGACAGAGTCATGAGTTAAAAATAATTGTGGAATAATAGCCTAATCTAGATACAGGGATTAGTAAATAAGAAACTTTCATTCACTAGGTACTACTTTTAAAAAAGGGTTTCATTTCGTTTGGCTAATTGATCATGATAAAACAGGACTTTAAAGTGATGGTTGAATAGTTGGAACTAGATTAAATACAAATGACAAGAACCACCACCATCGTCGCCTGCATTTTGGGAATAGGTTGGATGTCCACCTCTTAATTGAAGAATATATATAATTACATATGCCACATTTTAAAACCTTGATAGTGATATACATAACTGTATTCTGTGATAATTGACAAGCCTAAGACTCCATTGGGATATGAGTAATGCAATTGGTAAACAAGTTACTGAATAACATATAATTTAAGATGAATTGTGCAGGTATTTCTAGCCTATTTCTTGGGATTTTAAGGAATGCCATTTTTTAGTAGTATTTGAGAATTGTTTAATATTATCACTAACTTCAAAGTAAAAATGCTTTAGAGCTCTAATATAGGAGCTCTAATAGCTCTAATGGAAGGTGGGTCCCACTCTGATGTGATGTTTGTGCCTTGCTTTGTTTGTTTGTTTGTTTGTTTGTTTGTTTTTTTTTTTTTTGACACATCACCAGAGCTCAAATTAGAGCTCTACATTTAGAGCTCTGTATCATTTCCCTTCTTTGGACCTGGGTAATTTTTGGATTATAGACTACATTGTTTTGTTGCTGATGCTGTTGATACGACTTTTTGCATATCCTAATCATGCCTGGGTAAGTTAATGACAAGAAGATAAATTTGGGGTCTTGTAACCTGTTCCACTGATTTTGTTTTTTTTCATCTTCCCTCAAGTCAAAATACAACAATATTGATTTGTTAATGTTTTGGGACTTCATTATAGAATGCAAAGTCGTAGCTGCTATTAACAGCTTCAAGTTAACTAATATTGAATCAAGAATAACTCGCTCCTTTGTCTGTAGTTTTGTTCATTTCTGAACAATGAAGTGGTTTTTGCAGGCAAAATACATTGATGGCAACTCAAACCAGAGGCCTAATTCGAGACCGGAATCTAAATGTTCACTTTGATGGTACTGTACTTATTCATTCCCCCCCCCCCCCCCCCCCCCATGATTGTCTATAATCCATTCTGTTGATCACCTTTTGGGGTAAAGTCCAATGTCTTGAAGGCACAAAAGAATGGAGGGTTCAGTGGAAGGAAGGCGCGCTTAATGATATATCTATCTCGGGGAGGCCTTCCACACTTTAGACATCAAAGAAGCAAAACCCAAAGAATGTGATCTCTATTGGAGAAGATATTGGTCCCTCTAAATTGACATCTTTTGGAGGAAAAACAAATGTTTCAAAGGCTCCAGAGAAAGAACAAGCTGGTGGCAGGAAAGCACCCACTGACCTCACAAACTCCGGGAAACATCCACATCAGGCATCAAAGAAGAGTCAGGATAAGAAGTTGACTGTTGTAGAGGAACAATTTCTACATAATCATCAGGAATGCATCAAGGCACAGACGAATGCCAAAACCACTCAGTGACCTCACAAGCTATTGCACTAGATAGGTAAGGGTACTATCTCTTTTATTCTTTTGAGAAACCTACTAACATTTATTTGCCTTCATATATAGATGGTTACTCAATGCAGTTAGGCTCTCCACTGTCAGGGAAATTGAAGGTCGGTACATATTTTGATCTCGCTTCATAAAATGTTTATGCTTTTCTTTTTGGGTTTTCATGATTTGGGTATTCAGGATCAACACAATGATATACTATCTTCTTGGAGATGGAAGAGATGTTTGAGCTCAGTATGAAGATCAATCTCAATGGAAGCACTCACCACTCCTTTGATGCTGTTTAAGGATTACAACTCTCCCAATTTCACGTTGAAGCACTCACCACTCCCAGATGGTGCTCCTGTCCAATCTCATTATTAGCCCTTCGTTGTTTACGATAAATGATTTCATTTTTGTAATTTTTTAATTGTTAACAAACGAACTTAAATGGGTATGAGAAACCAAACAAAACTTGGTGATGTGTACATAACGCAACTTGAGTTGTAAAGTTTTCTGCTATGCATAAGCAAGTAAATAAAATTATTAATAAGTTTTATTTTGTTCACAAGATTATTAGTGAATCCTCTAAATTTTATTATGGACACTAAGTTTTTATTTTTTTAAATAAAATATTTTGAAAAAGTTCAATTCCTTATAATGGTGACTTCTATATCAATTTTATGCTTCTCATTTGATATGAACAAAAAATTTATAAGCAATTTTAATTTACTTATATAATATTTTTTTAATTGCATAAATTAAAAATATTATATTAATCAAAACCTTAAACAACAATTCAATCTGAAGAACTCTAGCATGAAATTCATTATTTTCTATTATTTGAAATTGTGATTTTATTATAATTTTTTTTAAGGTAAACTATTAATAGATCCTAATAATTAGGCTTAATTTTGTTGAAAATAAGTTTGATAATGGTAGGTGGGCAACCACCCACCATATTTGACAAACCTCCATTGTTGAAGAAAGATTGGCATGAAGTAAACAATGGCTGCAGGCTTTCACATTTATGATTGTAGTTTTTTCACTATCTAGGCTATCTATAAATAGCTATGTATTATGAGAGTTAAATGTGTGGGAGAGAAGTAGAAGAAGAGTGCTCTCTGTATTTGTTTCAGAATTGTTTCAATAAATTGAATTTCAATTTGGTTCAATTTTTAAGCCTCTTCTTGTGAATCACCAACAGTGATTTGCACTCCACTCCCACCAACAGTGGTATCAGAGCCGAAGGTAGCTTGAATTTGTAGAAATTTTGCAAAATTGCAAGAACATAGTGTGTTTTCGAAAATTACCCAGAAATCAAAGTGGTCGAAATCCATTTTTGATCACATCAGATTGAAGCTCTCGACGAGACGAGCACAACTGTGAAAACCGCGTCAAAAACGAAGATCGGACGGCCTCGCACGCGTCCAACGCGCTTCCTGACGCCGTTCTCGCGCGCAACACGCGCCTCTACGCGCCTCCAGACGAAGAAGACGAGTCAACCCACGCGCAACACGCGTCACACACGCGCGTACCAGACTTGACGTTATCCTATGACGTCATTAAGCTACGCCGGTGTTGACCAAGCCGTTGACCCGAGCCGAGTCGCCGAGTCACAAGCCGAGCCGAGCCGCCGTTGACCTGAGCCATTTGACCGAGCCGAGCCGCCGTTGACCTGAGCCGAGCTACCGTTGACCAGAGCCGTAGACCACGCCAAGCCATTGACCGGAGCCGTTGACTGAGCCGCACGGAGGATTAATCCAGTGTGCCGCGGCTAATTTGTAGCCGCAGATCTGAACTGTTTAACTTGTTTTGGCTTGATCTGAGCCATTTGGAGTCTGTTTCGGGTGATCCAATAGTGCTTTCCAACTATTTGGAGTATTCCGGACACATCTGTACGGTCAGAATTTGCAAATTCCATTCTAAAAATTTACAAATTTTTAAAGACAACCAATGGCTAACACAAACAACTTCTTTTAACCCCAGTTTCCAAAACTCAGCAAGGAGAACTATGAAAATTGGAGTATTAAAATGCAAGTCCTACTAGCCTCACAAGATTTGTGGGAGTTAGTGGATCGAGGATATGATGAGGCAGCTACTCTCGAAGATGAAGGAAGTTTAAATGATGCTGAGAAGATGACGTTAAAAGATTCAACGAGGAGAGATAAAAAGGCCTTGTATCTACTCTATCAAGGCATTGATGAGTCAAGTTTTGAGAAGATTTTAGCAGTAACAACCTTTAAAGAGGCATGGAGTATTCTTCGAAATTCACATCGTGGAATTGAGAAGACGATCAGAGTTCGACTCCAGGTGTTACGTGGCGAATTCGAGATGTTGTACATGAATGAGAATGAGTCAATTTCTGAGTACTTCAACAGAATATTGACCATTGTTAATCAGATGAGAAGATATGGAGAGAAGATGGAATCTCTTCAAGTGATAGAGAAGATTCTCCGATCACTCAGTTCCAAGTTCGAGCACGTGGATGTAGCAATAGAAGAGTCCAAGGATCTCAGTGCCATGACCACTGATGAGTTGATGGGCACACTTGAAATTCATGAACAAAGGATCAACAAGAAGACTTCCTCAAGTTCTCTAGAGCAAGCTCTTCAATCAAAGCTGTCTTTCAGAGATGACAGAAATGAGCAAGGGGGGACATCACGAAGAAGCCGAGGAAGAGGTCGTGGTTACACTAACCAAAGTTCTGGTTTTCGAGGAAGAGGTGGAAGAAGTCCAGCCAGAGGAGGAAGAAGTCAACCACACTTTGCTCCAAGAGGAAGAGCAAGAGGTAGAGGAGGTGGTTACAACTACCGATCAAGATTTGACAAAAGCAATGTTCAGTGTTACCAGTGCCACAAGTTCGGGCATTACAACAATGAATGCCGAAGTAGAGCAACAACAGATGCCGGCGAGCAAGCAAATTTTGCCGAGCAGGAAACAAACAAAGTTGGACCTACAGTCCTGTTTGTCCACCATGGAGACACTGAAAACCAAAACAATGTTTGGTATCTAGATTCAGGAGCCAGTAATCACATGTGTGGTAAAAGAGAGCTGTTCGTTGAGCTTGACGAGACTGTACAAGCACAAGTCTCATTTGGTGATTCTTCAAAGACTCTAGTGAAAAGAAGAGGTAATATTCTGATCAAGCTCAAGAATGGAGATCATGATTGCATCTCCAATGTTTATTATGTTCCTGCCATGAAGAACAACATATTGAGTATGGGACAACTCCTAGAGAAAGGATACGACATCAGCATGAAAGATTGTCATCTTACCATCAAAGACAATCTTGGTAATTTGATCGCTCGGGTGAGAATGTCTAAGAATCGGATGTTTGCATTGAACATCCAACATGATGTTGCGAAGTGTTTAAGTGCCATCATCAAAGACAAAGACTGGCTATGGCATTTGAGGTTTGGACATCTCCACTTTGGAAGCTTAAAGCTGTTGTCAAGCAAGAATATGGTGAGAGGGCTCCCGCATATTGCTCATACTAATGAAATCTATGAAAGCTGCATTCTTGGTAAGCATCACAGAACTAGCTTTGCCAAAGAAGTGAAGTGGAGAGCAACAAAGCCGCTGGAGCTAGTGCCCACTGATGTGTGTGGTCCATTGAAGCCGATGTCAAACGGACAGAATAGATATTTTCTCACCTTCATTGATGATTATAGCCAGAAGACATGGGTGCACTTTCTTAAAAGAAAGTCGGAGGTGTTCAGTATCTTCAAAGAATTCAAAGCCTTTGTAGAGAAGCAAAGCGGCTACTACATCAAGACATTGCGATCAGATCAAGGTGGAGAATATACATCAGATGCTTTTGAGAATTATTGCAAAGAGCAGGGAATCAAGCATCAAACAACACCATCTTATACGCCACAGCTGAATGATGTTGCTGAAAGGAAGAATCGCACAATCTAATATATGGCAAGGAGCATGTTGAAAGGAAAGGGATTGCCCAAGCAATTTTGGGCTGAAGCCGTATCATGTGCTGTGTATCTACTAAATAGATGCCCAACCAGAAGCCTTCATTCTATGACTCCAGAAGAAGCTTGGAGTTCACATAAGCCAAGTGTCAATCATCTCAGAATATTTGGGTGTGTTGCATACACCAAGATTCCAGAAGCAAGAAGAACCAAGCTCGATGATAAGGGAGAAAAATGTATCCTTGTCGGATGTGGAAATAGAACAATGGGATACAAGTTGTATAATCCCATTACCAGAAAGGTGATTATGAGTAGATATGTGATATTTGAAGAAGAAGAAGCTTGGAACTGGAATCAAGATGAATTTGTCAAAGATGCAGAACTCATTCTTGAAGATGAAACATCAAAAGCTCCGGTTGAAATCACAAGAGAAAATGAGCCACAAACTCCTCCACATAGAATTCCTGCACCAAGATCTCCAGTCTCTCACAAAAGTGCTGCAGCATCATCATCATCATCATCATCATCATTAGATGATAGTTTTTTTCAAACAACCAAGACCAATGAGAAATTTACAGGAGATATATGAAGCTACAGAAGAAGCAGATCTGACTTTGTTCTGCCTACTTGCAGATAGTGATCCACTTACCTTCTCGGAAGCCATCCAAGAAGATAAATGGAAGAAAGCAATGGATGAAGAAATTCATGCCATTGAGAAAAATGACACATGAAAGCTTACCAATCTACCAGAAGGGCACAAACCCATTGGAGTGAAATGGGTATACAAGACAAAGAGGAATGCACAAGGCGAAGTGCAACGCTACAAGGCAAGGTTAGTAGCAAAAGGTTACAAGCAGAGAGCTGGAATTGACTATGGAGAGGTGTTTTCTCCAGTTGCCCGATTGGAGACTATCAGGCTAATGATTTCTTTGGCTGCCCAGCACAAGTGGCAGATTTATCAACTTGATGTGAAATCTGCATTTCTTAATGGTTTCCTTGAAGAAGAAATCTATATTGAACAACCTTCGGGATATGTTCAGAATAGGCATGAAGACAAAGTGTACAAATTGAAGAAAACACTTTATGGATTGAAGCAAGCTCCGTGTGCATGGAATACTAGAATTGATCAGTATTTTCATGACAATGGTTTTGAAAAATGTCCATATGAGCATGCGCTATATTTGAAGAAGGAAGATGACGGAAGCATGTTGCTTGCTTGTCTTTATGTTGATGATCTAATTTTCACCGAAAACAATCTAGCCATGTTCAAAGACTTTAAAAGAAGCATGTTCCAAGAATTTGAAATGACAAATATTGGATTGATGGCTCATTTTCTCGGCCTTGAAGTGGCACAAAGAAAAGATGGAATTTTCATTTCCCAAAGTGGCTATGCCAAGGAAATTCTGAAGAGATATGGAATGGAAAATTGCAATCCAGTGAACACTCCTGTAGACAGTGGAGTGGAGCTCAGAAAAGGTACGAAGGTAGGTGATGTGGATCCAACTTATTTCAAGAGCCTAGTTGGAAGTCTTCGCTATCTTACTTGTACCAGGCCAGACATACTTTATGGAGTAGGACTGATTAGCAGATATATGGAAACACCAGATCAGTCACACCTTTATGCAGCAAAGGGGACTCTTCGCCACATCAAAGGTACAGTCGATGATGGTTTATTCAATAAACCAACTGATAATTTCAGTCTTGTTGGCTACTCAGATAGCGACTGGAGACGTGACTTGGATGAACAAAAATGTACTACGGGGTTTACTTTCTTTATGGGAGATACAGCCTTCACATGGTCATCCAAGAAGCAAGCCATTGTGACATTATCGACTTGCGAAGCTAAGTATGTTGCAGCTAACTCAGCTGTGTGTCATGCTATATGGTTACGAAACATGCTGAAGCATTTGGGATTTCCACAAGAAAAATCCACTGAGATCTATGTTGATAATCGCTCAACAATTGCATTGGCAAAGAACCCAGTTTATCATAAAAGAAGTAAGCATATTGACACCCACTATCATTTCATCCGAGAGCATGTGAAAAATAAAGAGGTGGAATTATTGCCTTGCAAATCCCAAGATCAGCTTGCAGATATTTGCACGAAGCCGTTAAAAAATGATCTATTCAACAGAATGAAGATAATGCTCGGGATGAAGCAGCTTGGAGAATCAAGCTTAAGGGGGGATATTGAAAATAAGCTTGATAATGGTAGGTGGCCAACCACCCACCATATTTGACAAGCCTCCATTGTTGAAGAAAGATTGGCATGAAGTAAACAATGGCTGCTGGCTTTCACATTTATGATTGTAGTTTTTTCACTGTCTAGGCTATCTATAAATGGCTATGTATTATGAGAGTTAAATGTGTGGGAGAGAAGTAGAAGAAGAGTGCTCTCTGTATTTGTTTCAAAATTGTTTCAATAAATTGAATTTTAGTTTGGTTCAATTTTTAAGCCTCTTCTTGTGAATCACCAACAGTGGTTTGCACCCCACTCCCACCAACAAATTTTTATCAAATCCTATTGAAAATGAATCCTAATAAAATCATTGTTAAAAATAATTTTTTGTGACTATTTTTTACATGTCACTAAAATTTTATAATTAATAACTTTTTTTGTCACGATTTTATAAATTGTCGTTAAAACTTACAATTAGTGACTTTTTGTGACATTTTTCAAACTGTCACTGAAAGTTGAAAATTATTGAAGCTTTTTGGTGACAATTTTTTTAAACTGTCGTCAAAACTTATAATTAGTAACATTTTTTATGACAATTTTCAAATTGTCGCTAAAAATTAACAATTAGTGACTTTTTTAATAGTGTTTGATGAAAAACACCATTAATTATTACAAGACCTATTGGATAATAAGTCCACTTATTAGGGCCTACACATAAGTCTTAATTTATTATTTATTTGTTATTATTATTTTTTTATGGTAAGAAGTCCTAAAAGACAAATTTTTATCTGGGTCATTTTTTTATAAATCCTCTTGTAAGTGTTTTATTTCATCTAACCGATGCTTTTTTTTTGTATTCCATTTGGTCCTATTTAATGTAATATAGCCAAATCACCCGTCTAATTTTTTGCACATGTTTTCATTTTGAAACTAATACACAATAAAAAATAACAAGTTTCTCATTTCATGGAAAAAAATCTCTCCCTTATTTTATGGAGAAAATGTCTCTCTCATTCTAAGGAGAAAATATCTCTCATTCTACGCAGAAAATCTCAAGTTATGAACTTTCAACTTTTTTATAATATGAAAATTTTAAAAATAATGCAACAAAAAATCTGAACAAAAATCAAAATACAATGTGAATATTCACAATAAACAACAAACACAAAACTAATTTTCAAAAAAATAAAACACATACTAAAGTACAATATGATGTTCACAATAAATAACAAACATACAACTAATTTTCGAAAACCACAATACTCATTCAAAAATATAATGTGAATGTTTACAGTTTACAATTAATCTTAAAAAAATAAACTCATACCAATGTGAACATTTACAACGTGAAAACATTAAAAAAAAAAAAGAAGGTAAAAATCGACTATCTCGATTGTTCAATGGTAACAAAAATGATTGTTCAACCAACAAACATAGTAAGAAAAACAACAAACATGCAACTAATTTTTGAAAAAATAAAATTCATACCAAAATACAATGTGAATGCTCACAATTTATAATTAACATACAACTAGCCTTTAAAAAAAATAAAATAAACTTATACCAATGTGAACATTTACACTGTAATGTGAAAACATAAAACAAAATTGAAAAAAAGTGAAAATCGACTATTTCGATTGTTCAATGGTAACAAAAAAGATTGTTCAACCAACAAGCATAGTAACAAAAATAACAAACATACAACTAACTTTCGAAAAAACTTAAAAAAAAAAATTCATACCAAAATACAATGTGAATGTTCATAATTTATAATTAACATACAACTAGCCTTAAAAAACTAAATTTATACCACGAAACAAAATTGAAAGAAAAAAAAAATCGACTATTCCCATTGTTTAATGGTAATAAAAAAAAAAAAAAATTGTTCAAATAACAAGCATAGTAACAAATAATATACAAAAAAAAAAAAAAAATCATCAAACAATATATAAAAAATATCAAATAGTTCATATATATTGACGTACTTTTTTAGAAAAATCTATATATAATCAATGCAGATATAATACTCGTGAATAAACTACACAATACCGGTGGCTACACAAATTGACAAAGAGAATATAGTTTATGTGTAATAGTGGCAAAAAATGATTGTTCATCGTCAGTTTACTATCATCTCTATTGCGAATCTATTATCTCTATTATCGGTCTACAACTAATTTTCTCTTCCAAATGTTATTCCATGGCAGGACCTTAATACAAAATAATGGTGAAGGAAGATCCTTAATTTATTGAATCCCTCGCATTGAGGCAAAAAAAAAAATTTACTAAGAATTATAATCTTCCATATTCTATAGATAATGTTATATATATACCACAAATAAAATATATCTAATAATTAATATTCTCTCCCCTAAATATCTGGTATAATATATATTATAATAAAAGTTTATAAGAGTAAAATAGTCCATATAATAATTCTAATATAAAAAAAAGGACCTATTAGAATATAAGTCTCAATATATGGGATTTGATAGAATATTAGAAATTTTATGGACTTATTGGGCTAAGTCTACTAGGGTCTAAGGGGTTGTTTGACATGTGCTAGAGTAACATGTCTTTTTTTTTTTTTTTTAATCTTATTTGGGTCGCATCATCTATTATTTAAGTTACATTATCTCTCTATTATATTACACACTTTTTTGTAAAAAGTTAAAAAATATATTTATTTAGATCATTCCAAATTACTCATAAATGGGATTTATAAATAAATCAACCCCATTTTGTTATAATCCCAAAAATAGAGGTTGGGGCTTAGTTGATGTAACTTGAGGATTGGGGTTGTGCTTCTTCGAGATCCCAGATTCAACTCTCACTATGTGCTAGGAGTGGACATTTGCTGGTCGGGTTGGGCCGGGTTACACTACAAAATAAGAGGCTTTGAGTTTGCCTAAGTTTAGCCCAATCCTAACATTGGGCCTCTACATTTGTCCAAGCCTGGCCTAAAAAATAATTATAAATTTCAAATCCACCCATCAGGCTATATGCTTTAAAAAAAAAAAAATGCTTCATAATTAAATTCAATCACATATTATATTTTTTTAAATAAATATGCTGATATTATTATAAATTGAAAGATTTCTTAAATAAATTCAAGAGCAAATTACACCGGTGGTCCCTATATTTTACCGCTTGTGTTATTTTTGTCCTTATACTTTTAATTGACTTGATACTCTGAATTTTATATTTAAAGTCAATTTGGCCCAATTGAGAATGTCGTTAATGTTGTTTAAGAAAAATTATCACTAAATTAGTTGTAGTTAACTTACTGAGTTTTGTAAGTTTATAATTTTGTCCTTAAAAATATGACATATGACACTTATGTGCATATTTTTCATAAAAAAAATGCTCAAAATCGAATCAATTAAAATTACAAGGACTAAAATAACACAAAGATCAAAGTATAGAGATTACCATTATAATTTGCCTTAAATTCAATCAAACATTACCACAAATGTAACGCCCCGAAAATTGGGCATGATATATCTATTTATGTAACAAAACCCACCTGATAAACAAACACATATATATAGCTAACTAATCCATACGCCCATTTCCATTAAATTTCAAATGCCAAATACATATTGTTCACTTCTCAATGCCCCAGTTCTAATCCCAAACATGCGTTTTATAACAAGTATGAAACGGAAGCCAAACAAATAATAAGTGCCCTATAGGCTTACAAATTTATCCAAGAATATTCTTGGTTACACAAAATAGAGTTTCAACTCAATACAAATATAGCCCTGGGCTTACAAAATAGAGTCACGCAAAATGAGAGCATTGTACTCCCAACACACATACTTCCACGCCCTAGTTGGGTGGAATCACCACATCTTTTCCTGCACAAAAATACAACTCTCAAGGGATGAAATGCACGTGCCATGCTATGCCCATTTTGAAAATAAATTACATTTTCATCTTTTGAAAACCATCATGCTCAATAATGTCATGCAATTTCAATTGTTCAAAACTTAACAATTTATTTCAAGGGCGGTAAATACAACTTTGGTAATCTCTAGGTCAGTGTCTGCAAGTAGACTATACAAGTACTACCAATTTGTCATTTTTACCAGTATCAACTGGAAAGTTCGACACCTATCATCTACACCACCTTTCAATTCCTAGGCTGGTGTCTGCAAGTAGACTATACAAGTACAACTAATTTGTCATTTTTACCAGTATTAACTGGAAGACTCAACACCTATAATCCACACTACCTGTCAAGACTTACTACCGTATTTACCCCAAAACCATTTCATGAAAACTTGTTTCTCAGCATTCTTTTCTAAATGCAAACATTTCAAATCAAATTTCAAAGCTCTTCATTATCAAATGAATTGATATGCCAATGCAATGATTAATAATATAATGCAATATTTCTTCCACTTTCAATACTTCCACACAATATTCCCATTGTGATCAAAGTTCTCATTTCTCATTTTAATGCAATTTCACAAGATGAATAAATACTTTTATTTCAATTCATCAAAGAGATAACATAATTTCCTCTTCTCAAGTATTCTCAACAATTTAGTCATTTTAAGACTATATCAACATTCTGAATAACCATTTCTAAAATGAACAACAACTCTCATAATCCACAAAATTAACCATTTATACAAATATAAATAAGAAATATTCTAAACATCATTTATTTTGGCACACAAAAATAAATATAACAATATTATCCATGGATTTTCAATCTCTTTTTAAAATTCCCAATTTCTAGGTTTTCTCACCAAACTACACAGTTCAAATCTTTTGAAAGAAAACTCTCGAAAATCATCTTTTCTTCAATCAACAAAGATCAAAATCCATAAGATTATTTTAAAAGAACAAGAGACAAACCCACTTTCAAAATCGCTCAACTTCTTAAATCAAAATAAAATTTTAGAAGCTATCAAAGGATGATTTCGAAAACCATCTAGATCTTGTAAATATATATATATATAACTCAAAGAAAATCCCTACCTTAAGTTTTGAAGAAGAAATGAGATGAAACCTCCAAAATCAACGGTGTCGAAACTCGATCTTCCCCACATAGAATGAAGCCCTTGAGGTGATGACTAACTTTGGTGAAGAACTTAGGCTTAAGTCCCAATGGATTTGGAGAAATCAAAGAGAGAAGGTGACTTCTAGAGAGAGAAGCTCTAGATCAGGATTTTGGAGAGTTTTAGAGAGAGAGGGGACTGCAAGAAATGATATGAAACCCTAATTTTACGTACTGATATAACAAGGTCCGCTCGCGCGTGGAAAGCCCCGCTCGAGCGTCAAATACACTTTCCCGTAAACAATTTCAAATGCATTTTGAATTTTTTTTTTTTTTCGGCGAGCTATCGATCCCCAACTTGCCCAGTTGAAGTGGCAAAACATGAAAGAATGGTCGAAACCAGGATCACTACAACAAATGTGAATTTCAATAATATCAACAAAGAAAAGTCTACATATAAAAAAAATATATTTTTAAATATATTATAATTAATTAATTAATTAATTTAATAGCAGGCCGAGCTAGGTTGGGTTAAAAATAGAAATCCCAAGCCCAGCCCACTAATATATCAGGCTGAAAATATTGGCCCAACCTAGCCTTATCAGCTAAAACAATCATCTCAAACCCTACAAAACTAGGGTCAAGTCGAGTCGGCTAGGTTAAGCGGGCCAATAGGTCGATGCCTGCCCTTACTATGTTCTATTAACTCCTTGGAGTTACGTCCACGGGATTAGTCAAGATCTTCGTAAGCTAGTCTAGACACCCGGTCATCAAAAACAAATAAAAAATCTTTGCAAAATAATACTGTGATGAATTCATATATTTCTTAATGAGTGAGACAATTGAACTATCCTATGCTTATATTTTTGTTCACGAAAATTTATTTAAGTTTGAATAATTAAAATACTTTTATTAAAATTATTTATGGAATTCTTGGTTTACATTTCAATGAGAATTTAATTTTGAATAATTAAAATATTTTTATTAAAAAATTTAAAATAAATAAAATTATTTATGAAATTCTTGGTTTACATTTCAATGCGTATGGTAAAATTGAAATAAAATATGCTATTTTGGAGAATTAAACTTTTGGAGAATAATTTATAAAAAAATAAGATTAAAGTGTTGTTTAATAAAGCTAAAAACTAAAGACTAAAAATTAAGTATTAAAAATTAAATTCTAAATTTGTGAAGTTAAAAAGTTGTTTAATGAAAATTTAAGTGTCAAACTAAAAATAATTTATTTTATACGTATAAGATTAAATTTAAAATTTTTATTTTTAAGTGGTATATTTCAATTTTTATGTTGTGATGGTGGTGAAGGTGGTGGTGATGGTAGTATTGTTGATGGTGGTAGTAGTAGTGGTTGCGAAAATGGTGGTAATAAAATAATGATGGTAATTATGGCAATAATAACAATGGTGATAAAAGTGATGATAGTAGTGGTAGTGTGGTGGTGGTGATGGCATGGTGGTGGTGGTGGTGGTGGTGGTGGTGACGGTGGCGTGTGGTTTTAGTGATGGTAGTAGCAGTGGTGTTGGTGGTGATTTTATAATAGTGTATATCTATACCTATGTTTAGCAGTTATAAATTCAGTTAGAATTTGGTAATTTTCATATAACTTAAAATTTTCATAAGTTTTAACCTACATTTTAAGAGGTGCTTAAATTTTTAAGTGATCTCAATTATAGTTATCAAATGAACTTAATTGATTATCACTTAATACATTCAATTTTAAGTGTTGAATCATGTTAATTGTCCATATTGAAATTTAATAGAATTCAATAGTGATTTTCAAAACAAAATAAAAATTATTGATAATTTTTCCTCGACTTTTTGCCATACATTTTATTCACTTCATATTTTTATGTTATGTTTCTATGTCAATTATGTCATTCTTTGTTTTATTTATTTGAATAAATAAATAAATAACATAGACACAATCGTGTAGCAAGGGACTTGGATAATTTTCCTATTATTTTCACGTTATTTTAATTTTATACTTATAAATAAATAAAGAGGCATCTCTTTTGCGGAAGAGAATTGTATTATTTTCTGATCATACTCAAGGACGGGCCCAAGTGTAGAAGGTAAAGGAACATGGCCCCCCTGCCTTGGCTCAATTGCTTTGTGTATACTGTTACTTCTTTATATCCATTTTCATGTATATGTGTTGCCCCCTAGTTGACAAATTTAATCTTCACCCCCGCTTTCTTATTTTTTTGTTCTGCTTTTAAGTCGAATAATTTCATGAGCATTTTATGTGGAAAAGTATTTACGTTTGAATAGAAATTTAAAAAGAAAAAGGGAAAAAATAAGTGAAATATGAACAAAATATATAATTACATTTCACACACATATTTTCTTTCTTTTCCTAAATCCCTACTCAAATCCATGAATCAAACACAACCTTAATATAACCCACTTTTATGTTTCTAATTTCTCTTGTTATTCCTCTTCTTTTTGTTTTCCACTTCTTATTGTGTTTTATTTTATTTTATGTATTTATTTTTCTTCTTGTGTTTTATGCTCTTTTCTAACTCCATCACAGAACAATTATATTATGATGATTATATTTCTATGCCTAATTCTTTTGACGGTAAATTATGTAAATAATCCCTGTAGTTTACTCGATATGTCAATTTGGACCCTGTAATTTCAATTTGCTCGATTTTGCCCCCTAATTTAACGGATTATGTCATTTTAGTCCAATAAATAATAGTTGTTAAGTTAATTTAACGGAAAGTCAAACAATATGTCAATTTGGTCCTTGTACTTTACACGATGTGTCAATTTGGTCCCTGTAATTTCAATTTTCTTGATTTTGATAGGGACTAAATTGACACATTGTGAAAAATGCAGGGACAAAATTGACACATTGTTTGACTTTTCGTTAAATTATCTTAACAACTATTATTTATTGGACTAAAATGACATAATCCGTTAAATTAAGGGGCAAAATCGAGAAAATTGAAACTACAAGGATCAAATTGACACATCGTATAAATTATATGAACTATTTGCATAATTTTCCCTTCTTTTTATGAAATTATATATTATTTCATTAGTATAATGAGTTCTATAATTCATATTTGTTGCTAATGTAATAATATTATATTATATGATAAATAAAATGTGATAAAATCTTATTCTCTTTTTTTTTTCTTTTTTTTTTTGAAATTTAATTTTTTTAAAATAAATTTCTTGTGTAGTGCTTATTGCAAAAGTGAGTGGTTTTTCAAAATAAAAAATGCAATTTGGTGAGTAAAAAAATCTTAATTTAAAAAACAAATAAATCTACATTAAATGAATATTTTTATTTTAGATTTTGGCCCCCTGAATGATAGAATTCTAGTTCTGTCCTTGATCATACTAAAAATTGTAACAGCCATGCACTACAAGGAAAAAGCAGTTTTGGCAACTAAAAACCAAATTTTCGTCGCTGAAAGTAGCACAATTGGCGACTAAAATGGAATTAGTAGCCAAAAGTGAAGACTTTTGGCGACTAAAAGAGTTTAGTAGCCAAATGTACAGGTATTGGCGACTAAAAACAGATTTAGTCGCCAAATGTATGGGTTTTAGCGACTAAAGGTTTTTTAGTAGCCAAAAGTGACGGTTTTTGGCGACTAAACTAATTTAGTAGCCAAAAGTATAGGTTTTGGCGACTGAAAAACAGTTGGGCGCCGATTCTACGTGTTTTGGCGACTGAAAACAGTTTGGTCGCTGAAAGTGAAGCTTTTTGACTACTAAAAAAAATTTAGTAGCTAAAAACAGGCAATTGGCGACTAAAATTCAGTTTAGTAGCCAAAAGGGGACGTTTTTGGCGACTAAAAATAGGTTTAGTCGCCAAATTGGTTATTTTTAGGCGGAACTTATTTTTTTAGCGACTAAAAAATATTCAGTAGTCCAAAATTACATTATTGGTGACTAAATATTAGATTTAGTCGCCAAAAGTGGCTTCAATTTTTTTTTAGTAAATAATTTATTTTTTACATAAATTATATTATATTGCATAAAAATAATTATATTTATATATATAGTTTTATATTAATACGGGTCAATATACTATATAAATAATATATATTGCATATATATTTATGTGATGTTGTAGTGGTATAGTGGAGGGAGTGTGTTGCTAAAGGTTTAGAAGGTAGAAGGTTGTGGTGGTTCGAATCTCAATAAAAGCAAAAAAGTTAGCTTCTTTTTTTTTTTTTTTTCCACCGAACAACCTTTGGCGACTAAACTATTGGTCGCCAAAAGTATTTGTTTTGGCGACTAAACAGTTTGGTCGGCGTTCCATCAACTATTGGCGACTAAAAGATTAGTCGCCAAATGTATAATTTTAAACAATGGAATTTAGTATTGCCGACCAAAACTTTGGTCGCTAAAGACCTGTCTTTTTGCCGACTAAAACCTTTTTAGTCGCCAAAACCTTCTGCGACCGTTTATTCGCGACAAAACCGGCGACTAAAAAATTTAGTCGGGGAAGGTAAAAAGGCGACTTTTGGCGACTAAAAGTGGACCTTTGGCGACTAAAAATTTAGTCGCCAAAGGTGATTTCTCTTGTAGTGGTGGATGTAACCTTATTCTGGGTTGAACTACGTAAATCCTTGTGCTCGTGTGTGTTTGTGAGTTGTTTAATTCATTTTATTTTTCTTATTTATTATTTCGTATCTCACCGATCTTTATTAGAAATAGTCAATCCCTAATAAAATGATGTGTCAATGATACGATTTTTGCACAAACTTGATGCACAATGAGGGGTGCATCTACAAAATTCCCTATGTATCAGCTTTGTAGAATTGAGAGAAAATTGTTTGCTCTTTAATAATTTTAAATTTTGTATACGGCCGATTAAGATACCATGTGTTCACATGCCGGTTGATCTGGAAGGGCACAATGGTCTGTACATTAGTTCTCTTACATCATTTCTTTCTTTGTTTTGTTTTGTTTTGTTTTTTGTTTTTTTGTTTTTTTTGCCCACTGTCATTATTTTTTTCTTCTCATATCTGATGATCTTCAGACAAGTTCACATATTATCGAAAAACGCTGTGATGATTTTGGAGTAAATTGACATGGTGTGCCATCATTTAATTTTTATTAGTTAAAGTTATAGGATGCATTACTTTTCGTTAGGATTTTGGAAACTACATAACTAGTGTTAAGTAATAAATGGTATGAAACAATAATCTAAAATTATTAAATAATCATTCACATATATCACCATTCATCATTGACACAAATGTGATTTGATCAAGTGTTTATCGATATTCAATTAACATAATTTTTTACAAGGATAAAGTATTCAACTAACTCTATATATTGAATGGTTCGGATCATCAATGTGAGTTCCGTAGTGGGCCTACATAGGCCCAACAACATCCTCTAATCTGATATAGACTGTAGAGAAACTTTAACCATTTATTTCATGGAAGCGATTTTTTTTTTAAATGTTCTTTGATTTTTTTATTATTAATTTTATTTATTTTGGAGAACGAGTTTGTGTTTTTCAATTGTTTTATTTCATTTTTTTCATCATTTAGAATTGGGTTTGCCTTTTCTTAAAGTTCAAATATAAATTTGAAAAAATTTGAAGCGCCCATGGCGCCCACCATGGGTTCCATTTGGATTATCCAAACTATTTATTTTGTAGAACCCTTACTGTATATCATCTATAGAAAAAATTTGACCAATCCAATGATCGTAACATTTTCATTTTATCATATTTGTATTTGAAAAAATGAACGACAAGTATATTTCTAAAAATAAACCATTCATTTTTGGAGACAAACATGATAAAATAAAAATATTACGATCATCGAATTGACTTACTTTTTTCATGGATGATCTATATGGAGAATCTTACAAAATGAACAATTTGGATTATTAAAACGGGATCCGTGAGGGGCACCACTGACCCCTTAAGTTTTCTTAAGTTCAAATTTAAATTTAAGAGAAATTTAACAACTTTTTGAAATTTTCCTTCAATTGATTTTTACAGAGGAAAGAAGGCAAAAATAAACAAAAAGTCTATGGTCCAAAAAAACTCAACAAGAATGAGAAAATGTTTGAGATCCCAAAAAGTTCTTATTTTTATTCACTTTTAATTTGTTACACATCTGTTGATATAAGGCTTAAGCAAGAAAAAGAAAGCTAAGAAAGACAACCACATCATTGTAAGAAAATTTATGAATTTAAGATTATGGGTCTTTAAGTATCCAAACTATTTGATCAATAATGTATAATTAGAGAAATTTTTCTGGACACATAATTTGAATAAATGTTTACCGTTGATAGAAAATTGGGAATAATTTTCTAATTATTTTATTATTATTTTGTTTTTGACTTTGTAGAGCCACTTACGAAATAATGCAATTTGGATAGGCCGGCCCTGAGGCAACGCCAAAAAGTCGCCCCTCGGGCCCCCAAATTTTGTGTAAAAATTAGGTCCCGAATGATGTAGTTTGTATGTTAGGTTTGGTTAATTGAAATGGATTGAAATGAAATAATTATTCCATTATAATGTTTATTTTCACGTTTTGTTCATTAAAAAAATAATAAAAATATATTACAAATAAAATAATTATTCATCATTGGGAGAATGTTCTATAGAGATGATGAGAAATGACACTGCTGGAAATTGGACTTTTAGTGGCATAATGCCGCTATACCTATCAAAAACGCCGCTAATTCCTTTTGTGGCGTTTAGTACCAAACGTTGAAGCTGCGGCCGTCGCTGTAGCTTTGCGACGTTTGAAAAACGTTGTGATATTAGTATAGGCAGCATTTTCAAAAACGCAGCCAAATGTCCCACTATACACACGCTGACGTCACCAACGATATTTAGCGACATTTTTGAAACGCCGTCGTATCTGTTTGAAAAATATGACCGTTACTATTGAGCGTTTAGGAGGCGTTTTTAAAAACGCTGTCATCTCTTTTTTTTTCTTTTTTTAATTTTGAAATTGTACTAATTTTATTTGATTAAATTAAAAAGAATACATGTAATAAAACTAACATATAAAATATTAACTCCCATTCAAATAACAAATGAAGCATTAATTCAGTTTCTCATTCAATTAATATCCAATCACCATTACCCACAAAATAACGTATCCAAAATCCAAAAATCATGTTTCAACATTAACCGCAAAATAACATATATCCAAAAATCATATTTTAACATTAACCACAAACTAACATATATCCAAAAATCATGTTTTAACATTAACCACAAACTAACATATATCCAAAAATCACAGTGCACCAAAAGATCTATTTCTAGGTTCTTATCTGATTCTAGTATGTCTTTGAGCTCTGGATGATTTTTTAAAAAGCTAACAAAATCTTTTCCTTTGAAATATTCCACCTTCTCAGCAAACAACTGAAATACATCCTTCTTGGCAGCTTGTTTCTGAAATTATGATAAAAAATTAGAAAACAAAACAATAACTCATAACTCAAATTATTCATGATCTATGATAATAGAAGGTACCAAATCAGCCAAAATAAAACATTCTCTAACAAACAGTTCAGCACATTCACTAGACATACATGATACACCAGTGTCAAGCATGAATGCAGTGTGACAAACTATGGTTGCATATGGTTTAAAATGAGTCCTTAGTAAAAAAACAGTATCAAACAAGAAGAATGCAAGGCAGATAGGCAACATGATCACTTGTAAAAGCACTCACATATGGAGTTCTAATTTCATTTAAAATATTTCTTCTTAAATATGCAAGACAGGAAACAAGAAGAGGTCCATTTCAACTGCCAAATCACAACAGAACTCAAATAGGCGTCATATTGATAAACACACAATGAGTTATACCACCATCAATACTCAATAGTGCATTTTATGACATGCCATAATCTTAGTTGTTATGGCATTAGCAGTATGGAAATTATCTCATAAAAGACATTAATCAGTGGTTGAACCGCACGATCAACCTCAATGGAGCCTTATGTGTTGTTGGCATTGAAAAACAAAGGCTAGACAGGAAACTTAGTCTAAGTACATCCTAATGTGAAGTTGATTAAAATTTCTTAAAACACAAATGAAATGATATACCCTACTATCAATTTTTGAGGATCCTTGTGTTAAGCAAGGATGGCTTCAACTGAAAGACAACACCACCAAACCAACATAAAATAGTAATTAAAATAAGTGACGACCTTTGAAGTGGAACATATCACACAGAGAGAGAGAATGAGTGAGATGATTTAGGCTAAATTAGATTGTTCAAGAAAAGTAAATTTGTTAATGACTTGTAGAGTACCTTATGAAGAAAAATAAGTACTCAGGAAGTCGCTAAGAAAATGGCAATACCTCAATCTTAGTAGCCTTGAAATCCTCTTGTAAAACAGATTGCAGTGCAGAAATCGCAGTCTACAGAATAAAAGTAACTTTGCAATATTAGAACCACATATAATTCTGAAATTAATATATCAAACTTGAGACAAGTAAACAGTCCCCAAGAAGAAGATTTATGGAAATCAAATTAGAAGTGCAGACAAGTTATTTGCATCAGCAGCATTAGAAGCTTTACGGCTTGACCAAAGTAAGATAAAAACAGTATGTTGGGATCAAACTTGTGAGTCCTATTAATGCATAGCCCATTTTTTACTTTACCAGTAAAAGGCATAATTCTCTGTTTAAACATAAATGTTCAAAAAAAAGAAGAAGAAAGAATAGAATCGAATAGGCAATGAGAGAAACAATACCAAATAAAAAAACATTATAATTATTGCTGTAGATTATCTAAACCAAAAAGAAACAACATCCTGTCCATTTTCTGTTTCACTAGAAACTCCCAAACACTAGAAACTCCAAAAGCTAGTTGATATATGATGAAAGAATTTAGTCAACCCCTTTTTCCAGGATACAAAATACAGTGAAATTCTCAGCTGTGTTGTGGTGAGCATGGTGGCTAAACTTCCAAAAGCATCACATGTTTTAATGATCTATTAATTAGAAACACTTGTACATAGCCCAAAATGCATAATTCGAAGCGATAAATATACAAATACTAAACCCTAGAAACAAAAGAACAGAACTGCATTGCAACAAGAAGACAAAAGAAGGCAGGGGCTGCTAGCTCATGAGCCTTATCTTCAACAACCTATATAAAAAAAGATAATTGTAAACTTAGGTCACTTGCACTGGTCATTAATGGACAAACCAGGCATACTCTGGAAGGGGTGCTTCCATTTATGTTTCTTCGCCAACCTGGTTTAAGTTGACAAAAATTTAGGCAGGGATGAAATTTGAAGCTAATATTATACCTTGTTAGTTCTTCTTCTTCTTCTTATTCTTCTTCTCTTTCTTTGAAAGGTGAACCTATATTTAATAAGAGCAAGTATTGTAATTAATAAGATATGTTATTTGTCAAAAAAACTTTGATTAAATGATTGCTCACCTCTTGGGATGAAAATGCATGAGATTGTTGTTGATGTGACATTGGCCGAACAGTGGGATGACTACTAAGTGAATCCACAACCTATCATTCAATAAGAGGCTTAAGTTGTGTATTAGCTCTAGGCAATTTAAAATAATAACTAGTAAAAATAATTAAAATACCTGCTGCCTATGTAATGGGTTTGATGGTGCAACAACTGGATCAACGGGCACACCTGCAGCTTGCAATTGAGATTCCAAAAACTGAATTTGTGACTGAAAATCTGTGCGTATAGCCTGAATTTGTTTCTCCACTACTTCATTTATCTTCGATTCAAACTGCATTTGATACCGTTGAAGTTGCTCTTGAACTTGTTCCTAAACTTGAGTTTGGAAGAGACGATTCTGCTCTTGTGACCACCTATATCCACCTCCAAAAACATCAGTGGGTGACGGTCCCAATCCAAACCTCCGAACACGGCCAGGTCGCTCTGGGTCCATAACTTGTGTGAAGATTTGCTCCTGTAATGCTGCAGGGTCAGTAGAAGATCCCTCCATGTGCTCTGTTAACTCATTCATTTGAGTCTGCAAGTTTGAATTCAATAATTAGCCTCCAATATAAATATAAATCATATTAAAAGTCCAAAGATAAAGTAGTATCACATACCATAACCTCATTAACTGAATCACTATTTGACGTCCCATCTTTCATGTATGCGGCCATCCACACCTGTGACCGACTAGCAGCAACCCCATTGTTCTTTTTTGTCTCCTATAAATGAAAGACAACCAAAATCTGAAGATAAATAAGAAAATTAAATAATTAAGCAATTAAATATGTGAACAAGTTAAGTAAATAAAATAAACAACTAAGCAAATTAACTCATTGAACACTAAACACTTGGGTAATAATTATACCTCCAGTCAAACTACTTTGAGACAGTGTAAGCAAACTTTGAGAGAATAATTATACATCCAGTCGAACTACGGAGAAAGGCTTTCGGCCTGTTCTATGATTTAATGTATTCTTCTTCCGGATTTTTCTATTCTTCTTGCTTGATTTCTATCAAATATGAAATTTATTTAAGATGTTATAAAAAATTATCATATATAAATATTTTTTCACATAAATAAAATTTTATCGATGCACTATGAGTGCCCCAATAGTAGACCAAAGCCCACCATTGATCCTCATGTACTCTATCTGGTCGATGAGCCAACCTTTCTGCATCATTCTTGAAGGGTTTGTATCCCATTGTTTTCACTCGACTTTTCCAATCTCTCCATTTCTTTCCAAATGAAGCCATTATTGTTCTCTTCATGGATTCATCTGCGTCCGTATGAGCCTGCATTACAATTATAGACACTTGTAATATGCAATGTCAACTACACTTATAATATGCATTTCATATGGAATACAATTGTAATTTATTTCATATTAAATATCCATATATACCTTTATCTCCCTCCATATGTTATCTTTGTTTTGTTTTGGAACATAATGCCAAGTCGTAAAAGTGAGTGGTGCAAGACTCCCATCTCGTGCCAAAACGCCCAAATGTGAAGCAAGGGATGTGTGTCATTCAACTACTTGATTCAACTCATTTGAAACAACTTTTAAAATGCCATCTTCACTAGTACCCCATTGACCATGCACATATGTGGGACCCCTTTTCTGCTTTTGTGTGGCTTGACTTGAGCTAGGACCTACAAAACACAGATACATGGCATGCCACAATCAGTAAATGTTTACCATTGCTAGCAGCCCCTTAATGAGGCCCACCACTAAAATTTGTTCAGTGGAATAATGACACAATCATTATATGCTTACTGTAACAATCAACTATGGCAGGCCTAAATATGAGAGAATCTGATACAGATTCTCAAAGGTCATAGGTTTTTGCATAGACCAGTATTACAGCTCCAAACAGTTTCTACATCTCCATAGTCAAGGAACCATAATATAATCATGTCAACCATTGAGCCCTGCAAGTGATATTCCAATGGTGTCAACCAAGTTCACAACCAAAGCATAGTAGTTCTTACCAATCTCATTTCGAAAGCGGATAGCTTTGAAAAGAAAGAGCATTCATGGTTATAACACTGATCCTATTGTCCTAACAATTTTTTTTGCAACACCATCTAATGTAAAAAGAGAGAATGTTGTTTCTAGAGAATGCATCCCAATGACCAATTTTCGCAGATTTATTTATTTATTTATTTGTCTACGTGATTCAGTCTTTGGTTTTAATGATATTTGTAACAGGCATTTCCTTCAATTGTTTTTCCCTTAATGATATTTTTTATTTTACAGAGAAGGTAAGAAATTCATTTAAGTACAACCAGGAGATCATAAAAGGAAAATCCATCCAACAAAATGTTTAAATATTTTATTTTCTCAAATGTAATTTTTTTTTTTTTGTAATTTTTTTTTTCCTAAATTTTATTACCAAAGGCATTGATAGGGATGCCACCCTATTACAAAGGAAGTAACGCCTCAGGAATCCATAATCCCTCAAAATCAACATTTATTACATTAAAAAAGAAAATATCAAGCAAAGTTTATACATACCAGTTAAAACAGAGCCATGTGATGTACTACCGCTACGTGATGTGGTAGGAAGACTGCCTGGTGGATGCCATGATGCCGGTGGATCGGGTATGACTTTCGTCTTGAGTGTGGTCTGAGTCTCATCTAAACTAGAACTACTAGAGCTTGATTGCTCACTTTCACTAGAAGAATGGTCGGAGCTAGAACTCATATATAATATCTATAAAAAAACTACAAATATAAGAGTAAGGACATGATAATCTATAAATATCTACTGCATTCAAAACAAAATAAGAGTACATGAAAGGTAAAAATGGGCATTTAAAGAAAGCTACAAAGGTACAAAAGCAAAGATTTTATTAATATGAATATCCATACAAATGTAAAAGTGAATATGCGGCCAATTACAATATCATATCAGTTCTTCGTCATCTTCAAATTGTGCCTTTGTCGATGCTTCAAGAGGTCCAATAGTTTCATCAACAGTTGTTCCATCAATACCTTGCCTAACCCAATCCATGTCCTCCTCATAAGTGAATGAAGCTACATCTAACTCTTGATCATCAAATCCTTCCACTTCGTTGTGATGTAGTCCTTCATCAATAGTTGGTTGTTCTCCACACACCTCATACAAGTCTCTAGGTTTCATCTTGAGTACAACATTCCAATCTTCATCAACAGAATCACTAACATAAAAGACTTGTTGTGCTTGAGATGCTAGGATGAATGGCTCATCACTGTCTTGTTTCTTCGCATATAACAAGCGATTGAAATTAACAAGTGTAAAACCAAAATCATCCTGCTTGAGTCCCTTATTGTTATCAATCCAGTTGCACATGAATAACATGTATCTATGGTCGTGTGAGTAATACAATTCAATAATATCTGTCACATATCCATAGTACGCTACATCACCTTCCACTGGATTAATGTCTTTTGCACTTGCATAGCTAGAAGTCTTTGCCTTCACCATAACCCCACTATTCTGAGTTTTTCTTCTCAACTCACAACTCTTAGTATGATACCTAGTACCATTAATTATATACCCATTAAATCTGGTGGCCTTTTGGCTGGGTCCCAAAGCCAAAATTTTAATCTCTTTTGACAACGCTACATTTTCAGTAGCTAATAGCTCAACAACCTATTTTTAAAAGAAAGTTATCAATATTAAACATCAATTAACAACTTCAAAAATATAGAAGCACATGGATTGCAAAAATATAGAAGACTTGTGCTTGACATGCACTTACATGAGAATTGAACCATTTTGGAAACTCATCATTGTGACGATGATCCACATCATAATCTCTGAGACGACGATGTGACCGCTTAATAAATTCACGATGTTCCCTACACAATTAAACTACTTGTAAAATGCACGATAATTATAGTTGGTATAAATACATTCACAATGAGACAAAGGTTGCATCTATCTTACTCTCGATATGGGACAACCGCAGCAATGTTAAATAACATATACCGATGAGCCTATACCTATGTTGTGTTATCAAGAATAAACCCTTTTCCTTTTCCTAAAGCCCGCTCCATTAATATCTCAGGATTGTCACTAACATCGCAATTCCTTAACGGTCGATGCAATTTCGACTCAACATCATGTAAGTACCTTGAGCAAAATGTCACACATTCTTCGACCAAGTATCCCTGTGCAATTGAACCTTCAAGATGACTTTGATTACGCATGTATGATTTAAGCATCATAAGGTACCTATAAACAAAAAGATGCATACATGACTTCCAAGTATAAACAATCAAATATATACAAAATGGACATTGGAGTATAATTACACACCTTTCTACAAAGTACATCCATCGATATTGCACCGGACCGGCAATCTTCGCTTCCTCTGCTAGGTGAATGGGTAAGTGCTCCATTATATTGAAAAATGATGGAGGAAAAATTCTCTCAAGATGGCAAAGTGTAAGAGCGATTTGGGACTGAAGACGATTTAGACCATCCACGTCTAGGGTTTTGAAACACAACTGCCTGAAGAAATTGCTTAACTCAATTAATGGCTCAACCATTTTCTTCGGTAACAAATTTCTCACTACTATTGGAAGTATTTGTTGCATGAGTATATGGTTATCATGACTTTTCAGTCCATATATGCTACGCTGTTTGAGGTTAACCCGACGAGAAATATTGGATGCGTAACCATCTGGAACTTTGATATTCTTTAGAAATGTGCAGAATAGACTTTTCTCTCTATTGTTCATGGCAAAACATGCAGGAGGCAAATAATACTTGTTCCCAACCCTTTTCTGAGGATGTAGTGCCTTCCAAATTCCCATATCTTGCAAATCTCGACGAGTATTTAAATTGTCCTTACCTTTCCTATCAACATTTAATATCGTCCACAATACATTATCACACATGTTCTTTTCAATGTGCATCACATCAAGATTGTGGCGAATCAAATTATGCTCCCAATATGATAGCTCAATGAAAATACTCTTCTTCTTTCAATTATGACCCGAGTCCTCATTTTTCTCATTTTCTTTCCCCTTTCTATTCCGTTTGCTAGATTGTTGACGCTTGGAATTTAATTTGAACTTAGGGCCTAGTTGTTGTAGCACATTAGCCCCTGATAACCGAGTTGGACATGGTTCGAATTCACGAGTGCCATCAAAAGACGCACTAGCTTTCCGAAATTTGTGACCCCCATTCAACCAGCGACGATGCCCCATGTAACATAATTTCCTTCTATTCTTCAAATATCGAGAACGAGTATGTGTGTTACAACAAGGACAAGCTAAAGCGCCTTTCGTGCTCCATCCAGACAAAATTGCATAGGCAGGAAAATCATTTATAGTCCACAATAACACAGCATGCATTCGGAACATCTGATTAGTTTCCGCGTCATACGTGTCAACACCGTTTTCCCACAGTTCTTTCAATTCATCCACTACAAGGCGTAAGTAGACGTCAATATTATTTCCAGGTGAAGAAGGACCATCGATGAGCAATGTCATCATCATATGAGGCTGCTTCATGCACAACCATGGTGGCAAATTGTATGGCATTATAATAACTGGCCAACTGCTATGAGAGACATTCATTGCCTTGAATGGATTGAATCCATCTGCTGCTAAACCCAGTTTGACATTGCGAGGCTCACTCGCAAACTTGGGATACAAATTATCAAAAAATTTCCAAACTGGAGAGTCAGCGGGATGTCTCATTTTACCGTCATCAATTCGGCCCTCTGCATGCTATCTCATTAAAGAAGATGTTTTGGATGACATAAACAATCTTTGAAGCCTTGGAATTAATGAAAAGTATCTAACAATCTTCTGTGGAATTCTTTGTTGCTTCTTCTTAACATCATTCTCCTCTCCCTCAAACTGTTTGTATCTAGGCATATGACACACTATGCAATCATCCATACCAGCTGTTTCCTTCCAATATAGTGAACAATCCCTTGGGCATGCATGTACCTTATGATAATCGAGGCCCAAGTCCCTAAGAAGTTTCCTAGTTGCATAAAATGACTTTGGCAAAGTTTCACCCTTTGGGAACGAATCCTTCAAAAGCTCGAGCAACATTGTGAAAGACTTGTCACTCCATCCACTAAGGCACTTGATGTGCAATAACCGAACAATAAATGAGAGCGTTGAAACTTCTGACGCTCAGGATACAACTCTCTTTCGGCCTCTTTCAATAAATTGAAGAATTTTTCGATTTTCTCATATGGACCTTGTTTAATACTAGAACTTGCTGCCTCGTGAATAAAGCTTGGTGGAGGAAATCCAAATCCTTCGTATAGCATTTCATAAGTTTCATCACCATCGTTCGAATCAGTTTGCCCGACATTCACATTGTGTGGCACAGGCGATGACAAATTCTCCCCATGAAAAATCCAACTGGTGTAACTTGGAAGAAACCCGTTGATCATTAAATGTTTCCCTAACAGGCCTTTCTCCACCAATTTGACATTACGACACCGTTTACATGGGCATGTGACTTCATTCAACAACGGCTTATTTTCGTATGCAAATTTAATAAATTCCTTAACCCCTTGTATGTATTCCGAGTGCAATCTATGTTGATTTATCCAACTTTTATCCATCTGATTCTCTCTTACACTACAAATGTCACTGCCAAATCAACAAAGTTCAAAATTACCGTTCCGTTTTAATTAATCTTAACATCAATTAAGTACCTTATAATGCATGCAATATGACATCATTCACCTCTAACTGGTCTCTAATATGTTGGTTCATCCTACTTTCCCATTCAGGAATGCATAGTCTATATTGTAAAAAGCAGCTCATACCGCTCTGCTCATCTCTAACGAAATTTCGGCAGCATCTCCCCATGGTTCTCCAAATACACGACATAGACTAGGTGTACTGTTACACCTTGTCTAGTATGCACTCGGAGAACACAATGAGTTGCTACACGAAATCTCTACGAGATGGACTATAAGCAGTAGAACTACTAATTACAATACAGACTTGTGCTCCTGAACTGTCCAACTGGACAATCCAAGAAGAGCTTCATCAAAGATGACTAGGTATCTCTAATGAAGATTCTTGGACGGGTCTAAGGCTATTTATGCATGCATGCACCATTAATGATTGCATCCCGGTGGTGCAATCTAAATTAGTACTATCAAGCATACTAGAAGCATATCTAGTATGAAGCATATTAATGAAGAAACCAAAAGTTTCTACAATACTCTTGATAGATTATGATAGATTCAAGAAATACATTGCTCTCTCAAATCAATCAATAATGGAATAATTTTGGCATGAACTCATGGATGTGGGAAGTTCAAACCCACTACCCAAACCAATAAGTGTACCAAAGCTCGAATACTTCTAATGATGATGATGATGATAATTCAGAAAACACCAAAGGGCAACCACCAAATGAGGAATCACATTCACAATCACAATCACAATCACAATCATATTAGTTGAGGAATCACAATCACAATCACAATCATAGTTATCCACGTTAATAATTATGAAGAAAACTTGTTTGAATTGAAGACCAAACTTCACCATATAATACTACAAATCAAGACAAAGTTACATGCAAGACATGTCTTTCACAAACTAGCTGGACGATTATTTATTTATTTATTTATTTTGGGTCAAATAACCCTCCAAATGAAGTTAATTGTATCCTACACTCTCTCAAATTATATTTTATACATAATTATATATATTTTTGGAAGAAATGGTTTAATCAGATAAATGAATAGATAATCATATAGGTGATATTAAATAGATAAGTAATATACAATTAATAGAAAATTTGAATAGATAATTACACATATAGATAACATGTGTACAGATAAATGACATTAGATAAATGATATTTGACCAGATATATAAGCTTTGAATAAATGTGTGTCTTTTGGATAGATTTATTCAATCCCATTATGTTGCATAGATTTAGTACCATGGCATAATTTTCAATTGAGGTAAACCAAAAAAAATAAAATAACAACCATCAACATTAAATTTGAGAAGGTTCAATATTTGATGGCTACTACTAAAAAGGATATAGACATGGCATATCAAAATGTTAGACTCTAACCTCTTTCTTTCAGGTGTCAATGCAGAAATCCCAAAACCCATGCCATTATAAGAGAGAAAATAAGATAAAGTTAACAATAAATGAAAGTTTTTATATATATATATTTATTTATTTTTAGTAATGTGATAATATCAGATAAATATATAACAGAGAATGGAACAAAAAAGTGGGACAAAAGACTTGTACTCTTAACTTTGGCATGAGATCATCTACTACTTTCTTGATGTGTAGCATTGTGAAATGGCATTATTAGATCATATTATTTAATCATTTTGCCTAGCAATGGAATATTAAAATTATACTTAGCAAATTTGGGAGGATTCCACCTGCCTAAAGTGGGTGTGCGCCTTTTAAACCTCATTTTCACAGTTTGAACTTTTAATGTATAATCTAATTAACACTTGAGAGTTATTTGATAGGCCATTCAGAAACAACCAAAAAAAAAAAAAGGTGACAAATGTGATAAGCACTATAAGAAACATAGATTATTAGTTATAATCTCATAAATGTTTGACCCTTATGAAATCATTTTTAGTCGGCTCAATAATTGCTTAATATATAAAGTTGGACGTAAAGATTATATGTACTTAAATGACTAATCAAACATAATTTCAAATGCCCTCCTTACCAATATATATATTGTATGTGTGTGTAAACTTGTTCTCCATTAAATATTATATGTATTTTCCATAATAGAGACACCCATTACTAAAGCTGAACTGATCTGTTTCGCTGATATGATACAAGTGTTCCTCATCTAAATACACTGATCTGTATAATTCTACAAACCACAAATACACTTAATCGATCCTCATCTAAATCAAAGGGTGCAGAGCAAGCTATAAATCAAAGTTTTGACATACACAAATCAAGCACAATATCAGTTCAACTTGAGAGAGAGAGAGAGAGAGAGAGAGAGAGAGACAGAGACAATGGAGCTCACCGATCTGAATCGCTGAGATGAAATTCGATTTCGATTTCGACAGAGAACTTTGAAATGGCTCTGATGAATCACCGATCTGTTTCGCTGAGACCGAGCTGAATCTCTGAATCTCTGAATCTCTGAATCATAGAGCTGAATTGACAGAGATAACTAGGGTTTAGACAGCACAGAGAGAGAGAGGGGAGAGAGAGAGAGTAGCTCACCGATCTGAATCGATTCACCGATCTGAATTGATTTTGAGAGAGAACTTCGAAATGGCTCTGACTTCGATTTTGAAAGATCGCGCAGAGAGGGCGAGAGAGAGAGAGAGAGAGAGAGAGAGAGAGAGAGAGAGAAAGAGAGCGCGAGAGTGAGATTTTACGACTGAAATAAAGGTGAAACAGGAGAGAAGGAGGGTGTTGGACAAAATCCATTCCAAGGCGTTTAAAAACGTCTTTGATTCTTGAAACGGCGCCGTTTTAATTGCATAAAACTAAGACGTTTAAAAAACGCCGTTAAATATTAAAAACAATGGCGTTTTAAAAAATGCCGTTAAAAAAACGCCACCTAACCCCATATTTCCTGTAGTGTGATCATTTCATTTCAGTAAACTAAACATTATATTATTGTATTAGTAGTTTAAAAAGAAGAGTAATGTTAGGGCACAACCACCTAACACATAATAGGACACATATGTCTCACATGGATGAGATCCGCATGGTATCAGGCCTACATGTGAGACCCATCTCATGTAAGACATCTGTGTCTCAGTCCGTATTTGGTGGTTATGTTCTTAGACTTAGTTGTTAAAATAAAGTTTCACTATTTTTTTTTAAAAATAATTGAAGTGGTGAATTATTTTCTAGTAATAGATGATTATTTGCTAAATGTATGGATTATTTGTCGACTACACTAGTACAGTTGCCTCTTGAGAAATAATTTTTTTTTTAAATTGAAGTTGATAAAATTTTACATTCAATCAATTATGTCATAAAAAAATTAAATAAATTAAAAACGTTACTCAGCAAAAATGTTGAAAATCTATTTCAGTAATTATGATTTATGTTTATTTCAAAAATTATGATTTATATCAATTATAAAAATCATATGAAATTGCTCAGAAAATACAGAATTATAATTATTGTAAAAAAAAATTACAATTGAATTAGGGAGCCGCTATTACAACTCTGTTTTGCTCTAAATATACTCTATTTTTTGTCCTTATTATACATAAAAAAGGAGTGCATTTACCACAAAGTGGAGTAAGAATACACTGCTGGAAATGAGGTTTTTAGAAGCGTTTAAAAAATGCCGCTATAGCTATTAAAAACGCTGCCAATTCTTTTTGCGACGCTCAATACCAAACGTCAAAGATGCGACCGTCGCTGTATCTACATGTCGCTTTAAAAACGTAGTTATAATAGTATAGGCGGCGTTTTTTTAAAAAACGCTGCTAAATGTGTTAAATGACGTCACGCCAGTGGACATTAGGATAAATAAGAGTGTATTTGGACCAAAATAGAGTGGGAATAGCAGTTTTCTTGAATTATTCACTAATATAATATTTTTAAATTAGATTTATTACTTAATATTTTAAATGATTCTCATGCATAGAATAGGTAAAAAAACTAGTAATTTTAGTTTTATATATACGTAAGTAAATTTTGTGTTAGTACTGGTGTTTAAAAAAAAAAAAAAAACTCACTTTTTAATTTAAAAAAAAGATATATATATATTTTTAATTATGTATAAAAGTCTCATTTTTTAGAAGTCTCAAGGCCGCCTGAATGTGGGGTTGGTATGTCTCGACTCTATTTTGTTGATGAGGTTATGTTTATGGATGGATTAGTTGACTGACTTGTCTATGACAAGTCGTGGAAATTATTGCCATGCACTTTCTAAGTCGGTGGTGGTTGTCTTCAATTGTTAGCATTTTAAATAAAAATATCTTTAATTTAGCAACACTTAAAAAAAATTATTCCAAAATTTATTTGGAATCAAAATGTATAGACAATTTATTTTTACTATGACTGATGAAATATTAACTTTAAATTTATGTTCTATAATCTACTTTCCGGATTAAATTTTGCGGATAACTAACATTGATCAACCAATTTGTCATGTCCTTTTATAGAGTGAATTATACTAGTGGTCTTTGCATTTTGTTACTTGTGTCATTTTGATTTTTATATTTTTAGTTTCCTCAATTTTGACTTTTAATTTTATATTTTGTATTAATTTAGTTCAATTGATAATATCGTTAATGCATTTAATGGAAAATAATTAGTGAATTAGTTGAGATTAACCGACTAAATTAAGTAAATTTATAATTTTACCCTTAAAAATATGACACATTCCACTTATTTACATATTTTTTATAAAAAAAATTAAGAGTTGTAATCAATTAGATCAAATTAAAACAAAATCATAAATTTAAAATGAAAGTCGAACCAAGTGAAATTATAGTGACCAAAATGATACCATAATTTGTCCCCTTCTATATTGAAGGCCAAAATGTGGCTGTTGAAAGGCTTGGGAGTCCCGAGGAAAGCTATGAGGATTTCACTGCCTCTCTCCCTGCTGATGAGTGCCGATATGCTGTTTTTGATTTCGATTTCATCATTGACGAGAATTGTCAGAAGAGCAAGATTTTCTTTATTGCTTGGTAATATGACTTAAATCATTTACATTTCTATCTACTGCAATCAATGTCACACATTGGATTGTAGATGTAGAGACTAACACTATCTTTGTTCTTGATGAGTTTAATTACACTTGGTATTTCTACATTTTACATGAAATCGAACTTCGGCTCCTCTACGCTTGATTGTTACAGTCAATCTCTATACTTGTAGTCATGTTTCAATGTAACCCAAACTTGACCGAAAACGTAAGAGTTGACTATCATAATAGAATGTAAAAAGGTCAAAGTAAGATGTCGTGTAATGTGAGAATGTTGAGTATAATTAACCCAAAAAGAAAAAATAATAATTGAAAAAATGTACACCACCCATGCGTGAGACGGAGAGGTACTGGCCTAGTTCTCGCCTTACTTAAGGCATATGATAAAGTTTGGCAAAAAAGCTAGTATAAATTTAGATACTTAGATGGTCTTGTGGATGTCACAATTTGTGTTTTTTGAAAGTGATTGTGGGATTAATTTGTTTAACAATGTGCATTGAGCTTCCTTCAATTTCTAGTTATGTCACTCACTTGTATGATGGAGCTAGTCTATGAAAGGCAAGAATAACTATTGATTTCTCTCTTTCTCATCTGTAATCCACCTTTACAGGCAATCGGGTCCTTTGTCTGGATTCTTTCTTGTCCCCTAATCCCACCGCCCTTTACGCTTGACCAATTCTTTCTTATCGAGAAATTCACCATGCAATAGAGAGGGGTTCGGGATGGGAAGCAGAAGACAAATGACTGATTTACTTTTTTGTTTGCTAAGTAGTGATCAAATTAATTTTCTCATTTTTCAAGGTCACCTGATACATCAAAGGTGAGAATGCAGGTGGTATATGCAAGCTCCAAGGATAGATTCAAGAGGGAACTGGATGGCATTCAAGTTGAGTTGCAAGCAACGGATCCAAGTGAAATGAGCACCGACATTATAAAAGAGCGAGCTATCTAAAAGTTGTCTTCTCTTCTTTCGCCGTCTCTTGCCTTCTTACTTATTATGAGCTTTACATTTCCCGTTTTGGTTGGCATTTGGTTAATATTGAACCGCATAGGGTTATGTAATATTGTGCATTCTTTTGTTATGTTTCACAGTTCCGAATATTCGTGTCAAGCATATGTTTTTCTTGCACATGTTGCATACTGATTTGGAACATTTTGTGAAGTTGTATTTTGTATACACAAGATGATATTATTTGTTGTGGTAATGAGAAACATGAAATTGTTATTGCCTTCTACTTTTTTTTCTTGTCAAATATTAAAAAGGAATAAAGTCATTTATGTTTGGATAAAACAACTGATTTGTTTTTGTGTTTTCGTCTTCTGTCTTTATTTTTTAAAAACATATATAAATATAGAGTTGATATGTTTTTCCTATGATTGATCCATAAAAGAGGCCTTTCAATTTTATGAATTCTGTTCATCGAGTGATATGTCTATGATACGAATTTTGCACAACTTGACGCATAATGAGGGGTGCATCCACAAAGTTCCCTATGCATCATCCTTATAGAATTAAGAGAAAATTACAAAGATAATGCCTCTAGTTCCAATTGTAATAAATTTTCTCTTTAATAATTTTTAAATTTTGTTTACGGCATGCCCATTGATCTGGAGGGGCACAATGGTTCATGCATTAATTCTCTCTGTCATCATATATTTTTTTCTTTTTTCAACTGCCTATCGTTGTCATTTTCTTCTTTTTGAACAAAAAATTATGTGGCCCCAGGACAAGCCCACATATCACCCAAAAATTTGTTAGACAACATTCAATGTATTCAAAGAAAGGATTAAAGAAAGAAGAGAGACTGTTTAATTACAAAAATCAAAATAGTATATAAAAAAATATAACAATAGATTCTTATTTTGTTACAAAAACAAATTCAGAATCTGAAAGGGAAAAATAATTAAAACAGAAAAGTAAACTAATTAATTACCTTATTATTTTCTCAAACAATTTTTTTGATCAAGTCCAATGTTTTACACTGTATCCCTAAGACAGATTCGCCCTCTCCTAAGTGCTTTTAGATTATGGATGTCTATCTCTTAGGATAAAATGATCAACAACGAACAGTAGTAGCACTATAAACTATTCGCACATGAATGAAATTTGATGACAACGGAAATGCAACAATATACAGAATTTGCCGAAAGAGTATAAATAAAAAATATCTTGCATCATGATAGGTAGCTTTTAGCTTTGAACCTTCCCTAGTAATAACCTATCAAACTTACTAGCAAACCAATGGACGCGATGCCTTGAATTGTTCAGCCGTTAGTGTAAGCTAAGACAATAGATTTCACACAAAATATTTTCTGACACATTGTGGTTCTCATGGTTGTGTTCATTTTAGCTTTGAATGCTCTTGGTTGTTCATGAGTGCTTCTAGAGAATTCAACCTCTTTATTCTCATAGAATCGGCCCCAGTTCGACACTCATATAGGTGATTCTTATTGTGAGTATTTCTTATACTTGTCTTGATTTTTATGCCTAAATCTGTTGGAATTTATGATTTTTTATAGGCTTATTTTAGGCCAACTTTGAGCCCAAATTTGAGTGGGTCCCAAACGTCTTTTGGGGTGGATCCGAAGAGTTGACATGTTCCTTGCCATATGGAAAGTCACACGGTGAAGACGGATCGTCAAAACCATTTATGAATGAACGAGAAGTTGACGTTGTTTTCGGATTTGTGGATTGGACTATTAAAGAAGTAAAATGTGGGTTTCCTTGAAATGGTTATCCCACATTAGAAACTCAAGAGAACTTATGCGTGTATATAAGTTCTAGGTGGCAACATTGGGGTTGGGCCCCAAGGGGCATCCCAAGTTTGTAGAAATGAGGAGTTATGGACAAAGTGGGCCTTAGCCCAAACCACCACACGCACGCGGCACCGCTGGCTGGGTTGGGCCTGGGTATGGGTCGGATCGGTTCTAACATTAATTTTTAGGACAAAATTTAATTGAAAATTTTCAAATCCTTGTGGGAAAATTATTTGAATTTCTAAATGAAATTAATTTGATTTTTTCTATCCAAACAGTGCCCTTGTTCAATCCAATTCCAGCAGAATCAAACTATTTTTTTAATAGTTATAAAACTACCCAGCAGTTATGAACAGATATGAAACTGCAAGCAGTTATCTGAACAGATATGAAACTACCAGCAGTTATTTGTTCAAAATTTGAGCTGCACCTGTTCATTTCAAACTGCATCTGTTCGGTTTGAAATTCAGACTTGTTCGGGGTCTATAAATACCAGTCCTGTTCCAGTAATTGAATCATCCTAAAAAAAGTCTGAGAAAAAATCTCCTGTTTCCGGTTTTGCTCTTTGTGTGCATTGTTCTTCATACTAGTTTTTAGGGAAAAATTCAGAAAGTAAAGAACACAGGTTTTGTTCGTCGTACAAATTGTTTGGAGTGCTACTACAATCTGTGTAGATCATTGTATCCTGGGAGATAGACGCCTTTTATCCGTAAGCACCGAAGCAGGGCGAATCTATCTTAAGGACAAAGTGTCACACACACGACTTGATCTATTTTTGTACTTATTCATTTTGGTAAAATAAATTCTATAAGTAATTTATTTTTATTTGTTTGATTTGCTTTAAGTTATTTATTTAACATAGAAGATTGTTCCAACAATCTTAAGACATATTCAAATTATTCTGTTTATACAAAATTTTTCGTTTGTTTTCTTTTCTTCCTTTCTTCTTCTTACAGAAATTATTTTTTATGGTTTTACAAAATAATATTTTGGTTAGAAAATAAAATTATTAGCAATATATTGTTTGACAAATAGGAGTAATATACTGTTTATTTTTTTAACAACTAGTAGTAATATACTAGTAGTCATTAGTAATTTAGAATATTTATTTGTGAAGTTGATCAGAAATTCATTTTGGTTTTCAGATTCCATTAATTAGAATTCTATTTCAGTATTTTAATTTTTGAAGTTTTATAGAAATTTAATTTTTTGTGTGGAATTAATTTGTTTAATAAATATTTTATTTTCAAATTAATTGAAAATAAAAGTTACAATTCTTGTTTCTTTTATTTTTACAGAATTAAATTCTATGTTTATGGTTTAAATTTTCTGTGCAGTATAAAATTCTAATTATAATTTTGTTTTATAATTTAGAATCCATGGCTACTGAGACTAATGCTCAAACTAGTGCTGGTATGATGGCTGCAATTACTCCAACCCCTCTCCTGTTGTGACTATACCAGTCAATCACGGTGAAAAGCCAGAGAAGTTCTTAGGAATTGATTTTAAAAGATGGCAGCAGAAAATGCTGTTCTATCTTACTACTCTCAACTTGGCATGTTTTCTCTATGAGGATGCTCCTACTCTGAAAGATAATGAAACCGACCAGCAAGTGGTTGATGCCTGAAAACATGCTGATTTCTTTTGCCGGAACTACATCTTGAACAGACTTGACAACACTTTATACAATGTCTATAGTCCTATCAAGGTGGCAAAGGAACTTTGGGTGTCTTTGGAGAAAAAATACAAGACAGAAGATGCTGACTCGAAGTAATTCATAGTGACATTTGTGATTTTAAATCAATTCAAACAAGAAGTGGAAAAAAATATTTTATCACTTTCGTAGATGACTATACTAGATATAGTTATATTTATTTAATTCAAACTAAGGAAGAAGCATTGGAAACTTTCATTCAATTTAAGAATAAAGTTGAAAATCAACTTGGTAAGAAAATTAAAAAATTGAGAAGTGATAGAGGTGGTGAATATGAATCACATTTTGGTGAGTTTTGTAAAGAACATGGAATAATTTATCAAACCACCGCTCCTTACTCACCTCAGCAAAATGAAATTACTGAAAGGAAAAATAGGACTTTAAAAGAAATGATGAATGTCATATTAATAAGTTCTGGATTACCTCAGAACTTGTGGGGCGAAGCAATACTTTCTACTAATTATATACTTCATAAAGTACCCCGAAAGAAAGTGAATCAAATACTTTATGAAATGTGGCATGTGAGAGTACCATCCTACAAATACTTAAAAGTGTGGGGGTGTTTGGCTAGAGTGGCTATTCCTAGTCCTAAAAAGACTAAGATAGGTCATAAAACTATTGATTGTATTTTCATTGGTTATTTCAAGAATAGTAGTGCATATCAGTTTTTGATTCATAAAATTCCGAAATGCATGTAAATACTATTATTGAATCTCGGAATGCATCTTTCTTTGAAAATGTGTTTCATAATACGACTGGACAAGAGACTAGTACTAATAAAAGATCTTATGATGCTATTACTAGTCATAATCAAGAACAAGATCAAGAACAAGAGCAAGAACAAGAACAAGAGATAGATCAAAATGAGGAAAAGGAACCTAGGCGTTTTCTAACATTTTTGTTTGAAAATGAGCCTTTAACTTTCAAAGAAGCTATGTCCTGTCCTGAAGTTCCTTTATGGAAAGAAGCTATAAACAGCAAAGTTAAATCCATCTTACAAAATCACGCTTAGGAATTAGTGGACTTACCACCAGGTTGTAAACCTCCTGGGTACAAGTGGATTTTCAAAAGAAAAATGAAAGCGGATGGATCAATTGACAAATACAAGGCAAGACTTGTGATCAAAGGATATAGATAAAAAGAAGATCTTGACTACTTTGACATATATTCACTAGTTACTAGAATAACATCCATTAGAATGCTAATTGCCATTGCATCTTTGTACAATCTAGAAATTCATCAAATGGGTATGAAAACCGCTTTCTTAAATGGTGAGTTAGATGAAGAAATTTACATGGAACAACCAGAACGATTTTCTGTTCCAGGAAAAGAAAAGAAAGTGTATAAATTGGTTAAATCATTATATGGTTTAAAACAAGCACCAAAACAATGGCATGAGAAATTTGATAAAGTAATGATGTCAAATGGATTCAAAATTAATGAATGTGACAAATGTGTTTCTATTAAAAACACAAGCATAGGTTATGTTATAGTATGTCTTTATGTGGATGATATGCTCATCATAAGTAGTAATAATGACATGATTAAAACTACCAAGAAAATGTTGAATAAACATTTTGATATGAAAGACATGAGGATTTTGATGTAATTCTTGATATGAAAATTACCAAAACATCAGAAGGTTATGCTTTGTCACAATTACATTACATTGAGAAAATACTTGACAAATTTAGCAAAGATGATGGTCATCTTGCTAGAACACCTGTGGATGTTAATTTGTTTTTTTTTTTAAGAATGTACAGGAAAGTATTTTTCAATTAGAGTATGCCCAAATTATTGGAAGCTTAATGTATTTGATGAACTGCACTTGCCCGGATATAGCTTATGCAGTAAGTAAAGTAAGTAGATATACGAGTAACCTAGGAGTAGAACACTGGAAAGTAATTATAAGGGTTCTAAGATGCCTCAGATTTACTCGTAACATTGGGCTAAATTATACTAGATATCCAGTAGTATTTGAAGGATACTGTGATACAAACTGGATATCGGATACTAAAGACTCAAAATCTACTAGTGGGTATGTCTTTACTCTTGGTGGGGTGGCTGTATCTTGGAAATCTTCCAAACAGACTTGCATTGCTAGGTCTACTATGGAATCAAAGTTTATAGCTTTAGATAAAGCTCGGGAAGAAGCAGAATGGCTTCGCCACTTTCTTGAAGATATTCCAATGTGGCCAAAATCGGTGCCTGCTATATGCATACATTGTGATAGTCAATCAACAATAGGTAGAGCACAGAGTCATATGTATAACAGTAAGTCACGACACATTCGTCGTCGACATAACACCGTGAGATAACTACTCTTTAATGGAATATTTTCCATTGAATATGTGAAGTCTAAAGACAACATAGCGGATCCACTAACCAAAGGGTTAGTAAGAGAGTCAGTTAAGAATTCATCAAGGGGAATGGGACTTAAGCCTATTAAATAAGAGTTACCACAACGGCAACCCAACCTAGTTGACTAGAGATCCCAAGATCTAGGTTCAAAGGGACAACCGAGTTGTATATGACACATAAGGATCACTGAGGAGTCAAACTCCTACCCATTTCTATGATGAAATAGTGATGTCTGCTGGGTTTTAATTTAAGGAATACTTCTAATGATTCTTATATCTCTAATACCAAGTGGAGTATGACAGGATACTCTTTATAAGAATCACCTATATGAGTGTGAACTGGGCCAGTTCTATGAGATTTGTGAAGGGCTACAATTCTCTTGAGCACTCATGAAAGGCCAAGTTGTTCAGGGCCAAAATGAACACAATAGTGAGAACTAAACTGTGTCTGATAATATTCTGTGTGAGTTTTATTGTCTTGGTTTACACAAATGGTTGAACAGTTCAAGACATCATGTTCACTAGTTAGCTGGTAAATCCGATAGTGTCTCACAAAGGAAGGTTCAAAGCCAAAAGTTACCTATCGTTTGTAGAATATTTTCAATTTATGTACTCTCTGTAATTAGATCATGTTGTTGCATTTTCTCTCCGTTAAATTCTATTTATGTGGGGGATTGTTAGAATTTATGGTTTTTTATAGGCTTATTTTGGGCTAACTTTGAGACTAAATTTGAGTAGGTCCCAAACGTCTTCTGGGGTGGATCCAAAGAGGTGGCGTGTTCCTTGCCATATGGCAAGTCACACGGTGAAGACGGTTCATCAAAACCATTTATGAGTGAATGAGAAGTTGTCGTCGTTTTCGGGTTCGTGGATTGGACTATTAAAGAAGTAAAATGTGGATTTCCTTGAAATGGTTATCCCACATTGGAAACTTAAGAGAACTTATGTGTGTATATAAGTTCTAGGTGGCAACGTTGGGGTTGGGCCCCAAGGGGCACCCCAAGTTTGTAGAAGGGAGAAGTTATGGACAAAGTGGGCCTTAGCCCAAATCACCACACGCACGCGCTGTCGCTGGTTGGGTCGGACCCGAGTATGGGTCGGTTCGGTTCTAACATTAATTTTTTTGACAAAATTTATTTGAAAATTTTCAAATCCTTGAGGGAAAATTATTTGAATTTCTACACAAAATTAATTTAATTTTTTGCTCCAAATTTTTTCTGTCCAAACAGTCTAAACAGTGCCCTTGTTCAGTCCAATTCCAACAGGATCAAACTATTTTTTTAATAGTTATAAAACTACCCAATAGTTATGAACAGATATGAAACTTCTAGTAGTTATATGTTCAAAATTTGAACTGCACCTATTCATTTCAAACTGCATCTATTCGGTTTGAAATTCAGACCTGTTCGGGTCTATAAATACCAGGCCTGTTCCAGCAATTGAATCATCCAAGAAAAATTCTTCTTTTCATGGTTTTGCTCTTTGTGTGCATTGTTCTTCATGCTAGTTCTTAGGGAAAAATTTAGAGAGAAAAGAACACAAGTTTTGTTCGCCGTACAGATTGTTTGGAGTGCTACTACAATCTGTGTAGATCATTGTACCCTGGGAGATAGACGCCTTTTATTCGTAAGCATTGAAACGGGGCGAATCTGTCTTAAGGACAGAGTGTCACACGCTCGACTTGATCTATTTTTGTACTTATTCATTTCGGTAAAATAAATTCTGTAAGTAATTTGTTTTTATTTGTTTGATTTGTTTTAAGTTATTTATTTTACACAGAAGATTGTTCCACAAAATCAAGATATAAGTAATCATTTAAAGCAAATCTTATCCTTAAGACCTTGCATACAACACATATTGCAGATATCGCTCTCACCATAGGAATGGGTAGGGAATTTTAATCGCTTGGTGATTTCTGGCAAGCCACGCATAACTTAGTTGTCCTTTTGAACTTAGTTATTGGGATCTCCAATCATTTAAGTAGGGTTACCATTATGATGACTCTTATATAATATAGGCTTTAATCCCATCCCATTCGATGAACTATACACTTGCTGTTTTGCCAAACCTTTCGTTAACGGATTCGCAATATTCTATTTAGATTTTATATGATCTATTGAGATTATTCCACTTGAGAGAAATTGCCTTACGGTATTATGTCGATGACGAATATATCATAACTTACCATTATATATATGACTCTATACCTTGTCTATTGCAAATTGACTATCACAATGAATGCAAATAGCTGTCACAGGTTTTGGCCACATTGGAATGTCTTCTAAGAAGTGACGAATCCATTCTATTTCTTCTCCTGCTTTGTCTAAAGCAATGAACTCAGATTCTATTATGGATCGTGCGATGCATGTTTGTTTCATGGATTTCCAAGAAACAGCAGCACCCCCCAGAGTAAAGACATATCTGCTAGTGAATTTTGAATCTTTAGTATCCAATATCTAATTTGCATCACAATAGCCTTCGAATACTGCTAGATATCGAGTAAAGTTTAAGCTATAATCACAGGTAAATCTTAGATATCGAAGAACCCCGAATGATTGCTTTCCAATGGTCTTCTTGTAGACACCCCATTTTTGACCGTCCTCAAGACTTGGACGTCACCGTTGGAACACTCGGTGATCATCCACGTTTGTGTTCGTCTTGAGTTCCCGGAGGCCTTGGCAGCGCACCTTGCCTCAGGATCTCTCGACTCGACTGTTTCGTGGTTGGTTTGGCACCAAACACTTGTGTTTTGCCTTTGAGGGGTAGGGAATGCCTTTTAAGGCATCCCCACACACCACCAGCCATGACTTGAGGCCACCGGCTGTCTTTTGTTGCCATCGGCCAAATGTTTGGCCGACCGGCACTATTTTTGGCCGACCGGCCATAAATTTTGGCCAAAATCACTTTTGGCTGGCCCACCACTGTTCATCTGCTTTTAGTAGATATTTTGTGCCAGCTGTGATAGCTGGCACCCACTCTGTTCCCCTCCATACACGTGTATGGAGGGATTTCCCTCTTGGATGGCTTGTTTTGAAAGCCTTACAATAGGGAGTTGCCTAAAAGAGGAGGGTTCTTCTCTTGGCATAAGGGTTAGACATTTTTTAGACAGCCTTTTTTTTAGGGTTTGAGTTCTAGGGTTAGGGTTTGGTTCATATCCTATCTCTATCTCTCTCTCTAGTGTGTGTTTTGTCTCATTTTTGCTCACAAACACCGACCATCACACCATCTCTTGGAGCTGAGGCTCTTGAAGGTTGTTTTTAGAGTTTTGGAGCTAGTTTCAACCCTAAGAAGCTGCCGGAGCTCCATTGTTGAAGAGGGTCTTCAAGGGTAAGAAGCTTGTCCTTTTATTCCCCATTTTTGCAAAGCTTTTCTACCTATCTTGCAACTGTTTTTTGGCTTTGCACATAACACATAAAAGTTCTGTTTTTAAGGCCTCTAAATAGTTTGTTAAGAGTGTTTTGTGGTTTGAGGTTGTTTGACCCCTCTTAAGCCTTGTTTGGCCCTTGCTTTGTGCTATTTTGTGTAAGCTCCGGGACCATAGTGTTTGGGCCTCTTCACTACTGAAATCTTGAGGGATTTCAGAGGTGAGGATGGTGCCTTGAGGTCCTAGGAAGGAGAGGGCCACCCCCTCTCCTTGTTGTCCTTGAAAAGGACCATTTTTGCCTCTTGAGGAAGCACCATGCTGAAGTGTGTGTCGGCCATGCCTTAGCTGATTTTCATGCAATTTATGTCATAATATAGCATTGTTATATGTTGGTTTAGGTACACCATGCTTGCTTAGCATACATGCCTTGTAATGCCATGTTTAGGCCTTAACATGCCTTAGGTTGTAAGCCCTTGTTCTAGCATGTTTTAGGCCTAGCTTTGTGAAGCTTTAGTGCATGTTTTTGTATGCTTTAGCTCTGTTTTAAATTGCTTGAGTCATACTTGCCATGTATTGCATAGCCCCTTCGCATTATTAGCTTGTAGGCTTTAAATATGTGAAGTATTGAGCATGCATTGCTTGATTTATTTCAGTGGTTTGGAACCACTTAACATGCAATTTCAGTCCTTATAACATGCTTACATGCTTGCCTTTCAATGCTTCTTTGATGCTTTAAAAGTTTGTGTTGCATGCTCCATGTTAAGCATATGTGCATGCCTCCATACTTAGACCATTTAGATGCTATCTAGGTGTGCCTTTGTCCCTGTTTTGGCATAATTTGGGACTGTTTTAATCCAACTTGGTCATTTGCTTCATGTGTCACATGATCTTGGTTTAAGCCCCTTCGCTTGTCTTGGGTTCTTGGCTTTGCTTATCACATGCTATGCTTGTCTTGTTTGCTTGGTTTGGCACCTCTTATAACATGACTTCAGAGCTTTTCCATGCATGCTATACACCCATGTTTGCATTCTCTTAAGTGTGCTTGAGAGTCCCTCTTTGTGCTTAAGTGATGGCCTATTAACATGTGCATGTGTGTGTGTGTGTTAGTCCTTCATTTTGAGTACTTTGGCCACTGTTTAGGCTTGCTTGAGAGTTGCCTAATTTAGTTTAAGTCCATCCCTTTTGTTTGTTGCATGCACTCCTTGTATGTTGTAGCATATTGGTGAGTTGTTGCATGATTGAAATCACATGATTGAATGAAGTCACATGCTTGTTTGCATGCTTGAATACCTACATTAGCCTTGCACACTTGTTGGTTGCATTGTTTTATGCCTTGCATGCCTGGTATGCTTGTTTGCATTGCCATGTTGCATGCCTAGTTAACATGCTTAGGTTGCATTGTATTGGTATGCATGCTTTGCCTCTTGACTATCCATGATTGAGGTTGAGCTCCTCATTTGCTTGTTTTGGTTTGCATTGCATTTGATATCAAAATGCACACTTGGTTTCCTTGGGCCATCACGCATTGAAATGCGCGATTGGTGGTCCGAGAACCAAGGCCCACGTCCCTTTGAGTCATAAACATGATAAGGGATATGATTGGTGCATACATTGCTTGAAATGCATTGCCATGCCAAATATTGCCCTCTGCTGCTGTCAAACCAGATTCTGCAGGAATTTTTGTCCGGTCAGCTAAATACAGTGCCGGCCGGCCATCTTTTTTGGTCGGTGGATTAAATTTATGGCCGGTGACCATTCTCTATGGCCGGTGGTGTTCTCCTCTAGCCGGTGGTGTTCCCTAGCATCCAGAGAGCAAACCCTGAGACTTTGGCAGTCCTCAGAGGAGCAGAGCAGGGAAAACAGAGGCATCTTGAGCATGGCAGTGGATTTCCGGGCGGAACCGAGCGCGCATGCATTGAGCCCTCTCCCCGAAGCTGCTGTTATTACTTTCTTAGATTAATTAATTTTTTAAATTAATTTAATTATCTGTAATATTTAATTAGCTTGTAAGTTAGTTAAATTGTATTATTCTTTTGGTCCCTCCGAGCGAGGGTAAATTTGTAATAAGTGTGGGTGTGTGTGTGCATGTCTTCCAACCCCCACTTCTTTCTCCCTTTTATTTACCTGCTTATGATGGTAGACTAGGGCATATTGAAATTAGCATACAGTATGATAGCATGTTTGCATTCATTCATCTGTTTTGCATGCACCGGGCTCGGCGCATCATTCTAACTGCATCTGTATTTCAATTCCAAATTGAATACGTGTTAATTGTAGCATCTCACATGTCATCGTAGATTAGCCAAGCCTGTTCTAGTGACATTCTGTATGTGATGCATTAGCCATTTTTAACATGAACTAGGATCATGCATGATTACTAACTAGTTTCTATTTTGGCACGGAGTACTAGGTAAGCTTTTTATGCTTTAGCATACCGTATGCGTGTGAGTGTTGCCATAACAGCATGGTTACCATGAGGCTAGTTGCTTATGTGATATAATTGCTTGAATGCCTGTGGATGGAGGTTGAATTACCTAAATTGGAATAACGCATTAAAACTGTGAGTTTTAAGCCCACTAGATAGTGGCAAAACCATCTTTTCTAAAAAGCCCACTTGAGGGTGGCAAAACCTACATTTTAGCCTACTTGCGAGTAGCAAACCATTTTCAAAATAAACATGAAATGTTTTGTTCCAATTTAAGCGATTTGGTCTATACTTGTTTGCTGTGCGCATAACATAGTAATTCTAGGCTAATAACCAGAATAAGAACACATAACGTTTTTAAAATTGGATGTCATGGTTAGTAGAGGCCGATCTTCGGATCGGGCGAGAGGGGGGGCTCATAGCTGACCTTCCCCGATCGTACCCAAGTTCCCGAGCCGAGGCAACTTTGGTGATGACGGGCACGTGGCCTTTGGCACCGAGTCAGGGTTTCCTAAATTCCCCCATTAAAAAATATTTAGGTGGCGACTCTGTATCTGGGAAAGCAGTCCATGTTTGACACTTCTTTCAAAAAATCTATTTTCTCAAAACGATTTGCCGGATTTGGACTCTTTGGTTCGGATTTAGAACCGTGACAATTTGAGTCCGAACTGTAGTAGACCCACAAAAGAACAAGATGGGACTCACCCTCCCGGGGTGTTCGGGGACGTCTATAGTTTCTGGCGACTCTGCTGGAGAGTTAGAGAGTTTGGCTCGAACTCGTGATATCCTGTTTTGATTTCATTTATGTGTCTCTTTGCATTGCATGTGCATTGGTGCGCCTAGGATACCGTGTTTGCCATCCGCCATTCCTGAACGGTTTGCCGGAGGCTTGTCTTGTCAAGGCATGACCATAAGGCTGGCTGGTTTTGGGCTCTGACAGCATGGGAACACAAACTCCGATTTTACCGGGGCACCCTCTTCGACCATTCGACCTAGTGCATATTCGGAATCCATAGTGACCATTCCAAACTAGGATAGGCTGCTTACCAGATATAGGTTGTTTGAAACCGCTGCGTGCGTAGTGAAACGCTAGCTCCTGACAAAATAGGACAGGGAAACCTTACCCTAACATAGGGGTGTTTTGGCTCTTTTACTTGCTATGTGCTTTTAGAGTGTATCTCTACAGGAACGCGCATATCAGTTTACAAGTTTGAATATCAGGCCTGAGGGCACCAATATTAGTATTTTTGAGAATCAGTTATATCTGTAGGTGTCCAATTCAGTATTTTGGGGCAGTAATGCAGTGATTCTGGGGAACAGTGATCAGTAGTAGAGTACAGTTGTTCAGCTACACCTGTGTTTGATCCGTTTGGGCTGAAAAGCTGTTTGTTTTCCCTTTCAGTTCAGAGAGTTGATCCATAATAATTAGTGTTCCCCCTTTGCCGAGGCAAGACTTACGATGACACAGAATTCAGAGGAGATCGTGGTTATGACAACCGCGTTAGATCAAGGAATCACTCTGCAAAGTGAGAGCAATGTTGATATGCCGCATCCACCCAGGTCGCCTGTTGCGCACTCGGTCTGGGCCCCCCAGTTATATCAGGCTCGCGAGCCTACCACATTCGAGCTAATGGGGATGATAGGGGATCTCTAGAGGTCCGTGGCAGATCTCTAGAGGTCCGTGGCGGATCTCGCCTACAGAATGCCAGATTCGCCACCAGCCGCACCATATGCCGAGAGTTTTGTACCCTAGGAGCCCCCGTTATTGGGACGGATTGTGATTGAACTTAGCCAACCGGAGATGGCCTCCAACTATGGCAATGATGTATCAACATCAACCCAAACCCTCGATCAGGCTGAGGCCAGAGGTAAGGACAAAATGAAGGCAGATGCCGATCCCATCGAACAACTGCTGTGGGCAGTCGAGGCTTTGAAAGTCGGGGGGATGAACAGGCAACAGATATCTGCAGTTGTGACAAAAGCTATGAAGGATGCTTTCCCCACTCCACCTGAGGGTAGTTCAAGTCAGTCAGAAAGCCAGGATAGGCCCCGTCATGCCAGAACAGTTCCTTCCGCTCCCAACCTTGCACCCGGGAAGGATCAGAAATCCAAGGCCGCACTTGCCGACCCGTTCGCTAGTGCGTCTAGCAAGAGTACTCAGGCTTCAAAGTACCTGCCCCGAGGGCGCAGGGTCTTCTATGCTCTCTACATGCCGTTGTCAAAGGCACTTCAAATCCTTGCCGAGAGAGGGCATCTTAAACCCTTGGAGCCTCGACCTCTCCCGAAGAATCTCCCTGCTACACATGACGCTGCTTTGTACTGCGCGTACCACTAGCAAACCGGTCATGCTACCGATAATTGCTTCCGCCTCCGTCATGAGGTACATGATTTGATTGACAACGAGGTTATCCTCCCGCCCACCTCAGCCAAGTCCGTTACTACCCAGTTATTGGATTTTGAGGACATTGATACTGCGAGTATGTAATCAGAGAGTGAACCACCTGCGGGCGGCGCTTGGTATATTTTGGATGTGGCGTTTGGCACGCATTTTCGAGCATCTGTGAATGCTAGTTTTGTAAATTCTGGCTTGGGTGTCGAGTCAGTCTTTTGTTTTGTTTTGAGTCTGTCTCATTGTCTTGAGTCAGTCCTTTTGCTTACGAGTCGGTCTTGTTGTAGCGAGTCAGTTCTCTTGTATAGAATGTCAGGTGATTCCAGGGTTGTTGCCTCGAACACCATTTTGTTTTGTAATTACCCGTTTTGCCTTCTTTTGAGTCTGTCTCTGCTGTGGAGCCAGTTGCACCGGGGAAATCGGAATGAAAAAAGCTGCGGCTATCTTGTTTCCGTGCTTGCTTTCAGTTTGAGCTAGTTATGCTAGAGGATGTGAATGGAACGACAATACATTCTACCTACTCTCTTGTGCCCTGAAAATCATTGTAATGACCTAAGTTTTTCAAAAAAAAAAAAAACCTTTTTGAACACTGCGGTGATAAAAACGAAGAGGAAGGAATTCCTCGGGTTTTGCAAAACTTTAATCAATTTGAGAGAAAGATAGGCATGCTACGCCTTTAATGAATGAAATCATGCCTGTCAGCGTGAGTACTGAGAAGGACCTTGGTTTGATCCAGACTGGTTCCACACTACCTTCAGCGCGAGCGATTTGTCGCTTTCTTAAAAACTTTCAAAAACAAATTGTTTTACGCGGTCCTGTGAAGACTTGTGTGGAATTGCTCTTGAGATTGTGCGGCCTAGGATCGCTCTTAGCCTCAAGATTCAATCTATCCGCCTCGAATCTAGAATCTATTCATAACGTTCGACGGTCAACTGCCATGTAAGGCCCGTGTAGCCCAATTTGAAGCAGCCCTCGAACAAGAGGCACCAAAATCAGATCAAGAAGATCAGATCTCACCGGAAGAGGCTCGTGAAGCAATCGTGATGGATTCTTCTGCAAATCAACACAACAGTCACTCTCCTGGATACAGAGGGCTTCGACTTCAAAACCATTTGGCATGGACTTGCTACACTTTTACCCTTTGAGAGGCTCGTTGGGCCGAAAACCCGGAAGGGCGACCCAGGCAAAAGTTAGAGCAAAAAAAAAAATAATACAAAAAAGAGAAAAATACAAAAATGTAAACAAAAAGATATATACAAAAAAAAAAAAAGAAAAAAATCAAAACACAAAAAAAGAAAAGAAGAAAAGCTCGCAAGGTCGAAAACCCGCATCGGGCGCCTTGGCAAAAGTTAGAGCCTAAAAAGTGAAGGTTAAAATACCCAAGTGTACCTTAACCGGAACTACGTAAGGCTTGATTCCCATGTTTGGGATACGTAGGCAACTTCATCCTAAAGTCCAGCCCCCAACGCTTTCATAGCGTCTCAGTCCATGTATTGGTTTTGATCACCTTTGCCTCCTCTGAATCCGATAGTTTGATTGTGACAACCGTGAACTACGTAGGCTTGATTCCCATGTTTGGGATACGTAGGCAACTTCATCCTGAAGTCCAGCCACCATTGCTCTTACAGTGACTGTGTCTATATATTGGTTCAGACCGTCTTCGTCTCCTCCGTGTCCGAGAGTTCGATCATCGCTGACAAGGACTGGTTTTCAGCATGCTGCGGCATCATCCAAACAAGGGGCAACTTTCCGTTGCCATGCATTGCCATGAGTTGTCCTTAGTTGCCGTCCAAACCAGGGGCAACTTTCCGTTGCCTTGTCCCTTTCAAGCCAGGGGCAATTTTCCATTGCCTCCAATCCAGGGTTGCGTATCTCGAGGGTAGGTTCCGTGCTCGTTTAGCATTAACTGTTTGCAAAAATAGTTTTTGAATTTTTTTTTTACTGAGGTTGACTAATTTCTCGAAAACTATTTCATTTTCCAAAACCGGACCTTTTTCTTGGACCCAAAAAGGAAAATTCTCAGTGCTCACGGCCTGACTGGTATGATTTTCAAATCAAAAATTGAACAAGTATGTTGATCCGACTCTCATTTTGGTCAAAACTGTTTTAGAAAGAAGAAAACAAAAAATGGTCAAAGTGATGAACTAGGGGCACAGTTGAGTCAGATATTCTGCCTTTCCTCCGCGGTCAACATACTTGCCAGAAAGGCATCCTATTCGCCGGAAGAAACTTTCCCTATCCAGAACCTCGACTGGACGTCGCTGGAAGGAACGGCCGCGAGCTAATAGTGTTGGGCGTAAACCCACGACTTTCTATTCATCTATCAATCACCCTGGGGAGGGATGAAAAATGAGAGAATAAAGAATAGAGAGGTGTAAGTTGAGAGAAAAGCGAGCAAGAGGGTTTTGGGAAAAAAAAAACGAGCCTGAGAGCCGAGTGATGTGAGAATCACAAATCAGAAAGGGTGGGAAACATACCCGAAGGAACTGGCTCCTCGAGATCTGAGGTCTTTTATTTTTATAAACACGTCCGTGTGTCGTGTCTTTCGTCTTGTTTACCTCAACTTTCGTTTTGAGTCTTTTCCGAGCGTGTCTCGTTGTGTCCAGGTCGTGCACCTTTTGTTTGGGTCTTTCTCGCTGTGTTCAGTTGTAGGCTCGATACCCCGGTTGAAAACCCTTCTTTATTTCAAAAAAAATCGTTTATGCTCAGAGTGCTATGCCATTCTCTACATTCATGCGCAGCAAAAGAAGAAAAGGGAAAATTTGGGACATCTGAGTGTGTTTCAACTTCAACCGTTTCAGCCTTCGTGGTCCGTCTTGGCAGATTGGGCTGTTTGTTCAGGGTTTGCTGTGTGCAGAATGAACCGAGTGCTGTGTTACAGGCTGTATGCAGACTAATCCTCAGTAGAGTATGGGCTGTGTGTTCATATTAAGCAGTGGTTTGCTTGGGTTGTTTGTTATTGGCTGGTTGGTTATCTGATTATTACAGTGCAAGTGCTCAATTTTCAGACAACAGATCAATTTCACTTACATTGAGATATAGCATGATGTAATGCGATGCAATGCATGAGATATATAAATGTAACACTTTGTAGACAAAAGTTTGTTTCATTTTATCATCTTTTCAAGTACATAGTTTTGGAAACAAAAATCTGCCTGCGGCAATACAAAGTACTCTAACTACCAACAAAAAGAAAAAGTACAGAAAAGAAAAAAAAAAAAAAGAGCAAAAGTCTGTGTCAACATCAAGAGATCTCAGGCCTGGGAGTCTGTCCTAGTCCTCTTCTTGGACAAAGGTCTAGGAGCATCATCAGGAGCATCACTGTCTGAGCCCGAGCCCGAGCCGTCCCCGGTCTCCTCCTCAGATGACTCCGCCTCTGCCTCCGACTCATCGTCATCATCGTCTGGAACTAGAGCCCGCGAGCTACTCCCGACGTGAGTGCGCCCCGCCTTGGTGCGGGGGAATACTCTGCCCTCCTCATCTCTCCATCGGACAGGAGCGGAAGGTCCAGCTGGAGTACCGTCTACAGCGGGAATCTGGAAGGGAGGCTGAAAAACATGAAAAGGCAAATGCATCAATATACTGTGAGCAGTGAATCAGTGCAGAATACAGTGTATGAGTACAGTGTGTGAACGCCGTGAGCAGTGAATCAGTGCAAAATGCAGTGTATGAGTACGGTGTATCAGATGCCAGTAAGGGCCGTATATCAAGTGTTGTATTATGCATCAGATTATGCCAAGCAGTTTATGTATGGTTTGAGACTGTGGTTAGAAGAACATACCGGAATACTGTAGAGGGCCAGGAGGTCGAAAGTCCGCTGTAGCATCCCCATCAGGGAGGCGCTCAACTCCAATGACTGCCGGGTGCACTCAGAGGAAGCCTGTAGAAATATCAGATGCATCAATATTCTGTGGAATATCAAATAAACTGAAATAAAACGACTGCACAAGAATGCAGTAGTACATACCGGAGGCAAGTCGTGGAATCCGACCAGCTCATGATCAGCCGGAGGAGGAGCGATGGGGATCTGATAAGTCGCCCCGCCCTGTCCTCTGTACGTCATCGTCGTGGGCAGTGCTGGCCAACTAGCCCCCTGCCCTCTCCGAGCTCCGCTCCCTCCACGGACCTGAGCCCTCCTCGATGTCCCTACCCCTATGCCTGCCCTGGCTGTCAGCACCGCAGGTCTCTCTCTCTCAGCTCGGTGGCCACCGCTCAGAGGGCGCATAAGGAAGGTCCGGATGAACTTCGTGTAGTCACCTATGCTCCTGTGGCATATCGCATCCCAACCGACTGTGTACTCGGTCATCTGCTCGAGAGTGTACCTCTCGGTCTCCCTCATGTCCTCAGGGGGAGGAGCTGGGACTATCTGCTCTGGTAGACCCAGGGTCTGGCGCAAGAAGGGCTCGCCTAGGTACTAGGCCCGCTAAACTGGTCCCTCAAAGAGGACCCTAAATCGGGCAGTCTCTACCGCGCCCGCGAATCGCTCCCAAATCTCAGCCGGCAGTGGGGCCCAAGGCCGCCAGGTGATCTGAAAAATGAAATGCAATTCGTTATCTACTATCATTTACAATACAGTGAAAAGCGAAGCTTAAACAAACTCTAAAGACCGAACGTACCTCCGCGGCGGTGATGGTGTCAAAGTAGCGACGGAAGAAGATGAACGTCTCCCGTGGTGTCCGCACACACCTCACGTCGAAGCGTCATGAGAACGGGACGACGAGAGGGGTCTCTACATCAGGAACTGGGGCCAGCCTAGGAAAGTAGGCGTAGACCCACAACTGTAGAGCAAATACCAATACGCCTATCAGACAAAGCAGAATGCAGAATAAAGCAGAAATAACAGAGCAGTGAGTTATGCAGTGTACAGTGTGGGCAGTGTACAGTCAGTGTAAAGAAGAGTATGTGTGTGCCGTGTGTACAGTATACAGCCAGTGTAAAGCAGACTACAGTGTGTGCAGTGTACAGAATACGGTACAGAGTACAAAAAGTAGAAAAATAGAAATGTAAAGCAGAAAAAGGAAATGTACCTCCCAAGCACGCCAGTAGCCCCCGAGCAACTGTCCGCTACCACGGGAAGTTGAGCTCATATACCCATAGAGTGTGGCCAGAGCAGCGCCACCCCAGTCGTAGTCTAATATCCAGGTGACGTCTACAAGAGCGCTGAGCAAGCAGAGGCGCACGGTATTCACCCGGTCGGCGAAAATAGTCATCCCCAGTAGGAACATCAGAAAGCCGCGCGCGTACTGCTCCACAGCCTCCTGAGTCATCGGAGCCTCCTCCACCAACGCGGGCTGGACCCTGAACTGCACCTCAAACCTGGAATATCGGACGAAGCCTGGACGGGCGAGAGGCGGCACCTCACCGAGTAGATATATCTGAGCAGCAGTCCACTCGTTCATTTCGGTATCGAAAGGGGTCGGATCACCCCCTACCCCGATGCCTGTGAGCATCGTGAAGTCGATGGGAGTCATCGTCATCTCCCCGGCAGCAGAAAGGTGGAACGAGTCGGTGGTGTCCCAGCATCTCTCCACTAGAGCAGCAAGGAGAGGTCTGCATGAGGTAAGACAGGGAAGTCCCCTGCAGAATACGCCGAAGTCGGCCTGGTCCACAATGTGACGAACGGCGTCCGGCAGCTCCATATACCAATCTCTGGCAGCAACTTTCCCATACCCGTGGACGGTATGGGAATCTCCCTGTTCAAAAGCAAACCGTGGTGAAGCAATATAAAATATGCAGTTTTGAAGTGCATTCAGAATTGGTGACAAATACAGCGTGTGTGCACGTCTTCGAATTCCAACGAGTACCGGGTGCTGGTATGCTCACAGTGAACTACAACGTGTGATGTGTCAGCGTGTTTGGGTGGTTCAGTGTAGATACGGCAGGTGTGCACGTTTTTCAAGTTCAAACAGATATCGGGTACCGGTGTGCTCGTAGTGAACTACAGTGACTGATGTGTCAGTGTGTTTGAGTGGTTCAGGGCAAGTGCAGTGTGTGTGCGTGTGTTCAGTTTCAAATAGATATTAGTTGCAAGTATGATTACAGTCAACTACAGTATATAGTGCATCAGTGTATTCGGGCTAAGCGTTAAAGAAATAATTAACTATGGCAGTTAAATGTTCTACAAATGCGGAAAGCAACAAAGAGGGGAGACTATACCTCAGAAGCGTCGAAGGATACATGAGATGCCGGCTCGCGCAGAAGCAGGTCCTGTGGCACGCTCCGGTCGAAGCTCCTGAACTGATGAAGTCCATTAGGAGGCAAGACGTGGATCGCCGGCCGGTAGGTCGCCGGGTCGAACGGGCGGACGCTCAAAGGTAAGAGCTCGGCCCCAGGGTCCATCTTGTGATCCGGGGGAGTCCCGCCCTGTGGAAGGTCGTCCGCCATGTCAGAAGTGATGAGAGAATGGCCGGGAAAATGAAAATAGGGCTAGAATGCGAAAAGTCAATGAAAAGTCAACCCCCGGGAGGGCGAAAAATGATCGGAAAAGCCGGGAAGTGGAAAATGTATGGAAGTCAGGAAAAACTTGGGGGAAACAAGCCCCAAGAGGAGGAAATGGCAAAGGAAGCACCGAAACGAAGTTTCGATCGGATGAAAATGTTCGAAACGCGAAGATAATCGCGAATCCAACGACGAAACGGGCGTGAAACGCAAGAAAATCAAGGAATAAAGGAGGGGAAAATGCTCTAGAAAGAGAGAGGAGGGAATTTCAGCTAGAGGGAATGAAAAGAATAGGGTTTGGAACCCTATTTTAAAACACCCGAGGCGAAAAATCAAAATTGCCCGGATTCAGGCACTTTTGGCCGGTCGGCTACATTTTTGGCCGGCCGGCCAAATGTTTGGCCGGTGAAGTTTTTTGTTGGTCGGTGGCCTCTCCATGTGGCCGGTGAGCCTCCTACAACCTTGTTTGGGTCAGATCTGTAGTTTGGGGCCTTCATTGCTCAAGATAGTGCAAGAACAGTGCATTTCCGAAGCTCAACCGGCCTTCGTTTTGACCTCGGACCGTGTCTTCTGTGCGGGGCACTCAAATTCGTGCAAGGTATATCCTTTCCGTATCCTCTACAAGATTCAAAAGTTGTCCCATGTGTATTTCAATTCAAATACGCCGTTTAGCGCATCGCACTGTCTTGTGCACCGCAGTTCATTCGCGCTATTTTGCGCATCTCGTTGCATCTGGCATGCATTCACTGTTCGCGTTGTTTTGCGCACCTCACTCGCATTGTTTTGAGTAGCACAGTCTAGGAGACCTTAAATCCTCTGAAGGTGCAAGTCCTTCGGTGATTGTCGTGGCCGAACGACTTTTGGTAAGTTGTATTGTCATGCATTTCAAGCGACGTACGCGATCGCGCATTCGAGATAAGGTGCATTGTTATGCATATCAAAAGACGTGCGTTATCACGCATCAACAATCATGCATCATCATGCATCGTCATTACAAAAAACAAAAACAAAACCCGCCCGGTCTGGCGAGACCTTAAACCCGCTCGGTTGCATTGTCATGCATTTCAAACGACCCGCGTGGCGGCGCATTCGGGTTCACATGCATTAGACGTGTGTTGTTTCACACTTGCATCAACATGCATTGTCATGCATATCTTAAGCCGCACATTGCTGCGCATTTCAAGTTCACTTGCATTGTTATGCATTTCCCAAGTAACATGGTCTAAGAGACCTTAAATCCTCAGAAGGTGCAAGACCTTCGATGCCTTGGTGCACACAGTTCATGCATTTTCATGCATCTTAAGCCGCGCATCGTCGCGCATTAGAAAGTTCAGGCATTTTCATGCATCTTAAGCCGCGTGTCATCGCGCATTAGAAAATTCAGGTATTTTCATGCATCTTAAGCCGCGTGTCGTTGCGGATTAGAAAATTCATGCATTGTCATGCATCTTGGGCCGCGCATTAGAAAACCCGTGCACCGTCTTGCATTTCAAAGCGACTTGCGTTGTCGCGCATTCCGTGCAGCATGCAAAATCATACATCATTTGCATTTTAAAAAACACAAAAAAAACATGCATATGCAATGCATTCATTGTAAATAGAGCATTGTCGTGTATATATGGTATATATTGCATTGTCATGCATCGTAGAAAATAGTGCATTTGTCATGCATTTCCACTGTAAATATTGCATTCCATTGCATATTTGTATATATTGCATTGTAGATTGCATGCATTCATTGCATCACCTTCCATCTATGGCTTGCGCCTTTCCTTGTTGAGCTTGGTCCGGTATGTGCCCATACTTTTCATGTCGAAACATAGTTCAGTAGACCGTTCTATGTTAGCCGCGGCTTGTATGCGTACATGCCTTTCCTAGGTGAGATTTGATTTGGCCAGCGTATCATATCCATTGCATCCAATCCATTCCATTGCATATTTGTAGATAGTGCATTGTAGTTTGCATGCATTCATTGCATCACCTTCCATCTGTGGCTTGCGCCTTTCCTTGTTGAGCTTGGTCTAGTATGTGCCCATACTTTTCACGTCGAAACATAGTTCAGTAGACCGTTCTATGTTAGCCGCGGCTTGTATGTGTACATGCCTTTCCTAGGCAAGATACGGTTTGGCCCGCGTGCCATATCCATTGTATCCATTACATTGCATTGTAGATTGCATGCATTCACTGCACCACCTTCCATCTATGGCTCGCGCCTTTCCATGTTGAGCTTGGTCTGGTATGTGCCCATACTTCTCGTGTCAAAGCATAGTTCAGTAGACCGTTCTATGTTAGCCGCGGCTTGTATGTGTACATGCCTTTCCTAGGCAAGATTTGGTTTGGCCCGCGTGCCTTACCCATTGCCATTTTCCCAGCATTTTCATTGTGTATATTACATTGTAGTGTAATTTTGCATCCAGCATTAGGATCATTGTCCCTTCCCCAGCGGGTCGTTTCCCCACTTATGTCATCTCCCCAATACTCGTTCTTGTGTCCGTCTACATTACTCATAGTTCAGTGGACCGTTCTATGGTAGACGGACTTGTTACCTCCATCAATCTATTTGACATATCTGTGGTTTTGAACCGGTCATGATTGGATCATGACTCGATTGATTTGCATATAGTTTGCATTGTTTATACATAGTTTTGTATATATTGCATATCATTTTGCATTTATTTTGCATTGTCATGCATGTTGCTAATAACATCGTACGTGTTAAGTTGTTTTCTTTGCAGGCACGATATTGTATGTACGGTTTATTTGTGGCTGGTGGAACCAGACGAACCGGACAGGTACTGTATCCTCCGCGTGAGACGTATCGAGAATTGCATAATTCTCGTACATCCTTTCTGCATTGTAGTGTAGTTTGGTGTATGCTAGCTTAAAACTGTTGCATGTGTACTTCGTTACAGCTTTCTTTGCATGATCATAAGTTATGCTCGGCTTCGTGCATTGTCTTGCATTTTGCCCCTGCCTTCGGGCGCATATCTTGTTTGTCTTGCATGCTTTGTCTAAGTCTTCGGCCTTGTCAAAAATGGGTCGTCTCTGGGCTTTGACATTCACTCCCGTCATTGTTATGACTTTCGAGTTCTATCAAAGAGGGGTAACTGTAGACACCCCATTTTTGACCGTCCTCAAGACTTGGACGTCACCGTTGGAACACTCGGTGATCATTCATGTTTGTGTTCGTCTTGAGTTCCCGGAGGCCTTGGCAGCGCCTTGCCTCAGGATCTCTCGACTCGACTGTTTCGTGGTTGGTTTGGCACCAAACACTTGTGTTTTGCCTTTGAGGGGCAGAGAATGCCTTTTGAGGCATCCCCACACACCACCGGCCATGGCTTGAGGCCACTGGCTATCTTTTGTTGCCATCGGCCAAATGTTTGGCCGACCGGCACTATTTTTGGCCGACCGGCCATAAATTTTGGCAAAAATCACTTTTGGCTGGCCGACCACTGTTCATCTACTTTTAGCAGATATTTTGTATCAGCTGTGATAGCTGGCATCCACTCTGTTCCCCTCCATACACGTGTATGGAGGGATTTCCCTCTTGGATGGCTTGTTTTGGAAGCCTTACAAGAGGGAGTTACCTATCTTGTAAGAAGCTGCCGGAGCTCCATTGTTGAAGAGGGTCTTCAAGGGTGAGAAGCTTGTCCTTTTATTCCCCATTTTTTCAAAGCTTTTCTACCTATCTTGTAACTATTTTTTGGCTTTGTACATAACAGATAAAAGTTTTGTTTTTAAGGCCTCTAAATAGTTTGTTAAAAGTGTTTTGTGGTTTGAGGTTGTTTGACCCCTCTTAAGCCTTGTTTGGCCCTTGCTTTGTGCTATTTTGTGTAAGCTCTGGGACCATAGTGTTTGGGCCTCCTCACCACTGAAATATTGAGGGATTTCAGAGGTGAGGATGGTGCCTTGAGGTCCTAGGAAGGAGAGGGCCACCCCCTCTCCTTGTTGTCCTTGAAAAGGACCATTTTTGCCTCTTGAGGAAGCACCATGCTGAAGTGTGTGTCGGCCATGCCTTAGCTGATTTTCATGCAATTTATGTCATAATATGGCATTGTTATATGTTGGTTTAGGTACACCATGCTTGCTTAGCATACATGCCTTGTAATGCCATGTTTAGGCCTTAACATGCCTTAGGTTGTAAGCCCTTGTTCTAGCATGTTTTAGGCCTAGCTTTGTGAAGCTTTAGTGCATGTTTTTGTATGCTTTAGCTCTGTTTTAAATTGCTTGAGTCATACTTGCCATGTATTGCATAGCCCCTTTGCATTATTAGCTTGTAGGCTTTAAATATGTGAAGTATTGAGCATGCATTGCTTGATTCATTTCAATGGTTTGGAACCACTTAACATGCAATTTCAGTCCTTATAACATGCTTACATGCTTGCCTTTCAATGCTTCTTTGATGCTTTAAAAGTTTGTGTTGCATGCTCCATGTTAAGCATATGTGCATGCCTCCATACTTAGACCATTTAGATGCTATCTAGGTGTGCCTTTGTCCTTGTTTTGGCATAATTTGGGACTGTTTTAATCCAACTTGGTCATTTGCTTCATGTGTCACATGATCTTGGTTTAGGCCCCTTCACTTGTCTTGGGTTCTTGGCTTTGCTTATCACATGCTATGCTTGTCTTGTTTGCTTGGTTTGGCACCTCTTATAACATGACTTCAGAGCTTTCCATGCATGCTATACACCCATGTTTGCATTCTCTTAAGTGTGCTTGAGAGTCCCTCTTTGTGCTTAAGTGATGGCCTATTAACATGTGCATGTGCGTGTGTGTTAGTCCTTCATTTTGAGTACTTTGACCACTGTTTAGGCTTGCTTGAGAGTTGCCTAATTTAGTTTAAGTCCATCCCTTTTGTTTGTTGCATGCACTCCTTGTATGTTGTAGCATATTGGTGAGTTGTTGCATGATTGAAATCACATGATTGAATGAAGTCACATGCTTGTTTGCATGCTTGAATACCTACATTAGCCTTGCACACTTGTTGGTTGCATTGTTTTATGCCTTGCATGCCTGGTATGCTTGTTTGCATTGCCATGTTGCATGCCTAGTTAACATGCTTAGGTTGCATTGCATTGGTATGCATGCTTTGCCTCTTGACTATCCATGATTGAGGTTGAGCTCCTCATTTGCTTGTTTTGGTTTGCATTTCATTTGATATCAAAATGCACACTTGGTTTCCTTGGGCCATCACGCATTGAAATGCACGATTGGTGGTCCGAGAACCAAGCCCCACGTCCCTTTGAGTCATAAACATGATAAGGGATATGATTGGTGCATACATTGCTTGAAATGCATTGCCATGCCAAATATTGCCCTATGCTGCTGTCAAACCAGATTCTGCAGGAATTTTTGTCCGGTCGGCTAAATACAGTGCCGGCCGGCCATCTTTTTTGGCCGGTGACCATTCTCTATGGCTGGTGGTGTTCTCCTCCAGCCGGTGGTGTTCCCTAGCATCCAGAGAGCAAACCTTGAGACTTTGGCAGTCCTCAGAGGAGCAGAGCAGGGAAAACAGAGGCATCTTAAGCATGGCAGTAGATTTCCGCGCGGAACCGAGCGCGCATGCATTGAGCCCTCTCCCCGAAGCTGCTGTTATTGCTTTCTTAGATTAATTAATTTGTGTAATTAATTTAATTATCTGTAATATTTAATTAGCTTGTAAGTTAGTTAAATTGTATTATTCTTTTGGTCCCTCCGAGCGAGGGTAAATTTGTAATAAGTGTGGGTGCGTGTGTGCATGTCTTCCAACCCCCACTTCTTTCTCCCTTTTATTTACCTGCTTATGATGGTAGACTAGGGCATATTCAAATTAGCATACAGTATGATAGCATGTTTGCATTCATTCATCTGTTTTGCATGCACCGGGCTCGGCGCATCATTATAACTGCATCTGTATTTCAATTCCAAATTGAATACGTGTTAATTGTAGCATCTCACATGTCATCGTAGATTAGCCAAGCCTGTTCTAGTGACATTCTGTATGTGATGCATTAGCCATTTTTAACATGAACTAGGATCATGCATGATTACTTACTAGTTTCTGTTTTGGCATGGAGTACTAGGTAAGCTTTTTATGCTTTAGCATACCGCATGCGTGTGAGTGTTGCCATAACAGCATGGTTACCATGAGGCTAGTTGCTTATGTGATATAACTACTTGAATGCCTGTGGATGGAGGTTGAATTACCTAAATTGGAATAACGCATTAAAACTGTGAGTTTTAAGCCCACTAGATAGTGGCAAAACCATCTTTTCTAAAAAGCCCAATTGAGGGTGGCAAAACCTACATTTTAGCCTACTTGCGAGTAGCAAACCATTTTCAAAATAAACATGAAATGTTTTGTTCCAATTTAGGCGATTTGGTCTATACTTGTTTGCTGTGCGCATAACATAGTAATTCTAGGCTAATAACCGGAATAAGAACACATAACGTTTTCAAAATTGGATGTCATGGTTAGTAGAGGCCGATCTTCCGATCGGGCGACCTTCCCCGATCGTACCCAAGTTCCCGAGCCGAGGCAACTTTGGTGATGACGGGCACGTGGCCTTTGGCACCGAGTCAGGGTTTCCTAAATTCCCCCATTAAAAAATATTTAGGTGGGGACTCTGTATCTGGCAAAGCAGTCCATGTTGGGCACTTCTTTCAAAAAATCTGTTTTCTCAAAACGATTTGCCGGATTTGGACTCTTTGGTTCGGATTTAGAACCGTGACAATTTGAGTCCGAACTGTAGTAGACCCACAAAAGAACAAGACGGGACTCACCCTCCCGGGGTGTTCGGGGACGTCTACAATTTCTGGCGACTCTGCTGGGGAGTTAGAGAGTTTGACTCGAACTCGTGATATCCTGTTTTGATTTCATTTATGTGTCTCTTTGCATTGCATGTGCATTGGTGCGCCTAGGATACCGTGTTTGCCATCCGCCATTCCTGAACGATTTGCCGGAGGCTTGTCTTGTCAAGGCATGACCATAAGGCTGGCCGGTTATGGGCTCTGACAGCATGGGAACACAAACTCCGGTTTTACCGGGGCACCCTCTTCGACCATTCGACCTAGTGCATATTTGGAATCCATAGTGACCATTCCAAACTAGGACAGGCTGCTTACCCGATATAGGTTGTTTGAAACCGCTGCGTGCGTAGTGAAACCCTAGCTCCTGACAAAATAGTACAGGGAAACCTTACCCCAACATAGGGGTGTTTTGGCTCTTTTACTTGCTATGTGCTTTTAGAGTGTATCTCTACAGGAACGCGCATATCAGTTTGCAAGTTTGAATATCAGGCCTGAGGGCACCAGTATCAGTATTTGTGAGAATCAGTTATATCTGTGGGTGTCCGATTCAGTATTTTGGGGCAGTAATGCAGTGAATCTGGGGAACAGTGATCAGTAGTAGAGTACAGTTGTTCAGCTACACCTGTGTTTGATCCGTTTGGGCTGAAAAGCTGTTTGTTTTCCCTTTCAGTTCAGAGAGTTGATCCAGAATAATTAGTGTTCCCCCTTTGCCGAGGCAAGACTTACGATGACACAGAATTCAGAGGAGATCGTGGTTATGACAACCGCGTTAGATCAAGGAATCACTCTGCAAAGTGAGACCAATGTTGATATGCCGCATCCACCCAGGTCGCCTGTTGCGCACCCAGTCTGGGCCCCCCAGTTATATCAGGCTCGCAAGCCCACCACATTCGAGCTAATGGGGATGATAGGGGATCTCCAGAGGTCCGTGGCGGATCTCGCCTACGGAATGTCAGCTTCGCCACCAGTCGCACCATATGCCGAGAGTTTTGTACCCCAAGAGCCCCTGTTGTGGGGACGGATTGTGATTGAACTTAGCCAACCGGAGATGGCCTCCAACTATGGCAATGATGTATCAACATCAACCCAAACCCTCGATCAGGCTGAGGCCAGAGGTAAGGACAAAATGAAGGCAGATGCCGATCCCATCGAACAACTACTGTGGGCAGTCGAGGCTTTGAAAGTCGGGGGGATGAACAGGCAACAGATATCTGCAGTTGTGACAAAAACTGTGGAGGATGCTTTCCCCACTCCACCTAAGGGTAGTTCAAGTCAGTCAGAAAGCCGGGATAGGCCCCGTCATGCCAGAACAGTTCCTTCCGCTCCCAACCTTGCACCCGGGAAGGATCAGAAATCTAAGGCCGCACTTGCCGACCCGTTCGCTAGTGCGTCTAGCAAGAGTACTCAGACTTCAAAGTACCTGCCCCGAGGGCGCAGGGTCTTCCATGCTCTCTACATGCCGTTGTCAAAGGCACTTCAAATCCTTGCCGAGAGAGGGCATCTTAAACCCTTGGAGCCTCGGCCTCTCCCGAAGAATCTCCCTACTACACATGATGCTGCTTTGTACTGCGCGTACCACCAGCAAACCGTTCATGCTACCGATAATTGCTTCCGCCTCCGTCATGAGGTATAGGATTTGATTGACAACAAGGTTATCCTCCCGCCCACCTCAGCCAAGTCCGTTACTGCCCAGTTATTGGATTTTGAGGACATTGATACTGCGAGTATGTAATCAGAGAGTGAACCACCTGCAGGCGGCGCTTGGTATATTTTGGATGTGGCGTTTGGCACGCATTTTCGAGCATCTGTGAATGCTAGTTTTGTAAATTCTGGCTTGGGTGTCGAGTCAGTCTTTTGTTTTGTTTTGAGTCTGTCTCATTGTCTTGAGTCAGTCCTTTTGCTTACGAGTCGGTCTTGTTGTAGCGAGTCGGTTCTCTTGTATAGAATGTCAGGTGATTCCGGGGTTATTGCCTCGAACACCGTTTTGTTTTGTAATTACCCGTTTTGCCTTCTTTTGAGTCTATCTCTGCTGTGGAGCCAGTTGCACCGGGGAAATTGGAATGAAAAAAGCTGCGGCTATCTTGTTTTCGTGCTTGCTTTCAGTTTGAGCTAGTTATGCTAGAGGATGTGAATGGAACGACAATACATTCTACCTACTCTCTTGTGCCCTAAAAATCATTGTAATGACCTAAGTTTTTCAAAAAAAAAACCTTTTTGAACACTGCGGTGATAAAAACGAAGAGGAAGGAATTCCTCGGGTTTTGCAAAACTTTAATCAATTTGAGAGAAAGATAGGCATGCTAAGCCTTTAATGAATGAAATCATGCCTGTCAGCGTGAGTACTGAGAAGGACCTTGGTTTGATCCAGACTGGTTCCACACTACCTTCAGTGCGAGCGATTTGTCGCTTTCTTAAAAACTTTCAAAAACAAACTGTTTTACGCAGTCCTGTGAAGACTTGTGTGGAATTGCTCTTGAGATTGTGCATCCTAGGATCGCTCTCAGCCTCAAGATTCATTCTATCTGCCTCGAATCTGGAATCCGTTCATAACGTTCGACGGTCAACTGCCATGTATGGCCCGTGTGGCCCAATTTGAAGCAGCCCTCGAACAAGAGGCACCAAAATCAGATCAAGAAGATCAGATCTTACCGGAAGAGGCTCGTGAAGCAACCGTGATGGATTCTTCTGCAAATCAACACAACAGTCACTCTCCTGGATACAGAGGGCTTCGACTTCAAAACCATTTGGCATGGACTTACTACACTTTTACCCTTTGAGAGGCTCGTTGGGCCGAAAACTCGGAAGGGCGACCCAGACAAAAGTTATAGCAAAAAAAAAAATAATACAAAAAAGGGAAAAATACAAAAATGCAAACAAAAAGATATATACAAAAAAAAAAACAAAAAGAAAAAAATCAAAACACAAAAAAAGAAAAGAAGAAAAGCTCGCAAGGTCGAAAACCTGCATCGGGCGCCTTGGAAAAAGTTAGAGCCTAAAAAGTGAAGGTTAAAATACCCGAGTGTACCTTAACCGGAACTACGTAAGGCTTGAATCCCATGTTTGGGATACGTAGGCAACTTCATCCTGAAGTCCAGCCCCCAACGCTTTCACAGCGTCTCAGTCCATGTATTGGTTTTGATCACCTTTGCCTCCTCTGAATCCGATAGTTTGATTGTGACAACCGTGAACTACGTAGGCTAGATTCCCATGTTTGGGATACGTAGGCAACTTCATCCTGAAGTCCAGCCACCATTGCTCTTACAGTGACTGTGTCTATATATTGGTTCAGACCGTCTTCGTCTCCTCCGTGTCCGAGAGTTCGATCATCGCTGACAAGGACTGGTTTTCAGCATGCTGCGGCATCATCCAAACAAGGGGCAACTTTCCGTTGCCATGCATTGCCATGAGTTGTCCTTAGCTGCCGTCCAAACCAGGGGCAACTTTCTGTTGCCTTGTCCCCTTCAAGCCAGGGGCAATTTTCCATTGCCTCCAATCCGGGGTTGCGCATCTCGAGGGTAGGTTCCGTGCTCGTTTAGCATTAACTGTTTGCAAAAATAGTTTTTGAAATTTTTTTTTACTGAGGTTGACTAATTTCTCGAAAACTATTTCATTTTCCAAAACCGGACCTTTTTCTTGGACCCAAAAAGGAAAATTCTCAGTGCTCACGGCCTGACTTGCATGATTTTCAAATCAAAAATTGAACAAGTATGTTGATCCGACTCTCATTTTGGTCAAAACTGTTTTAGAAAGAAGAAAACAAAAAATGGTCAAAGTGATGAACTAGGGGGCATAATTGAGTCAGGTATTCTGTCTTTCCCCCGCGGTCAACATACTTGCCAGAAAGGCACCCTATTCGCCGGAAGAAACTTTCCCTATCCAGAACCTCGACTGGACGTCGCTGGAAGGAACGGCCGCGAGCTAATAGTGTTGGGCGTGAACCCACGACTTTCTATTCATTTATCAATCACCCTGGGGAGGGATGAAAAATGAGAGAATAAAGAATAGAGAGGTGTAAGTTGAGAGAAAAGCGAGCAAGAGGGTTTTGAGAAAAAAAAAAGAGCCTGAGAGCCGAGTGATGTGAGAATCACAAATCAGAAAGGGTAGGAAACATACCCGGAGGAACTGGCTCCTCGAGATCTGAGGTCTTTTGTTTTTATAAACACGTCCGTGTGTCGTGTCTTTCGTCTTGTTTACCTCAACTTTCGTTTTGAGTCTTTTCCGAGCGTGTCTCGTTGTGTCCAGGTCGTGCACCTTTTGTTTGGGTCTTTCTCGCTGTGTTCAGTTGTAGGCTCGATACCCCGGTTGAAAACCCTTCTTTATTTCAAAAAAAATCATTTATGCTCAGAGTGCTGTGCCATTCTCTACATTCATGCGTAGCAAAAGAAGAAAAGGGAAAATTTGGGACATCTGAGTGTGTTTCAACTTCAACCGTTTCAGCCTTCGTGGTCCGTCTTGGCAGATTGGGCTGTTTGTTCAGGGTTTGCTGTGTGCAGAATGAACCGAGTGCTGTGTTACAGGCTGTATGCAGACTAATCCTCAGTAAAGTATGGGCTGTGTGTTCAGATTAAGCAGTGGTTTGCTTGGGTTGTTTGCTATTGGCTGGTTGGTTATCTGATTATTACAATGCAAGTGCTCAATTTTCAGACAACAGATCAATTTCACTTACATTGAGATATAGCATGATGTAATGCGATGCAATGCATGAGATATATAAATGTAACACTTTGTAGACAAAAGTTTGTTTCATTTCATCATCTTTTGAAGTACATAGTTTTGGAAACAAAAATCTGCCTGCGGCAATACAAAGTACTCTAACTACCAACAAAAAGAAAAAATACAGAAAAGAAAAAAAAAAGAGCAAAAGTCTGTGTCAACATCAAGAGATCTCAGGCCTGGGAGTCTGTCCTAGTCCTCTTCCTGGACAAAGGTCCAGGAGCATCATCAGGAGCATCACTGTCTGAGCCCTAGCCCGAGCCGTCCCCGGTCTCCTCCTCAGATGACTCCGCCTCTTCCTCTGACTCATCGTCATCATTGTCTGGAACTAGAGCTCGCGAGCTACTCCCAATGTGAGTGTGCCCCGCCTTGGTGCGGGGGAATACTCTGCGCTCCTCATCTCTCCCTCGGACAGGAGCGGAAGGTCCACCTGGAGTACCGCCTACAGCGGGAATCTGGAAGGGAGGCTGAAAAACATGAAAAGGCAAATGCATCAGTATACTTTGAGCTGTGAATCAGTGCAGAATACAGTGTATGAGTACAGTGTGTGAACGCCGTGAGTAGTGAATCAATGCAAAATGCAGTGTATGAGTATGGCGTATCAGATGCCAGTAAGGGCCGTATATCAAGTGTTGTATTATGCATCAGATTATGCCAAGCAGTTTATGTATGGTTTGAGACTGTGGTTAGAAGAACATACCGGAATACTGTAGAGGGCCAGGAGGTCGAAAGTTCGCTGTAACATCCCCATCAGGAAGGCACTCAACTCCAATGACTGCCGGGTGTACTCGGAAGAAGCCTATAGAAATATCAAATGCATTAATATTCTGCGGAATATCAAATAAACTGAAATAAAACGACTGTACAAGAATGCAGTAGTACATACCGGAGGCAAGTCGTGGAATCCGTCCAGCTCATGATCAGTCGGAGGAGGAGCGATGGGGATCTACTAAGTCGCCCCGCCTTGTCCTCTGTACGTCATCGTCGTGGGCAGTGCTGGCCAACTAGCCCCCTGCCCTCTCCGAGCTCCGCTCCTGCCACGGACCCGAGCCCTCCTCGATGTACCTACCCCTGCGCCTGCCCTGGCTGTCGGCACCGCAGGTCTCTCTCTCTCAACTCGGCGGCCACCGCTCAGAGGCCGCATAAGGAAGGTCCGGATGAACTCCGTGTAGTCACCTATGCTCCTATGGCGTATCGCATCCCAACCGACTGTGTACTCGGTCATCTGCTCGAGAGTGTACCTCTCGGTCTCCCTCATGTCCTCAGGGGGAGGAGCTGGGACTATCTGCTCTGGTAGACCCAGGGTCTGGCGCAGGAAGCGCTCGCCTAGGTACCAAGCCCGACAAACTGGTCCCTCCAAGAGGACCCTGAACCGGGCAGTCTCTACCGCGCCCGCGAATCGCCCCCAAATCTCAGCCGGCAGTGGGGCCCAAGGCCGCCAAGTGATCTGAAAAATGAAATGCAATTCGTTATCTACTATCATTTACAATACAGTGAAAACCGAAGCTTAAACAAACTCTAAAGACCGAACGTACCTCCGCGGCGGTAATGGTGTCAAAGTAGCGACGGAAGAAGATGAATGTCTCCCGTGGTGTCCGCACACACCTCACGTCGAAGCGTCGCGAGAACGGGACGACGAGAGGGGTCTCTACATCAGGAACTGGGGCCAACCTAGGAAAGTAGGCGTAGACCCACAACTGTAGAGCAAATACCAATACGCCTATCAGACAAAGCAGAATGCAGAATAAAGCAGAAATAACAGAGCAGTGAGTTATGCAGTGTACAGTGTGGGCAGTGTAGAGTCAGTGTAAAGAAGAGTATGTGTGTGCCGTGTGTATAGTATACAGCCAGTGTAAAGCAGACTACAGTGTGTGCAGTGTACAGAATACGGTACAGAGTACAAAAAGTAGAAATGTAAAGTAGAAAAAGGAAATATACCTCCCAAGCACGCCAGTAGCCCCCGAGCAACTGTCCGCTGCCACGGGAAGCTGAGCTCATATACCCATAGAGTGTGGCCAGAGCAGCGCCACCCCAGTCGTAGTCCAATATCCAGGTGACGTCTACAAGAGCGCTGAGCAAGCAGAGGGGCACGGTATTCGCCCGGTCGGCGAAAATAGTCGTCCCCAGCAGGAACATCAGAAAGCCGCGCGCGTACTACTCCACAGCCTCCTGAGTCATTGGAGCCTCCTCCACCAACGCGGGCTGGACCCTGAACTGCACCTCAAACCAGGAATATTGGACGAAGCCTGGACGGGCGAGAGGCGGCACCTCACCGAGCAGATATATCTGAGCAGCAGTCCACTCATCCATATCGGTATCGAAGGGGGTCGGATCACCCCCTACCCCGATGCCTGTGAGCATCGAGAAGTCGATGGGAGTCATCGTCATCTCCCCAGCAGCAGAAAGGTGGAACAAGTCGGTGGTGTCCCACCATCTCTCCACTAGAGCAGCAAGGAGAGGTCTGCATGAGGTAAGACAGGGGAGTCCCCTGCAGAATGCGCCGAAGTCGGCCTGGTCCACAATGTGACGAACGGCATCCGACAGCTCCGTATATCAATCTCTGGCAGCAACGATCCCATACCCGCGGACAGTATGGGAATCTCCCCGTTCAAAAGCAAATCGTGGCGAAGCAATATAAAGTATGCAGTTTTGAAGTGCATTCAGAATTGGTGACAAATACAGCGTGTGTGCACGTCTTCGAATTCCAACGAGTACCGGGTGCCGGTATGCTCACAGTGAACTACAACGTGTGATGTGTCAGCGTGTTTGGGTGGTTCAGTGTAGATACGGCAGGTGTGCACGTTTTTCAAGTTCAAACAGATATCGGGTACCGGTGTGCTCGTAGTGAACTACAGTGACTGATGTGTCAGTGTGTTTGAGTGGTTCAGGGCAAGTGCAGTGTGTGTGCGCGTGTTCAGTTTCAAACAGATATCAGTTGCAAGTATGATTACAGTCAACTACAGTATATAGTGCATCAGTGTATTCGGGCTAAGCGTTAAAGAAATAATTAACTATGGCAGTTAAATGTTCTACAAATCCAAAAAGCAACAAAAAGGGGAGACTATACCTCAGAAGCGCCGAAGGATACATGAGATGCCGGCTCGCGCAGAAGCAGGTCCTGTGGCACGCTCCGATCGAAGCTCCTGAACTGACGAAGTCCATTAGGAGGCAAGACGTGGATCGCCGGCCGGTAGGTCGCCGGGTCGAACGGGCGGACGCTCAAAGGTAAGAGCTCGGCCCCTGGGTCCATCTCGTGATCCAGGCGAGTCCCGCCCTGTGGAAGGTCGTCTGCCATGTCAGAAGTGATTAGAGAATGGCCGGGAAAATGAAAATAGGGCTAGAATGCGAAAAGTCAATGAAAAGTCAACCCCCGGGAGGGCGAAAAATGACCGGAAAAGCCGGGACGTGGAAAATGTATGGAAGTCAAGAAAAACTTGGGGGAAACAAACCCCAAGAGGAGGAAATGGCAAAGGAAGCACCGAAACGAAGTTTCGATCGGATGAAAATGTTCGAAACGCGAAGATAATCGCGAATCCAACGACGAAACGGGCGTGAAACGCAAGAAAATCGAGGAATAAAGAAGGGGAAAATGCTGTAGAAAGAGAGAGGAGGGAATTTCAGCTAGAGGGAATGAAAACAATAGGGTTTGGAACCCTATTTTAAAACACCCGAGGCGAAAAGTCAAAATTGCCCCGATTCAGGCACTTTTGGCCAGTCGGTTACATTTTTGGCCGGCCGGCCAAATGTTTGGCCGGTGAAGTTTTTTGTTGGCCGGTGGCCTCCCCATGTGGCCGGTGAGCCTCCTACAACCTTGTTTGGGTCAGATCTGTAGTTTGGGGCCTTCATTGCTCAAGATAGTGCAAGAACAGTGCATTTCCGAAGCTCAACCGGCCTTCGTTTTGTCCTCGGACCGTGTCTTCTGTGCGGGGCACTCAAATTCGTGCAAGGTATATCCTTTCCGTATCCTCTACAAGATTCAAAAGTTGTCCCATGTGCATTTCAATTCAATTACGCCGTTTAGCGCATCGCACTGTCTTGTGCACCGCAGTTCATTCGCGCTATTTTGCGCATCTCGTTGCATCTGGCATGCATTCATTGTTCGCGCTGTTTTGCGCACCTCACTCGCATTGTTTTGAGTAGCACGGTCTAGGAGACCTTAAATCCTCTGAAGGTGCAAGTCCTTCGGTGATTGTCGTGCCCGAACGACTTTTGGTAAGTTGCATTGTCATGCATTTCAAGCGACGTGCGCGATCGCGCATTCGAGATAAGGTGCATTGTTATGCATATCGAAAGATGTGCGTTATCACGCATCAACAATCATGTATCATCATGCATCGTCATTACAAAAAACAAAAACAAAACCCGCCCGGTCTGGCGAGACCTTAAACCCGCTCGGTTACATTGTCATGCATTTCAAACGACCCGCGTGGCTGCGCATTCGGGTTCATATGCATTAGACGTGTGTTGTTTCACACTTGCATCAACATGCATTGTCATGCATATCTTAAGCCGCACGTTGCTGCGCATTTCAAGTTCACTTGCATTGTTATGCATTTCCCAAGTAACATGGTCTAGGAGACCTTAAATCCTCGGAAGGTGCAAGACCTTCGATGCCTTGGTGCACACAGTTCATGCATTTTCATGCATCTTAAGCCGCGCGTCGTCGCGCATTAGAAAATTCAGGCATTTTCATGCATCTTAAGCCGCGTGTCATCGCGCATTAGAAAATTCAGGCATTTTCATGCATCTTAAGCCGCGTGTCGTCGCGCATTAGAAAATTCATGCTTTGTCAAGCATCTCGAGCCGCGCATTAGAAAACCCGTGCACCGTCTTGCATTTCAAAGCGACTTGCGTTGTCGCGCATTCCGTGCAGCATGCAAAATCATACATCATTTGCATTTTCAAAAACACAAAAAAAACATGCATATGCAATGCATTCATTGTAAATAGAGCATTGTCGTGTATATATGGTATATGTTGCATTGTCATGCATCATAGAAAATAGTGCATTTGTCATGCATTTCCACTGTAAATATTGCATTCCATTGCATATTTGTATATATTGCATTGTAGATTGCATGCATTCATTGCATCACCTTCCATCTATGGCTTGCGCCTTTCCTTGTTGAGCTTGGTCCGGTATGTGCCCATACTTTTCACGTCGAAACATAGTTCAGTAGACCGTTCTATGTTAGCCGCGGCTTGTATGCGTACATGCCTTTCCTAGGCGAGATTTGATTTGGCCCGCGTATCATATCCATTGCATCCAATCCATTCCATTGCATATTTGTAGATAGTGCATTGTAGTTTGCATGCATTCATTGCATCACCTTCCAGCTGTGGCTTGCGCCTTTCCTTGTTGAGCTTGGTCTGGTATGTGCCCATACTTTTCACGTCGAAACATAGTTCAGTAGACCGTTCTATGTTAGCCGCGGCTTGTATGCGTACATGCCTTTCCTAGGCAAGATACGGTTTGGCCCGCGTGCCATATCCATTGTATCCATTACATTGCATTGTAGATTGCATGCATTCACTGCACCACCTTCCATCTATGGCTCGCGCCTTTCCATGTTGAGCTTGGTCTGGTATGTGCCCATACTTCTCGTGTCAAAACATAGTTCAGTAGACTGTTCTATGTTAGCCGCGGCTTGTATGTGTACATGCCTTTCCTAGGCAAGATTTGGTTTGGCCCGCGTGCCTTACCCATTGCTATTTTCCCAGCATTTTCATTGTGTATATTACATTGTAGTGTAATTTTGCATCCAGCATTAGGATCATTGTCCCTTCCCCAGCGGGTCGTTTCCCCACTTATGTCATCCCTCCAATACTCGTTCTTGTGTCCGTCTACATTACTCATAGTTCAGTGGACCGTTCTATGGTAGACGGACTTGTTACCTCCATCAATCTATTTGACATATCTGTGGTTTTGAACCGCTCATGATTGGATCATGACTCGATTGCTTTGCATATAGTTTGCATTGTTTATACATAGTTTTGTATATATTGCATATCATTTTGCATTTATTTTGCATTGTCATGCATGTTGCTAATAACATCGTACGTGTTAAGTTGTTTTCTTTGCAGGCACGATATTGTATGTACGGTTCATTTGCGGCTGGTGGAACCAGATGAACCGGACAGGTATTGTATCCTCCGCGTGAGACGTATCGAGAATTGCTTAATTCTCTTACATCCTTTCTGCATTGTAGTGTAGTTTGGTGTATGCTAGCTTAAAATTGTTGCATGTGTGCTTCGTTACAACTTTCTTTGCATGATCATAAGTTATGCTCGGCTTCGTGCATTGTCTTGCATTTTGCCCCTGCCTTCGGGCGCATATTTTGTTTATCTTGCATGCTTTGTCTAAGTCTTCGGCCTTGTCAAAAATGGGTCATCTCTGGGCTTTGACATTCACTCCCGTCATTGTTATGACCTTCGAGTTCTGTCAAAGAGGGGCAACTGTAGACACCCCATTTTTGACCGTCCTCAAGACTTGGACGTCACCGTTGGAACACTCGGTGATCATCCATGTTTGTGTTCGTCTTGAGTTCCCGGAGGCCTTGGCAGTGCGCCTTGCCTCAGGATCTCTCGACTTGACTGTTTCGTGGTTGGTTTGGCACCAAACACTTGTGTTTTGCCTTTGAGGGGCAGAGAATGCCTTTTGAGGCATCCCACACACCACCGGCCATGGCTTGAGGCCACCGGCTGTCTTTTGTTGCCATCGGCCAAATGTTTGCCCGACCGGCACTATTTTTGGCCGACCGGCCATAAATTTTGGCCAAAATCACTTTTGGCTGGCCGACCACTGTTCATCTGCTTTTAGCAGATATTTTGTGCCAGCTGTGATGGCTGGCACCCACTCTGTTCCCCTCCATACACGTGTATGGAGGTATTTCCCTCTTGGATGGCTTGTTTTGGAAGCCTTACAAGAGGGAGTTGCCTATAAGAGGAGGGTTCTTCTCTTTGCATAAGGGTTAGACATTTTTTAGACAGCCTTTTTTTCAGGGTTTGAGTTCTAGGGTTAGGGTTTGGTTCATATCCTATCTCTATCTCTCTCTCTAGTGTGTGTTTTGTCTCATTTTTGCTCACAAACACCCACCATCACACCATCTCTTGGAGTTGAGGCTCTTGAAGGTTGTTTTTAGAGTTTTGGAGCTGGTTTCAACCCTAAGAAGTTGCTGGAGCTCCATTGTTGAAGAGGGTCTTCAAGGGTAAGAAGCTTGTCCTTTTATTCCCCATTTTTGCAAAGCTTTTCTACCTATCTTGCAACTGTTTTTTGGCTTTGCACATAACACATAAAAGTTCTGTTTTTAAGGCCTCTAAATAGTTTGTTAAGAGTGTTTTGTGGTTTGAGGTTGTTTGACCCCTCTTAAGCATTGTTTGGCCCTTGCTTTGTGCTATTTTGTGTAAGCTCCGGGACCATAGTGTTTGGGCCTCCTCACCACTGAAATCTTGAGGGATTTCAGAGGTGAGGATGGTGCCTTGAGGTCCTAGGAAGGAGAGGGCCACCCCCTCTCCTTGTTGTCCTTGAAAAGGACCATTTTTGCCTCTTGAGGAAGCACCATTCTTAAGTGTGTGTCGGCCATGCCTTAGCTGATTTTCATGCTTATTATGTCATAATATAGCATTGTTATATGTTGGTTTAGGTACACCATGCTTGCTTAGCATACATGCCTTGTAATGCCATGTTTAGGCCTTAACATGCCTTAGGTTGTAAGCCCTTGTTCTAGCATGTTTTAGGCCTAGCTTTGTGAAGCTTTAGTGCATATTTTTGTATGCTTTAGCTCTGTTTTAAATTGCTTGAGTCATACTTGCCATGTATTGCATAGCCCCTTTGCATTATTAGCTTGTAGGCTTTAAATATGTGAAGTATTGAGCACACATTGCTTGATTTATTTCAGTGGTTTGGAACCACTTCACATGCAATTTCAGTCCTTATAACATGCTCACGTGCTTGCCTTTCAATGCTTCTTTGATGCTTTAAAAGTTTGTGTTGTATGCTCCATGTTAAGCATATGTGCATGCCTCCATACTTAGACCATTTAGATGCTATCTAGGTGTGCCTTTGTCCCTGTTTTGGCATAATTTGGGACTGTTTTAATCCAACTTGGTCATTTGCTTCGTGTGTCACATGATCTTGGTTTAAGCCCCTTCGCTTGTCTTGGGTTCTTGGCTTTGCTTATCACATGCTATGCTTGTCTTGTTTGCTTGGTTTGGCACCTCTTATAACATGACTTCAGAGCTTTTCCATGCATGCTATACACCCATGTTTGCATTCTCTTAAGTGTGCTTGAGAGTCCCTCTTTGTGCTTAAGTGATGGCCTATTAACATGTGCATGTGTGTGTGTGTGTTAGTCCTTCATTTTGAGTACTTTGGCCACTGTTTAGGCTTGCTTGAGAGTTGCCTAATTTAGTTTAAGTCCATCCCTTTTGTTTGTTGCATGCACTCCTTGTATGTTGTAGCATATTGGTGAGTTGTTGCATGATTGAAATCACATGATTGAATGAAGTCACATGCTTGTTTGCATGCTTGAATACCTACATTAGCCTTGCACACTTGTTGGTTGCATTGTTTTATGCCTTGCATGCCTGGTATGCTTGTTTGCATTGCCATGTTGCATGCCTAGTTAACATGCTTAGGTTGCATTGCATTGGTATGCATGCTTTGCCTCTTGACTATCCATGATTGAGGTTGAGCTCCTCATTTGCTTGTTTTGGTTTGCATTGCATTTGATATCAAAATGCACACTTGGTTTCCTTGGGCCATCACGCATTGAAATGCGCGATTGGTGGTCCGAGAACCAAGGCCCACGTCCCTTTGAGTCATAAACATGATAAGGGATATGATTGGTGCATACATTGCTTGAAATGCATTGCCATGCCAAATATTGCCCTCTGCTGCTGTCAAACCAGATTCTGCAGGAATTTTTGTCCGGTCGGCTAAATATACAGTGCCGGCCGGCCATCTTTTTTGGCCGGTGGATTAAATTTATGGCCGGTGACCATTCTCTATGGCCGGTGGTGTTCTCCTCTAGCCGGTGGTGTTCCCTAGCATCCAGAGAGCAAACCCTGAGACTTTGGCAGTCCTCAGAGGAGCAGAGCAGGGAAAACAGAGGCATCTTGAGCATGGCAGGGGATTTCCGGGCGGAACCGAGCGCGCATGCATTGAGCCCTCTCCCCGAAGCTGCTGTTATTGCTTTCTTAGATTAATTAATTTGTTTAATTAATTTAATTATCTGTAATATTTAATTAGCTTGTAAGTTAGTTAAATTGTATTATTCTTTTGGTCCCTCCGAGCGAGGGTAAATTTGTAATAAGTGTGGGTGCGTGTGTGCATGTCTTCCAACCCCCACTTCTTTCTCCCTTTTATTTACCTGCTTATGATGGTAGACTAGGGCATATTCAAATTAGCATACAGTATGATAGCATGTTTGCATTCATTCATCTGTTTTGCATGCACCGGGCTCGGCGCATCATTCTAACTGCATCTGTATTTCAATTCCAAATTGAATACGTGTTAATTGTAGCATCTCACATGTCATCGTAGATTAGCCAAGCCTGTTCTAGTGACATTCTGTATGTGATGCATTAGCCATTTTTAACATGAACTAGGATCATGCATGATTACTAACTAGTTTCTGTTTTGGCACGGAGTACTAGGTAAGCTTTTTATGTTTTAGCATACCGCATGCGTGTGAGTGTTGCCATAACAGCATGGTTACCATGAGGCTAGTTGCTTATGTGATATAACTGCTTGAATGCCTGTGGATGGAGGTTGAATTACCTAAATTGGAATAACGCATTAAAACTGTGAGTTTTAAGCCCACTAGATAGTGGCAAAACCATCTTTTCTAAAAAGCCCACTTGAGGGTGGAAAAACCTACATTTTAGCCTACTTGCGAGTAGCAAACCATTTTCAAAATAAACATGAAATGTTTTGTTCCAATTTAGGCGATTTGGTCTATACTTGTTTGCTGTGCGCATAACATAGTAATTCTAGGCTAATAACCGGAATAAGAACACATAATGTTTTCAAAATTGGATGTCATGGTTAGTAGAGGCCGATCTTCAGATCGGGCGAAAGGGGGTGCTCATAGCTGACCTTCCCCGATCGTACCCAAGTTCCCGAGCCGAGTCAACTTTGGTGATGACGGACACGTGGCCTTTGGCACCGAGTTAGGGTTTCCTAAATTCCCCCATTAAAAAATATTTAGGTGGCGACTCTGTATCTGGCAAAGCAGTCCATGTTTGGCACTTCTTTCAAAAAATCTGTTTTCTCAAAACAATTTGCCGGATTTGGACTCTTTGGTTCGGATTTAGAACCGTGACAATTTGAGTCTGAACTGTAGTAGACCCACAAAAGAACAAGACGGGACTCACCCTCCCGGGGTGTTCGGGGACGTCTACAGTTTCTGGCGACTCTGCTAGGGAGTTAGAGAGTTTGACTCGAACTCGTGATATCCTGTTTTGATTTCATTTATGTGTCTCTTTGCATTGCATGTGCATTGGTGCGCCTAGGATACCGTGTTTGCCATCCGCCATTCCTGAACGGTTTGCCGGAGGCTTGTCTTGTCAAGGCATGACCATAAGGCTGGCCGGTTATGGGCTCTGACGGCATGGGAACACAAACTCCGGTTTTACCGGGGCACCCTCTTCGACCATTCGACCTAGTGCATATTCGGAATCCATAGTGACCATTCCAAACTAGGACAGGCTGCTTACCCGATATAGGTTGTTTGAAACCGCTGCGTGCGTAGTGAAACCCTAGCTCCTGACAAAATAGGACAGGGAAACCTTACCCCAACATAGGGGTGTTTTGGCTCTTTTACTTGCTATGTGCTTTTAGAGTGTATCTCTACAGGAACGCGCATATCAGTTTGCAAGTTTGAATATCAGGCCTGAGGGCACCAGTATCAGTATTTGTGAGAATCAGTTATATCTGTGGGTGTCCGATTCAGTATTTTGGGGTAGTAATGCAGTGAATCTGGGGAACAGTGATTGTAGTAGAGTACAGTTGTTCAGCTACACCTGTGTTTGATCCGTTTGGGCTGAAAAGCTGTTTGTTTTCCCTTTCAGTTCAGAGAGTTGATCTAGAATAATTAGTGTTCCCCCTTTGCCGAGGCAAGACTTACGATGACACAGAATTCAGAGGAGATCGTGGTTATGACAGCCGCGTTAGATCAAGGAATCACTCTGCAAAGTGAGACCAATGTTGATATGCCGCATCCACCCAGGTTGCCTGTTGCGCACCCGGTCTGGGCCCCCCAGTTATATCAGGCTCGCGAACCCACCACATTCGAGCTAATGGGGATGATAGGGGATCTCCAGAGGTCCGTGGCGGATCTCGCCTACGGAATGTCAGCTTCGCCACCAGCCGCACCTTATGCCGAGAGTTTTGTACCCCAGGTGCCCCCGTTGTTGGGACGGATTGTGATTGAACTTAGCCAACCGGAGATGGCCTCCAACTATGGCAATGATGTATCAACATCAACCCAAACCCTCGATCAGGCTGAGGCCAGAGGTAAGGACAAAATGAAGGCAGATGCCGATCCCATCGAACAACTGCTGTGGGCAGTCGAGGCTTTGAAAGCCTGGGGGATGAACAGGCAACAGATATCTGCAGTTGTGACAAAAGCTGTGGAGGATGCTTTCCCCACTCCACCTGAGGGTAGTTCAAGTCAGCCAGAAAGCCGGGATAGGCCCCGTCATGCCAGAACAGTTCCTTCCGCTCCTAACCTTGCACCCTGGAAGGATCAGAAATCCAAGGCCGCACTTGCCGACCCGTTCGCTAGTGCGTCTAGCAAGAGTACTCAGGCTTCAAAGTACCTGCCCCGAGGGCGCAGGGTCTTCCATGATCTCTACATGCCGTTGTCAAAGGCACTTCAAATCCTTGCCGAGAGAGGGCATCTTAAACCCTTGGAGCCTCGGCCTCTCCCGAAGAATCTCCCTACTACACATGATGCTGCTTTGTACTACGCGTACCACCAGCAAACCGGTCATGCTACCGATAATTGCTTCCGCCTCCGTCATGAGGTACAGGATTTGATTGACAACGAGGTTATCCTCCCGCCCACCTCAGCCAAGTCCGTTACTACCCAGTTATTGGATTTTGAGGACATTGATACTGCGAGTATGTAATCAGAGAGTGAACCACCTGCGGGCGGCGCTTGGTATATTTTGGATGTGGCATTTGGCACGCATTTTCGAGCATCTGTGAATGCTAGTTTTGTAAATTCTGGCTTGGGTGTCGAGTCAGTCTTTTGTTTTGTTTTGAGTCTGTCTCATTGTCTTGAGTCAGTCCTTTTGCTTACGAGTCAGTCTTGTTGTAGCGAGTCGGTTCTCTTGTATAGAATGTCAGGTGATTCCGGGGTTATTGCCTTGAACACCGTTTTGTTTTGTAATTACCCGTTTTGCCTTCTTTTGAGTTTGTCTCTGCTGTGGAGCCAGTTGCACCGGGGAAATTGGAATGAAAAAAGCTGCGGCTATCTTGTTTTCGTGCTTGCTTTCAGTTTGAGCTAGTTGTGCCAGAGGATGTGAATGGAACGACAATACATTTTACCTACTCTCTTGTGCCCTAAAAATCATTGTAATGACCTAAGTTTTTCAAAAAAAAAAAAACCTTTTTGAACACTGCGGTGATAAAAACGAAGAGGAAGGAATTCCTCGGGTTTTGCAAAACTTTAATCAATTTGAGAGAAAGATAGGCATGCTAAGCCTTTAATGAATGAAATCATGCCTGTCAGCGTGAGTACTGAGAAGGACCTTGGTTTGATCCAGACTGGTTCCACACTACCTTCAGCGCGAGCGATTTGTCGCTTTCTTAAAAACTTTCAAAAACAAACTGTTTTACGCGGTCCTGTGAAGACTTGTGTGGAATTGCTCCTGAGATTGTGCAGCCTAGGATCGCTATCAGCCTCAAGATTCAATCTATCTGCCTCGAATCTGGAATCCGTTCATAACGTTCGACGATCAACTGCCATGTAAGGCCCGTGTGGCCCAATTTGAAGCAGCCCTCGAACAAGAGGCACCAAAATCAGATCAAGAAGATCAGATCTCACCGGAAGAGGCTCGTGAAGCAACCGTGATGGATTCTTCTGCAAATCAACACAACAATCACTCTCCTGGATACAGAGGGCTTCGACTTCAAAACCATTTGGCATGGACTTGCTACACTTTTACCCTTTGAGAGGCTCGTTGGGCCGAAAACCCGGAAGGGCGACCCAGGCAAAAGTTAGAGCAAAAAAAAAAAAATACAAAAAAAAGAAAAATACAAAAATGTAAACAAAAAGATATATACAAAAAAAAAAACAAAAAAAAAAAAGAAAAAAATCAAAACACAAAAAAAGAAAAGAAGAAAAGCTCGCAAGGTCGAAAACCCGCATCGGGCGCCTTGGCAAAAGTTAGAGCCTAAAAAGTGAAGGTTAAAATACCCGAGTGTACCTTAACCGGAACTACGTAAGGCTTGATTCCGATGTTTGGGATACGTAGGCAACTTCATCCTGAAGTCCAGCCCCCAACGCTTTCATAGCGTCTCAGTCCATGTATTGGTTTTGATCACCTTTGCCTCCTCTGAATCCGATAGTTTGATTGTGACAACCGTGAACTACGTAGGCTTGATTCCCATGTTTGGGATACGTAGGCAACTTCATCCTGAAGTCCAGCCACCATTGCTCTTACAGTGACTGTGTCCATATATTGGTTCAGACCGTCTTCGTCTCCTCCATGTCCGAGAGTTCGATCATCGCTGACAAGGACTGGTTTTCAACATGCTACAGCATCATCCAAACAAGGGGCAACTTTCCGTTGCCATGCATTGCCATGAGTTGTCTTTAGTTGCCGTCCAAACCAGGGGTAACTTTCCATTGCCTTGTCCCCTTCAAGCCAGGGGCAATTTTCCATTGCCTCCAATCCGGGGTTGCGCATCTCGAGGGTAGGTTCCGTGCTCGTTTAGCATTAACTGTTTGCAAAAATAGTTTTTGAAATTTTTTTTTACTGAGGTTGACTAATTTCTCGAAAACTATTTCATTTTCCAAAACCGGACCTTTTTCTTGGACCCAAAAGGAAAATTCTCAGTGCTCACGGCCTGACTTGCATGATTTTCAAATCAAAAATTGAACAAGTATGTTGATCCGACTCTCATTTTGGTCAAAACTGTTTTAGAAAGAAGAAAACAAAAAATGGTCAAAGTGATGAACTAGGGGCACAGTTGAGTCAAGTATTCTGTCTTTCCCCAGCGGTCAACAGACTTGCCAGAAAGGCACCCTATTCGCCGGAAGAAACTTTCCCTATCCAGAACCTCGACTGGACGTCGCTGGAAGGAACGGCCGCGAGCTAATAGTGTTGGGCGTGAACCCACGACTTTCTATTCATTTATCAATCACCCTGGGGAGGGATGAAAAATGAGAGAATAAAGAATAGAGAGGTGTAAGTTGAGAGAAAAGCGAGCAAGAGGGTTTTGAGAAAAAAAAAAGAGCCTGAGAGCCGAGTGATGTGAGAATCACAAATCAGAAAGGGTAGGAAACATACCCGGAGGAACTGGCTCCTCGAGATCTGAGGTCTTTTGTTTTTATAAACACGTCCGTGTGTCGTGTCTTTCGTCTTGTTTACCTCAACTTTCGTTTTGAGTCTTTTCCGAGCGTGTCTCGTTGTGTCCAGGTCGTGCACCTTTTGTTTGGGTCTTTCTCGCTGTGTTCAGTTGTAGGCTCGATACCCCGGTTGAAAACCCTTCTTTATTTCAAAAAAAATCGTTTATGCTCAGAGTGTTGTGCCATTCTCTACATTCATGCGCAGCAAAAGAAGAAAAGGGAAAATTTGGGACATCTGAGTGTGTTTCAACTTCAACCGTTTCAGCCTTCGTGGTCCATCTTGGCAGATTGGGCTGTTTGTTCAGGGTTTGCTGTGTGCAGAATGAACCGAGTGCTGTGTTACAGGATGTATGCAGACTAATCCTCAATAGAGTATGGGCTGTGTGTTCAGATTAAGCAGTGGTTTGCTTGGGTTGTTTGCTATTGGCTGGTTGGTTATCTGATTATTACAGTGCAAGTGCTCAATTTTCAGACAACAGATCAATTTCACTTACATTGAGATATAGCATGATGTAATGCGATGCAATGCATGAGATATATAAATGTAACACTTTTTAGACAAAAGTTTGTTTCATTTCATCATCTTTTCAAGTACATAGTTTTAGAAACAAAAATCTGCCTACGGCAATACAAAGTACTCTAACTACCAACAAAAAGAAAAAGTACAGAAAAGAAAAAAAAAACAGCAAAAGTCTGTGTCAACATCAAGAGATCTCAGGCCTGGGAGTCTGTCCTAGTCCTCTTCCTGGACAAAGGTCCAGGAGAATCATCAAGAGCATCACTGTCTGAGCCCGAGCCCGAGCCGTCCCCAGTCTCCTCCTCAGATGACTCTGCCTCTGCCTCCGACTCATCGTCATCATCGTCTGGAACTAGAGCCCGCGAGCTACTCCCGACGTGAGTGCGCCCCGCCTTGGTGCGGGGGAATACTCTGCGCTCCTCATCTCTCCCTCGGACAGGAGCGGAAGGTCTACCTGGAGTACCGCCTACAGCGGGAATCTGGAAGGGAGGCTGAAAAACATGAAAAGGCAAATGCATCAGTATACTGTGAGCTGTGAATCAGTGCAGAATACAGTGTATGAGTACAGTGTGTGAACGCCGTGAGTAGTGAATCAGTGCAAAATGCAGTGTATGAGTATGGCGTATCAGATGCCAGTAAGGGCCGTATATCAAGTGTTGTATTATGCATCAGATTATGCCAAGCAGTTTATGTATGGTTTGAGACTGTGGTTAGAAGAACATACCGGAATACTGTAGAGGGCCAGGAGGTCGAAAGTCCGCTGTAACATCCCCATCAGGGAGGCGCTCAACTTCAATGACTGCCGGGTGTACTCGGAAGAAGCTGTAAAAATATCAGATGCATCAATATTCTGCGGAATGTCAAATAAACTGAAATAAAACGACTGTACAAGAATGCAGTAGTACATACCGGAGGCAAGTCGTGGAATCCGACCAGCTCAGGATCAGCCAGAGGAGGAGCGATGGGGATTTGATAAGTCGCCCCGCCTTGTCCTCTGTACGTCATCGTCGTGGGCAGTGCTGGCTAACTAGCCCCCTGCTCTCTTCGAGCTCCGCTCCCGCCACGGACCCGAGCCCTCGTCGATGTCCCTACCCCTGCGCCTGCCCTGGCTATCGGCACCGCAGGTCTCTCTCTCTCAGCTCGGCGGCCACCGCTCAGAGGCCGCATAAGGAAGGTCTGAATGAACTCCGTGTAGTCACCGATGCTCCTGTGGCATATCGCATCCCAACCGACTGTGTACTCGGTCATCTGCTCGAGAGTGTACCTCTCGGTCTCCCTCATGTCCTCAGGGGGAGGAGCTAGGACTATTTGCTCTGGTAGACCTAGGGTCTGGCACAAGAAGCGCTCACCTAGGTACCAAGCCCGACAAACTGGTCCCTCCAAGAGGACCCTGAACCGGGTAGTCTCTACCACGCCCGCGAATCACTCCCAAATCTCAGCCGGCAGTGGGGCCCAAGGCTGCCAGGTGATCTGAAAAATGAAATGCAATTCGTTATCTACTATCATTTACAATACAGTGAAAAGCGAAGCTTAAACAAACTCTAAAGACCGATCGTACTTCCGCGGCGGTAATGGTGTCAAAGTAGCGACGGAAGAAGATGAACGTCTCCCGTGGTGTCTGCACACACCTCACGTCGAAGCGTCGCGAGAACGGGACGACGAGAGGGGTCTCTACATCAGGAACTGGGGCCAGCCTAGGAAAGTAGGCGTAGACCCACAACTGTAGAGCAAATACCAATACGCCTATCAGACAAAGCAGAATGCAGAATAAAGCAGAAATAACAGAGCAGCGAGTTATGCAGTGTACAGTGTGGGCAGTGTACAGTCAGTGTAAAGAAGAGTATGTGTGTGCCGTGTGTATAGTATACAGCCAGTGTAAAGCAGACTACAGTGTGTGCAGTGTACAGAATACGGTACAGAGTACAAAAAGTAGAAATGTAAAGCAGAAAAAGGAAATATACCTCCCAAGCACGCCAGTAGCCCCCGAGCAACTGTCCGCTGCCACGGGAAGCTGAGCTCATATACCCATAGAGTGTGGCCAGAGCAGCGCCACCCCAGTCGTAGTCCAATATCCAGGTGACGTCTACAAGAGCGCTGAGCAAGCAGAGGGGCACGGTATTCGCCCGGTCGGCGAAAATAGTCGTCCCCAGCAGGAACATCAGAAAGCCGCGCGCGTACTGCTCCACAGCCTCCTGAGTCATTGGAGCCTCCTCCACCAAGGCGGGCTGGACCCTGAACTGCACCTCAAACCAGGAATATCGGACGAAGCCTGGACGGGCGAGAGGCGGCACCTCACCGAGCAGATATATCTGAGCAGCAGTCCACTCATCCATATCGGTATTGAAGGGGGTCGGATCACCCCTAGCCCGATGCCTGTGAGCATCGAGAAGTCGATGGGAGTCATCGTCATCTCCCCAGCAGCAGAAAGGTGGAACAAGTCGGTGGTGTCCCACCATCTCTCCACTAGAGCAGCAAGGAGAGGTCTGCATGAGGTAAGACAGGGGAGTCCCCTGCAGAATGCGCCGAAGTCGGCCTGGTCCACAATGTGACGAACGGCATCCGACAGCTCCGTATATCAATCTCTGGCAGCAACGATCCCATACCCGCGGACAGTATGGGAATCTCCCCGTTCAAAAGCAAATCGTGGCGAAGCAATATAAAGTATGCAGTTTTGAAGTGCATTCAGAATTGGTGACAAATACAGCGTGTGTGCACGTCTTCGAATTCCAACGAGTACCGGGTGCCGGTATGCTCACAGTGAACTACAACGTGTGATGTGTCAGCGTGTTTGGGTGGTTCAGTGTAGATACGGCAGGTGTGCACGTTTTTCAAGTTCAAACAGATATCGGGTACCGGTGTGCTCGTAGTGAACTACAGTGACTGATGTGTCAGTGTGTTTGAGTGGTTCAGGGCAAGTGCAGTGTGTGTGCGCGTGTTCAGTTTCAAACAGATATCAGTTGCAAGTATGATTACAGTCAACTACAGTATATAGTGCATCAGTGTATTCGGGCTAAGCGTTAAAGAAATAATTAACTATGGCAGTTAAATGTTCTACAAATGCAGAAAGCAACAAAGAGGGGAGACTATACCTCAGAAGCGCCGAAGGATACATGAGATGCCAGCTCGCGCAGAAGCAGGTCCTGTGGCACACTCCGGTCGAAGCTCCTGAACTGACGAAGTCCATTAGGAGGCAAGACGTGGATCGCTGGCCGGTAGGTCGCCGAGTCGAACGGGCGGACGCTCAAAGGTAAGAGCTCGGCCCTAGGGTCCATCTCGTGATCCAGGGGAGTCCCGCCCTGTGGAAGGTCGTCTGCCATGTCAGAAGTGATGAGAGAATGGCCGGGAAAATGAAAATAGGGCTAGAATGCGAAAAGTCAATGAAAAGTCAACCCCCGGGAGGGCGAAAAATGACCGGAAAAGCCGGGAAGTGGAAAATGTATGGAAGTCAAGAAAAACTTGGGGGAAACAAACCCCAAGAGGAGGAAATGGCAAAGGAAGCACCGAAACGAAGTTTCGATCGGATGAAAATGTTCGAAACGCGAAGATAATCGCGAATCCAACGACGAAACGAGCGTGAAACGCAAGAAAATTGAGGAATAAAGAAGGGGAAAATGCTCTAGAAAGAGAGATGAGGGAATTTCAGCTAGAGGGAATGAAAAGAATAGGGTTTGGAACCCTATTTTAAAACACCCGAGGCGAAAAGTCAAAATTGCCCCGATTCAGGCACTTTTGGCCGGTCGGCTACATTTTTGGCCGGCCGGCCAAATGTTTGGCCGGTGAAGTTTTTTGTTGGCCGGTGGCCTCCCCATGTGGCCGGTGAGCCTCCTACAACCTTGTTTGGGTCAGATCTGTAGTTTGGGGCCTTCATTGCTCAAGATAGTGCAAGAATAGTGCATTTCCGAAGCTCAACCGGCCTTCGTTTTGACCTCAGACCGTGTCTGCTGTGCGGGGCACTTAAATTCGTGCAAGGTATATCCTTTCCGTATCCTCTACAAGATTCAAAAGTTGTCCCATGTGCATTTCAATTCAATTACGCCGTTTAGCGCATCGCACTGTCTTGTGCACCGCAGTTCATTCGCGCTATTTTGCGCATCTCGTTGCATCTGGCATGCATTCATTGTTCGCGCTGTTTTGCGCACCTCACTCGCATTGTTTTGAGTAGCACGGTCTAGGAGACCTTAAATCCTCTGAAGGTGCAAGTCCTTCGGTGATTGTCGTGCCCGAACGACTTTTGGTAAGTTGCATTGTCATGCATTTCAAGCGACGTGCGCGATCGCGCATTCGAGATAAGGTGCATTGTTATGCATATCGAAAGACGTGCGTTATCACGCATCAACAATCATGTATCATCATGCATCGTCATTACAAAAAACAAAAACAAAACCCGCCCGGTCTGGCGAGACCTTAAACCCGCTCGGTTACATTGTCATGCATTTCAAACGACCCGCGTGGCTGCGCATTCGGGTTCATATGCATTAGACGTGTGTTGTTTCACACTTGCATCAACATGCATTGTCATGCATATCTTAAGCCACACGTTGCTGCGCATTTCAAGTTCACTTGCATTGTTATGCATTTCCCAAGTAACATGGTCTAGGAGACCTTAAATCCTCGGAAGGTGCAAGACCTTCGATGCCTTGGTGCACACAGTTCATGCATTTTCATGCATCTTAAGCCGCGCGTCGTCGCGCATTAGAAAATTCAGGCATTTTCATGCATCTTAAGCCGCGTGTCATCGCGCATTAGAAAATTCAGGCATTTTCATGCATCTTAAGCCGCGTGTCGTCGCGCATTAGAAAATTCATGCTTTGTCAAGCATCTTGAGCCGCGCATTAGAAAACCCGTGCACCGTCTTGCATTTCAAAGCGACTTGCGTTGTCGCGCATTCCGTGCAGCATGCAAAATCATACATCATTTGCATTTTCAAAAACACAAAAAAAACATGCATATGCAATGCATTCATTGTAAATAGAGCATTGTCGTGTATATATGGTATATGTTGCATTGTCATGCATCATAGAAAATAGTGCATTTGTCATGCATTTCCACTGTAAATATTGCATTCCATTGCATATTTGTATATATTGCATTGTAGATTGCATGCATTCATTGCATCACCTTCCATCTATGGCTTGCGCCTTTCCTTGTTGAGCTTGGTCCGGTATGTGCCCATACTTTTCACGTCGAAACATAGTTCAGTAGACCGTTCTATGTTAGCCGCGGCTTGTATGCGTACATGCCTTTCCTAGGCGAGATTTGATTTGGCCCGTGTATCATATCCATTGCATCCTATCCACTCCATTGCATATTTGTAGATAGTGCATTGTAGTTTGCATGCATTCATTGCATCACCTTCCATCTGTGGCTTGCGCCTTTCCTTGTTGAGCTTGGTCTGGTATGTGCCCATACTTTTCACATCGAAACATAGTTCAGTAGACCGTTCTATGTTAGCCGCGGCTTGTATGCGTACATGCCTTTCCTAGGCAAGATACGGTTTGGCCCGCGTGCCATATCCATTTATCCATTACATTGCATTGTAGATTGCATGCATTCACTGCACCACCTTCCATCTATGGCTCGCGCCTTTCCATGTTGAGCTTGGTCTGGTATGTGCCCATACTTCTCGTGTCAAAGCATAGTTCAGTAGACCGTTCTATGTTAGCCGCGGCTTGTATGTGTACATGCCTTTCCTAGGTAAGATTTGGTTTGGCCCGCGTGCCTTACCCATTGCCATTTTCCCAGCATTTTCATTGTGTATATTACATTGCAGTGTAATTTTGCATCCAGCATTAGGATCATTGTCCCTTCCCCAGCGGGTCGTTTCCCCACTTATGTCATCTCCCCAATACTCGTTCTTTTGTCCGTCTACATTACTCATAGTTTAGTGGACCATTCTATGGTAGACGGACTTGTTACCTCCATCAATCTATTTGACATATCTGTGGTTTTGAACCGCTCATGATTGGATCATGACTCGATTGCTTTGCATATAGTTTGCATTGTTTATACATAGTTTTGTATATATTGCATATCATTTTGCATTTATTTTGCATGGTCATGCATGTTGCTAATAACATCGTACGTGTTAAGTTGTTTTCTTTGCAGGCACGATATTGTATGTACGGTTCATTTGCGGCTGGTGGAACCAGACGAACCGGACAGGTATTGTATCCTCCGCGTGAGACGTATCGAGAATTGCATAATTCTCTTACATCCTTTCTGCATTGTAGTGTAGTTTGGTGTATGCTAGCTTAAAACTGTTGCATGTGTGCTTCGTTACAGCTTTCTTTGCATGATCATAAGTTATTCTCGGCTTCGTGCATTGTCTTGCATTTTGCCCCTGCCTTCGGGCGCATATCGTGTTTGTCTTGCATGCTTTGTCTAAGTCTTCGGCCTTGTCAAAAATGGGTCGTCTCTGGGCTTTGACATTCACTCCCGTCATTGTTATGACCTTTGAGTTCTGTCAAAGAGGGGCAACTGTAGACACCCCATTTTTGACCGTCCTCAATACTTGGACGTCACCATTGGAACACTTGGTGATCATCCATGTTTGTGTTCGTCTTGAGTTCCCGGAGGCCTTGGCAGCGCGCCTTGCCTCAGGATCTCTCGACTCGACTGTTTCATGGTTGGTTTGGCACCAAACACTTGTGTTTTGCCTTTGAGGGGCAGAGAATGCCTTTTGAGGCATCCCCACACACCACCGGCCATGGCTTGAGGCCACCGGCTGTCTTTTGTTGCCATCGGCCAAATGTTTGGCCGACCGGCACTATTTTTGGCCGACCGGCCATAAATTTTGGCCAAAATCAGTTTTGGCTGGCCGACCACTGTTCATCTGCTTTTAGCAGATATTTTGTGCCAGCTGTGATAGCTGGCACCCACTCTGTTCGCCTCCATACACATGTATGGAGGGATTTCCCTCTTGGATGGCTTGTTTTGGAAGCCTTACAAGAGGGAGTTGCCTATAAGAGGAGGGTTCTTCTCTTCGAATAAGGGTTAGACATTTTTTAGACAGCCTTTTTTTTAGGGTTTGAGTTCTAGGGTTAGGGTTTGGTTCATATCCTATCTCTATCTCTCTCTCTAGTGTGTGTTTTGTCTCATTTTTGCTCACAAACACCCACCATCACACCATCTCTTGGAGCTGAGGCTCTTGAAGGTTGTTTTTAGAGTTTTGGAGCTGGTTTCAACCCTAAGAAGTTGCTAGAGCTCCATTGTTGAAGAGGGTCTTCAAGGGTAAGAAGCTTGTCCTTTTATTCCCCATTTTTGCAAAGCTTTTCTACCTATCTTGCAACTGTTTTTTGGCTTTGCACATAACACATAAAAGTTCTATTTTTAAGGCCTCTAAATAGTTTGTTAAGAGTGTTTTGTGGTTTGAGGTTGTTTGACCCCTCTTAAGCCTTGTTTGGCCCTTGCTTTGTGCTATTTTGTGTAAACTCCGGGACCATAGTGTTTGGGCCTCTTCACCACTAAAATCTTGAGGGATTTCAAAGGTGAGGATGGTGCCTTGAAGTCCTAGGAAGGAGAGGGCCACCCCCTCTCCTTGTTGTCCTTGGAAAGGACCATTTTTGCCTCTTGAGGAAGCACCATGCTTAAGTGTGTGTCGGCCATGCCTTAGCTGATTTTCATGCTTATTATGTCATAATATAGCATTGTTATATGTTGGTTTAGGTACACCATGCTTGCTTAGCATACATGCCTTGTAATGCCATGTTTAGGCCTTAACATGCCTTAGGTTGTAAGCCCTTGTTCTAGCATGTTTTAGGCCTAGCTTTGTGAAGCTTTAGTGCATGTTTTTGTATGCTTTAGCTCTGTTTTAAATTGCTTGAGTCATACTTGCCATGTATTGCATAGCCCCTTTGCATTATTAGCCTGTAGGCTTTAAATATGTGAAGTATTGAGCATGCATTGCTTGATTTATTTCAGTGGTTTGGAACCACTTAACATGCAATTTCAGTCCTTATAACATGCTTACATGCTTGCCTTTCAATGCTTCTTTGATGCTTTAAAAGTTTGTGTGGTATGCTCCATGTTAAGCATATGTGCATGCCTCCATACTTAGACCATTTAGATGCTATCTAGGTGTGCCTTTGTCCCTGTTTTGGCATAATTTGGGACTATTTTAATCCAACTTGGTCATTTGCTTCATGTGTCACATGATCTTGGTTTAAGCCCCTTGGCTTGTCTTGGGTTCTTGGCTTTGCTTATCACATGCTATGCTTGTCTTGTTTGCTTGGTTTGGCACCTCTTATAACATGACTTCAGAGCTTTTCCATGCATGCTATACACCCATGTTTGCATTCTCTTAAGTGTGCTTGAGAGTCCCTCTTTGTGCTTAAGTGATGGCCTATTAACATGTGCATGTGTGTGTGTGTTAGTCCTTCATTTTGAGTACTTTGGCCACTGTTTAGGCTTGCTTGTGAGTTGCCTAATTTAGTTTAAGTCCATCCCTTTTGTTTGTTGCATGCACTCCTTGTATGTTGTAGCATATTGGTGAGTTGTTGCATGATTGAAATCACATGATTGAATGAAGTCACATGCTTGTTTGCATGCTTGAATACCTACATTAGCCTTGCACACTTGTTGGTTGCATTGTTTTATGCCTTGCATGCCTGGTATGCTTGTTTGCATTGCCATGTTGCATGCCTAGTTAACATGCTTAGGTTGCATTGCATTGGTATGCATGCTTTGCCTCTTGACTATCCATGATTGAGGTTGAGCTCCTCATTTGCTTGTTTTGGTTTGCATTGCATTTGATATCAAAATGCACACTTGGTTTCCTTGGGCCATCACGCATTGAAATGCACGATTGGTGGTCCGAGAACCAAGGCCCACGTCCCTTTGAGTCATAAACATGATAAGGGATATGATTGGTGCATACATTACTTGAAATGCATTGCCATGCCAAATATTGCCCTCTGCTGCTGTCAAACCAGATTCTGCAGGAATTTTTGTCCGGTCGGCTAAATACAGTGCCAGCCGGCCATCTTTTTTGGCCGGTGGATTAAATTTATGGCCGGTGACCATTCTCTATGGCCGGTGGTGTTCTCCTCCAGCCGGTGGTGTTCCCTAGCATCCAGAGAGCAAACCCTGAGACTTTGGCAGTCCTCAGAGGAGCAGAGCAGGGAAAACAGAGGCATCTTGAGCATGGCAGTGGATTTTCGGGCGGAACCGAGCGCGCATGCATTGAGCCCTCTCCCCGAAGCTGCTGTTATTGCTTTCTTAGATTAATTAATTTGTTTAATTAATTTAATTATCTGTAATATTTAATTAGCTTGTAAGTTAGTTAAATTGTATTATTCTTTTGGTCCCTCCGAGCGAGGGTAAATTTGTAATAAGTGTGGGTGCATGTGTGCATGTCTTCCAACCCCCACTTCTTTCTCCCTTTTATTTACCTACTTATGATGGTAGACTAGGGCATATTCAAATTAGCATACAGTATGATAGTATGTTTGCATTCATTCATCTGTTTTGCATGCACCGGGCTCAGCGCATCATTCTAACTGCATCTGTATTTCAATTCCAAATTGAATACGTGTTAATTGTAGCATCTCACATGTCATCGTAGATTAGCCGAGCCTATTCTAGTGACATTCTATATGTGATGCATTAGCCATTTTAAACATGAACTAGGATCATGCATGATTACTAACTAGTTTCTGTTTTGGCACGGAGTACTAGGTAAGCTTTTTATGCTTTAGCATACCGCATGCGTGTGAGTGTTGCCATAACAGCATGGTTACCATGAGGCTAGTTGCTTATGTGATATAACTGCTTGAATGCCTGTGGATGGAGGTTGAATTACCTAAATTGGAATAACGCATTAAAACTGTGAGTTTTAAGCCCACTAGATAGTGGCAAAACCATCTTTTCTAAAAAGCCCACTTGAGGGTGGCAAAACCTACATTTTAGCCTACTTGCGAGTAGCAAACCATTTTCAAAATAAACATGAAATGTTTTGTTCCAATTTAGGCGATTTGGTCTATACTTGTTTTCTATGCGCATAACATAGTAATTCTAGGCTAATAACCGGAATAAGAACACATAACGTTTTCAAAATTGGATGTCATGGTTAGTAGAGGCCGATCTTCGGATCGGGCGAGAGGCGGTGCTCATAGCTGACCTTCCCCGATCGTACCCAAGTTCCCGAGCCGAGGCAACTTTGGTGATGACGGACACGTGGCCTTTGGCACCGAGTCAGGGTTTCCTAAATTCCCCCATTAAAAAATATTTAGGTGGCGACTCTGTATCTGGCAAAGCTGTCCATGTTTGGCACTTCTTTCAAAAAATCTGTTTTCTCAAAACGATTTGCCGGATTTGGACTCTTTGGTTCAGATTTAGAACCGTGACAATTTGAGTCCGAACTGTAGTAGACCCACAAAAGAACAAGACGGGACTCACCATCCCGGGGCGTTCGGGGATGTCTACACTTCTCCAGGGTTACTAGTGTACATACTGAATTTACTGACAGCATAAGCTATATCAAGATGCGTGCAATTCATTAGGTACATTAGGCTTCCAATGATTTGGGAGTATTTTAACTGAGACACCATATCTCCTTTATTTTTCGATAAATAAAAACCGACGTCTACGGGTGTTCTTGCTACATTCACATCATCGTTGATATATTTACCAAGAATTTTCTCAATATAATGAGATTATGATAATGCATATCCATCAGTTGTTTTAGTAATTTTCATTCCTAATATAACTTCTTTTACTCCCATATCTTTCATATCAAATCTTTTGTTCAACATTTGCTTGGTTGATTTGATCATGTTTTGACTGCTTCCAATGATAAGCATGTCATCCATATAAAGACAAACGATGGCATAACCTTTGTCAGTGTTTTTAGCATAGACACCTTTGTCACATTCGTTTATCTTAAACCCATTAGTATGCATAGAGTGATCAAATTTTTCATGCCATTGCTTAGGAGCTTGTTTTAATCCATAAAGAGATTTTACAAGCCGAAAAACTTTCTTTTCTTGCCCTGGCACTATAACCCCTTCGGGTTGCTCCATATAGATCTCTTCTTTTAGATCACCATTTAAGAAAGCTGTCTTAACATCCATTTGATATATCTCTAAATCATACAACGCTACTATAGAAATGAGGATGCAGATGGCTGTTATGTGTGCTGATTTCTAACCACACTGTCAAACAGGTACCCAACTGGAGAGCACCGGCAAAATAGATCTCGCCCGAACAACCTGTCATAGAAAGATAAGACTCTGGCGGTGGTTCGTCCACCCGGGGGTACTTCGACGATCAAGTCAGTACTCAATTATCTCTCAAAGATAGAAAATAGTGCTTAATTCACTAGCCAGAATACAAAAAATGTATCTTAGACCCACGATGGTGGCTTACTCTTACAGCCAGCACTAACCTGATCCCTTTAGAAGCCTAGCTTCAATGGACTCTGGCTCAATGCTTATCCTGGACTCCCAGCCAGATAGAGATAAGCTCCCTAAGAGCCTTATCTTTATCCAAACTGAGGTCCTCCCCAGTTCTAGGACTCCTGTCCCTTATCCGCTTATTTCGGATTCCGGTATCTCCGTAGATAACCTTGACCTAGCTGAGATCACCTCGGCGCCACGACCAAGACAAGTGACACCTTAACTAGCACTTCAGTGGCACCTTGGCCACGTGTTGTTATTCACAAAAATATGCCCCCACAATTGCCCCCTAGGTTCTATTACCTCGGCATCCTGAGGTGATAGAACCTACATCGTTTGTCCACATATCACGTCGGCTAAGACTTGCTCCATCCTTCATTACCAAGGTCATCACACGTCGGCTCAAGACTACAGTCTGCTTTATCAATGCCTAAGAACCAAGAGCCAAGTTTTTTCAAGTGCTTTAACCGAGATCATCCCTCTAGTCGAGGTTCTAGCCCTATTAAATCAAGAACTCCAAGAGTTCTATCTGCGCATGAGCTGTCACTCATAGTTTTTCAACAGTTTCCGCCACGCGTCTTTTCCTAATTGATCTGTACTTAACATGCGCCATCAGGTCGCGTCGTTTCTGCGCATGCCACCTGACAGGCACGTCGTCCAAGGCGCATTCATTATGATTTTGCTGTCTTTTTGTGTTTTAACAAAAACACTTTCCTTTTTCCGTCTTTTCACTTCACGCTTTCTAATTTATCTCAAGCTTTCTCTCTCTAAAACTTCTCTTCCAAAAAATCGCCATTGTTTTAAGCTTTTCAAGCTCTGTAACTATTTCCGTTCTTCCCCTCCGGCGAGGCATTCACCGTTTTGCTCCACGCACCACCATCGTCTAACTTCGACGTTCCTCACACCGGCGTTATTCTCTTTGGTAAGTCACCATTCCCCCTATTTTTAGTTTTTTGTTTTACTTTAAACTTTGTTACGGTTGTATGCTACCATTGTGAATCCATTTACGTTCTTGAATCTTCATCTGTGTTTTAAATTTCATCATGTTTGTTTGTGATTTTGCTTCTATCCAATCTCTTTCTAGGTGTGTGTATACACATACTACTCACACACTTGTTATTTTGCCACTGTACTTGGCTTTGCACATTTGCACACACTTTGTACAATGTTCTTGAATTTCTATTGGTTTTCTTCAGTCTGAATTCATTTCTAGATTCTTGCCTTTGATTGCGTAGATTTAGGTTTGGGTTTTGATCTTAGAACTCTGTTCCTTAGGAAAACCGAACCAAAAACTCCTTTAGATTCTCAGAAGCCTTTATAGCAGTGTTCTTTAAGGTTCAGCCGAGGTCCTTTAAACGCTCACAAACCACTTTCTTTTGAAATCCTGCACCCTCCCTCTTTAGCTGACATCATGGGTATGTTCAGGTGGAGGGTAGACACCCCGGGCAAACTAGAGTACTTTAGGATAGAGTTCTCCATCCCAGTCGATGTTCACCTTAGGCTGGCAGGGGAGGAGGACTCCATCATGCCTGATGGGGACTCTATGCCTTTCCATGTAGTGGCCTTCATAGAGTGTGGACTAAGGTTCCCTTTCAATATCTTTTTCCGTCAAGTCCTTCATTATTACAAACTTAACCCAATGCAGCTGGCCATCAACTCTTACAGAGTCATTAACAGTATAATTGCCCTAGCTAGCTGAGAAAACGCTAGGATAACACTAGCTGACATCCAATACTGTTATACCATGTGTGGCCTAAAATCCGAAAAAAGGCTACATCTATTACCTCAAGCCAAGATCCACTGAGTACAAACTCATAGCCGACCTACCAGACTCTAACAAAGGTGTTGGAGATGATTATTTTATCGTCTCGGGCAACTAGGAGTTCCCACCTGATGACAACCTCCACCTCTATCCTTTAAGCCGAACAATGTTCAAAGAGGGTAATGGTAAGAACCAAGTGTCACTTTATATGTTCTTAAGTCTTTATTACTTTATTCATCTATAAGCTCTAGTGTCTGTTTTTTTTTTTTTACTTGCAGTTCTTCTTCAGCCACCAAAAGACTTCCGCAAAACCTTCTATCCCAGCAAGGACTTCAAGAAGCTACTGGGCCTGCCAGTTGACCAATGGGAATCCCCTCTGCTACTCAACTATATTCCGACCTACAAATCGGTGCGACCCGACGTCCCCAAGAAAAGCAAGTCTTCACCCTCAGCAACAACTCCCCCTAACACTTCATCACCACGGCCTGACCAAGCCTCAACCTCTGATCCACTAGAGCAGCCATCAACATCTGCTCCCTAACTAATTCCTTCAGCCCAACGCCAACACTGATGCCAACGCCGAGCTTCACTCGTCGCTCCTGCAGGCAGAACTCGTAGCCGAAAATGCCAATCCTCTGAAGCGTCAACCTACGATCCGATAAACCCACCAATTGCGCTGCCAGCAATCCACTTCGAGACCAAGGTTACTGTTGCAGCCACTGCCGACGAGATAGGGCGCAAACCAGCAGTTGTTGAAGACCCCCTTGCCAACATCCCCGAGGTGGTGGCAGTTCAATCCTCCTCCTCTCCTTCCCAACCAACCCCAAAACCAAAACGAATGAAGAAGGCCAAGGCAAAGGCCACAGTGACTCAGATCGATTATGAGGACATTATGCCCATTTCGAAGCTAGCTGAGGCTGAGAAAAGTGCCCATTCCGTCAAAAAACGTCGAGCCGAGGACCCAGCATCGAAGGCCTCACTGGCCAAAAAGCCAAGGTCCGACCACCAAGAAGGCATCAGCTATTCCTAAGGCATGTCTAGGTGCCTGAGATCATGCTCGACGACAGACCTTTTACTGCTAGCGACAGTGCTACGAACCTTGAGGTCGACGTGGCCTTGTCCACAGCAGTTCTTCTACTTGAGGACATGAACCGTATGGCCGAGTTCCATGAGTATGAAAATTTTGCTCATATGATGCAACACTCAGTTTTGGTAATCCTTTACTACTTATGTTTTCATAGTTCTTTATATACTTAGACAAAATCTTACTAATCCGTTTTGCTCCTTGCAGGCTATTCAGCATGCCCATTCGTATGCTGTGAAAACTGAGATGATAAGGAAGAAGTTGGCTAAGAAGACCAAGGAAGCAGCCAAATTCCTCTCCTCACTCAATAAGGCCAAGGCCAGCAATCGCGCTCTAATGGACCAGGCCAAGGATGTCAAAATTGCTCAAAGTCTAGCCGATGAAAAGGCCAAGACGACAAAAGATGAAGCCGAGGCAGCAAGGGCCAACCTCGAAGCTGCCAATGCCAAAATGGCTGACATGGAGGCCAAGCTTCAGGAGGCTTTTGCAAATAAAAAGGCCGAGGTAAAGGCGGCCGACGAAAAACCCTTTAAGAGAGGCAGGCTGTCGTTCGTGACCAATACAAGCAACAAGTCAACTTGGCTTGTAACCGAGGTTACTACCTCAGTTGGACGGTGGCCCTCAACAAGTTGGTTGTTCCCATGGATTTTGATCTTCAAGATATTAGTGAGCTTGAAGTGCCTTTCCCACCAGAGCCCAAAGACTCCGACGATAAAGCTAAAGATGATAAGGCTGGCAATGGTGAGGCCGACGAAGAGGAAGGAGAGGCTGCCACTGATCCCAAGTCTCCTACCCTCAACTAGCAAATAGACTTAACTCAAGATGAGGAGGATGACTTGGTTTCCAAGGGTGTCTCTTCCAATCCAGCTACTTATGAGGCCGAGATCCAGTGCGCTGAGAAAAGTCTGGATCAGACTCTACTGGAGATTGACGCCGAGATAGTGGCCGACAAGAGTTCAACATTCCCAGCTGGTCAAGCCAATCCTAGCACTTAGAATACTTCTTCTTTTCCTTGTATTCTTCCTTTGTTTGTATTTTTGCTTTACCTGGACAATGTTTTAGTTTCACATTTGGCCAATGTGCCGCTCTTTGTAATCTGAACAAGTAATCTTTTGTGAATGCAAGTTTTATATTTTCTTCTAAGTGTTGAATGAATGCCCTCTTTTCTTCTATGTATGTTTACCATTCCATACTTAGAATAACTTTGCATATCTTCAAAGTAGACCTTTATCTGTATAACCTTTTCAGAGTATAATACCTCGGACATAACCTCTTAATTGTTTATCTTGGCCTTGGCTTAACACTTGAAAACATAAAAATATTTTCACAAGTGTTGTTTTAAACTTGCCACTTCACTCTTACTTATTAAGACTTTTGTTTTCTATACTCCCCAAGTTGGGCAACCTGGTCATCTCGGTGTACTTCTTGCAATATTACCTCAGTTTAACTTCAGCTTGTAAATTTGTCTGAAAATTTCAACAAGTGTTAAGCCATTTGTGGCTTGTAAATTTTGCTATAGAATTCAACTCCTAAGCACTTTAAACTTTATTTATCATTCTCTAGCTCTCTGCCTCCTAATGTGAACTTAAGTTTCACTTATGTTCACATTAAGCATGTGCTTATGATCTTGTTGCCGAAGTTAGATTCAAACAATGACTAGCCAAGGTTCTCAACCTTGGTTTTCCTGTTAATCTTTTACTGAAAGGCACTTAGTTCCAATCTGAGTTTGATCACGCCGACATGGCAAACCTAGTTTAATCTAACTTAGTTCAACTCTATTATATGCAAGTATCATTTTAACTCTGCCATATAATGAGTCTAAGTTATTCGTCATGTTTCACTTAGAAACATCGCCAACTTAGTTCAACTCTATTATATGCAAGTATAATTCAACTCTGTCATATAATAAGTCTAAGTTATTCGTCATGTTTCAACTCTATTATATGCAAGTATAATTCAACTCTGCTATATAATAAGTCTAAGTTATTTGTCATGTTTCACTTAGAAATATCACCAACTTAGTTCAACTCTATTATATGCAAGTGTAATTCAACTCTGCCATATAATAAGTCTAAGTTATTCGTCATGTTTCACTTAGAAACATCGCCAACTTCGTTCAACTCTATTATATGCAAGTGTAATTCAACTCTGCCATATAATAAGTCTAAGTTATTTGTCATGTTTCACTTAGAAGCATCGCCAAAGGACTGGTCAGTCGTATTACACATGTTTGAAATTAAAAATCAAGCTAAAATTTTATTATTACTTTGGCTAATAACATAAACTTTAAAAAGTAGAAATCTAATAATAGAAAAACCTCAAGTTGCAAGTATTCTAGGGTCTTGGCAACTCTTTGCCGTCACTGTCCTCAAGCCGATATGCACCATTGCCAGCTACCGAGATGATTCTGTAAGGTCCCTCCAAATTTGGGCTAAGCTTGCCCTCTCTAGGATCCTTCTTGTTGCCGACCACTTGCCTCAACACAAGGTCCCCAACTTTGAATTCTCTTGGGTTAACTTTTTTGTTGTAAGCCCTAGCAAGATGTTGCTGGTATGTCCCTAGTCGAATTGCGACTCTCTTCCTTCTTTCTTCCAATAGGTCCAGATTTCGGGCAATGAATGCCTCATCAGTCCTATTCTCTACTTCCTGGGTTTTGATCCCTAGGATGCCGACTTCTAGTGTGATAACTGCTTCAGTGCCATAGGCCATGACAAATGGAGATTCCCCAGTTGATCTTCTCGGCGTAGTTCGATATGCCCAGAGTACATTGGGCAACTCATCTACCCACTTTCCCTTGGCTGCTTCCAGCCTTTTCTTGATCCCATCCAAGATAGTTTTGTTGGACGCTTCTGCCTGACCATTGCTTTGGGGGAAGCTTGGAGTGGAATAGTAATTCTTGATTTTGTATTTTGCACTGAAGCTCTTGATTAGCTTGCTGTCAAACTGCGTGACATTGTCTACTACTATTGCCCTTGGGATCCCAAACCTGATAATGATATTCTTCCATATAAAGTACTTTACATCAACATCTCGAATCTTTGCAAGGGGTTCTGCTTTTACCCACTTGGTGAAGTAGTTTGTTGCTACTAGCAAGAATTTTCTCTGTCCGGTTGCTTGGGGTAATTGCCCAACTAGATCCATGCCCCACTGGGCAAATGACCAAGGGCTAGACATTGAGTTCAAATCTTCTGCTGGTTGATGTATTAAAGGTGCGAACCTTTGACACTTCTCGCGCTTTCTGACATAGGCTTCAGCATCCTTTTACATGTAGGCCAACCAGTACCCCTGAATAATGGCCCTATGAACAAATGATCTGCCCCCAGCGTGGCTTCCACATACTCCTTCATGTATTTCATACAAGAAGTCTTCAACTTGTGAAGGATGCACACATCTCAAAAGGGGACCAGTAAAAGACCTTTTGTATAGATGTCCTTCTGCTATCAGACTAAACCTCGCCGACTTCAATCTGGTCTTGTGTGCCTCTTTTCTGTTCTCTGGTAGCTTCCCATCTCTAAGGAACACTACTATTGAATCCATCCAACTTGGTCTCATCTCTACACACATTACTTCGTACTTTGTAATCAGTGGTTCAATACTTGGGCCTGACAAATAGTCAACCATTATTGTCTTTGCCTTCCCTGATTTTATTGCACTAGCCAGGTTAGCCAAGGCATCGGCATGGCTGTTGTCATCTCGGCTAACCTACTGTAGTCGGCAATCTTGAAATAAGGCCAGTAGTCTAACAACCTCTTTGACATAGGCTATCATTCTTTCATCTCGGGCTGCATATTCGCCTGTTGCCTGGTTCACAATAAACTGGGAGTCACAGAAGACTACCACCTCGTTGGCTTCCATTGTTGCTGCCAACTTTAGTCCTGCAATCAGTGCTTCATATTCTGCTTTGTTGTTTGAAGCCTTAAACCCCAATCGAATAGATTGTTTTATCATCCGCCCATCTGGCGACACCAGCACTACTCCTACCCCCGCTCCCTGACGGTTTGAACTCTCATCAACGAACAGACAGAAGGAGTCGCTGATGTAAATGTCGCAATGTTTGAGTTTCTCTTCTTTCTTTTGCTCCGTTGATGTGGGTTTCTCATTCCTAGCTGGGTTTCTTCTTGTTCACCTGGGCATCCTAAGCCGCGGCTTACCGGAGCCCGACGTGGGATGGCTCCGGGTGTGAACTTGGCCACGAAGTCGGCCAAAACTTGGCCTTTGATTGCTGTTCTGGGTCTGAACTCCAAATCGTATTGGCCCAATACTACTACCCATCTGGCCACTCTGCCTGTCAGATCTCCTTGCTGTAGTAGGGACTTCAAGGGGTGTTCAGTTAATACCACAATCTTGTGGGCTTGGAAATAGTGGTTCAACTTCTTGGAGGCCATTAGCAAAGCTAGTGTCAATTTCTCCAAGGGTAAGTACCTGGTCTCTGCGCCTGCTAGGGTTTTACTTACATAGTAAACAACCCTCTGTTCCCCCTTCTCCTCTCTAATTACCACTGCACTCACTACATGCTCCGAAACTACCAAGTATAAGAAGAGTTCCTCTCCAGGTACATGATTTGAGAGAACTGGAGTTGTGGTCAAGTATCTTTTCAAGTTGGCCAAGGTGACTTCACATTCCTCGGTCCATAAGAAATCGGTGGCCTTTTTCAAAAGGCTGAAAAACAGTTTACATTTATCTAAACTTCTGCTTATGAATCTGTTTAGGGCTGCGGCCTTTCCAGTCAACATCTGCACTTGTTTTGCTGACTCCGGGCTCTTCAAGTCTAGGATGGCCATGATTTGGTTTGGGCTTGCCTTAATGCCCCTTCTGGTAACCAAGTACCCCAAGAACTTATCAGACCCAACTCCAAATGCACATTTTGAAGCATTGAGTCGAAGCCGATATGTTTTTAGGATGTCAAAGATTTCCTTCAAGTCGGCCAGATGATCTTCAGGTTTCTTGGTCTTCACGACCATGTCGTCGATGTATACCTCCACTGTTTTGCCGATCTGATGTCTGAACATCTTGTTCACCAACCTCTGGTACAATGCTCCTGCATTTTTCAACCTGAAAGGCATCACTTTGTAGCAATACAACCCTTTTGGGGTGGTAAATATAGTCTTCTCTTCATCAATGGGTACATTGCAATCCAATGATACCCCCTGTATACATCCAGGAAGCTCATCCTTCCATGCCCTGAAGTGGCGTCCACCAATTGATCAATTTTGGGGAGTGGGAAACTGTCCTTGGGGCAAGCCTTATTTAGGCTAGTGAAGTCCACGCATACCCTCCACTTCCCATTCTTCTTCTTCACAACAATTGTGTTTGACAACCAAGTTGGGTAGTTTACCTCTCAAATGGCTCTAGCCTCCAACAGTTTTCCCACCTCCTCTTTTACTGCCTTAACATGCATCAACGTTGGTCTCCTTGCTCGTTGGATGACAAGTTTAGCCAACCTATCCACATTCAATCTATGGCAAGTGACCTCGGGGTCAATGCTAGACATCTTGTATGGCGTCCAGGCAAACACCTTAATATTTGCTCATAAGAAGGCTTCTAACTCCCTTTCTTCCTCCTCGGCCAATCCTAAGCCGAGAAGGAATAAACGCTCATTATCCCCTTGTTGGACTAAATTTTTTTTCAGGGCTTCCTCACTTTTCTCGGCTGGTTGTTTGCCGACGTCATCTAGGACCTCCATGTCCTCGTCCTCAATCTCGGCTGTGTCTGCTTCTCATACGTTACAGGTGGATTTCATTACTACTATACAGCAATTCTTCGCCTGCACCTGATCCCCTCTAATCTCCTCAATTCCTTGTTCTGTTAGGAACCGCAGTAGTTGGTGTAATGTTGAGGGAACAACCCTTATTGCGTGCAACCACGGTCTCCCCAAAATAACATTATAAGGTGAGGGGGTGTCAAGGATTGTAAACTCTGTGCTCACTTTCCTGGTGCCTGCCTGCACCTCCAAATTTATTGCCCCCAAAGGCCATGTCGGCGTTCCATTGAACCCGACCATTGGACTGTTGGACTGTTCCAGATCATTTTGGTGAAGGCCGAGCTCCTTATAACATCTAACATACATGATGTCACAAGAGCTGCCTTGGTCAACTAGAATGCGCCTTACCTGGCATTCTCCAATCTTCGAGGATATTACCAAAGCATCGTTATGTAGATGCTACCCCATGTCTAGGTCGGCGTCAGTAAACGACACCATTGGTCCCTAGCATTCGTTTTCCCTAGGCCTTTTTTGCTGGACCTGATACACATGTTGTAAGTGTCAAACTCTCTAAGTCTCCCCACGTACCTCATTTTCATTAACCTTCGAGTGAATCACATTAATCACTCGAGGTCCGTCTGCCTGCGGTTATGGTATTGGTGGAGGTGGTGCTGCTGGTGCCTGGGGCAGCCTTGCTTGCTCTTCCCTTGTTCTGGCCTCATCTACTAGGTCCCTTAAGTGACCTTGTCTCACAAGGTCTTCTAGATGTGTCTTTAGGGCTCTGCACCCCCGAGTTAGGTGTCCATCCTCATTGTGGTAGGCACAGTGTTTCCCCAGGCTCCTTCCCATAAATTCGTCAGTGATCTTCTCTGGTGCTCTATAGTAAGACTGGTTTCAGATTTTTTCCAGGACTTTGTAAACCGGGATCCGAAAAACTGTGGAAACTGCCTAGGCAGCCTTAGTCCTGTTTCTTGTCTATTAAAATTCGTATTACCTCGACCTCGCTTCGGAGAGTCGTTCCTCTTTTCTTGCTTTGACAGCTTGGTCCCTGGCGTGTTCTCCTCTGTTCTTGCCTATTTCTTGATCCCGGCCATAAGTTCCTCCATACTTTTTGGCAATGTCTTTGCTAATGATTTTCGAAGCAGACAATCATCATTCAGGCCGTTCTTAAAAGATATGATCGCTACCTCTTGGTTACACCTTGGTATTCGGTTAAACAACTCATAATACCTCTTGGCATAAGCCCTGAGGCTTTCATCCTCGCTAATTCTCAAAGCCATCAGGGAGTCTACCCTTAACGGCTGTAGTTTGTTTGTAACAAACCTGGCCATAAACATCTTGGCTAGCCCTTCCCAGCTTTTCACAGTTCTTTTTGGCAACTTATGAAACCAATTTGATGAGATTTCTCCAAAGGATGAGGGGAACACCTTGCAGAGCAACGGCTCATTCTCGGTATACAGTGCCATTGAGTTTAAATAAGAGCCGACATGAAAATTAGGATCAGACTTACCGTCATATATCTAGAATCTCGATATGTGGAACCTTTTCAGGGCTTCAAACTTGTCCAATTCCACTGAGAACGGTGTTCTCGGCTTGACCGGAGATATTACCTCAGCATCCTGTTGTTTCCTCTGGAGGTAATCCTTCAAATCCTCCTTAGTCATTCCAGGAGCTTGGCTATCAACGAATTTCAGCCTTTTTGGTGCGCTACTCCCGGTGTCATTGTGAGTCCTCTTGGACCTCCCTCCATTTATTGTGTCAAAGCAAAGCTCCTTTCCTTGAACATGCCGATGTTCTTTGGCACAGGGTTCTTTGGCACGATGTCTCCTCCGAGAATCTCCTCTCATTGATTCCCCTCTTCCGACATCCCGTGAAGGCCGATGTAAGTGCTCCCTCGCCCTATCATGCTGAAGGACTGCAGGGATTGCTTTCTGCCCCCCTTTCTTGTAGAGACCCTAATTTTTGAAATTCCATTAAATCCCTAACCTTGAGTTTATTTCAATAAAGGCCTTGAATTTTCACTTAATTGCGTTTTAAACCCTAGAATCGGGAAGCATCGCGAATTAATTTGAGTAAACCCTAATCGATCCCGTAGATTAATAATCATGTTTAAAACCATATTATTAATTATTAGACCCTATAATTATAGATTAATCACTTTAAAATCTTAATTCCCAGTAATGCCGTTTCGTTCGATTTCTCGCCTTATTTGCGCTTTAATTTAACGGGACCCAAATTTATTATTTTAACTATTTTCTAATGTTAGTATATTAATTAAAAATATCAAGGTTTCATAAATTTAGATTTGGTCCCTATATACTTCTATTTTATTTCATTACAACCCTTAATTGTAATATTTTATTCATTAATGTACTTGTGCCTATTATATTATGTTTATAAATACAAATATCTCATATATATATATATGTGTGTGTGTGTGTGTGTGTGTGTCTTGGAGCCCAAGTTGTTGACCATGTGATGGATGAAAGGGCCATAATGGCAACTTTGACAATTTGCACTTAGGGAACTTAGTCCCTAAGAAACCTTCCCAATCTTTTCTCTATATATACATGCACACTTCTCCCCCTCATTATATACATTTTCAGCGATTCACTAGAGAAGTGAGAGAGAGTGATCTTGGAAAAAAAGAGAGAGTGAGAGAGAAGAGAAGAAGAAAATGAAGAATTAAGTTGAGTTTTGTACAACAAAGGTAAACATACAACACCTCTTCTCTCAAGTTCTCCTACCACTTGTTTTTCCCCTCCTAATACATGTTGGTTGTATATATTTGTTGTCGTCTAGGCCTACACTCTTGTATAAATGTGTATTAATCAAGAAATGGTGTGCTTCTCTTTCTTTCTTAAATTTCCAGCAGCAAATCTTTTCCATCTCTTGAATTTATTTTCCTATCAAAACTACATAAACTCAAAATCTGTTTTTATGGTCTAATATTTGGTATGTCTAGAGTATGTGGTAATTTTGGTATGTCCGAAGGATGTATTTTTATAACCTAAACAATTTTTCTAAGTTTGTTACTCACAGAACCAGAAAAATAGTCAACTTTCTCTATTTTTATAAAATTCCAGAAAAATAATCTTGAGCCCAATTTTATGTAAAAATTTTAATCTTGGTGTTATATTTTAACTAAAATTTGTTTGAACTCAAGAGAGTGAGGGGTTTGAGAGAAAAACCGATTTGCGTAACGATCAATGAATCTGGACAGATCTTGGTAATTCTGAATTATCTTAAAATATAAAATACCTGTCCTACTTTCGTAAATTGTGTTTGAAACTAGACTTATTTATCTACAAACTCACATGAGGCCAGGTACTTTGGGCCAATAAAAGTATTTTTTCATAATTATTTTCAAACTGGTTCAAAATCTGGAAATCTGGAAATTTGTGTTAATATGCTCTTATTTGGTTTGCAACTCTTATATTCTATGTTTCTTGAATGTCTTAGTCTTGATATGTAATCTGTGATAAATTGTAAATTTGCTTTACCGTGAATAAATTACTTGTTGTTTAGTTTGGATTTCATAATTATACTGACAATGCTTTGCTATAACTGAGAATATAATGCACTTAATAAAGGGGAAATCAAATGGGATGGTAATGGGTTGCGATCATTGTATTAAATTTTATGAGATAATGAACGATTGATTCAAGAGTATGATATAGTGGAATGCATTCCATTTTTGTGAAATCTTGCGCAAGCATGTTTTCGAACCCTAACATGGCACGGGAAGTATTCTGGCTGCTTAACGGAAATGGGAGGCATAAGGGTGGCAGTGAGGGTCTCACACAGGGAGAGTATCCCTGAAAGCCCGTTCCCTTGGGGCAGACCGTGATGTCCCCACTCGGGTATGTAACCTAGGTGTGTGGGCATCATTGATAATTGTGCGGTAAGCGACGCATTGGTATTGTATTAACCAAGGGGGAGTCAGAATTGCCCGTGGCCAGAGTTAGTGGTTGGGTAGGAACGGCATTCCGCGGGGAGTTTCCTAGAACTAACTAAAATTGACTATTATTCATGAGAACTGAAATTTAATTATAAGCTCTGCTTAATTATTGCTTTCGCTGTATGTTATGATCGTGCCATTATATTACTTGTGTATTTGGGATGGGAAAAGGGTCGGGGTGTGTGTGTTTACTGGGCATTCCAAGCTCATGGCGTTTTATGCCAGGTGAAGGCGAGTTTTACACCGAGAACAGAATCCCTAAAAGCTTTGCGGAACCATGGCTGCCTTCGAGATTAGATTTTATATTTCCTGTATTTGAGATAATCTTTTTGTATCAAAGAACTGATTTGTATTTAAAGACTTGAAGAATTTTATCTGTAACTATTAGTAATATTTTATTTTAGTGTAATTATTTGTATTTTGTGCTTAAAAATGATGTGTATCCTCTAGTTAAACCCCGGTGCATCGTTGTATTATATTATCAAAATTTGGGGCGTCACAACTTGGTATCAGAGCTTAGGTTCAACCCTTACCCACGCGTTTCAACTTGCAATTAGAAACAACCTTGTTACCGACTATATTACATTATGATAACACTACTTAGTCTAGAGACTAGAAGATGTCAACAATTAAAATTTTCCTGACCCACCCTAGGACATTTCTTCAAATTTCGGGCATGGCAATGTCGATTTGTGAAAGTATATAGTCGTGAGCCAACGATTCTAGTATTGGTACCAGGTGTTGAAGAAAGCCTTTTAGATAAGAGCAGGGGAACTAGAATTTCATAATAAAGAAAGGAAAGGTTAGGTTCAATCAGCGAACCGAAACATGCAGTTGCCCCAGAGCGACCAAGAGTGGTGATGGAGTCGAAGGTTGAGTAAGACTACCTTAGGTGCTTAGTAGGTGTTACTTGGATTGTGTTTCGAATAGAGCATTTCACTTTAGTAATTTCCTTGACTAACCGCATTAACAAAACCCTAACCTGCACTTAACTACGCATTTGGCAGATGGTGAACCAAACAAGAGCAAACAAATACATAGGCAACAACAACGCCACCAACCACAATGATGATGCCAATATAAATAGGAATGGGGCACTTGGGGTGAACAATCACGATCACGCCCCTACATCCGCTACCGACTTATCTAGGAATGTCGGAAATCAAATTTTGGAAGAATTAGGAAGGCTGAGGAGAACGCGTCAGAATGAGAGGACACATCTTTTCTCTGAGTTTCGCAAATAGAGACCGCCAATCTTCATTGGCGAGCCGATCCTAAAATTGCTGAAAATTGGATCTGACAAATTGAAAAGATGTTCAACACAATGGGAATAACTGAACACATTGATAGGATTGATCTAGCAGTTTACCAACTTGAAAGGGAAGCAGATCATTGGTGGCCTCTGATTCGGGAATCCAGGGACATCACCGCAATGACATGGGCGCAGTTTAAGGAGTTATTTTTGAGGAAGTACTTTCCAAACACAGTCAAACAAGAAAGAATTCGTGAATTTCTGAACCTAGAACAAGGCACGGTGACGGTGACCCAATACGTGGCAAAGTTTGAGGAGTTGGCGCGTTAGGCGACTCGATACGTAGAAAACGATGAAGATAAAGCAAGAAAATTTGAATGGGGTCTAGACCCTACAATTCGAGGAAGAGTTTTGCCCATGCAACTTCCCACTTTTGCAGATATGGTTGACACATCACTTGATTCAGAACGGGAGATGGCAGATTCCAGGAGGATTTGGAATTTAAGGAAAGAAAACAATCATTCCAATGTGGGACACAAAAGAAATAGTTGAAGGCATGCAACACAGAAGCCGTATTCTAGGGAACCCCAACAACCCCAACAATCGCAGCAACAAAATCTGAAAGAGAGTTTTCAGACAAGACCAGCTGGGTTAATCAAGTGCTATCATTGTCAACAGATGGGACACAGGAGGTTTGAATGCCCCCAACTGGCCGGGAATCCACGAGAGCGCTCAGGAACAAATGCGCATGTTATTGGCGGGCAGCAACCATGGCTAACTAAGTCGGGTGCTACTAGGCAACAAAATTACAAGGCGGAGAGCAATCAAAAATCTGGACCGGTTAACAATCAGAGGCCAACAGGAAGAATATTTGCAATTCAAGGAGAAGAAAATGAGCATCTCACTAAGCAGTATCTTGAGGAAGAGCAGTACAGCACATATGAACCCAAGGAGCCGCAGTACGAGCCATGGCTAACTTAGGAAAAAATATAACTAGGATATTAGTTATAACTCTTTTGGATGACCTTTTGTAAAATGAATATAGACGATGTAAATTTCCTTTTGTTAATATAGTTTTAGAACTCTTGAGTACATGCTTATTTCATCGTATTCTTTCGTCTCTACTATGTGGATGCAAACCTTTAAGAATTGTGTGTGCGTTTGGTTGTCAATCTCCAAGGCATGAATAGGTCCAACTCTAAAATCATCTTGGACACAGATTGATCATTTGTACACCAATTGTGATCGGTGGCAACCAGAAGAATGAGACGAGTTATACATTCATTGGGACGCTTTTATTGTTTAAGGGGGATAGACCAACTTCCCTGGTTACCACAAATCAACGAACGTAATGACACCAAAAACCTAGAGAACGATCATCAGGATACATTCATAATGAGTATGTGGACTACCACATCAGAAATTGGCAATAGGGGTTTTCACAATGAAGCAACAACATCATTACCTATACAACGAGTAGTTTATAATTTTTGCAAAAAAAAAAAAGAAAAAACGATTAAAATACATTGACAGAATCTACCTGGAAGCATAATGAGCCAATGCGGATAAATTATCCATAACTTTTCGACAGCTTAAAATTTCGAGGACGAAATTTGATTAAGGGGGATAGGTTGTAGAGACCCTAATTTTTGAAACTCCATTAAATCCCTAACCTTGAGTTTATTTCAATAAAGGCCTTGAATTTTCACTTAATTGCGTTTTAAACCCTAGAATCGGGAAGCATCGCGAATTAATTCGAGTAAACCCTAATCGATCCCGTAGATTAATAATCATGTTTAAAACCCTATTATTAATTATTAGACCCTATAATTATAGATTAATCACTTTAAAATCTTAATTCTAAGTAATGCCGTTTTGTTCGGTTTCTCGCCTTTGTTTGCGCTTTAATTTAACGGGGCCCAAATTTATTATTTTAACTATTTTCTAATGTTAGTATATTAATTAAAAATATCAAGGTTTCATAAATTTAGACTTGGTCCCTATATACTTCTATTTTATTTCATTACAACCCTTAATTGTAATATTTTATTCATTAATGTACTTGTGCCTATTATATTATGTTTATAAATACAAATATCTCATACAAATATCTCATATATATATGTGTGTGTGTGTGTGTGTGTGTATGTCTTGGAGCCCAAGTTGTTGACCATGTGATGGATGAAAGGGCCATAATGGCAACTTTGACAATTTGCACTTAGGGAACTTAGTCCCTAAGAAACCTTCCCAGTCATTTATCTATATATATATGCACACTTCTCCCCCTCATTATATACATTTTCAGCGATTCACTAGAAGAGTGAGAGAGAGTGATCTTGGAAAAAAAGAGAGAGGGAGAGAGTGAGAGAGAAGAGAAGAAGAAAATGAAGAATTGTGTTGAGTCTTGTACAACAAAGGTAAACATACAACACCTTTTCTCTCAAGTTCTCTTACCACTTGTTTTTCCCCTCCTAATGCATGTTGTTTGTATATATTTGTTGTCGTCTAGGCCTACACTCTTGTATAAATGTGTATTAATCAAGAAATGGTGTGCTTCTCTTTCTTTCTTAAATTTCCAGCAGCAAATCTTTTCCCTCTCTTGAATTTATTTTCCTATCAAAACTACATAAACTCAAAATCTGTTTTTATGGTCTAATATTTGGTATGTCTAGAGTATGTGGTAATTTTGGTAGGTCCGAAGGATGTATTTTTATAACCTAAACAATTTTTCTAAGTTTGTTACTCACAGAACCAGAAAAATAGTCAACTTTCTCTATTTTTATAAAATTCCAGAAAAATAATCTTGAGCCCAATTTTATGTAAAAATCTTAATCTTGGTGTTATATTTTAACTAAAATTTGTTTGAACTCAAGAGAGTGAGGGGTTTGAGAGAAAAACCGATTTGCGTAACGATCAACGAATCTGGACAGATCTTGGTAATTCTGAATTATCTTAAAATATAAAATACCTATCCCACTTTCATACATTGAGTTTGAAACTAGACTTATTTATCTACAAACTCACATGAGGTCAGGTACTTTGGGCCAATAAAAGTATTTTTTCATAATTATTTTCAAACTGGTTCAAAATCTGCAAATCTGGAAATTTGTGTTAATATGCTCTTATTTGGTTTGCAACTCTTATATTATATGTTTCTAGAATGTCTTAGTCTTGATATGTAATCCGTGATAAATTGTAAATGTAACGCCCTCAAAATAATAACATTAATCCCAACAATAACCACATGCTATGATATATAAAAGATCCACATCTTTCCATTCATCAGAGTTCTATTACAAAAAGTATTACATGTTAACAACAAAAGCAAATGCCCTAAGGGCTTACAGCTTTCCAAGTTAACACTTGGTTACAAGAAGGTAGAGTGCTAACTCATTTACACATTAAGCCCTTGGCTTGAGTTTACATGTAATACAACAAAAGGAAAGACAATCAAAAAGTCCGTCCGCCACTAGCCTCCCAAGCTAAGTCCTTGGAGGTGGCATGCTGCCTGTACCTGAAAATGATGTTCCCATATAGGGTGAGCCACAGCCCAGTAGAAATATACTAAACCAGTTATGAATAATGACTAAAAGATTAACAGTTGATAGATGGTCAACACTTTTACAGTCTTTCATAACATAACACAATTCCAAGACACTTAAGTCTATATTTCCTTTCGTTTCCATTTCCATTCCTTTTTCTTGCCATTTCAAAACCTTGGCTCAGAACCTGGCCAAACATCTCACATGAAACAAACATTCATGCCAACACTTTTCACTTCAACAATGATAAACATAACAGTTATATCAATACTTCCAAAGACAAGCATATCCGCTCTGTCAATACATTTCTAGATAAGCATACCTACTCTATCTACGGAGTTCATCCCCTATCTCCTCCCAACAACATCCGGTTTAGAGGTCCATCCCCTATCTTCCCCTAAACCGTGGAGTACATCCCCTATCTTCTCCAACACAACACAATGCATATAAACAACAATTATATACATCACAAATCAACACAATTAATTATCCAAATTAATTAATCAATGTAATTAGGACATCCTCCATAATTAACATCACAACCCTTAGGTTCCAATTTCATTAATGTTTCAACATTAATTCCATGTTTCTATACCAAACATGCTTCTAGGTTTATTATAGACAAAACCCCAAACTTTTATAAAATTACACAATGGCCCAAAGTTTCCCAAAATTACACAACAACTTCCAACATATCAAAATGCCAAAATTGAAAGACAAAACTCATAAAGAGGAGTAGGATATCCCTACCTCAAAGATTTAGCTCAAAAGGAGATGATGGCCAACACCCAACTTGCTCCAAAGTCAAAGATTTTCCGATTAAAACGAAGCCTTCGACAATCTCTATCTTTTTAACAAAGGCCTTAGGGTAGGAAATCACCCTAGGTAGATCAATTCTTAGAGAGAGTGCAAGTGTAGAGAGAGAAGCTCTCAAAACAAGAGTTTGAAGAAGATAGAGTTTAGAAAAAGTGATGTTTAATTCGGTGCTGTCTTGCTGATATAAACAGGCTCGCTCGAGCGAAGACCCCGTCGCTCGAGCGACCAGACACAAAAACTGGCCTCGCTCGAGCGACCAAACACGCTCGCTCAAGCCAACAGTGCAAATTTTCCGATTTGCAATACGACGCTCGCTCGAGCTAAGGACAGCTCGCTCGAGCGAAGAACGGACCAGATCGCTCGAGCGAAGAAAAGCTCGCTCGAGCCAGAAAATGCAACCTTCAGGTCTGGGCCAGACGCAATCGGTCGCTCGAGCGAAGCCATCCTGGCTCGAGCCACCAGAAACAAAAACTACCCTCGCTCGAGCGACCAAACCCTCGCTCGAGCGACCAGCCAAAAATCTGGGCAGCAACACTTGGCTCCCAAGCACAACCAACCTGTAACAAACCTGCCCAACACATCCTATAACTCAAATACAAAGTAAGGAAGGATGTAAACAAGACAATACTCAACTACCAACATCCACGGACACATGTCCGGATCACTGTACAACAAGGGGTAAACCCGGGACCGCTATAACCTCCCCCCCTTAAAGAATTTCGTCCCCGAAATTAAGAACAAGTTTTGAAAAGCAAGTTTTCCTTTCTTTCAAACAATGTTATACCACAACATTCCACAATTCGACCCATCACCGGTCATTCCATCTCTTATCAAGAGGCATTCTACAATGTATACATTTCAACATGCATTTTCTTTCATTTCAACCATTTCCAATATACATGGTTCACAATTCATATCATAAGCAATAATCATGATACACTTCCATTTCTATAATATAGCCAACACATGCAATATTATAGTCAACTCCCATAACAAGGCAAGTTCTACAACATTTACATTAACCAAAACATGCACCGTGTTTTTCAACTTAAGACAATTTGAATGTTCTTAAAGTTCATTACAATTACACAATTGCAATACTTGATTACACATCAACAAACAAGTCCGGATATTTCTCGCGGACTCCCAACTCACGTTCCCAAGTGGCCTCCTCCACTCCGTGATGTTTCCACAAAACCTTCACCAAAGGAATGGTCTTGCCACGCAGGACTTGATCCCGCCTATCCAAGACCCGAACCGGTCTCTCCTCATACGAGGCATCCTCATCTACCTCTAAGTCGGTCCAATCCAACACATGTGATGGATCCGGCTCATACTTCCGAAGCATACTCACATGAAACACGTCATGAACTCCGGTCAACTGTGGCGGCAAAGCTAAACGATAAGCAACCTCGCCAATCCTCTCAAGGATCTCAAAAGGACCAATAAACCGAGGGGATAACTTCCCACTCTTCCCAAACCTCATCAAACCCCGTCTAGGTGATATCTTCAGAAATACATGATTACCCACCTCAAACTCCAATGGTCTCCTCCTACGGTCAGCATAAGATTTCTGACGACTCTGGGCTGTAACAAGCCTCCTACGGATAAGCTCAACTTTCTCCGTCGTCTCCTTAACCAACTCCGGACCCAACAAAGGTGTATCACCCACCTCGGCCCAACAAACTGGAGACCTACAAGGTCGGCCATACAAGGCCTCAAATGGTGCCATACCAATACTAGACTGAAAACTGTTGTTGTAGGCAAACTCTACCAAGGGTAAGTGCCTCTCCCACGTCCCACTGAAATCAAGGACACAACCCCGAAGCATATCCTCGAGGATCTGAATAGTACGCTCGGACTGCCCGTCAGTCTGAGGATGATAAGCTGTACTAAAGGTCAACTTAGTACCCAAAGCACTCTGCAAACTCTGCCACAACCTAGCAGTAAAACGAGGATCTCTATCTGAGACAATCGTCACTGGGACCCCATGCAACCTCACTATGTCCCGAACATACAAGTCGGCAAGATGATCTACTGAATCTCTCACGCGCATAGGAATGAAATGCGCCGACTTAGTTAACCGGTCTACAACCACCCAAATAGCATCACTACCCCGCTGAGTCCTCGGAAGACCTACAACGAAGTCCATAGTGACATGCTCCCACTTCCACTCGGCAATGGACAAGGGTTGTAACAAACCCGCTGGCCTCTGATGCTCGGCCTTCACTTGCTGACAAGTAAGACACTTAGACACGAAAACTGCCACATCTCTCTTCATACCCCGCCACCAAAACTGGCGACCTAAATCCCGATACATCTTAGTACCTCCCGGATGCACTGCAAGGCGCGAATGATGAAACTCTCGGAGTACTTCCTCTCGGCAAGACTCCGGTACAAGCAAATGGTCTCGGTATCTCACACTCAGGTCGGGATACACCGTCAGACCCTTCTCAACCTTTCCACTGGAGATCTTCTCTCGGAGGGATTCTACCTCAAGGTCACCTCTCTGTGCCTCTAACACTCTAGTCACAAGTGTAGGCTGCGCAACAACAGAAAACAAGGCCGCAGCCTCAACGGATTCGCCCAAAAGCAAATCAAACTCTCCAATGGCCCCCAACATCTCCCACTCCCTGATGGCTATACAAGCTACATCACTAACGGATTTCCTGCTAAGGGCATCGGCCACAACATTGGCCTTCCCCAGATGATAATGCAACTCGAAGTCGTAATCCTCAATAAACTCCATCCACCTCCTCTGCCTCAAATTCAAATCTTTCTGTGAAAACAGATACTTCAGACTCTTATGATCCGAGAACACCTTGAATCTCTCACCATAAAGGTAGTGCCTCCAGATTTTCAAGGCAAAGATCACAGCCGCTAACTCTAGATCATGCGTAGGGTAATTCTTCTCGTGAATTTTCAACTGACGTGAGCCATAAGCTACTACTTTCCCCTCTTGCATCAATACACAACCCAAACCCTCTCGTGAGGCATCACAATATACTGCATAACCCAACCCTCTCTCCGGAATAATCAAGACCGGAGCGGTGGTCAATCTAACTTTCAACTCCTGAAACGACTTTTCACAAGTCTCACTCCATACAAAGCTGACTCCCCTCCGAGTCAATCTGGTCAATGGTGAAGCTAACCTGGAGAAATCCTTCACAAACCGACGGTAATACCCAGCCAATCCCAGAAAACTGCGGATCTCAAACACACTCTTAGGCTGTGCCCAATCTTGCACTGCCTCAGTCTTGGATGTATCAACAGACACCCCTTTCCCGGAAACCACATGGCCTAAGAACTTAACTTCCCCTAGCCAGAACTCACACTTCCCAAACTTGGCATACAGCCTATGGGCTCTAAGCAACTCAAGCACCACTCTCAAGTGTTCCTCGTGCTCCTCCTCTGAAGGTGAATAGATAAGAATGTCGTCTACGAAAACGACTACAAAACGATCCAAGAATTCCCGGAAGATCCGGTTCATCAAGTCCATAAAGACTGCCGGTGCGTTGGTAAGCCCAAATGGCATCACCAGAAACTCATAATGGCCATACCGCGTACGGAATGCCGTCTTTGGAATATCCTCCTCCCTGACCCTCAACTGATGGTAACCCGATCTCAAATCTATCTTAGAGAAACAACGGGAACCCTTCAACTGGTCAAACAAATCATCTATACGGGGCATAGGGTACTTATTCTTAACCGTAGCCCGATTCAACTTCCGGTAGTCAATACACAATCTCAAGGCACCATCTTTCTTTTTAGCAAAGAGTGCCGGTGCTCCCCACGGTGAAACACTAGGGTGAACAAAGCCCTTATCTAGCAATTCCTGGAGTTGAACTTTCAACTCAACCAACTCTGCTGGAGCAAAACGGTAAGGTGCCATAGAAATCGGCGCCGTGCCGGGCACTAAATCAATAGAGAACTCAATCTCTCGATGAGGTGGCAAATCAACAAGGTCCTCGGGAAAGACATCCGAGTACTCACGAACTACTCTTGGCAACACAATCTGGGTCTCATCACACTCACCACTCTCAAAGCTAGCAAGTAGACCACTAAGCTCATTCCGCCCTCGCGGACCATACCCCGGTGGCACAATACTACCAACCCGGTCTCCCAAGAAATGGAAACACTCCCCGCTCACGGTACAACAAGTAACCCTCTGGCGGTAGCAATCAATAACAGCTCGGTATGACAATAACCAGTCCATACCCAAAATAACATCAAAGCCCTTCATGGGTATAACTACAAAAGGAAACGGAAGTCTATGATCATCAACCTCTATATCACAACCTCTACATCCGTGTTTCAAAACCATCTCACCCCCAATAGGTGACACTACACAAATAGGAGATGCCAATACTGCTAACTCCAATTCTAACACAGATGCAAATGCAGCAGATACAAAAGAATGAGACGCACCCGTATCAATCAACACACTAGCAACCGAATTGCAAAACAGAAAGGTACCTCTCACTACTGATGGAGCTAGTACGAGGTCCTGCGCGGTAACAGCATACACGCGCCCTGTAGGCCCCTGGTCCACCTGCTCACCCCTCGGAGCATAGGACTGCTGCACTGACTGGGACGACGAAGCCCCCGGATTGGCCCTCGAGGCCTGCACAGACTGAGCTGGCTGAAATCCCTGCGTCTGTCTAGAACCAGACGCTCCTGAAGTGACACTCAACCGTGGGCAAAACCTCTTCATGTGCCCAGGCTGTCCACACTGATAACAAGACAAGGGCTGCCCCCTGCCCGAACTCTGACTCTGCGGTCTAGCTGACGAAGAAGCAGCTCTCTGACCCCCGCCCTTCTGCGGGCAAACTGAAGCCTTGTGACCCGGCTGGCCACACTTGAAACAGGTGAACTCTCCCTGACTGCCCCTCCCGGAGCCTGCACTCGGTACTGGGAAAGTCGACCTGGCCAAACCACCCTGGGACGGCTGAGGGTTATAACCCCTCTGCCTCCTACCGTCACCCTGTCCCTCTTGGCCTCTCTTGGAGCCTCCATGTTTCTCCTCCTCTCCCTCCTGCATCATCAGCTCCATATGAGCTGCAGCATCCACCAAATGCCTGTACTCTCGAATGTAAGGTCCACCAACTTGCAACTTGAGGTCTCGCCTCAACTTCCGCTCAAACTCGTAGCAACGGCGCTCCTCTGTCGCCACAAGTTCAGGTGCAAACCTGGACAAGCTAGTAAATGTAGCCTCAAACTCGGCCACAGACAAACCCTCCTGCTTAAGCCGGCTAAACTGATCCCTCAGCCTCTCTCTAGCCACTGCAGATAAAAACCTCTCCTGAAAAGCATTCACAAACGCCTCCCAAGTACCACCCACACGAGCTTTCTCATACTTCCACCATTGACCTGCATCTCCCTTCAGCTGGAAGGATGCCAAGGTCACTTTCAATGCTCCGTCCTCAATGCCTAGCATTTCGAACGTTTTACTCATCTGTTCTAGCCACTCGTCTGCCTTCAGTGGCTCCTTAGGATCCCCAACAAACTCCTCCGGGTTAGACCGGAAGAACTCCCTCTTCAAGAAAGAAGGTCCTGCCTCAGTTGCCTGATTCCCTGCTCTGAGAATACCCAAAGCCCCTGCTATCTCCTGGGCCAAGGCACTCATGGCCCGCTGTCCCGCTGGCTCGGCCACATTGGCCTGACCAACCCCCTCCTGAACTGCCGGAATCTCCTCCGGTGGAGGCACTTCCTGCCTCCTAGGCCTACCACGCCTACCACCTCTTGCTCGTCCTGACATCCTAATAAAGGTAACACAGAACGTTAGCACATTTATAAACGTGCCAAAACTAAACACTCACGTCCTAATGCATGGACAACTGTAATTCATTCCACGTAAGCATATAAACACATAAGCACTTACGAATTTCATTTCCGGATAATGATAGTTCCACGGCGTTACTAGGGTACCGGTTAGAAACAGCATTGATCAAGTGCCTTTCCAACAAGACTCCCAGAAACCCAAAGATCCAATCAACATCCTGGAAACTAAATCCCATACCCAAATAATCACATAAGCATGTTATCACACAGGCATATAGCATTACGTCTAAGTCTCTAACAAGCGAGACAAACCCATTGTGATCCTAATCACTTCCCACGTACCCAAAGTATTCGAACCCGGTATGCTCTGATACCAAGTTGTAACGCCCTCAAAATAATAACATTAATCCCAACAATAACCACATGCTATGATATATAAAAGATCCACATCTTTCCATTCATCAGAGTTCTATTACAAAAAGTATTACATGTTAACAACAAAAGTAAATGCCCTAAGGGCTTACAGCTTTCCAAGTTAACACTTGGTTACAAGAAGGTAGAGTGCTAACTCATTTACACATTAAGCCCTTGGCTTGAGTTTACATGTAATACAACAAAAGGAAAGACAATCAAAAAGTCCGTCCGCCACTAGCCCCCCAAGCTAAGTCCTTGGAGGTGGCATGCTGCCTGTACCTGAAAATGATGTTCCCATATAGGGTGAGCCACAGCCCAGTAGAAATATACTAAACCAGTTATGAATAATGACTAAAAGATTAACAGTTGATAGATGGTCAACACTTTTACATTCTTTCATAACATAACACAATTCCAAGACACTTAAGTCTATATTTCCTTTCGTTTCCATTTCCATTCCTTTTTCTTGCCATTTCAAAACCTTGGCTCAGAACCTGGCCAAACATCTCACATGAAACAAACATTCATGCCAACACTTTTCACTTCAACAATGATAAACATAACAGTTATATCAATACTTCCAAAGACAAGCATATCCGCTCTGTCAATACATTTCTAGATAAGCATACCCGCTCTATCTACGGAGTTCATCCCCTATCTCCTCCCAACAACATCCGGTTTAGAGGTCCATCCCCTATCTTCCCCTAAACCGTGGAGTACATCCCCTATCTTCTCCAACACAACACAATGCATATAAACAACAATTATATACATCACAAATCAACACAATTAATTATCCAAATTAATTAATCAATGTAATTAGGACATCCTCCATAATTAACATCACAACCCTTAGGTTCCAATTTCATTAATGTTTCAACATTAATTCCATGTTTCTATACCAAACATGCTTCTAGGTTTATTATAGACAAAACCCCAAACTTTTATAAAATTACACAATGGCCCAAAGTTTCCCAAAATTACACAACAACTTCCAACATATCAAAATGCCAAAATTGAAAGACAAAACTCATAAAGAGGAGTAGGATATCCCTACCTCAAAGATTTAGCTCAAAAGGAGATGATGGCCAACACCCAACTTGCTCCAAAGTCAAAGATTTTCCGATTAAAACGAAGCCTTCGACAATCTCTATCTTTTTAACAAAGGCCTTAGGGTAGGAAATCACCCTAGGTAGATCAATTCTTAGAGAGAGTGCACGTGTAGAGAGAGAAGCTCTCAAAACAAGAGTTTGAAGAAGATAGAGTTTAGAAAAAGTGATGTTTAATTCGGTGCTGTCTTGCTGATATAAACAGGCTCGCTCGAGCGAAGACCCCGTCGCTCGAGCGACCAGACACAAAAACTGGCCTCGCTCGAGCGACCAAACACGCTCGCTCGAGCCAACAGTGCAAATTTTCCGATTTGCAATACGACGCTCGCTCGAGCTAAGGACAGCTCGCTCGAGCGAAGAACGGACCAGATCGCTCGAGCGAAGAAAAGCTCGCTCGAGCCAGAAAATGCAACCTTCAAGTCTGGGCCAGACGCAATCGGTCGCTCGAGCGAAGCCATCCTGGCTCGAGCCACCAGAAACAAAAACTACCCTCGCTCGAGCGACCAAACCCTCGCTCGAGCGACCAGCCAAAAATCTGGGCAGCAACACTTGGCTCCCAAGCACAACCAACCTGTAACAAACCTGCCCAACACATCCTATAACTCAAATACAAAGTAAGGAAGGATGTAAACAAGACAATACTCAACTACCAACATCCACGGACACATGTCCGGATCACTGTACAACAAGGGGTAAACCCGGGACCGCTATAGTAAATTTGCTTTACCGTGAATAAATTACTTGTTGTTTAGTTTGGATTTCGTAATTATACTGACAATGCTTTGCTATAACTGAGAATATAATGCACTTAATAAAGGGGAAATCAAATGGGATGGTAATGGGTTGCGATCATTGTATTAAATTTTATGAGATAATGAACGATGGATTCAAGAGTATGATATAGTGGAATGTATTCCATTTTTGTGAAATCTTGCACAAGCATGTTTTCGAACCCTAACATGGCACGGGAAGTATTCTGGCTGCTTAACGGAAATGGGAGGCATAAGGGTGGCAGTGAGGGTCTCACACAGGGAGAGTATCCCTGAAAGCCCGTTTCCTTGGGGCAGACCGTGATGTCCCCACTCGGGTATGTAACCTAGGTGCGTGGGCATCATTGATAATTGTGCGGTAAGCGACGCATTGGTATTGTATTAACCAAGGGGGAGTCAGAATTGCCCGTGGCCAGAGTTAGTGGTTGGGTAGGAACGGCATTCCGCGGGGAGTTTCCTAGAACTAACTAAAATTGACTATTATTTATGAGAACTGAAATTTAATTATAAGCTCTGCTTAATTATTGCTTTCGCTGTATGTTATGATCGTGCCGTTATATTACTTGTGTATTTGGAATGGGAAAAGGGTCGGGATGTGTGTGTTTACTGGGCATTCCAAGCTCATGGCGTTTTATGCCAGGTGAAGGCGAGTTTTACACCAAGAACAGAATCCCTAAAAGCTTTGCGGAACCATGGCTGCCTTAGAGATTAGATTTTATATTTCCTGTATTTGAGATAATCTTTTTGATCAAAGAACTGATCTGTATTTAAAGACTTGAAGAATTTTATCTGTAACTATTATTAATATTTTATTTTAGTGTAATTATTTGTATTTTGTGCTTAAAAATGATGTGTATCCTCTAGTTAAACCCCGGTGCATCGTTGTATTATATTATCAAAATTTGGGGCGTCACATTTCTGGGCATCGTTCTTGGCCGCTGGAATCGGCATGTCCTCTAATGGGAATGATGGTTGCTTGACGTTGTTCTGCATCATGAAATTGACAACCGATTGCAGGTCCGCCAATTTGTTTGCCATCTCCTTCATCACGCCGTCCCTCCTTAGGCATCTATTTTTCCACACCTGGAGGTTGCTTTCGTTGTAATACCCGCCGTAACATGCTTTCTTTGGTACGTCTCCCTTTTGGTTGACGTCTTTTTCTCCGGGATTATTATCCTGTGGTTCCTCATTGCAGTTGTCCTCCTCTACATTAGGATCGGCGTTTTTACCACTCCTACTAGGGATGTCCCCCCCAACTCTTTCTTTCTGCATGTCCTTGGCCATCTATTCTTCTTGCAATTTCCACAGATGGTGCCAAATTGTGTGTGCTAATTTCTAACCACACTGTCAAATAGGTACCCAGCTGGAGAGCACCGGCAGAATAGATATCACCCGAACAACCTGTCACAGAAAAATAAGACTCCAGCGGTGGTTCGTCCATTCGGGACACTCCGACGATCAAGTCAGCACTCAATTATCTCTCAAAGATAGCAAACAGTGCTTAACTCACTAGCCAAAATACAAAAAACGTACCTTAGACCCACGAGGGTGCCTTACTCTTATAGCCTTACTCTTATAGCCAACACTAACTTGATCCTTTTAGAATCCTAGCTTCAATGGACTCTAGCTCAATGCTTATCCTGGACTCCCAACCAGATAGAGATAAGCTCTCTAAGAGCCTTATCTTTATCCAGACTAAGGTCCTCCCCAATTTAAGACTCATGCCGCTTATCCGCTCATTTCGGATTCCGGTATCTCCACAAATAACCTCAGCCTAGCCGAGATCACCTCTGCGCCACGACCAAGACATGTGACACCTCAGCTGGCATTTCGGTGCCACCTTGGCCACGTGTTGTTATTCACAAAAATATGCCTCCACAGCTGTTATTCTTGTCACAAGGGAATATGTGTCAAAATAATCTAGACCTTTCTTTTGTCTGTAACCTTTTATTGAGCCATCTGCTTTTTTTTTTTTTCTTGAATATCCATTTATATCCAAGAGGTTTAAAACTAGGTGGAAGATCCACCAATTCCCAAGTATGATTTTGCATAATGGATTCAATTTCATTATTAACAACCTCTTTCTACAAAGGTACTTCAAGACCTGACATTGCTTCCTTAAAGCTCTGAGGCTTATTTTCTAACAGGTATGTTAGAAAATCTGAACCAAAGGATTTTGATGTTCTCACTCTGTTACTTCGTCTTGGTTCATCATCTGTTAAATCCTGTTGGTCGAGACCATTACTAGTCTCTTGCATTTGATTGTCAATATTCTCTCGACTTTGTGTGCAATCATAAGCTCTGTTCTATGAACTTAATTCTTGTCCTTTCTTGTAAGGAAAAACATGTTTAAAAAAACACAGCATTCCTTAATTCTATAATAGTGTTCACATGTATATCAGGTATTTTTGATTTATAAGTCAGAAATTGATATGCATTACTATTATGCGCATAACCAATAAACACACAATCCACTTTTTTTGGTCTTATATTAGTCTTTTTCGAAACATGAACTTCTACCTTTGCCAAACACCCTCACACTTTTAAGTATTTGTAGAAAGGTGGTCGACCTTTCCACAATTCATATGGAGTGCTATTCGTTTTCTTGTGGGGTATTCTGTTAAGAACATAATTAGCAGACAATATTGCTTCCCCCCACAAGTTTTGTGGTAGGCCTGAACTTAGTAACATGGCATTCAACATTTCTTTAAGGGTTCTATTATTCGTTTTAGTAATTTTATTTTGTTGTGGAGAATAGGGTGTTGTAGTTTGGTAAATAATGCCATGTTGTGCACAAAATCCATTTAAAGGTACATCATATTCACCACCCTTATCACTTCTAACCATTTCAATGGTTTTATCAAGTTGATTTTCAATTTCAGCTTTGTACAGTTTAAACATTTCCAAGGAGTCATATTTACTTCTAAGTAAATATACATAACAATATATTGTGCAATCATCGATAAATGTTATGAAATACTTTTTTCCTCATCTAGTTTGAACAAATTTAAGATCATACACATTAGTATAAATTAATTCTAGAGGTTCGGTTTTGCTTTCAACCGATTTAAATGGAGTCTTAGTTAGTTTTGCTTCTATACATATCTCACATTTGTGATTAGGATCAATTTCAAACTTTAGTATATAATCTAAACCAATTAGTCTACGCAAAGCATCAAAATTCACATGTCCTAATCTACCATGCCAGAAATTTGACTCAAGAATATAAGCAAAAGATATGTTATTCTTATTCATAGCAGGTTTTGGTATAACAGTCATTACATTCAACTTGAAGAGACTATCACTCATGTATCCCTTACCCACATACATACCACTCTTTGTTAATACAAATTTATCAGACTCAATTACAAGCCAAAAACCATTTTTACTTAACAAAGAATCAAAAACTAAATTCTTTCGAATGTCTGGTACATGCAACATGTTGTTAAGGGTCGGTTCCTTCCCCGATGTCATCTTCAAGATTACTTTCCCTTGTCCAGCCACAACAGAAGTAGATGAATTTCCCATGAATATTTGTTCAACATTTGCAGCCTCATTATGAGCAGTGAACATCTTTTTGTCCGCACAAATGTGTTGAGTTGCCCCAGTGTCGACCCATCACTCTTTGGGATTTCCAACCAAATTAGCCTTAGACACCACAACAGAGAGATTGATGTCTTTTATCCCATCAAAAATATAATCGACTTTTATCACATTGGCTTAATTGGTGGTCTTTTTGCTTGTACTGCCATGATCCTTCTTAGGGCAACGTCAATCAGAGACACGATGTCCAGTTTTGCCACAATTATAGCATTTTCCTTTGAACTTTTTATTGTCATTGTTGTCATCTTGTTTAGGACCATCTCCAGCAAACTTCCTTTTTTTATTATGTGATTTGGGCACTTGTTCTACTACATTAGCCTTGGACTCAATGGGATTTTTACCATTCCTCTTTTCAGCCTTACGGTTATTTTTCTCAATTCTCAGTTTTACAATCAGTTCATCCATGGTCATCTCTTTGCATTTATGTTTTAAATAACTTTTTAAAATCTTTCCAAGCCGGTGGTAATTTTTCTACTAATGCAGCGACTTGGAAAGACTCACTAAGAGATAGGGGTGGGTGCGGGTCGGTTGCGGTCACAGAACCTCCAATCCGCCATCCGTCCGCCAGATTAGCGGATTAGAGAAAATCAATCCGCATCCGTCCGCCAATCTGGCGGATGTAGATTCAGCGGATTGGCGGATGAATGTGAATCAGTTTGGCTATTTAAAATTTTATAAATTTTCAACATAATTCAACTTGTGCACTTCCTCAAAAAAAAAAAAAAAAAAAAAGAAGAAGAAGAAGAAGAAGTAGAAGAAAGTATTACAATCAATGACTTAAAAAAATATTACAATCATTGCATGCCTCATCCAAAGCAAGAAAGTTTGAAACTTTAGAATGTCACAATCATAGCATGCCTCATCCACATAAAGTATTACAATCTGTGGTTCTTAAAATATAAAAACAATTCAAACCACCAAAATCATAAACAGAGCAGTAGTAGAGATTGTATGTCTCTGTATTGTTACATCTATATTTGTTTTTGAAAACAAAAATCAACCAGCATATATCATATTTTCTATTTATTATTTTTAGAGATAGATTTAAAAACTAAAAAATATAGATAAATAATACATTTATTTTTTCAATTCAAAAAAGATATTCAAGTTGAAAACTTTTTTCAACAGAATATTTAAACAAACTGAAAACATAAAGTCTTATAAATTACTAGGGGTGCTCGCGGTTTGGCGGTTCGGTTGCGGCCAAAGGAATCTCAAATCCGCCATCCGTCCGCCAGATTGGAGGATTGGAGAAAATCAATCCGCAACCGTCCGCTCGTCATCACGCATCCGTCCAAAATGCGGCGGATCGGTTCAGTTCGGTCGGTTTTGGCGGATCGGTATATCCGCTGCTCACCCCTACTAAGAGACATACCTTCAGCATGAATATCATGCAAAATTAATTGAAAACTTTGAATTTGAAAAATTACCATTTGGGAGTTTACCATAACAAAATCCAGAAATTTACCGACAACAAATTCTTTGTGCCGGCATCCTCTGTCTTGTATTTTTTTCTCCAAAGAATCCTACAATTCTTTTACTGTTTTCAGAGGGCTATAAACATTATATATAAGGGTGTACACGGTCCGGATTGGTTCAGTTCTGAGAAAATCCATGAACCGAACCGATCCTAATGGTTCTGTGATTTTGAGAACCAGACCAGACCGTTACACTTGTGAAACCGGACCAGAACCAAACCGAAAAAACAGTTCGGTTTCGGTTTGGTTTACGGTTCCAAAAATTTCTATTTACACAAGAATAAATTGTTAATATTAGCAAAATAATTACTCAAACTAATTACATTTAACTCATGATAAAAACTAATAATATTAAGGCATTACTTAATATTACATATCTATACCATCCTAATATCATTAAAATTATAAAAAACCAATTAATAAAAATAAAACTTGATATTATATATATATATATCTTTTAAAATTCGGTTCGGTTCGGTTCGGTTCGGTTCGGTTCGGTTCGGTTCGAACCGCAATTTTTTCATAAAATCCATTAACCGAACCGTTTTTACGGTTCTCATATTTCTTAATCCGAAACCGAACCAAACCGTATGATTCGGTCTGGTTCGGTCCAGATTACCGGTTTGAACGAATTTTTGAACAGCCCTAATTATATAGCATGTTGTCTAGGCCATTGAGGATGTAATTTCTACAAAGAAAATCAAAATGCATCCATGCATCCATCGCGGCAACAACTTGCCGATCACTTTCATCCTCTGTAAGCATTGGACCCTCTTCACGGAGAAACCGGACAAGATTAAGAGTTGTAAGATAGAACATCATTTTTTGCTGCCATCTCTTAAATTCGGTACCATTAAATTTTTTGATTTTTCTCCATGATTTATTGGAACTTGAGCATGGTTTTGGGTAAGGACTGGAGTTGTTGTAACAATTGGATTTGGAGTACTACTTTCAGAAGCCATAATATCTGATTACAAAAATCAGAGAAAACCAAAACCATAACACAAATTAATTTTCTAGTTACTAAAACCAGAAAATAAGTTATAACACAAAATAATTTTACTTTTCTAGTTACTAAAACCAGAAAAATAAAATATAACACAATAATTTTCTTGTTACAAAAACCAAAAAATTATTTTATTGGATTCAAATAAAATAGGTTTATAAAACGAATTTTATTAATACAATGAAGACTTATTAAAGAAACAGGGTTTGTCTTAAGATTGTTGGACAATCTTTACTGTATCCAAAGAAAGAAGAGAGACTATTTGATTACAAAAGTCAAAACAGTATATATAAATATATATATATATATGTATATATAACAACAGATTCTTATTTTGTTAGAAAAACAAAATCAAAATCTAAAAAGGAAAAATAATTAAAACAAAAAAGTAAACTAATTACTTACCTTATTATTTTCTCAAACAAAATTTTGATCAAGTTCAGTGTTTAACATTGTACCCTTAAGATAGATTCGTCCTCTCCTCGGTGCTTTTAGATTATGGACGTCTATCTCCGAGAATAAAATGATCAACAATGAACAACAAACACACTTTGTGTTTATACACTTTCTCACGAGAAAATTAAATGCAGCAAAATACAGAAAGCAATAGTAGAAAAGAAGAACGAAAAATTGAGTGCAAAATCCAAATGAGGGACTGCCTTTATAAAGGAGAACTTGTGGCTTTTTAGAAAAGGTTCCAACAGGTAAAGACCTGTTCGAGACAAAGTTTGAACAGGTACAAAACTATTCGGATTTGAATTGAACAGATAAAACCAGTTTGAATAGGTAAAAACCTGTTCGGATTTAATTTAAACAGGTAGGAACATGTTCTGTAAAAAGGAATAGGTGTATTGGACCAAACTAATTAATTTTGAATTTTTCAAACTGAAATTCAAATTCCAAATGATAAGAAATTTAATTTTTTAGAAAAATAAAATTCAAATGTTGTTTGCCCAAAAAGATAAGCATTGAGCCAGACAGGCCCAATCCAACCTCACACCACGCACCCACGCCGAAGCCTAACCCAGCCAGCCCGACCAGACGAATGACGGCGGCAGCGCGCTCGCGTGTGTTTTGGATCCAATGGGTCTAGCCCACTTTGCCTATAACCTCACTCTTCTACAAAACTTGGGTACCCCTTGGGGCCCTCCCCAAGTTGCAAACCTAAGGCTTATAAACCCACACAAAGCTTGCCTACCAAAACAATGTGGGACAAACCTTAACTCCAACCTTTATAGAAATTTTACCAAACACACCATTTTCATGGAGCTCACTTTGGTTTCAATTTCTCATTCACCCGATAATTTGAGCAACCAAATATATGACGTGTTACGCGGCAAAAAACACATTGCCACCTGGATCCGTCAACTTTGGCACATGGATCCCACCTAAAAATTAGACCAAAGTTTAAGAAAATTTGTTTTTGCCAAACAATTTTTTCAAACCATTTCTTACATATGTGATGGTTTTGAAGCAAATTCACATAGTGCCTTTACTTGATTTTATGGATAAATTATACTTTGCACCCCTACATTGTATACCAAGTTTCATTTTGGCCCATATCTATAAAATCATGACAGTCAATCCCTATATTTCTGGTCAAATCTTACTTTGGCTCCTGAAAAATCTAGAAATCCCCTATATGTTGATTTGTGATTATGTATCAATTTTAAGCAGTATATAACAATCCCAATCAAACAAACAAGACAAATCGGCACAACGATTTTACATGGAAAAACCACAATTGGACACCTCTAATTGTGATCAAAAAACCACGGGCAACAGTCACAAAACAATCCACTAAGAAGATTTAAAGGAATTACACAAGTATACTTTCAATTACCTAGCGAATCCACGCCTGAATTGAACCAACCTCTATGTGCCTCTTCCAACCCCGTCTTCACCTCAGAATTGTCTTTACGATGAGCCACTCCAGAATCCACCGAAGCTTCAGGCTCGAATTCTTTAGAATCCACCGAAAAACAACTCTCTCTTTTGTGTAGAACAAACAAAACCTTTGGTGTATTCTTTTTAAACCATGAGTTGAATACTCAATAAAACATCAAAGAAAACTAACAAAATATCTCCAGATATAAACCTTAATAACCAAAAAGAAGATCTGGAGGAGCTCTTTTTGTGTTGGGAGAAAACCAACTATTTATAGAAAACCAAAAGTAATCCTAGGTTCAGAAGAAAACCAACTCCTTAACGAATCAGGAAATCTGGGTTCGCGCATTCCGCTCGAGCGCCCAACATCCTGCTTGAGCGACTTCAGCAAAAAATGCGTGTGATAAAACAGAGGTCCGCTCGAGCGCGAAATCACACAGCTCAGTACTTTTATAGGCGACCAAAACTGCTGGAACCAGGGATTCTCCGCTCGAGCGGGTGAGTGTCCGCTCGAGCGGACAGGCAATTTTGAATGCATTTTTGCATTTTGCTTCGGGGGCGCTGCCCCTCGACCCCGCCGTGGCGCTGCCCCGAACCCGCCAAGGGGCGCTGCCCCCTCGACCCCTGCGAGCTGACCGGGCAGCTCGATCCCTGCCATAATCAGTGAAGTGGCAATCTTGAAAGCATTAGCATCACAGACTTCTATGAAAGGCACAATTCGGGTTGGATTTGCATCTGAACACTCATAGCCTCACTGAAATAAAAGTGCGAAAATAAATACAACTGAAAGGAGTTTTGTCAAACGGGATTGCCAAGAATAAAAACCTAACAATCTCCCCCTTTGACAATGCCGTGACAAAACACACCTAACAAATAAAATCCTAAATACCCACTCTTGTCAGAACAAATTTGTTGAGAACCAATGATATTTTCCAAAGTCTTTGATCCTTTGTTCCAAAGACCAATGGTAACCATAGCACACTTTAGCTCTTCCTCTTTCTTGATCATTAGTTCTTCCAAAGCAACTTGTGACATCTCAAGAGATTCAATCTTTTCTTCATACATGGCATGGGTTTCTTGTAGCTCATTCCTCTCTGTCTCACAAGGCAACAGTTTTGCACAAAGAACTTTACGATCATCAGCTATCTTGATAGCATTAACATCACAAACTTCTCTGAAAGGCACAATTCGGATTGGATTCGCATCTAAACACTCATAGCCTCACTGAAATAAAAGTGCAAAATTAAATACAACTGAAAGGAGTTTTGTCAAACGGGATTGCCAAGAATAAAAACTTAACAGTTCCTATGCATCAAATCGTTACAGTTTTTTAGTCAAATCTCATTTTGGTCCCTACACAAGTGCTAATGTCCCCCTTATGTTACTCCACTGTTTAAATTTTTAACAAAACACAATGATGTGATAAGAATGTGACTACAAAATCAAGGTAAGAGAGGAAAATCATTCACATTTTCCATCAATACACACTTTATCCCAAAATTTCCATCACATTATTACTGTATTAGGCTAAAACAATTTCAGACTGTGAACGATTAAGAAAATGAATTAGGATTTTGCATAAATTGGAATCACAGAACTCTATTTTTCACATTAACGTAGTCTTCTTTCTATCATTCATCATTTGTCGTCAATTTCTCTACTGCCTTTTTTGATTTTAGTAGTTCTAGTTTCTTGCTTCTTCGTTCCAAGTTCCAACATACGAACATATATATATATTGTATTATATAACTTCTACGTCCTTATCACGTAGGACAAGGTGTGTATTAGTAGAAAATATAGATGATTTTTCTCTCTTAATCTCATTTCGTAGTCACATTCTTATCATATATGACCGGATTCTGTTAAAGATTTAATAAAGTAACCAAAGGGGGGTATTGACCTTTGTGCAGGGACTAAAGTGAGATTTGACTATAAGTGCAAGGAGTTGATTATTACGATTTTATGTATGGGAATCAAAGTGAGATTTGACCAAAAGTACAAGGGATTGATTGTCATTATTTCATGTGTAGTGTGACACCCAAAAACAACAACAACAATAATAATTCGAATAAAATAAAATATTGAATGGTATGAGGGTATGTGATAAAGTGTAATTTAATTAGAGGTTACAAAACAAAGTGATATAAAGCTAAGTAAAGCAAAAGAATATTTAAGATAAATATTAGTCTTAATGGATACAAATATTTGAGATCATGGATAAGGATTTAGGAACAATGTGTCTTAGCAGGGCAATACCACCTGGCACACCTAGCAATTGAGGGAAGTGAGTCATTAGGGAGGGTAATAATGAAATAGGGTGAATCACCATTACCTTCAGGTATATAAGGAGTGCATGGTTAACCATCGGAGCAACAAAAGAAGAAAAAAAAAACATATATGTAACATTGGTGTCGTAGACAGATAGGAAGGAGGGAAATCAAGAGTAAGAAACTAAAGGTTAAGGGTCAATATTAAGATGAGTTATATTATACCTTGAGCTAACATGACATGTTTTATGTATGTCTTGAGTCACTATAATATATTTTACGTATGTTTTGAGTTACCATAATTTATTTTACAAAATTTGTGTTTTATAAATTATATTAATATTTCGATTACGGTAATTATTTTCTGAACTCTATTTGCTTAAATTGAAACCCATGGATATATTTATTTAAATTTTAGAAATTACTTGACAATGATTTTGTAAACAATTATTTTCTGTAAGTACTATCACGGGAGTCCCATACCTTGGGGGACTTAAATAAACCATTGGCTTCTGATTGGTCACCTTGTAGCCCTCTGGTTGTTATGGATCTATTGACCTCTGTTATGTTTGTCACTCCAGTGACCTCTATTCTATTCTGTTCTATTCTGAACCGTGGTTATGGTTAATTATTTACATAATTTCAGTTTTGCCTCTTAAATGATTAATTTATTCAAATTAAGTTATTTTAAATATTTTAGCTTAAATAACTATCTATGGTTATTTTGTACCCCCTATACTCTTGGCATAATATTTCTTACTCTGCTGTGTGCTTATAGTTGTTACCCCTTTCATGTGATGAGATATAAGGAAGAACTATAACCCCGTTTAGTGGAACCAACACGAAATTTGATGCCGACATGCTACATTTTATTCCTTTTTCTTTCGCTTTTTTTTTCTTTCTAAACTTTTGTCACCGCATAATAAAATAATAAAAGTCCCATGGATGTATTTTCAATCATTAACGAAGTAAATTTTCTGTTTAATTATTTTCTTACTTCCATTTTGCCTGTGCCTGCGCCATTTGATTGTTAAGATTAGAATTAATTAGTTAGTTTGATTCCAGCCCTAAGACCCTGGGGTTGGGTCGTGACATGTAGGAACTAAAATAAAATTTGGTGCAAAGTGTAGAAGTACAAAGTGTAATTTACCTTAATTTTATTGGTTAAAGATGTAAGACCCATTACTTTTTGTTAGAATTTTGAGAAATAACTTGACAAATGTCAAAGGATAAATTATGTGATGCAATACTGTAATACCATCAAATAACATGTATCACCACCCACCACCTCTTTTGTTTTATGCAAAGGAAAATGGTTTTAAATTTTTTTTTTTTTTTTTTTAAGAAAGAATTTCTTGTTTTTCAATTGTTTCATTTCAATTCTTCACCATCTTAGAATTGGGTTGGCATTCTCTCAATTTTAAATATGAATTTGAGAGAGTTTGATGAGCCCATGAAGTCTACCACATGCCCTATTTTGATAATTTGAACTGTTTATTTTATAGGATCATTTAATATATATATATCATAAAAAAATTATGTGAATCCGATAATTATAGCATTTTTATTTTATTGTGTTTGTATTTGAAAAAATAAATGACAATACGTTTTTAAAATAGACCATTCAATTTTTAGAGACGAATACGATAAAATAAAAATGTTATGATTAATCAATCTAATTTTTTTTTTATAGATGTTACACGAAGAGTCTTACAAAATGAACTGTTTATATCAATGCAACGGGACATGTGCTGTGCACCACAGGCCTTTCAAGTTCTCTCAAGTTCATATTTAAATTTGAGAGAAGCCTAACAACTCTTTAGAATTTTCCTTCAATTTATTTTTAAAAGGAAAGAAGGCAAAAAATAAAAAATAAATTTAAAAAAAAAAAAAAGGAAGAAGAAGAAGAAGAAGAAGAAGAAGAAGAAGAAAGTCTATGATTCAAAAAAACTCAACAGAAAAGGGAAAATGTTTGAGATCCCAAAAACTCTCACAATTTGACTCACACTAAAGTAGTAGAATAAGTGCCTATTTGGATTTATTACACACCCAATGATGTAGGGCATAACTATCTTACTACATTATTTTGAGTGAATTTGTACATCTAAAATTATGAGTCTAGCCAATGGCAAAGCCTAGATTTTGGTTCACAAGCTTAATTTGATTTAGTTTGGTTAAAAATAAATATAAAAAAAATCAATTATTCGTTGTTCAAAATTATTTCAATAGGTTATATACTACTACAATAAAACATAATAACATTTTAAGTTTAGAGAATTTTGTCATAAATCTATGGGGAAAAATGTATGATGGTGCTACATGCACCAATTAATGTACACACTAGTGTACCAACTAGTATTATGTCATTACTACTGACCTCACCTATTATACAAATTATAAATAGCCAAAACTGTTAAAATTATGCCGCATCATCTATTAGTACATTAATTGGTACATATACATTTAATAAATGGTTTGTTGTGAAGCAACTAAGGAGTTAAATTGGAAATTGAATAGGTAAATTATAGGTATTTTGTTGAAAATGATAAAATAGATGAACAATAAACAAATTTAGAGAGATATAATTTCGAAGAGGTAAAGTGAGTAACATTTTTAAAACCATAGGTTAAATAGATTTTAAAAAGTTAGGGGTGCATGTGCCTCAAGGCCTACATTGGCTCTGCCCGTGGGTCTAGCATTTCTCGAAAGAAAGTGTCTAAAATATTAGATCAATAATGTATAATTAAAAAAATTTTATGGACCTTTTATAGTTTGAATAAATCTTGACATTTGATAAATATATATATGAATAATTTTTTGATTATTTTTTTCCTTGAATTTATACACACACTTGGAAAGAAATTATGCAATTTGGGATTGGTAGGTCCTTACTCTAATTCGTTAATGCAGTAATATTACAAATATAAATTTAACTATTCATAAATTATTTAGAATTATCATTTTGCGATTCAGATTTTTCCTACACATGAATCCTACATTATACAAATTCATTTGGGTCTAGGTTGTCTTCAATTAGTGGGCCCACTTTTTAGCTCTACTTCGATAATCTGAATCGTTTACATTTTAAGATTCGTTGAACACATGATTGTCATAATCCAATTGACTTGATTTTTTACATGGATGATGTGCTTGACGAACTCAAAAATATGAACAGTTCAAATCATCGAAGTGGAGTCCAAAAGTAAGCCCACTAGTCAGAGTACATAATCCAATCTTGATCTATAACTATAGAAAAACTGAACTCAATTTATTTTTGAATAATGTTTTTAAAATATGTGACAAAATAAAAGATATTTATATTTAAGAAGGTGATACCTTTTACCTTCAAGACAACCACCAACGATTTGGAATGTGTATTGCTATAATTCTTCGGATTTTAAAGCTATCTTAGATAGGTCCGTCAATTGATACATTCAAAAACATTAACGAGAATAATTAGATTCATAGAATTATTTCGTTGTCTCAAGTCAGTCAACTGATGCATCATAAACGCCAACGAGAATAATTGACTGACTTGTCTAAGATAATTTTGAAGTCCAAAGAATTATAGTAATGCATCTTCCAAGTCGTTGGTGGTTGTCTTGGAGGGGGGGAAAAAAATATTACCTTCTTGAATATAAATATCGTTTATTCTGACACATATTTAAAAAAAAAATTTATTCAAAAATTTATTTCGTAGGAAAATATATGGACAAGATTCATTTTTACTATAACTGATAAAATACTAACTTCAAATCTATGCTTTAAACTCTACTTTCTAGATTAAATTTTGTGCAAGTAACTAAAATTATTCAACCAAGATTCAGTTTGACTTACAATGTTGTAGTATGATAGATGTCCTAAAAAAAAGTGTTTAGAATATTTATAATGAAATTTTTTTATGACCTTATGATTTGAACAAATCTTAACCTTTGATAGAAAATTCTGAATGATTTTCTAATTTTTTTCCCCCCTTGAATTTATAGACCCACTTGGAAAGAAATAATTCAATGTGGGGTTGGTTGGTTCTCACTCTAATTTGTTGACGAGGTTGATGCATCAGTTGACTGACTTGTGGCTTAAAATCATGAGAACTATTGTTATGGGATCTGCCTCCTGTCCAGCCATCTCCCATTTAGCCATGTCCTGCATTTTATGAGAGATGAAGATGTGTGGCAATCAGGAATCCAAAGGTGAGGGAGAGGCCACATTTTGTGTATGGCAGTTGACTAGTTGGACCACCACTCGGACGACTGGTATAATACTTGTATACTACGATTGTCATTCTTATCGATCGCGGCTATCACCTTGTCTACAGTGGTCGACAAGTGTGTCAAACACGTGGTTTCTATAATCCGATCGACTTGATTTTTTGCATAGATGATGTGCTTGACGAACTCAAAAATATGAACGGTTCAAATTATCGAAGTGAAACCCAAAAGTAAGCCCACTAGTCAGACTAGATAATCCAATCTTGATCTATAACTATAGACAGACTGAACTCAATTCATTTTTGAATAATTATTTTTTAAATATGTGGCAAAATAAAATATATTTATATTCAAGAAGATGATACTTTTTTCCTTCAAGACAACAACCAACGACTTGGAAGGTGTATTGCTATAATTCTCATGACTTTAAAACTATTTTAGATAAGTCGGTAAATTGATACATTCAAAAACATCAGCTAGAATAATTGAGTTCATAGAATTATTTCATTGATGTTTATATATGCATCAGTTGACTGACTTGTGATGACTTTAAAGCTATCTTAGACAAGTTAGTCAACTGATGTATCCATAAATATCAACGAGAATAATTGACTGACTTGTCTAAGATAGCTTTAAAGTCATGAGAATTATAGCAATGCATCTTCCAAATCATTGGTGGTTTGTCTTGGAGGAAAAAAGTATTACCTTCTTGAATATAAATATCTTTTATTTTGTCACATATTTTAAAAAAAAAATATTCAAAAATTTATCTTGAATAAAAATATATGAACAAGATTCATTTTTAGCAAAGAGAGAATGGTTACGCATATCCTAGAGTCATGGAACCATCACTCAAGTTTAAATTAAAATAATGTCCATTATTAACTACTTTTTTTTTTGTTCTGAAAGGATATCAGTTCTGTAAATAATAATGTAAAATAGGAGTATTTGCTGAAAATTTTTATCAGTAAGTGTCCAATCAGATGTATCAAAGGAAGACAGAACCATAATTCATAATGTCTCATGAAGTATATAAAATTGTTTGGGATTACATACCTCATCTTAAAATTAGCGATCATGCAATATCAGAAGATGTCACTCAAAGTTTTATTGATGAGCATTGTAAAAGGCCTGCACCACACACACAGACACAGAGTATTTAGCAGTTAAAATGATTGGTTGTTGCTGATGGATCACGGTGTTTGACCATAATATGAAGAGGCTCACTGAATTGGTTGTGACAGTTGGATCCAGGTGTGCAAAAGTCAATTAGAAAGACAAACATGAATAAAGCTCTATTTGTTTGGGTGGAAAACATTTTTGAGATTTGGTATAACAGAAAATGAAAGTATTAACAGAAAACGTTTTTCATGGGCAACAGAAAGCAAGCCTATTTGGGCATAAAGTGTTTTCTACTTTTAAAAGATGGAAAAGTTTTCCTCACTTATGTCTTACCAATGCCACCGCCACTGCACCACATATGAAGCCATAAGAATCTTCCTGCATAATACCAATGCATTCAACAAAACAGAGCCAAGAAGGACTTGGTTTTGTCAGACAGGTATATACAGCCTCATTTGTCACAATGAAGTAATAAACAAACATATGTATGTTTACAATTTATTTTTATTTTATATAAATATATGTATGTTTACAAAATTATGAACAATTAAATTGAAACATATGAAAATGATGATAACACTTTCATTTTGTAATCCTTTCAAGTCATTATCCTTATAAAGCTTGAAATATTGAAATAAAAGTACGGAAGTAATAATAGGACACATGCACAATTCTTAATAGTGCTTATGCTCTTCAACACTAAGTGATCAAATTATTTCAGTGCTCACCCTCATTCAAAAAAATTAAAACAGAAAGGTAAATCTAACACACACAAAAAATTAAAAAATTAAAAAATAATAAATAAATAAATAAAATTGTAAAAGGAGAAAAAATAAATCAAAATTAACAGACAGTTCTGTTCTCATGCACAAGAAATTACGGCACCAGTTTTCTTTTCGTCTACCTCAGCAGACAGCAATCTACATATACCATCCACAGTAGTAGGCATCCATAGCCTTCTTTTCCAAGTAGTAAATTTACAACTCCAGACTTGCACAAGACAATTGATGGCTCTTTTCATGCAATATTGCATCAGCAAACATGGATCAGCAACAGAATAATCCTGCTTCATTTTTTTCATTATAATAATAAATCTTATTTATTGGAAAGTAATTGTATAAGAAAAGCCACACCAAATAAAATATGAAATAGATAATTGCCAAGACAACCTATAAAAGAAATAAGCTTAAATCTATATCTCTAATATTGTATTTCCATAAATAAAATGTTCATAATTTTGCCAATCACCTTGTTTTCCCTGAGACTGAGCTCCAATCTTGCTTTTAATTGTGAAAACTCATAGACCTTGCTAGAAAAACAGGTTCTCTAATCTGTGAGATAAAATGGTAAAGGACTTCTCCCCTAAATTCAAATTGTAGTTTTCATGTCCTAATTGTTTGGTCTGATAGAATTTCTAATCAAGTCAGATATCATTTTCAGATAGATCAAGTAAAAATAAAATGACTGTCAGAACTGTATTTGTTTTTGTTACCAGATCATTATCATCACCCTCCAATTTCAGAAGCGCACACTAGAAAGTCTTTTGAAAGGTGTCAGCAGATGCACAGAGCTGGAGCTTGGTATGGCTAAAGAACTGCACTAAAATGTTAGTCGATTAAAGGATGCTAGTGAACAAATTTAAGGGTCAATGATGAAACTTTCATTAAATAAATTTGCTAATTTATTCAATTATCAGAGCCATCATACAAGAGATTGCCACTTTCACAAATGTCCCCATCACATCATTATTTGTACCCAAAAAAAAAAAAAAAATTCCTTATATACAAGGGAGCATAGATGATCAACGCTTAGAGGAGTAAAAATTGTTGTATAAACTTCAAAAAGAATAACAGATATAGGCTGGCACAACAATCTAGGCTCATTCACTTTGTGACAATTGGACAAAATACAAAAATCTAAATAATATCTTCCCTTTATTTGGGGAAGAGATGGTACAATAAAGCTCATGACAAATGTACAGTGGCAGGAGAGCAGTACTCACTGAAAGCTGCTGACTTCTGCTTTTCTTTTTGAACAATTCAATACACAGAAAATATAAGAATCTAGTTTTTGAAACTATAAGATCAATCCATCCTTCACAAGTTGCTCCAAAGAAGTTGCCACATCTGACATAGTAGGTTGGTCACCAGGATTTTCCCTCAGTGCTAACTCCATTACATCGGCAAGTTTAAGTAGAGGTTCAACATTTCTTGGAAGAGCCACATATCTATCAATGAGAACTGCTGCCTTACCCTTTCTAATAAGGGGCACGGCCCAATCGACTATACTTGGGGGCGTGCAATCTCTATCAAACGCTTTCCTCCCACTAAGAATCTCTAGCAATGCAATACCAAAGTTGTAAATATCGTCTTTCATGTCTCTATTAAGATCCCTATCATTTGGAGTAAGAAGTCCGAAATCTGCAATTCGTGCACCCCAATCAGCATCCAAAAGAATATTCGAGCTCTTAACATCCCGATGGACAATTGGGGGCACGACTTCGTTGTGAAGGTACTCAAGCCCTTTAGAAGCCTGCATTGCAATCTTCAACCTGAGGCTCCAATTAAGAGGAGAGAGGCCACCATGAAGGTGATCGTGAAGTGTCCCATGGGGCATAAACTCATAAACAAGCAATCTTTCTCCCATCTCCGCGCAATAACCCAACAATTTCACAATATTGCTATGATGGATATTGCAAAGGATTTCCAATTCCATTTCAAATTCCCAGCTATTCGTGTGAATTATTGTGGCTGCATTTGCCCTCTTTACTGCCACTTGCCTCCCATCTGCAAGGGCAGCCTTGTAGACAAAACCATAGCTTCCCCTACCAAACTCATTGAACTCCTTGAATCCATTAGTCGCATCCTTTAGTTCTGAGAGTCGGAAAACTTGAGCAATTCTAGGACATGGGGGTGTTGGAATAGGAGGATGTGAATCATTATTATTGTCCTTTTCTAACTCTGGTTTGCCAATGCAAAACGCAAATTGTTTCTTCCCTTCGTCGTTTTTTGTCACAATCAAACGGGGTAAAAGACACCACCCAATTACTATCAATATAAAACCGAAAGCAGAAGACACAATTGTCAGCACTAATCTATGCAATTGATGGTCATGCTTCCGCTCCACTTCTGGTGATGATTGAAGCTTACAAACATCCCAACAAGAACTGTTCTGGCAAAGAGAGCAAGCAGTGCATACTCTATCGGCATTCTCACTACATGAACTAGAAGGGAAAAACCCATCAGAACAATTCAACCCACAAGGCAAACAAATCTTTAGATCTTTTCGAACACACAAGCATGTCAGATCTGGCTCATTGAGAATGCTTGCATTGAAAGCAAACTTTCCTTCACCACAAGAACCGGGAGTACATAGACCTGGACTACACAACTGCAATGGAGGATCATAATCTAGCTGCAAGGTGGACACATTAGCAAACCAGCAATCAAGCACCAAATCATCTTCCCTAATACCACATGTAATAAAATCAGACGAAGCAATGGCCAAAAACCCAGAACCTTTTGGGATCGAAGACGAATTAAAGCTCCCCCAACATTCAATCCCATGATTATCCTCTCGAATGCCACAAAAATGTTCTTCCCCAGCCGCCAATGACACGAAACGGGTTCCAATTGGAGGAGAGAGAAGTGAATTGCCATTGCCCCAACACTTCACCTCTCTAGAAACTTGTGAAACACCACAAAGAGAACCAATCCCTGAAGCTAAAGTTACAAAATTCTCCGAAAGCCCAGAAACTCGTAAACTTGCAGAGTTTGGACCCCAACAAGCTATACCACCTTCTCTAACAACACCACAACTAAACCCTTCACCAGAAACAACCTTCGTGAAGACAAGTGTACTAGCAATATGATCATAAAACAGAGTACTCTGTTTTGAACTGAAAAAATTATTGGATTTCCTAACAATGTCCCAACAATCCACTAAACCCACATCGTTATCGGAATAATAAGATCCGCTAATAGCACAGACATGATTTTTACCTGCGGAGATGTGAGAATAAGAGGTGGATTGGAAGATCGAAGGGACGAGATCGGAGCTCGAACCGTTTGAGTTCCAACAAAATGCCTGTGAAGTGTTTGCTAAAATGCCGCCAGAAAGCCATAGCCGCCGGAGAGAGCTTCCATGGGAGGGATTTGGGAGGAATAGAGAGATGTGTTTGAAGACCAAGAAGAAGAGGATGTAGCGGAGGTGATTGTGGTGTTCTTGCCCCAGCAGATCACGGCTTGCTTGCCGCTGGCATCAATGGCGCAGAAGCAGGCGTCGACGCCGAATGCGGCGGAGATGGGGCCCACTGATCCGAACCCAGATGACAATTCGATGAGTGTGACGAGGAGGAGGAGGAGAAAGAGAGAGAACCCAGAAAGGGGCCTTCTTTGGATTTTAGTCATGGTTTGGTGATTGGGTTGTGATGGGTTGGAATCAGTAGTGTCATGGAGTGTTGAAAATAAGGTGGTTGGTGGTGGTAGTGGTGGTGGTGTTTGTGGTGTGGTTTGAACAAGTTGGAGAAGTTGTGAAGAAGAAGGTGATGATGGGAAGAGAACGTGGGTGTCGCCATTTTCACAGTTTGGTTGGACAGTTAGAACTTGAAAGTACTGATGTAGCTACTCCCACTTTTTTTTATTTATTTTTTATTTAAAGTTTTTTAAGGGTAAATTACAATTCCACAATTGAAATTTGCTTAAAATACGAATTATTTTTTGTAATTTGAAAAATTACAAATATTTTCTTGTCATAATTTTTTATTTAACAGAACTAATTGAAAAAGTGAAATTTATAACTGTTCACCTATACAATAATAAAATTATCTGAATTATTAATTGAAATAAAATTTTAACATTATTAAAAACTGTTAATTAACTTAATGATTTATTTAAAAAAAAAGGCTTATTTGTTATGAAATTAAAAACCTTAAAAGGTATAATGTAATCTTTAGAATCACAAAAGATAATTTATAATTTAAGTAAATCTCAGAAATGTGTTTGTAATTTATTTTATTTTTTTATAATTAAGATTGGCCAAAGTTGTTACTTGTTGCAGAGATTTTGGGATAATTAGAATAGAAAAATAAAAATAAAATCTCAGTTTCAAATTTTGTAACAATTTTTTTTAAAATTTTAATTTTATTAATTTAAATTCTAATTTTTTATTTGTTTCAATCTAAAGTATTTATTTATTTTCATTAGTTAAATTCAACGGAGTATTTTAGTCATTAACTATAATATAAGTATATATAAAATGTATAAAATATTATTTTTTATTGAGTTTAATGAGTAAAATAATTTTTTTAAGTCTTTTTTACTTAGGGTAAAGCACCAATAAATCTCCAAATTTAGTATTGTGAACTGATTAGTCCTTAGAATTTTCAGATGAACCTAAAAGTCTTGTTTTAAATGAAATTACTAAAAACGATGTTATAAACACACGCGTGTACGTAAAACGAGGGGTAAATGTGGGATTTAACTTAAGGGGAAATTACACATTTGTACCAAGCTCACTATAGACTTATTGTGTTTTCCCTCCTTCGTGATCAAATCCCACATTATCAGGGATGGAAAGATTTTGTATTCGAATGTTGATTTCATTTGTTATTGATATGTAATTGTGTGCCAATGTTCGTGGTTATGTTTCGCTGAAGGCGTAGTATTTACTTTGTTTTGAAAGCGGAAACCGTTCATTGTGTGACCGAGGATTTGGGTTTTGTTCCAGAAATCGTTGAATTCGTTTGGGAAATTTGTTGCACAAGAAATGACGACGGCACAGCAAGGTTAGTAATGGTTGTGTGATTTGCAATAGAATTTGGGAATCGTCATATTAGGGTTTGGTACTGTGTAGGTAGGGGTTCTATAATAATGGGGTTTAATACTAATGTTTGCTGCAATGTTTGTGTGTTATGTGGTTGTGGTTTTCGTATAACATTATCGTACAGTTTAGTTTAGGCTGGTGTTTGTTTGTTTGACAATGTTGTCTAGTGTCGAATCATGTATCCCCGTTTGATGTGTTTTGACGGTTGGGTGTTTATTTACCATTGTTGTTTGGGGTTTTTTGTTCGGTGTTAGATTCTTTGACAGAGTTGTATAGTGTCGAAGCATGTGTTCCCGTTTGGTGGTTTTTTTTACTTGGGTGTTTATTTTACCATTGTACACTAAGAAATATTTACATTGATGCAGTGGATTTTCTGTTCACTCAACCAGAAAAATACACTACATGAAATCCACTGTGTGGTGTACATATTTACATTGAAAAATACACCATGTTTTTTCACCGTTGTACAGTAAGAAATATTCACATTGACGCGGTGGATTTTCTGTTTACACTAAGAAATATTTACATTTCAATATAGTGGATTTCTCTGTTAGGTGTAAGTTTGTTCGACATGGTTGTATAGTGTCGAACCATGTGTTTCTATGTGATGGGTGTTTTTTTGTTATAGTTAAGTGATTGGTTGGGCTATTGTTTTGTCATTGTTGAATGTTAGGTGTTGATGTTAGTTTTTAAAATATTAGAGAAACACATCTAATGTAGAACAATTGAAGTCAATGTGAGAATAAGGATTGTGGGGTTGATGTGCATGAAGTTTGTTGTTTCGATATGTACTAGTTGTGTTTGCATTGTTAATGTGTTCTTGTTTTGGTACGTGACTGACGTGTTGTATTGTGGATGTGGTGAAAATGTGTTAAGTGTTAGATTTGCCTGTAGTTGGTTCTATGTTACAATGTTTTTATGAAAAGCATGTAGTAGTGCACGTGGTAGTCTGTCCATGTTTGATGTGGTAATTGGCAGAATTTGGCAGTGTGGTGGTAAATGTTTTTGTTGTTTGCGAGGTAACGTTGATTGTTGTGTGTGATGGTGAACGCATTGTGGTAATTGGTTGCAGTAATTACGCGCTAGGTTGGTAAGATTTTTGATGTCATACAGTAATGTAGTTTTGAATTGTAGTGGTCGTGGTGTTCATGGTTTACGGTTGTTGCAGGAATTTCGTGGGGAGACACAACACAACGCAACGCAGGAGGAATAAGGACCGATTCAACCAAGGGAAAATCATCATCGACGAGATTAGCGTTGCGAAGACAAAGTAAACTGTCGTTCAAGAATAAGAAACCACGCTCTGTTGGTGTGAAAAGCGAACTGAGAAGGGCAGTAGTTGACCCATCAAAGCTAATGTATCGGTCAAATATGGCTGAGGTGATTAAAACTGTTTCTGAAGTTGTGCTGGGTGAAGCTCACATACTCCACTTACAAAAAACCCCATTCGGCTAATGATTGACTTGATACGGACAAAAAATTTGACGAAAAAAACTTTCAAAAAATGTGATGGAATAGTGTGCCGCATTATTCAGACGTACAACCCAGCGGATGAAAAGTTTTACATTGGGGATAAAGGTATACCACTACGCAATAGTGATGTAAGACTCATATTTGGGATACAATGTGGCCGGGATAAATTGGACTTGACGTACGGAACCAAACCTCCCTCTGATTTCATCCAACGACGTTGTCCGAACATTGAACGAATATCTCCTAAAGCCATCATGGAGCTTCTGCTTGAAGCATTGCAAGGGACCACCCCACATGATGAGGAAGACGTTGCGAAGCTCTTATGTTTGTACATTTGTGCAAAACTGTTTTTCGCAACTACCGAAGAGGCTATTGGGTGGGCTTACGTTCGAGCCATTGACAAACTAGAGACACTAAGGCTGTATGACTTGACAGCGGCAATTCGTAATACGCTGATTGGGTCGTTGAATGATTTCTATAACAAACCAGCAAAAGTGACTGGTTGCATTGTCGCATTGCCAGTAGGTCCTACTTCATGACTCCATGGTCATTTGTGATTTCAGTAGTCGCTTGATGCTGCAAGTAACGCTGATGGCTTATGTTTGAATTACTGTAACAAGCCCGCGGGGGGACCTCGCTACAGCTTGGGACTCGATTTTGTGTCACGGTTCTTAATCTTGAACCAAAGAGTCCAAATCCGGCAAATCGTTTTGAGAAAACAGATTTTTTGAAAGAAGTGCCAAACATGGACTGCTTTGCCAGATACAGAGTCGCCACCTAAATATTTTATTTTGGGAAATTTAGGAAACCCTGACTCGTTGCCTAAGGCCACGTGTCCGTCATCACCAAAGTTGCCTCGGCTCAGGAACTTGGGTACGATTGGGGAAGGTCACTTCGTGAGCACCCCCGCTCGTCCGATCAAAGATCGGCCTCTACTAACCATAATATCAAGTTTTGACAACATTATGCGTTCTTATTCCGGTTATTAGCCTAGATTTACTATGTGATGCGCACAGCATACAAGTATAGACCGGGTCGCCTGAATTGGAACAACACATCTCATGTTTGTTTTGAAAATGATTTGCTACTCGCAAGTAGGCTTAAAATGCAGATTTTGCCACCCTCAGGTGGGCTTAGAAAAGATAGTTTTGCCACTATCTAGTGGGCTTAAAACTCACAGTTGATGATTTGTTCCAATCCAAATAACCCAACCTTCACTCACAGGCATTCAAGCAGTTATATCACGTAAGCACATAGCCTCATGGTAAGCATGCTATCATGGCAGTCACTCACACACATGCAAGGATGCTAAAGCATAAAACCTACCGAATACTCCAAGCCAAAACAGAAGCTGATTAGAAATCCATGCATGATCCTAATTATACAGAAATGCCTAATGCAACACATGCAAAAATGCAACTATAGCAGGTTCGGCTATTCTAAACATGGTATATGAGATGCAACAGCTAACAAGTATTCAACTTGGAATCGAAATACAATGCAGTTCGTATGATGCGCCGAGCCCGGTGCATGCAAAATAGATGAATGAATGCAAACATGCTATCATACTGTATGCTAATTGAAATATGCCCTAATCAAACCATCATAAGCTGGTAAATAAAAGGGAGAAAGACGTGGGGTTGGAAGACATACATCACACACACGCACACTTATTACAGTTGTGCCCTCGCTCGGAGGGTCCGAATAAATAATATACAGTCCCAAATGAATAAATAATACAGTCCCGAATAAATACAAAAATCCTAATTAATTAACAAATTAACTAAGAAAGCTATAAATTGGCATGCAAGCCAGGGACTGCCTCAACTCTGATCTGGATGATGAATGATGCATGTTCGGGTTGCTTGGCACGGAAATCCATCGCGATGCCTCGATTAGCCTCTGTTTGCAATTGATGTCGGAATGCTGTGCAAGGCTTTTGAAAGCTGCTGACTTCTGATTTGCTGCAACAGAGAGCAAGAAAGGGGCATGGCAATGTATTTTCACATGTGTATGCATGCCTCGATCCTCGTGCCACCAATCACGCATCTCGATGCATGATGGCCGATGAGTCGAATTGCACAACTCAATATGGAATGAATGCACATGAAAACACAACAAGACCAAGACTCCATCATGGATAATCCGGAGTGTCGGTGACCGGGAATTGAGACACATTCCGTCACTCGAAGTACGAAACATCCCTCGTTTCCCCGTGCTCGGGCTAACTCCTATCCCAAGCACAGTGCAATATGCATGCTATGCATGAATGCAACTAAGATACATCCTAACATACACAATGCTATGAAATGGCATACACGATGCACGAGGTAACATGGCATACACAATGCGCTAACATACAACCTAGCATACACAATGTTATGGAATGAAATGGCATACACAATGCATAATGGACTTACACCAACACAAGTGGACCTCAGCCACACTCACATAGGAGGCCATTAGATGGAAATGAGACACTCGAGATGCGTGCACGCGTGCACGCAAACCGAGGACCGACCCTAAGGCATAAAATGCCACTCTAACAAGGCATGGCAAGGCATGGAATATGACGTATGAACATGCAAATCTCAGCACTAAAATATGATGTTAAACAGCCCCGAAACATGGAAACATGGTACCTGATGCATGAAATGAGACCCGAAACTCGAAATTAGGTACATGGAATGACCTATGGCTATGCAAAGCATGCGTTATTTGAACATGAAGTGTGAATACAGAATCAAGACAGCCCTGAAACAAGCATATTTACAGTTTTAAGCAAGGCCAAAGGGTGAACACAAATAGGGCTAAACCAACATGCAAAGATGGCCCCGAAAGAGAGATAAAGAAGCAAGTAGCAGCTGCTGGCCCTAAATGGCCAAGAGCCCTTCAACAAAGTTGAAGAGGGGCTCAAAATGAAGCATTTTACAGTTTACATACAGCCACTAAACTAAACACAAGCAGGCCTAAAACATTATGCAAGAAAAAGGCCAAAAGAGGGACAAAGAAGCAAGTGATGGCTTCTGGCCTCAAACAGAGGAGGGCCCTTCAACAATGTTTAAGAGGGGCCCAAAAAATGATATTTTACAGTTTATGACCAAGCCCAAAACAGTGCACAAGCAAGCTTATAATACTATGCAAAATAAGGCCTAAAAAGAGGTTTAAACACAAAGAGCAAAAAGGGAGCTTTAAACAATAAAAGACCCTTGATCAAACATGAATAGGGGATCAAAATAAGGCTATTTTCAGCTCAGACCAGAGCCCAAAAATATAAGCACGAGGGGCTAACAAAACATGCAAAAATAAGGCCAAAAGAGGGATAAAGAGGCAAGTGACAAAAGGAAACCTCAAACAGTGAAGATCCCTTCAACAATATTGAATAAGGGCTCAAAATAAGCCACTTTTCAGTTTATAACCAAGCTCAAAACAATTTACAAATGAGCCTAAAATACTATGCAAGAAAGAGGCATACAAGAGAGGTAAAGAAGCAAGTGTAAAAAGGAAGCCTCAAACAGGGAGAGGCCCTTAAACAAACACGAAAAGGAGCTTAAAATAATGCTATTTTCAGTTAGGGTCGGAGCCCAAAAATACAAGCACAAAGAGCTAAAATATAGATCAAAATAGGGCAAGAAAAGAGGAGAGGAAGACTTACCCTTGAAGAACCAAACTTCAACAACTCTTGGTCCAAGAAATGTTGTTCCTAAGCTCTGTAAATGGCCCTCAAGCTGCTAGAATGGAGTGAGGAGGAGTGGTGCTATGGGTTGTAGAGTAAAGGGTGTAGGAAACTTAAGGGTTTGAAGGTTGGAAGAGAGGGAGAGGAGGGAGTGTAATGCAAAGCTCTTAGGCAATTTTTCCAACCCCTAAACACAGCTGGGAGTGCTGGTTATATAGGCAAAAGAGGGGGGGAGAAAAGGGGGGGAAATGGAATTCAAATTTCCCCCCAAAAGTTGGCCCCCCGGATACAAAATCTGGGGGGAAAAGGAGGGTGTATCTGCAATGTACCTGATGTGAGGATCATGGCCGGCTGGTTATTGAGGCTGCAGGTGGCCGGCCGGCCCTCCCCATGGCCGGTTGGCCAAGGGTCAAAAGGTTCAAGTGGTATTAGTGGCCGGCCACCCCAAATTGGTGGCCTCCCATGTGTGCACAACACAACCATGTGGTCAAAAATTGGAGAAAGTGAACCAGGAGAGAGAAAAGCCCACTTTTAGGAGGGGTTCAAAAGGGTCACACACAATTACTGGCCGGCCATGTGATATTGGTGGCCTCCCAGGTGTGTACAACACAAATATGGGGTTTAAGGTTCAAGAAAGTGGTCCCGGGGTGTTCAACATTGGCTTTGAAGTGAGAAAAAAACGGGTGATGGAGGGTGATGAAGGGATAAAACTGGTTGTCAGAACAATTACTGGCCTCCCACTCCTCTACGACCTTTCTAACAATGAAAATGAAGCCTCCACCAAAAATGAACCAAAATCGATGCAAAATGAAGGTTCGGGGGCCAAAACGCGCAGCCCGAGGCCCCGAAAACTGACTGTTAGGCACCGGAAGGGGTGTTCGACCACGAAGTTGGTCTCTCGGACCACAGTGTCCCTCAAAAGGGAGTAAATAAGATGCATGCCAAAAACCGGAGCAAACGGAGATGGTTAAGCGGTCCTGAACCGAGGCACACGGCCAACGGCTCCGAAAAATCGAAAACCGGACTCCAAACGGGCAAAATGGCCTACGACCACGGAACGTAGCCTACGGCCACTGAGAGATGGTCTACGAGACCTCTCCCTCCCTTCTTGGAAGAGAAACAGAGAAAACTGAGCCTAGTTCGCAAACCGAGGCAAAGCATGAAAGAGTCCGGAAGTCCGGAGGCAAGGCTCGCAGCCGAGACTCTGAAGCTTTTGAACGAGCACGATATGCAATATCACCGAGCGCTCAATCGGTGACGTCTGAGTCTTAAGGTCGGTCAAAAATGGGGTGTCTACAATTACAGTTTCTACTCTGTGAGCACACCAACCTAATCGAGCTGCAGTGGCCTAAATTGTTTCCACAATTTTGTAACTGGAATTTTGACAACCTAATCAGCAAGGTTAAGTTGATGGATTTAACGTCTGAAGGTATTTTCGAGGTATGTACTAACCTGCATTTAAAGTTGTGTCTATTCATATCTGCAAAGTTTGTGGTTGTGTGACATTTAATAGTTTACAGGCGAATTGTGAGAAATTGTCCGGGTCAATGCTTGAGCATTATCAGCTGAACGCCAATGTCAGTGACATAGAAGGACGACGAAGTGGTGACCTATATGTTGGTGTGAACCATGTTCTGGAAATGGCCGCGGAATCGGTGGGGGACGGTAATGTGGAAGGCGGTACCAATGTGGCTGCTGTAGATGCAAGTATTGAATGTTAGAAATCATGTTCTCCAACTGATGGACACATTGAGATAGCGTCAAAATTGAAAGATACAAGCACGAATACCGAGTCTACACGACGATCTGAGAAGACTTTAGGTGACATTCTTGTGACGGGGGAAAGGGGGCCAAACTTATTCCCGGACCTACTTGAGCTATCCAGCACACCTGTCGTGAACGCTGACAAGGAGAAAAGATAAAATGCGGAGCAGGCACTGATAAAAGCATTGGTTAAACTTAAGGATTTGGAAAATGAGTCTGTTAAGAAGGCCGAACGTGTAAAGGAGTTAGAAGGGAGAGTGAGTACAATGGAACGGATGATTGGTGAGCAATGTACCAATATGTTCATGGGGTTTGACGGTGTTGTTCGTGTGAAGGACACTGAAATAGAACGTTTATCAGGGCTCGTTATTGATTTGCAAGCAAGAATCGTAAGATTGGAAGATCAGATTGACGACCATGAGGCGCACATAGTCAGCCAGTCAGTGATGAATGATAGTGCTAGCCGCCGGACATTTGGTGACCGTTACATAGGCAATAATTGTATGTCAAACATAGAAGCCTATGATGGCAGTCAACTGCATTCCCCATCAACAAACATCGACTTACTGCAGAGCGAAATTGTCATAGCAAATTGTGCATCGAGGGAGGATCGTTCAAATATTGGTCAACTGCAGTCGTCGCTTGGTTACTCGTTAAGTGCAGTATCGGAGAACGACACACCTAAGCCCGACAAACCTGTCATGGCAGACTACATAGGTAGTGCAGTTGATGTGGATAAAAGTTGTACAAAATTTCGCTTCGTTAATGTGGGGAGCCCACAAATAAATTCGTTAGTGAGGCGTGTAAAGGAAAAATCGAGACGGGAATGGAAGTTAGCAGATTACGAATACCCCCGTGTTGTTATTCGGACAAAACAGCAGAAGAATGTAGGTCCAGGTGTTGTGGTTGTATCTGGTGATGTGGTTAACGTTAATGATGCAGGTGAAGTGGAGAAGTCGTGGGCCGATTTTAGAATGAACCACAGGCTTCCTATGTGGAAAATGCTCAACACAGAGGAACAGAAGCGTTTGGAGGACGTGTACAGATTCAAGGGTGACGGGTGGGTATTAATTTTTGTTTGTGCAAATATATTTTATCGAAACTGAATGTTTAAATTTATGAAATGTTAATAGTGATTATGTTTGCTGTAGAGCTGTAATATGGGGTGGGGTGGGCAACGATGTGCAACTACGCTTCACAGATGTACAAGCTTTGGTTCAACAATTGGGCATCAAAGGCAACGTAAGTAGTGTGGTGGTGGTTTACGTGGTGGTTTTGGGAGGTTTTTTTCTCTGAATAATAGTAATTAATTACGATAAACATTGGCATTAACATACTATGCTGGCACCCTAGGTAATCGATGTGTATGCCGATGTACTTACGGATTTACAAACTAGAGCGGCAGCTAGAAGGGAATACGTTGACCGATCTTACTTTTACAGCAGCATTTGCGCAGTATGGTAACACAACCTGACCATTTACATATTGTGTTATGTACACGTTATACTTGTTTACAATATCCGTTACCAATGGTTATCCAGGACATGATGCGAAATCCAAGTGCGGAATCCAGGGACAGATATTTGAAAGTCCAATTTAACGCTGCTGAAGGGCGTAGATACATTCATTTCCCAATATATTACTCAAACCATTGGACAATCATGGTTCATGATTCTGAATGTGGGACGTGGCGACATTATAATTCAATGCGGCAACGAAAGGGCAGCAGAGATCATCATTTCACAGAGGCATTGAAAATGGTAATTACGGGTTTGATGTTGTCTGTGATTAGTGAATCCCTTTGGTTGTTTGTTAATTTTATGGTGCTAATTATTTACAGAAACAATGGGTGATGGACTACACGAAATGGTTGCTGAAAGAAGGCCCGTTGGCTGAAGAAGTTGCAACTGGTACTATGGATGGTGAACTCGAGTCGGTCATTGAATGTCCTCAACAAGAAGCAAACTCGCATGTTTTTTTGATTGGATAATTTTTCTGACTAGTACACATGGTAGCGTTGTTGACATCAAATTGTATTTACGTGGTTTCTTTGAAACTGTTGTTGCAGGGCGGATTATGGGATTATGGTTTGTTTCATCATGCGCCAATGTGTTCACAATGTGGAGATTGACGGGTCAATGGACGGACTGAACCCCAATACATTCTGAGCTGCCTTAGTGAAGACGTTCATGAATGATCCTAGAAGAGGCCTGCGCACCCAGGATGTTTGATGATTGACGACTTGATTGTCTGGATAGCTTGGTTGAAGAGTAGATATGTTTTGATTCCTTTACAATGGTGAAGATATTTTTGTTTTATTACATTAAGCAGAAGCACATATTTTTTGTGAAAGGTTATTAAAATGTTTTAGTTTAGAACGCTTGATAGTAGCATAAATAATTATGTGCAAAGTCATGTGTTACTGTCCGGTAATATATATCGCACATGTCGACTACATTAAAATGCACCACACGTATTGTGGTTGATTTCGTATTTCGTTATTTGGTTGTTTATGGTTCGTTGTATATGAGTTGTTGAAATGTTGAAATATTAGTTTCCGTTGGCATTGTCTGGAACAACGTTTGAATGGCTGTTTCGCTGAAGAGTGTTTGATGGGTGTTTGTTGGTGTGATGTTAAGGGTTGTAGTAATTGGTTTTCATTTGTTGGAAGTGCAAGTAAGTAAGGGTTTTTACGTGCTAATGGTGTTACCCGATGTGTGTTTGTAGGTGATGTTACGTGTCATATTTTACGCTATTTTATTTGTGTCAATGTGAGTATTTTATGTTTACAACGAACCGGCATGTTTTACTGTCGACATAACATAGTTGTAGGCTGTCCAACTGAATTGTAACTCACTCATCAATAATTACAAAACTTTGACACATGCATTACAACCCCCCCTTCAAAATGTGACAACGTGGTGGTAATAGTAAGAACTAAGTAAACAAAAATTGGTACAAACATTGCACTTGTTTATGGCCATACTCAAAAACTGTTGTATTAGAATTCATTTTGAGCGAAACTGGAACTGACCAAAACCAGTGGAATCTGGGAGGAGTGACATTGTGGTACCTGTGTGTGTTAGTGACAATCATAAACCTAACCAAAATCAATCAAATGTAATATGTGGCATAAAAATAAAACCAACATCCAGAAAAATAATGTAATCAAATTGCATTTGAACTGAAATTGGGAAAAAACGCCACGTACGCCGTAAAACAAAACGTAAGTGCAACATTGTCAAATAAACAAGAAGAATAAAGCCACATTCTGTACTATGAAATGAGAACACATGTGAAAATCAAATACTAAAAATTAAAATGACTATGCATTGTAACGATGAACATTTGAATTGTAGACAACTACATCGATTCCTTACATGTCTTCCTGTTATGGTAGCCCATCTTGCCGCAACAGCCACATCGAATACATTGAACCACCTCTCCTTTCGATGGAATCCTTTTCCATTTACGCCTCCCGGGGGGACGTTTCACAATTGGTGGTGCAATGAGGTAGTCATCAGGTTTGAACGTCGGCTTGCCCGCTGTAGGAATAGGAAAAACAACTCTGGAATACGATGCCTTATACTTATCTACGCGATAATAAAAATCCACCGAGTCATACACGTTCTTACCGCTATTTTGAAAAGCAACAAGCACATGTGAACATGGAAACCCGTTCAATTGCCACTGATAACATGAACAAGTACGTCTAATTATGTCAACCATCACCGACGGGTGCGAGTGAATCTCGTACACATTATCGTTAGCTGGACTAACAATCCATGACCTACCTGTTTTTAACTCCGAGTCCAACTTCTTCTCCATTTTAGGACATATAACGCCGGTCCATGTACTAGATTTCAGTCTACGTTTCGTCCTTTTTTCCATGATTTTCCCTCTTATTGTATCAACCAAATGGGTGATGGAAAGGTGGCATGCTTCACTGATCCAATTGTTGAATGACTCAGCTGCATTGGACCAAATTTCTCTATAATGTTGGCCCCTTAAAAAAATATTAATCAAAACAAACCCGTGGTCAAGGTTGGTACATTAGAGTAAAATAGCCAAAACCATGGGGATCAAAAAAATACCCAACAAACAGTAATGTGCCTATGTGTGACACACAAACATTGGTTGAAATGTGTACAAAACATCCGCCACATACCTGAAATACGCATTTGCCCAGTGCTTAGGATGCAAATCTCTCATGAAATTTTCGATAATCGCTGGGTTTGACTGTTTTAAGACCTATATTTTTTTATTACAACATGTCACTGTGGGTGCATAAGCGCATTCCCGCAACTTGCGCAGCAGTCCAGTCTTATGCGTTGCGTTTACATATTTTATTCAGTCTCGCAAATTTATTTGGAGATGTAACAGACAGAAAGCATGATGTGCCGAAGGGAAGATGGTAGGCATTGACTAAAGCAAACTAGCGTTACGGTCAGATACAAATGTGAGATTACGGCTGCTGTCGACAACGTGTGTCAGCTGCTGTAAGAACCACTCCTAGTTGGCCGTATTTTCAGAATCAACAATTGCAAAAGCAACCGAAAATAAACCTGAAAAGCAACACAGACATAACAGTATGCAATGGGAAGAAAAATATTCAAATGATGTAGGGATGTATACCAACCATTTATGCAATGTTCTTTTTTTTTTTTTTGAAAAAGGACAATATGTCAATGTTATGTAAACATTACACAGAGCATAACGTAATGATACACTCCAACAAATCGACACAGACATATCGGTATTGAATTGAAGAAAAATTGTCGAAATGATTCATGGATATGTAACAACTATTTATTCAATGTGCATTTTTTTTTTTAAACAGGACAACATGTCAATGTTATATAAACATTCAACAGAGTATAAGAAAAGGACACTCTCACCTTGGTTTCCATCCTTAGCAGTTGCAGCGAGTAAATTCCCCTTAAATCGGCCCTTCAAAAACGTTCCATCCAGGAAAATCAATGGGTGACATTGATTGTGAAAAATCTAGAAATCCCCTAGATGTTGATTTGTGGTTATGTTTCAATTTTAAGCAGTATATAACAATCCCAATCAAACAATCAAGACAAATTGACACAACGATTTTGCGTGAAAAAATCACAATTGGACACCTCCAATTATGATAAAAAAAACCACAGGCAAAAGCCACAAAACAATCCACTAAAAAGACATAAAGGAATTACATAGGTATAGTCTCAATTACCTAGCGAATCCATGCCCGAATTGAACCAACCCCCATGTGCCTCTTCCAGCCCCGTCTTCACCACGGAATTGTCTTGACTATGAGCCACTCTAGAATCCACCAAAGCTTCAGGCTCGAATTCTTTAGAATCCAAAGAAAAACAACTCTCTCTTTTGTATAGAATAAACAAATAATCTTTTGATGTATCCTTCTTAAACCATGAGTTGAATACTCAATGAAACAACAAAAAAAACTAGCAAAATAGCCCCAGATATAAACCCTAGAACCCAAGAAGAAGATCTGGAGACGTAACCCAAGAATTGGAGCAACATGCAAATTTATAGAATCTGAAATCGCGAGGTCCGCTCAAGCGTGGGAATTGACGCTCGAGCGGGGACTCTATATGACATGTTCCAAACCAGGATGTACGCTCGAGCGTGAAAACACGGATCATAGTATATTTGCAGACTCACGAAACTTCTGGAACTCAGCATTCTCCACTTGAGCGGACAGGCAACTTTGAATGCATTTTTACATTTTGGTTCGGGGCGCTGCCCCTCGACCCTACCTGGGTGCTACCCTGGACCCGCCAAGGGGCGCTGCCCCTTGGACCCCCGCGAGCTGACCGGGTAGCTCGATCCCCATCATAATTAGCGAAGTGACAATCTTGAAAGAATTAACATCACAAAAGTTCTTTGCAAGGCACAATTCGGGTTGGATTCGCATCTAAAAACTCATAATCACACTGAAATAAAAAGTGCGAAAACAAATAAAACTTAAAGGAGTTTTGTCAAACGGGGTTGCCAAGAATAAAAACCTAACAGATTGAACCCGTCGATGCATGCGCGAAATGAAATAAAATATCTAACAAACCTTGCGGACTTTTGATCAAATTCAAGGTCAATGTAACTATTCGGGTTTTTCTCCATGACCGCATCACTATACCATCTGAGTTGGTCGAATGACATAGCATGATCCCCATACACTATACCCCTGGCCTTTTCCACACCCAACCATGCAACTTGATAACTAATATCTAAGCCGTAATCATTCTTCATATCAAACACTACATCTGTTGGGCGTGTCAACGGTTGGTTATGAACCCTATCGGCAATCACATCAGACATCAATTCTGACCCAGTATGCGGGTTCCTATACGTCCGTACAGCAACACCACAAGTGTGCAAACTATAGAACCTTCTAACGCATAAAACTCGGTTTGATAGTAACACCCTCGCATGTACCGTCCACGAGCATCTAGCAGACGTTGCAAATTTGTAAACAATTGTAACGCGCATTGCATCATTTTTCACATACTGGTGCTGAAAACCAGATTCAATAGCAAACTTAGCAAGCACAGTTCGAAACTCATTTGTGCCCCCTCCAAAACATTGGCCTACATGTGTAATCCCATATGCCCACTCGGCAGACAAATAATACTTTGATTTATGAGGACAATATGTTGGCAACAAATCCGTACAGTCCTCCATATCGAATGTTGACCAAACATTTGGAGTAATCCCGCTGTGTTTCGCACAATCCACCGCACCACATTCATTAGCAGACCCACCAGTCCATAATTGAATGTGGACATTTATATGATCGAGACCGAATGACTTGGTAAGGCACAACATATTCTGAATGTCATCGTCACAATCCACCTTAAACTTATTGTAACTGGGAATGTCGAACATCATGTACACAAGACCTGGCACCAACCCATCAAACTTCCCACAAATAACATCAACGACCTTCTCGAATGTGGACGCGTGACACAAACAAACAACATCATTGGTTTGGCGATACGTACACAATAACAAAAGTGCAACATCCACACCTGTGCATCACAAAACGTCATAGCAATCACACATTAGCTACAAGAAAACGCAATACATTGGTGTGCATTTATTTGAACAAACAAAATTACATTTGCATTTTACAGTTAAACATTGTGAATCAAAACACCATGACGACCCATACGGATAACGTTCATACAAATCACAACATACAAACACCACCGGCAAGGACAATGAAAAAAAAAAAAAAAAAACCCAAATCCATAATTCATGTGACCACCTGCCATTAGCAACACACACAACAATCTACACGCACGACCCCAAACAAATAACGAATAACCATCTCCCAATCAATGTGAATATTTTTAGAGTGCACTGGTAAATAAACACGGTGTAATTTTCAATATAAATATTAACACCATGCAGTGGATTTTCATGCAATGGATTTTTTAGGTTGGGTGAACAGAAAATCCACTGCATCAATGTGAATATTTCTTAGTGTACAATGGAAAATAAACACCCAACCAAAAAAAAAAACACCAAATGGGAACAACCCTGTCAAAGAATCAAACACCGAAAAAAAATCCCCAAACAAATAACGACTACCCATCCCCCCATCCAACGAAACACACACATCACACCTATGTGGAAAAAGAAAAAACCAGAAACAATGTACAAACCTTATGTCATCGTGCCAGATTACAGAACAAAGAAACAAACACCTTTCTGCAAACCCCTGTTCCCTTTCGAAAATGGCAAAACCAACACTAAACAATCCAAAAGGAGAATAAAACCACATCCACCGTGATACACTCCACCAAATCTCACATGTGGAATATTATCTTCCACGTCTTACCAACCAAATCACAGACACGCACCAATTTGTTCCCAAAATAAATCACACATAAGGGTACTCCAGTAAAAACATAAATATTCCTAAAAATAACTAGGACCAATCCGTCTATAAGAAAACTCCTAGGACTAAATGGATTAATATTCCTCCATATGAGATTTATGGGCAAATTTTCCTATTTTTAATTAGTTCATTTTTAATCTTTAATTTTTGATTTTTTGTCAATTTGATCAATTTGATAATGCCGTTTATATTTTTGATAGAAAATGATCACTGAATTAGATGAAATTAACTCACTGAATTAAATTAAGTTCATAATTTTGCCTTTAAAAATATAACACATACTATTTCTATGCGTATTTTTTATAAATATATATATACTATAAGTTACAAAATTATAAATTTAAAATCAAAATTAAAATCAAATCAATTAAAATTATAGAAACCAATTTATAATTTGCCTCCCTCTATATTGCAACTGGAACTTGCATTTCCTCAACGGAGTAGATGATACTGCTATAAGATCCACCATTCTGTACTCTGTGATCCTATTTCCAATTATATTTTCTTGTGTGCCTTTGAGAACTAGATGAAGTTCAATATGAGGAAATTCTCCACTATTAGACTCCTAGTTGTTTTGCTTTTCAATGAAACAACATTTTCCTGTTTGCGCAAAGCTTCAACCATTGGTTGCATAGAAGAAGAGAGACTAGCTCTTCTAAAGTCATGGTGGTGTTAAAGTCATGAGAATTATAACAATGCATCTTCCGAGTCGTTGGTAGTTGTCTCGGAGGAAAAAAAGTATCACCTTCTTGAATATAAATATCTTTTATTTTATCATATATTTTAAAAAATATATATTCAAAAATTCATTTTGAATGAAAATATATGAACAAGATTCATTTTTACCATGATTGATAAAATACTGACTTCAAATCTATGCTCTAAACTATACTTTCTAGATTAATGTGAGTAACAAATTATTCAACTAACATTTAGTTTACAATATTGCAATATGATAGTTGTCCTTCTCAAAAAAAAAAAAAAAAAAAAAAAAAAAAAAAAAAATCAGAATATTAGATCAATAATGTATAATGAAATTTTTTTTTATGACCTTATGATTTGAGTAAATCTAACCTTTTGATAGAAAATTCTGCATGGTGTTCTAATTTTTCTTTTTCTTCCGAATTTACGGACCCACTTTGGAAAGAAATAATTCAATGTGGGGTTGGTAGCTGCTCACTCTAATTTGTTGATGCTTCGGCCTGTGTTTTTGTGCTTTTTTTTTTTTTTTTTTTTCACATTAGTAGAGCTCTGATTGAGAGCTCTAAATCACTACTCATAAAAAAAATATTTCAAAAATTTATCTGGGATTAAAATGTATAAAATGATAAAATACTAACTTTAAACTATGCCCAACCCTCTATTTTCTATATTAAATTTTGATTAAATTTTGTGGGTAATTAAAATTATTCAATTGATTTGTCATGTCTTTTTGTAGGAGAAATTATATTAGTAGTTCCTACATTTTTTTACTTGTGTTATTTTAATTTCTACATTTTTAATTGGTTCAATTTTAACCTTTAATTTTTAATTTTGTATCAATATGGTCTAATTAATAATGTCATTAATGTTTTTGACAAAAAATAATCACGGAATTTGTTGAAATTAACTTATTGAATTAAGCTAAGTTCATAACTTTATCCTAAAAAATATGACACATGTTACTTTTATGCATATTTTTTATAGAAAAAAATATTATAAGTTATAAGCAGTCAAATCAAATTCAAATAAAATCATAAATTTAAAATTAAAATTAAAATCAAGTCAAACAATCGTAATTTGCCCCTTCTAACTGGAACTTGCATTTCCTGAATGGAGTAGATGATACTGCTATAAGATCCACCATCCTGTGTGATCCTATTTCCAATTACATTGTCTTGTGTGCCTTTGAGAACTAGATGAAGTTAATATGAGGAAATTCTCCACTATTGGACTCCTTTTAATTGTTTTGCTTTTCAATGAAACAACATTGTCCTATTTGGGCAATGCTTCAACCATTGGTTGCGTAGAAGAAGAGAGACAAGCTCTTCTAAAGTTCAAAGATAGTTTCACAGACCATACAGGTCGACTATCATTTGGCATGGCCAAGATTGTTGCAGTTGGAAAGGAGTACAATGTGATGAAATTACTGGCCACGTTGTTGGGCTTGATCTCCGTGTAAACTTCTACGCACCAGAGTACAACTCTTCTGTTTGGTTAGTAGCTAATGAAGTGCACCCTTGTTTGCTTCAATTGAAATATCTAATTCACTTGGACTTGAGCGGAAACTATTTTCACGGAAGCCCAATCCCAAAGTTCAATTGAAATATCTCAACCTGTCTTATGCAGAGTTCAGTGGAATAGTTCCCCATCATCTCGGAAATCTTTCTAGCTCGCGTGTTCTTGATCTTAATAGTAATTCTGAAGTAACTATAGATGATTTCACATGGATTTCTCGTCTTTCATCATTGCAATACCTTGACTTGAGTTACATGAATCTTCATCAAACGCAAAGTTTACACAAGGTTCTAAACATGATTCCTTGTTTGCTAGAGTTGCGTTTATCAAATTGCGGACTTGATGCCATTCATTTATCTCATATGCATGTGAATTCTACTATTTCTAATGTTCAATACTTAGACCTTAGCTCTAATTCATTTGAAGGAGAACTTCCGAGTCTCCTTAGGAACATGACTTCTTTAAGAGTCCTTGATCTTTATGGTAATCAGTTTAATTCTTCTATTCCTCTCTATCTGGAAAAGCTTAAAAGCCTTGAACATCTCAATCTTGGCAACAATGCATTTCATGATGTTGGTGGGATGTTGAGTCTAATGTCGAATCAATGTAGTTTGAGATCATTTGATATGAGTGACAACAGATTTGACAAAATGAGAAATTTGTCCAGTTGCACCATGTACAATTTAGAGACATTGTGTTCAAGTGGTAATGGTTTCATTGGTCATTTACCAAATTGGTGGGGACAACTTAAGAAATTGAAACACCTTGATCTTTCAAGTAACTTCTTTAACTGTTCGATTCCAGCATGGTTGGGAAGAATGTCACATTTGCATAATTTAATCCTCGGTTATAATCAGTTTATTGGGATCATCCCACTGTCGCTAGGGAACCTATCAGCCTTGAGAATACTAGATCTTTCTTACAATAAGCTAAATGGAACCATTCCTGTTTCTATTGGACAATTATCAAATCTCAAGATCTTAGATCTCTCTTTTAATTCCCTGGAAGGCGTAGTATTTTCTGAAACTCAATTTGCCAACCTCTCAATGTTGGATGAATTGAGAACAAGTTTTGCCTTCTTGATATTGAAGGTGAAATCTGATTGGATACCTCATTTTCAATTGAAATCCATTCTAATGGGGTCCTCCAGAGTAGAAATTCAATTTCCTTAATGGCTTCAAACACAAAAGAAAGTTGTTGAATTGGATCTTTCCAATACTAGCATATCAGGAACCCTTCCTAAATGGCTTCTTGACAGCCTCTCTGGACATTAGATCTCTCTCATAACGATATCAGTGGAACCATTCCGAAATTGCCTTCCACTTTAAACAAAGTTGACCTCTCCCATAACTATATCTCAGGACCCCTTCCACAAAATATTGGTGATATGGTGCCAACTTTGGAGACTTTGTCACTATCTGACAATTTGATAAATGGTTTGATACCCAATTTATTGTGCAAAATTTGGACTTTGAAGGAATTAGATCTCTCCAAGAATATGTTATTTGGAAATCTTCCTCAGTGTTGGGGGGAATCAAGGAAAATCCCAATGCTACAGGTTATGAAATTTTCATCTAACAAGCTTTCAGGGATTATTCCAAGCTCTATTGGACATTTGTCTACGCTGCAATGGTTACATTTGAATAACAATAGTCTTTATGGAGAGATTCCTATGGGTTTGAAAAATTGCACAGCTTTAGCAGTTTTGGATCTTGGTGAGAATGGATTGTCTGGAAACATTTCTGAATGGATTGGAGAACTAGATTCCTTGAGAATTCTGAGACTGCACAAGAATATGCTTAATGGCAAGATTCCTTTACCGTTATGCCAACTGTTAAGTCTCCAAATCATAGACCTTGCAAACAATAACTTAGAAAAAACCATCCTTCGCTGTTTTGGCAATCTCACTAGTATGGTCTTGGATGAATCTTCAAGACTTGAGTATACACAACGGTTGGGTGAACCTGTAAGCCTTGAGGATGCACAGTGGTTATCTGAGAACATGATACAAGTCATGAACGGAAATGAACTCAAATACAGCACTATACTAGCATATCTAGTGAACATGGATCTTTCGAGGAATAATCTGACTGGAACGATCCCTGAAGAGCTCTCACTTCTTTCAGGTTTGCTTGGGCTTAATTTATCGCATAATAATTTGACAAGAAGCATCCCTAAGAAGATCGGTGGCTTAAAGTCATTGATATCTCTTGATTTCTCTAACAATCAACTTTCAGGCACAATTCCAGAGAGCATGTCAAATTTGAGTTTTATGAGCCGCTTGAACTTATCATACAATAACCTCTCAGGACGTATTCCAACTGGTAATCAGCTCCAAACTCTTGATGACCCTTCTATTAGCGTTGGCAATAGTGAACTTTGTCGAGCTTTTGTACCAAAGAAATGCTCTGGTGACAAAAATTCTCAACCTGCTCGATCATCCACAAGTCATGAAGAAACATATGAAGGAGATGTGTCTGAAAAGGTATGGTTTTACTTGGTTATAATGAGTGGCTATGCCACAGGGTTATGGAGAGTTATTGGAGTTTTGTTGTTCAAGAAGAACTGGAGACATGCTTATTTTCGATTCGTTGATATGACCAAAGAGAATGTACTAGCAGCTATATATAGCAGTGAGAGTGGCTCAATATAATAAGTATACTGGGAAGTGAAATCACAATGATTTGCTTTCTTCCCTTATCTGTCTTTGTAGTGTTTGCATGGGTGGGTGGGTGTAGTTGTTTGAGTGCACTTCTTTCTATTTTTTTCCCAGAATAAATTTCATGTTACTATATGTATAGCCTTGAAGATTATTTAGTTGTTGGTTTGACTCTAAGTAGTTGTTTTAATCCATATACCATATATGTGAAACTTGGTTGCTTCATTGTTCTATGTTCGGAGTTTAGTGGTTTATGATTTGTTCATTGTGTGGATGTTTGGGAAGTGGGTTTTTTTTAGGTTTTTTTTAGTTGTAGGATATTATTGGAGAAAAAAACTTTTGTGTTTGAGAAGATAGTTGGATTTTTTTGTGGTTGGATGTGATGTTTGTGAGAGAAAAAGTGAAATGATTATGGGGTTTGATGTGATATTTTGTTTAGATTTGGTTTTTTTTTTATATTTTTTTTATTTTGTAACCAATTTATCTTTTTGTGAAAAAAAAAACAAAAAAAAGGACAAAAAAATCCTTCCCAAACTATATGTCATGATGAATTTAGGAACCAGGTAGTTACACACAGAAAAGACCCCCCAAAAAAAAAGTTTTCGGTCTAAATTTAATCTAAATGTGAGCTTCACTGTGTAAAAGTTAGAATTTGAACTAGAAATTATTTTTTTCGTTTTTTTTTTTTTTTTGTAATTTTTAATTTTTTGTATGAGTTCTTGATCTCAATGTTATTGATCTAGTATAATCCAAATGAGAGAGGTTATTATCCACAACGACTTACCACCACGACCATCTCGCTACTACTGTCTATCATCGCTGTTAAATGGCATTTATATTCTTCAAACAAAAGTTGGTGACATAGCACCCTAATTTCATTTGAAATATTATTTTATCCCCAAACTATCTCTAAAATATCAATTAGATTGCCAAACTTCATTTTATTCAGGAATCTAATTAATATTTTGAGGGATAAAATGAAACTTCAAATGAAGTTTCGATGCCATATCAGCAACTTCCGTTTAATCATAGATGATAATTGATGGTGAGTAAAATTAATGCAAAAATGAATAATTCAAATACAAAATTGATATTATTAAAATAACAAAGATTGAATTAATTTTTTAATAATAATTTAGAAGTCAAAATAATATTTTCTCATACATTTATATCAAGCTAGTTGTTGAATGGCTATTCCTTGTTGTATGGTTATGACTGTTACGTTTTTTATTGTAAACATATTTGCACAAAAACAAATTAAAAATACAAAAATATGCATAGAAAATTAGAAGTGCAATTTTAATTCATTCTAAATATGGCAAGGATTATTCAAAATAAATTTGTGCACAAATATATTTATTTATTTTTAATATAAATTTTTTTAAGTTCAAAATCTGAATTTGACCGTTATGTAAGCCCACAAAATACTAATTTTATAGGGTGCTCTGCGTATAGTAACCTTGAAAAAAAATTAAGATGATTCGATAATCATAGCATTTTCATTGTATCGCGTTTGCCTCTAAAAAAAATGAATGTTCTATTTTTAAAAATATACTTATTCATTTTTTTAGAGAAAAATGTAATAAAATAAACGATTCAAATTATTGAAACGAAATCCATAAGAGATATTCAATATATTTTTTCTCTACAAATTTTTGTATTATATTTTTGTACAAGTAACTTTTTTCTTTTATGACGCGAGGGGTAGCATTATGTCTAGTCATTTGTTACCACTGACTAATAATAAGACCACATAAGATAATGAATTCTACTGTTTAAATAAAAGGGTAAATTATACTTATATTTTCTAAGATTTAGTAAAAATATAATAAGTTTTATAAATTTAACATAATTACGTTCACCTGCTTTTAAATAATGTTAAAGTGACTAAAGCAAATGTAAATAATAAATAAAGGAGAAGGATCCCCGCCAGTCCAAAATCTAGATTGGAGGGTGTTGTTTAGGTCTCGTTTTGATTATTTGAACCGTTTATTTTATCAGGTATTTTGTATATTTCATCCACACAAAAAAAATTAGGTTATTCTGATAATTGTTTGTTTAATTTTTCACTAAAAAAAGAGACAACAATTGTGTTTTTTTAAAATAAACCATACATTATTTTAGTGACAAACACAATAAATTGAACAAGTTACGATTATCGGATTAACTTAATTTTTTTTTGTGGATAAAATACACGAAATACCCAACAAAACAAATGGTACTCCAAGGGCCCGAACAACGCCCACTAATCCAAAATCTAAATTGGAAGGAATCCTCCTCCATAAATAAACATTGAAATAAAATATTGAACTCCACATAAAATGAAACCCACACATTTAATAAGTTTCTCACTAAACGTGAAATTTTTGTATTTCAAATTGTGATCAAATGATGTGCATTTTAAATTTTAGGAGAAATTACAAATAGGTAGCTTTTACAAAAAAATTAAAAACACTTGGAAAAAATTATGAATTCAATAAGTAAAATTTATAAATCTTACCATTAATTTGATTTTTTTTTTTTTTTTTCCAACTTTCAACGAGTTTGTTAATTCCCCCAAATTTTATATCCATTATTATTGTTTGAAAAAATAAAAAGAAAGAAAAGACTATCTTGCTGTAAGAATCTATCCTGATACAGGGGGAACGGAGGAAGAAGCAAATAGAAAGTGGGTTGGTCATTTTGTTGATGGTGAGGATGACTTTGATCAATCCATTCCTCCATTGCCTGATCATAGCTTTAACCGCTCGTCTACAACCAAATATATAGGATTATATCAAAAATTAACTCAGAGACTTACTAAGCTGAATAATTTGATTTTTATGTTAAATTTAGGTTTTGTTTGGCCTTTTCGTTCAAGTTAAAAGTTATAGTCAACGATTTTAAGACACTTATCATTTTCTTAAGATGTACATCCAGAAAAAATTAACAAAATTTTATATGAAAAAACTAAATTAAGAAACTGAATTTAAAGTATACGGATACTAAATTATTCAATTTAAAATTATAGTTTTGTTTTCTATGAATGCTATGATTACAAATTGAACAAGATAACTACCACACACAAAAACAAATGCTCATTTATTTTATAAAAAAAAAAATTTCAATTTGTCTTTTGCACTATTACTTAAAATTAAATTAAATTTTGATTTTTTTTAATAATATTAAGTTAGTTTATGCATTTTGCTTACGAAAATTGAGTAGTTTTTATTATTGGACAATTTAATTATAAGTTTCATATTATAGTAGCTTTCAATAATTTTAAAGTAGGATTTAATTTTGTGAATGAAAAAAGTAGAATACTTAGATTTAGAACTCAGTAATTATAACCGTCTCCTTAATATAGATAAAAATAAATTTCGTTGTAATTTTGAAGGTACTTTTACATATCAACTCCATAACGAACATAATTCTCAGCTAAATAGTATTATAGATCATCAGATTAATTTCGCAGAAAATATTAAAAAGGACTTAGATAAAATCAATATCTTTTTACTTCGTCTATAGACCATCGTCGTAATACTAGCAGTATAATTAAGGATCAAGATAAAAAAAAAATTAGATTATATCCAAGATCATTGTAGCTCAATCTACAAAAACGAATAGATTTACATTTAGAAAAATTTCCCACTAAGCTAGAAATAGAAATTCTAATTTCAGCTATAAATATTAGTAGTTCGAAGCAAATAGAGATAGAATTTAAGCAAATAATTGAAAAAATTTATAATGAGATAAATCAAATAGCTAGACAAATAGAACAGATCAACCAAATTCAAGATAATTTAAAACAAAAATTAAAAATTTTAGAACAACTAATAAGATCTTAATTTATGAGTAGTGATAAAAAAAAAAATCGAACAGAGATTACCAGGCCATTTTAAAACAAACAGAAGACTTTCATAATAACCCTGAGGGAATTAGTAGCTATCAAGGAATAAATCAGTCAGATAAAATATTTGTAAGACAAAATAATATAGAAATTTTATTTCTTATCCGGTTGTGTGAAAAATTTGAGGAATAAACAGACTAAGTATACATTCTGGGATTACACTGATGCCTTTACCCAGGTGTTTTACTATCAGAATCCTATCCATTCCCATTCCTGGTTTATCCGGATTTGCCCTGACGTCCTTAAACACGATGTCCCAAATTGGTTCCTCGTGTGGTGGGATAAATTTGGGCTATCACTTGACATTTTACCCGAAGAAATCCGACATGCATACAATGATTGGCATTATGCTTATTCTCGAGCTTATGCTTATCTGAATAAAAACAGGGATTTGTCTATCAGTAAATCACTAGTCCATTTTACCATCCGTTTTAGTATCCCATGGATTTGGAAATGGGACTTTGCATGTGATTACCAGAATAAGGTACCCCGCCTGAAAAGAATTTTCTTTGTTAAATGGTGGAATAAGGGTATGGATCCGATTATCACTGAAACCGTAGCTAAAATCCAGGAGCATGCTCAGGCATGTAGAGAAACAGTCAAACAGTCAGCAATCCCTGCTCCACAACCAGCATTATCCAACAATCCGTTTATCCAAATTCAAAAAGAATTGAGAAACCAGTATCCTGACTTATCCGAAAATGAGATAATTCTCAAAAGCATGAATTTTCTCAAAGAACAGTTTTTGCAGACCATGCCTCTAGAAGATGATGTATCTATGAGGTCAGGTACCAGTCAGCCCTCATCCGAACCTGATGCTGATCCAGCCGAACACGTGTTAGCCGGAGAGAGCCAACTACCTGATGATGAAGATACCCACTTTGGAGATTTCTGGGATGCCATGACAGATGTCCTCACAGAAAAATTAGCCAAAAGCAACCGCAAAGGAAAACGACATGACTAGGTGTCGACACATCCGGACAACAAACTTTGCAAAAGCAGATTCCCACTATCCGTGTTTATCATTATAGCAGCCAACGTCATGGATGACCTCATCAGTTAGGATAAGATGTAATATTGTCGGTCGAATGAAATTGTAACATCTGTCCCGCTTTTTATCCGTTTTTGTTTATAAAAGGGATGCCTCACCCTTGTTGAAGGCAGGTTGAATTTTAGTTTCTTTCTTTGGTTTTCTTTGTTTGTACTATTTCCTTCCAACCCCCTCTTGTAAAATAATTGTACTTCCTCAATAAAATTTAGTATTTTCTATGTATGCCCTCTGTCGCTGCACTTGAACAATATTTATGGTTGTTAAATTTTTGGGAAAATCAGAAAAATCATTATCTTAATACACCTGTAGATTATTATACCCAACCGTATATTACTGCTCGTATTGCCGAGTGTGATCAGCATATAGCAGAGATCAAGGCTTTGATCCAAGAACAGGTCGTGGCCTGGGCGGCCAGGAGGCCTCCTCCGCCTCCTCAACAGTAAGGTACATGAGGTCATATATGCGATAATTTGTTTTCTTTATACCTGTATTATGTATGTATTTATTCCTGGATTTGTGCTAATGTAAGGTTAATTAATTGTTTAAGTTTGAGGTTAGTGGGACGTCACCCAAGTCGCGTTAGGTTAGGTCAAATACAGAGTGTGTGAGGACCGTTGATGCCTGTAAATCGTTGACAGACGTGCTAGCCATTGCAAGCTAGACCTTTAGTGAGCACCTTTATTGGTATCAGAGCCAAGTTTAAATACGTAGGTAATACTAGTATAAATTAAATAAATTATACATATATGACCACCATACATCATGACTGAACCACAGGAGAATACCGTAACAGTACCAGAAAATGAATCCGTTACTTCTTTAGGAAATACAATCTCCTCTTTAGCAGAAGCAGCCGAAATGGTAGCCTACCAGGATGTAAAAGATGCCCTAGATAAATGGACAATACCACCCGTCGATCCAAAAACCATTTATAAGAAAGGAAAATTTCAATGGTTTAGTAAGACAATCATTAAAACATTTGAACATGCATCATGTATTCAGAATAATGATGAAATAATCCGACTAATTCATATTAATGACTTTGTTCCGTTTGTTAAAGATTATAAGTACATCCACATAGGATTAGTACAAATAGCCTTTAAACCTTTGACACTCCTAGGTCAAAATACCAGTATTCAGTGTACCCTCCGGGATGGTAGATGCCTCGATTGGAGAGCATCTCTTATGGGAGCTATTGAAACTAGTCTTTCCCATGGACCAGTATATTTTGATATCTATCCGAATATAAGTATCTCTATGACTGATAGAAATATATCCGACTTGTTAGAACTGAGAGTTCTTACTCATGGATATGAGTATAAACCAGGATCCCCTCTTTTCTCAGTTCATTCCCGAATTTACATTAAGGCTTTAACAACTTTAAATCCTTATGTAAGAAAAACAACTGAAAAAGAAAATACTGTATTAATTGAAACTAATTTATACAGTAGTCAAGTAGCTGTACCTAGACAAATTCCGTGGTCATCTATAACCTTTCCAGAACGATGGCATATTCCTAATGCCGTACCTCCTCAACCGATGATCCAGCATCATTTAGATGATGTTATTCAGACACAAGAAGGTAATGTTTATCTTCAATTCCAGAAACCTCAGCTTACTCGAAGCACTTCTTCTAATGCTAGTTTTAGAACAGCCCCTAGAAGCCTGTCTAATAATAGCTTTAGAACTGCTAACAGAAGTTTTTCTAATAACAGTTTTAGATCAATACCACCATATAGGGTTGATTTACCAGAATCTAGTAGACAGTCTGTGGACTCTTTACAAATACCAGATAGACCACCTAGTAGACCTTCTAGTGATCCACAAGAAGATCAACTAGATCCGATGACATCAGAAATACAAGGTATTAGATTTTCCAAAAATCGGATACCACATGGTGTTTATAGAGCACCAGTTCAACCACCAGATAGCCCAACGGCCAGTGATATGAATTTTGATATTTGATGGATTTTACACCCGGAAGTGAAAATAGAAAATTTATAAACCAGGAATTTTATCAAGATAAAGATAAAGAATTTAGAGAATGGTATTTTACCACTCATACTCCAGAACAATTAAATCAGTATAAAACTCAATATTACCAACATCTTGAGTTACACCAGAAGATAATATTTTTTAAAGAATGGTTTCAAACTGAAACTCAACCAAAAATAACCGTCATAGAAGACCAATTTAAGACTTGGACAACAGCTGATGGTCAAGTTATCAATTCTATCCATCCACCTCCTCAGGCTTTAGAATTAGTTCCTAATGGGGAAACCACTAGGCAACCTCTAGTAGCCACAGCATATATTGATGCACAAACCGGTAGATTTTCAACAAAAGAATTTGCTCAACTTAAAGATTTAGGTATACTTATCCGCCAACATAATTATACTAATCTGATCTGTCAAACCATGAGTAAACAGTTAACCCGAGTTGAAAATTTAGTTTCTACCTTTAAAGATAGAAGCTTAGCTCCACCGGTATCTGGAAGCTCTCTTATCCATCCGGTATCCATTAAACCTCCCTTGGAAATCAGTAATTTTAAGCTGAAAGCACCTGATAATGAATTTATGGATGCTCTATTACAGAAAATGCAACATCTAAATGTTCGCCCCCCAGAGAACTTACCAGAATCCACTAGTGGAACAATTAACATGTTGCGATCCGAACTCCCTACTAATGAAGAATTATCACCAGAACAAATAAATGAAATTCAACTTAATTTTCAGGAACCGTCTCATGTGAATAAATTACATGGTTATACATCTAGCCGACCACAATTTCTTCCCTATACCAGAAATTATTATGCTAGACCTACTCCTCCCGATTTGTTATACGAAGAAACTTATCTCCCTAATCAGGAAAGTTATCATGGTAAAACTATCTATGAATGGAATATAGATGGTGAATCCGAATATGCTATTCTTAAAAAACTACATCAGATGTTAATGTTTGCTACTATCTGTCGGCAATATAGTAATCAGGATCATGCCATTGCTAAATTTATTATAACTGGCTTTACCGGACAACTTAAAGGTTGGTGGGATAACGTAATTTCCCTTGCCCAACAAAATGAAATTTTAACATCCGTTAAAACTGAATTAGATCCTACTACTAATCAACCAGTTCAACACCAGGATGCTGTTTATACCCTTATCCAAACTATTATCCTCCATTTTATTGGAACTAGTACCAGTACTCAAGATCGCAGTCGCGAACTTCTCCAGAATCTCCGATGTCCATCCCTTACCCATTTTCGCTGGTATAAGGATGTTTTCCTCATCAAGGTTATGCAACGCCCTGATGCTAACAGTGAACATTGGAAAGCCAAATTTATTGATGGTCTTCCTACTCTTTTTGCCGAGCGCGTTAGGAAAAAACTTCGGGACCGCCATGACCGGATGTCTATTCCTTACAACCAGTACACTTATGGACAACTTTGCTCCATTATAACTGATGAAGGACTTTCTTTGTGTAATGATCTTAAACTTCATTATCAAATGAAACAACAGAATTTAACAGGTAGAAAAGAATTAGGAGAATTTTGTGATCAGTTTGCTTATGAACCCGTAGTTCAGTATCCGCAAAAGTCTAGGAGAGTATCCCATAAGAAATCCTCAAAACCTTATAGGAAATCTCATAAGACTAGCCATCCGAAAACCAGTAAGAAGTTTTATCCTAAGAAATCTTCAACCAGTAGATCCACAGGAAAAAGAAAAACTAAATCTGAAATTAAATGTTACAAATGTGGACAAACAGGACACTATGCAAATAGATGTAAATCTAAAGCTAAATCTAAAATTAATGAATTAATGATAGATGATAAGCTTAAAGAACAGATAATTAATGCTTTAGAAGACGAAGAAAATTCATCCAGTAATGAATCTCCATCAGACGATGAGATTAATCAGTTATATTCCTCATCCTCTCCTAGTGATGAAGAACCAACAGAAACTTGTCCCTGTAGCACGAATCAGGACCAACTATCAGAAATTAACTATTGGAAATCCATAGTTGAAATGAATGGTTTAAACTTAGGAGAACCCAGTAGTATTAATGTTTTAACTGACACCCAAAAGGATATGCTTGCTGTAGCAGACCAGATACAAGATCCGGAAATAAAATTAAAATATTTAAAAATGTGTTATGAACATCAACAAACTGCACCAGAAGCGCCAAACATACCCGATTATTCTTATAATTTAAAACATGTGGTTGATCGAATTCAGACCATAAAATCTGTTAATAACCAACCAACAACAATCCAAGATCTGAAAATGGAAATAAATATTTTAAAAACAGAAGTAAAACATTTACAAACAGCTAGTGCAGCAGCCATAAAAGATATCAAATATCTACACACACAGCTGCCACAAAAACAGAAAGAAAAAGAAATAATTCAAGAAACTGAACAAAAACTTGAAGATAAAACAGAAGAAAATCAGTATTTGTTACTCGTTAATCAAGTAACTTTCCAAAAATGGTATATCAAAGTATCTTTTATGATTAAACCCGATTTTATTATTAAAGATGCTATTGCTTTGGTAGATAGCGGAGCTGATATGAACTGTATCCAAGAAGGTATAGTTCCAACCAGGTATTTTGAAAAAACTACCCAGAGTTTAACCAGTGCAAGTGGTAATTCCATGCAGATCAGGTATAAGATACCAGAAGCTTATATTTGTAATAATGATCTCTGCCTTCCAACCTCATTTGTGTTAATCAGAAATCTTGCCACAAATATTATATTAGGCACACCATTTTTATGTCTTTTAATGCCTATTGATAAAATTGACTCATCAGGAATCTATTCCCAATTGCAGGGAAGATCTGTTATCTTTGAATTTATTACACAACCATACACTAAAGAATTAGATCAAATCCGTGATTTAGTGTCTTTCAAACAGAATCAAATTAATTTCTTAGCTAAGGAAGTTTCTTTCTTAACAACAGAACAAAGATTAAAACAAACCTCTTTGCAACAGAAAATTAAACTTATTGAAAAAGATTTTCAAACAGAAGTTTGTGGTACTATTCCTAATGCTTTTTGGAATAGAAAGAAATATACAGTAACTTTACCATATGAACCCGATTTTGATGAAAAATATATTCCAACTAGAGCTCGCCCTAGCCAAATGAAAAAGGAATATATGGAATTATGCAAAACAGAAATTCAAAGTCTTTTGGACAAAAAATTAATCCGACCTAGCCATTCTCCTTGGAGTTGTACCGCTTTTTATGTAAACAAAAATGCTGAAATTGAACGAGGTGTTCCTCGCCTTGTTATCAATTACAAACCGTTAAATGAGAAATTAAAATGGATCCGTTATCCTCTTCCTAATAAAAAAGATTTATTAGATCGATTACAGGATGCAATCATATTTTCCAAATTTGATTTAAAATCTGGATATTGGCAAATTGAAATTGCTGAACAGGATCGTTATAAAACTGCATTCACCGTACCATTTGGACATTATGAATGGAATGTGATGCCCTTTGGTCTTAAAAATGCTCCATCCGAATTTCAACATATTATGAATGATATTTTTAATCCGTTTTCTGAATTTACTTTATCATATATTGATGATGTATTAATTTATTCTTCATCAATAGAACAGCATATTAAACATCTTAATATTTTTAAGCATGTTATCCATAAACATGGTTTAGTTTTATCCGCTCCAAAAATGCAATTGTTTCAAACTACTATCCGTTATCTTGGACATAATATTTCTAATGGTAGTATTATTCCAATCAACCGCAGTATTGAGTTTGCTTCTAAATTTCCTGATGAAATTAAGGACAAAACTCAATTACAAAGATTCTTAGGAAGTCTGAATTATATCCGTGATTATTATCCTAATGTTGCATCTGATTGCAGTGTCTTATTTACCCGACTTCGCAAAAATCCTCCTCCTTGGGGACCCGAACATACAGCAGCAGTACAAAAAATTAAAACTAACGTTAAACAGTTACCATGTTTACAGTTACCTAATCCTAATTGGAAGAAAATTGTTGAAACTGATGCTTCTAATGAAGGATTTGGTGGGATCTTAAAACAGCTTAATCCCAAAACCCAGAAGGAAGAATTGTTAAGATTCCATTCTGGCCATTGGAATAAAGCCGCTTTAAATTATCCAACTATTAAACAGGAATGTTTAGCAATTGTTAAATGTGTTTTAAAATTTCAAGATGATCTTTTAAACCAACATTTTCTTATCCGTGTTGATTGCTCTGCTGCTAAACAGATTTTTAAAAAAGATGTCAAAAATTTAACATCTAAACAGATATTTCTTACCTGGCAAAGTTATTTATCTAATTTTGATTTTGATATTGAGCATATCAAAGGTGAAAATAATTCTTTGCCTGACTTCTTAACCAGGGAATATCTGCAACAGTCCGCTCCTGTAGAGGAGCATGACCAGTAGAGGCCATCGGGGCCGTGGACGTGGCCGTGGTGGTCATACCCCACGCTATGAAACAGAATATCCTGTTCTCTCTCGAGGACAAACCAGTACTGAATCTGCACGAGATATACTTCTGAAACCAGAAGATCCGTATACCCCAAACAGTATCACAGAGGAGACTGTCCTCTGGATTGATTCAGCCGATGAACAATGGATGCAAGATCCATGGGAACTGAAAAAACGGTATCTGACCACTCAACAGTCACCTCCCCATTTTGACCAGTATCGCTACATTTATGAGCAAATCTTAACAGAAACTGGAGCTTGTGAATTTAAGCATCATCTTCATGATCCGCATAAATCCACCAGCCCGATCTCCTTTAGTAAAATTACTATCCGTAACGTTATGCCTATTTTTTTTTAATAATATTAAGTTAGTTTATGCATTTTGCTTACGAAAATTGAGTAGTTTTTATTATTGGACAATTTAATTATAAGTTTCATATTATAGTAGCTTTCAATAATTTTAAAGTAGGATTTAATTTTGTGAATGAAAAAAGTAGAATACTTAGATTTAGAACTCAGTAATTATAACCGTCTCCTTAATATAGATAAAAATAAATTTCGTTGTAATTTTGAAGGTACTTTTACATATCAACTCCATAACGAACATAATTCTCAGCTAAATAGTATTATAGATCATCAGATTAATTTCGCAGAAAATATTAAAAAGGACTTAGATAAAATCAATATCTTTTTACTTCGTCTATAGACCATCGTCGTAATACTAGCAGTATAATTAAGGATCAAGATAAAAAAAAAATTAGATTATATCCAAGATCATTGTAGCTCAATCTACAAAAACGAATAGATTTACATTTAGAAAAATTTCCCACTAAGCTAGAAATAGAAATTCTAATTTCAGCTATAAATATTAGTAGTTCGAAGCAAATAGAGATAGAATTTAAGCAAATAATTGAAAAAATTTATAATGAGATAAATCAAATAGCTAGACAAATAGAACAGATCAACCAAATTCAAGATAATTTAAAACAAAAATTAAAAATTTTAGAACAACTAATAAGATCTTAATTTATGAGTAGTGATAAAAAAAAAATCGAACAGAGATTACCAGGCCATTTTAAAACAAACAGAAGACTTTCATAATAACCCTGAGGGAATTAGTAGCTATCAAGGAATAAATCAGTCAGATAAAATATTTGTAAGACAAAATAATATAGAAATTTTATTTCTTATCCGGTTGTGTGAAAAATTTGAGGAATTATCAAAACAACTACACAGTTTAGAAAATCGTTTCACTTCGTTTGAAAGATTAGTACTTCAAAAAGGAAAGGAAGTAGAAGGACTAGCAAGCAAAGCCCAGTCTCAGATAAACAAAGAAGATATAGCTAAATATTTTGAAAAGCTTAAATTACCATCAGAATTAGCAGTAAGAAAACCTGTTTGTAGAATTTACAGAAAATAAAAATGTTTAAATAGTTAGTAAAAGGAAGTAGCAGTAAAAAGCGTAATGAGGATCAGGATATTAAAGTAGAAGAATTTATAGATGTAGAACAACAAATAGAAAAATTTAAAAAGGAAAACTAGAGTTAATTCCAGCTAAGTATGTATATAAGCTAGGAAAAGTTCATAAAAAATAATATTTATTTAAACGCTATGGTGAACAAATGATTAGTGTAACTCAAGAAGATGAAAAAATAGAGCTAAATTTAATAAATAGAGAAAGTTATAATTATGATGTAAATGAACATCTCAAAATGACCCACTTAGGATTAGTTGTAATAGGAGTTAAGGCTTTAACCAGAGAAAACTTAGAAGCAAAAGTCTTTGTATGTTGTTATGATGATAGGTTTGATGATGTAGGATACAGTATTTTAGGCAGCTATGAATTAGATATGAATTCAAAAGAAGGCAAAGGTTATTTTACAACAGATTTCCTTTTACCAACCTCGACATTTCATAAAAAAGATAAAAATAGGAATAAAAAGTAGAGGATATAAAATGAAAAAGGGAGAAAAGAATTTATTGGTTCGCATAGGGTTTTTAGGCTTAGCAGTCTCATAAAGCAATACCCATTATAGACTTACAAATGATCAAATAGTTAAGATATTAGGCGCAAAAGGAATAAAGGCACTACTAGCTAAAAAATATAGTTCTGAAGATAATGCAGCACTAGATTGGAATTTAGGAGATTTCCTAGGACAAAAGAGATTAGCCCCTCAAGATAATTTATTATATCAAAAAGCAAATGGAAGTTATGTAGTAAGATTTACTCAATACACATATGTAGCACCACAAAAATCCCAAGATGATGAATTTAGTAATATACATAGGGAAGAAAATCAAGATAATCGTAGTGGCATAAATCAGCTTTATTGAATATGACAGAAGAAAAAACAATATCACAAAATAAGATATACAATATAGGTGAAATAGATTTGGAAAATTTTACTCTAAGTGATATGAATAAAATATTAGATACCAAATACTATGAATATATAGCTATGAGAGATACCCATGACGAAGCAGTGTCATTTTTAGATCAAGAATTTCATACCGAATATGTAGATGATATTTAGAAGATAAAATACATCCTAGTAAAATTTTTAAAATACCAAAACAGTCTAACTTAGAAGACGCCTTTTATATGAACACTCAAACAACAGAAAGCATAGGAACCAGTAACCCACAGCCTACGGTAGAAGAACCAGTAGAACCAATGCAATTTGAAGTAAGAGGAGGGAGACCACTAACCAATACAGGACATAGTAAGGTAGATCCTAATAAATAGTATAAGTTTCATGGAAAACGAAGACAACCATATATGAGCATACAATTACAGCCATCAACCAACCAAGGAACCCTTTTAGACATAGCTAAATTCGACCCACAGATATGGCAAGAAGTGATAGAAAAATGGGAAAAATATGCAGTAAAGGCATGGATGAATAATCCCTTTGAAGGAAATGATATGTGGGAGTATATGGAAACACTTTTAGGAGATTCAAGTTTTTAACATATATTTAACATTTAAAGGAAAATACGAGGAGACCATTAGACAGCTTAAAGGATTAGGAGATGACCCATGAAATTTTACTAGTTTTATAAAAGAAATGCTTATAGGATACAACCCTTCTAGAAGAAACAATTATATTCAAAGTGTAGCATTAACAGAGTTAGATCAGATAACATTAGGAAGTTGGAAATATGTTATACCATTTAGCAAGGAATATTTAGCCATAGCAGCCAGAATTGGAAAAAGTTTTGATGAAGAAATAGGAAATAAATATTTTAGAAAATTACCAAGAGAACTAGGAAGAGAGATAGAAAATCAATGGTCAATTTATTATGCAAGTTTACTAGCAAGAGTAACCACAGGAGAAGTAAATATAGGAGGAGCTTTAGGAATAGGACTTAAAATAGTTTTTACATTACGAAGGCTTAGAGAAAAATATATAGAAGTCAAAATACAGAAAGATTTGAAAAAATAAAACTATAGCATAATATAAACTCCTCAGCAATATGAAGATAAATATAATAGGAAAAAATACAAAAAAAAAAAAATATGGGAAATATAAAAAGGAAAAGTATTGGAAGAGAAAATATAAACACAAATTCATCAGAAAAAGTAAAACTTTTAATAGAATAAATTATATGTGACTACCTAAGGAAGAGAAAGATAAAAGAAAACAATGATATGTTAGGAAACCTAGTAGTAAAAAATGCAATTGTTTTATATGTGGAGAACCTAATTTTGCAAAAAACTGCCCAAAAGACATAAGCCTAATACTAATAAACAGATAGAAAGATTACATATTATAGAAGATTTAGAAGAAGATATAATAAGCACAAGCAGTGATGACTCAGAAGTCTATAGCATAGCCAGTGATTATAAATATCAAGTAGAAGCCATAAGTTCAGATAGTGATTTAGAAAGTGATACAGATATAGACAATCTTTTAGAAAAACTTAACCAAGAAATAGGATTACTCTCTTCCGATAATAGTTTCTTTTTGATGATGGAATGCAATCCAGATACTGAATGTTAGCATAACTTTAGGATTTGACTAGGATTTGATACCACTAGATGCAGTTATTGTAATTGGTTTCTAGCTAAACATAAGAGAGTTCAATGTTTATTATGCAATATAACTTATTGTACAGTTTGTTTAGAAAAATAAAATATGACACACAAGGTAACATTACAAAATAAAGAGGAGATGCGAGAAGATCATAGTCTAGAAAACAAAAAATTACACTAAACAATTAGAGAATTAGAGATACAAGTAAGAGAACTTAGACTACAAATACGTGAGATAGAAACTAAGGCTAATTTTGATATAGAATGTTTAGGATTAGAAAATAAACAGCTTAAACAGCAGTTAGAACAATTTTAGACTAAATACCCCTTAAAAGATAAACTTATTGAAAAACATATGCACTCTTTAGAATTAGTCAACCTCGTTGATTCTCAACCCTTTAATCAATATTCCCAAGCACAGTCTGACAACGCATATTTCCATTTAATTACCCTATCATACCCAAGCTAAATTTAGTTGAGATCTCTTGTATAATCAAATTTGTAGAAAAAAACTCTTAGTGTAAATGTCACGATAGATACCAGAGCTAGTAAATCATACATTGAACAACATATAGTTCCACCAGGGTAGAGTTCGCCTTTAGTAACCCCAGCTTTAGTCAATATAGCCGATGGCACTAGACAGACATATACATATTGCATTAATGGAGCACAAATCAGTTTTCATCATATAGGCTCACAAACTCAACATATAGAATGGTTCCCTTTACCCCAAGTTTGGATTGGAAATGCTCGACAAAATCATCCCTTCATATTAGGCCTTAATTTCATACTTAGTCTACATGGTGGCATGTTTATCAGCCATAATAGCGTCAGTTTCTTCAAACGAACAATACATACACCCACAACATATGCCCTTAGCACCATTGCCCATTCATCAGAGTTACATACAAAGCGTAGTGGTACCTATAGCGGTCCCGGGTTTACCCCTTGTTGTACAGTGATCCGGACGTGTGTCCGTGGATGTTGGTAGTTGAGTATTGTCTTGTTTACATCCTTTCTTGCTTTGTATTTGAGTTATAGGATGTGTTGGGCAGGTTTGTTACAGGTTGGTTGAGTTTGGGAGCCAAGTGTTGCTGCCCAGAATTTTGGCTGGTCGCTCGAGCGAGGGTTTGGTCGCTTGAGCGAGGGTAGTTTTGTGTCTTGTCGCTCGAGCCAGGATGGCTTCGCTCGAGCGCAGACTGCGTCTAGCACAGACCTGAAGGTTGTGTTTCTTCGCTCGAGCGAGCCTTTTTCTTCGCTCGAGCGAGCGTCGTATTGCAAATCGGAAAATTTGCACTGTTGGCTCGAGCGAACGTGTTTGGTCGCTCGAGCGAGGCCAGTTTTTGTGTCTGGTCGCTCGAGCGACGGGGTCTTCGCTCGAGCGAGCCTGTTTATATCAGCAAGACAGCACCGAACTAAACATCACTTTTTACAAACTCTATCTTCTTCAAACCCAATTTTTGAGAGCCTCTCACTCTAAAATTACACTCTCTCTAAGATTTGATCTACCTAGGGTGATTTCCTAGCCAAGGGCCTTTGTTAAAAAGATAGATATTGTCGAAGGCTTCGTTTTAATCGGAAAATCTTTGATTTTGGAGCAAGTTGGGTGTTGGGCATCATTTCCTTTTGAGCTAAATCTTTGAGGTAGGGATATCCTACTCCTCTTTATGAGTTTTGTCTTTGAATTTTAGCATTTTGATATGTTGGAAGTTGTTGTGTAATTTTGGGAAAACTTTGGGCCATTGTGTAATTTTACAAAAGTTTGGGGTTTTGTCTATAATAAACCTAGAAGCATGTTTAGTATAAAAACATGGAATTAATGTTGAAACATTAATGAAATTGGAACCTAAGGGTTGTGATGTTAATTATGGAGAATGTCCTAATTACATTGATTAATTAATTTGGTTAATTAATTGTGTTGATTTGTAATGTATATAATTGTTGTTTATATGCATTGTGTTGTGTTGGAGAAGATAGGGGATGTACTCCACGGTTTAGGGGAAGATAGGGGATGGACCTCTAAGCCGGATGTTGTCGGGAGGAGATAGGGGATGAACTCCGTAGATAGTGCGTGTATGCTTATCTAGAATTGTATTGACAGAGCGTATATGCTTGTCTTTGGAAGTGTTGATATAACTGTTATGTTTATCGTTGTTGAAATGGAAGTGTTGGCATGAATGTTTGTTTCATGTGAGATGTTTTGCCAGGTTCTGAGCCAAAGTTATGAAATGGCAAGTAAAAGGAATGGAAATGGAAACGAAAGGAAACATAGACTTAAGTGTCTTGGAATTGTATTATGTTATGAAAGGATGTAAAAGAGTTGACCATCTATCAACTGTTAATCTTTTAGTCATTATTCATAACTGGTTTAGTATATTTCTACTGGGCTGTGGCTCACCCTATATGGGAACATCATTTTCAGGTACTGGCAGCATGCCACCTCCAAGGACTTAGCTTGGGAGGCTAGTGGCGGACAGACGTTTTTGGTTGTCTTTCCTTTATTTGTATTACATGTAAACTCAAGCCAAGGGCTTAATGTGTAAAAGAGTTAGGACTCTACTTTTGTGTAACCAAGTGTTAACTTGGAAAGCTGTAAGCCCTTAGGGCATTTGCTTTTGTTGATTAACATGTAATACCTTTTGTAATAGAACTCTGATGAATGGAAGGATGTGGATCTTTATATATTATAGCATGTCAATATTGTTGGATTTAATGTCGTTATTTTGAGGGCGTTACAACTTGGTATCAGAGCGTACCAGGTTCGAATACTTTGGGTACGTGGGAAGTGATTAGGATCACAATGGGTTTGTCTCGCTTGATAGAGACTTAGGTGTACTGTTATATGTTTGTATGATAACATGTTTATGTGATTATTTGGGTATGGGATTTGGTTTCTAGGATGTTGATTGGATCTTTGGGTTTCTGGGAGTCTTGTTGGAAAGGCACTTGATCAATGCTGTTTCTAACCGGTACTCTAGTAACGCCTTGGGACTATCATTATCCGGAAATGAAATTCGTAAGTGCTTATGTGTTTATGTGCTTACGTGGAATGAATTACAGTTGTCCAATGCATTAGGACGCGAGTGTTTAGCTTCGGCACATTTATTAATGTGCTAACATCTTTGTTTTCCTTTATTAGGATGTCAGGCCGAGGGCGAGGACGCGGTAGGCGTGGTAGGCCGGGTAGGCAGGAGGTGCCTGTGCCAGAGGAGGTTCCGGCAGTGCAGGAAGGGGTTGGTCAGGCCAATGTGGCCGAACCAGTAGGCCAGCAGGCTATGGGCGCTCTAGCCCGAGAGATAGCAGGAGCACTGGGTATACTTAGGGCAGGGAATCAGGCAGCTGAGGCAGGGCCTTCCTTCTTGAGGAGGGAGTTTTTCCGGTCTAACCCGGAGGAGTTTGTTGGGGATCCTAAGGAGCCACTGAAGGCAGACGAGTGGCTAGAACAGATGAGTAAAACGTTCGAAATGCTAGGCATTGAGGACGGAGCATTGAAAGTGACCTTGGCATCCTTCCAGCTGAAGGGAGATGCAGGTCAGTGGTGGAAGTATGAGAAAGCTCGTGTGGGTGGTACTTAGGAGGCGTTTGTGAATGCTTTCCAGGAGAGGTTTTTATCTGCAGTGGCTAGAGAAAGGCTGAGGGATCAGTTTAGCTGGTTTAAGCAGGAGGGTTTATCTGTGGCCGAGTTTGAGGCTACATTCACTAGTTTGTCCAGGTTTGCACCTGAACTTGTGGCGACAGAGGAGCGTCGTTGCTACGAGTTTGAGCGGAAGTTGAGGCGAGACCTCAAGTTGCAAGTTGGTGGACCTTACATTCGAGATTACAGGCATTTGGTGGATGCTGCAGCTCATATGGAGCTGATGATGCAGGAGGGAGAGGAGGAGAAACACGGAGGCTCCAAGAGGGGCCAAGAGGGACAGGGTGATGGTAGGAGGCAGAGGGGTTATAACCCTCAGCCGTCCTAGGGTGGTGTGGCCAGGTCGACTTTCCCAGTACCGAGTGCAGGCTCCGGGAGGGGCAGTCAGGGAGAGTTCACCTGTTACAAGTGTGGCCAGCCGAGTCACAAGGCTTCAGTTTGCTCGCAGAAGGGCGGGGGTCAGAGAGCTGCTTCTTCGTCAGCTAGACCGCAGAGTCAGAGTTCGGGCAGGGGGCAGCCCTTGACTTGTTATCAGTGTGGACAGCCTGGGCACATGAAGAGGTTTTGCCCACGGTTGAGTGCCACTTCAGGAGCGTCTGGTTCTAGACAGACGCAGAGTTTCCAACCAGCTCAGTCTGTGCAGGCCTCGAGGGCCAATCCGGGGGCTTCGTCGTCCCAGTCAGTGCAGCAGTCCTATGCTCCGAGAGGCGAGCAGGTGGATCAGGGGCCTACAGGGCGCGTGTATGCTGTTACCGCGCAGGACCTTGTACCGGCTCCATCAGTAGTGAGAGGTACCTTTCTGTTTTGCAATTCGGTTGCTAGTGTGTTGATTGATACGGGTGCGTCTCATTCTTTTGTATCTGCTGCATTTGCATCTGTGTTAGAATTGGAGTTAGCAGTATTGGCATCTCCTATTTGTGTAGTGTCGCCTATTGGGGGTGAGATGGTTTTGAAACACGGATGTAGAGGTTGTGATATAGAGGTTGATGATCATAGGCTTCCGTTTCCTTTTGTAGTTATGCCCATGAAGGGCTTTGATGTTATTTTGGGTATGGACTGGTTATCGTCATACCGAGCTGTTATTGATTGCTACCGCCAGCGGGTTACTTGTTGTACCGTGAGCGGGGAGTTTTTCCATTTCTTGGGAGACCGGGTTGGTAGTATTGTGCCACCGGGGTATGGTCCGCGAGGGCGGAATGAGCTTAGTGGTCTACTTGCTAGCTTTGAGAGTGGTGAGTGTGATGAGACCCAGATTGTACTACCGAGGGTAGTTTGTGAGTACCCGGATGTTTTTCCCGAGGACCTTGTTGATTTGCCACCTCACCGAGAGATTGAGTTCTCTATTGATCTAGTGCCTGGCACGGCGCCGATTTCTATGGCACCTTATCGTTTTGCTCCAGCAGAGTTGGTTGAGTTGAAAGTTCAGCTCCAGGAATTGCTAGATAAGGGCTTTGTTCGCCCTAGTGTTTCACCGTGGGGAGCGCCGGCACTCTTTGCTAAGAAGAAAGATGGTGCCTTGAGATTGTGTATTGACTACCGGAAATTGAATCAGGCTACGGTTAAGAATAAGTACCCTATGCCCCGTATAGATGATTTGTTTGACCAGTTGAAGGGTTCCCGTTGTTTCTCTAAGATAGATTTGAGATCGGGTTACCATCAGTTGAGGGTCAGGGAGGAGGATATTCCGAAGACGGCATTCCGTACGCGGTATGGCCATTATGAGTTTCTGGTAATGCCATTTGGGCTTACCAATGCACCGGCAGTCTTTATGGACTTGATGAACCGGATCTTCCGGGAATTCTTGGATCGTTTTGTAGTCGTTTTCGTAGACGACATCCTTATCTATTCACCTTCAGAGGAGGAGCACGAGGAACACTTGAGAGTGGTGCTTGAGTTGCTTAGAGCCCATAGGCTGTATGCCAAGTTTGGGAAGTGTGAGTTTTGGCTAGGAGAAGTTAAGTTTTTAGGCCATGTGGTTTCTGGGGAAGGGGTGTCTGTTGATACATCCAAGACTGAGGCAGTGCAAGATTGGGCACAGCCTAAGAATGTGTTTGAGATCCGCAGTTTTCTGGGATTAGCTGGGTATTACCGTCGGTTTGTGAAGGATTTCTCCAGGTTAGCTTCACCGTTGACCAGATTGACTCGGAGGGGAGTCAGCTTTGTATGGAGTGAGACTTGTGAAAAGTCGTTTCAGGAGTTGAAAGTTAGACTGACCACCGCTCCGGTCTTGATTATTCCGGAGAGAGGGTTGGGTTATGCAGTCTATTGTGATGCCTCACGAGAGGGTTTGGGTTGTGTGTTGATGCAAGAGGGGAAAGTAGTAGCTTATGGCTCACGTCAGTTGAAAATTCACGAGAAGAATTATCCTACACATGACCTAGAGTTAGCAGCTGTGATCTTTGCCTTGAAAATCTGGAGGCACTACCTTTATGGTGAGAGATTCGAGGTGTTCTCGGATCATAAGAGTCTGAGATATCTGTTTTCACAGAAAGACCTGAATTTGAGGCAGAGGAGGTGGATGGAGTTTATTGAGGATTACGACTTCGAGTTGCATTATCACCCGGGGAAGGCCAATGTTGTGGCCGATGCCCTTAGCAGGAAATCCGTTAGTGATGTAGCTTGTATAGCCATCCGGGAGTGGGAGATGTTGGGGGCCATTGGAGAGTTTGATTTGCTTTTGGGCGAATCCGTTGAGGCTGCGGCCTTGTTTTCTGTTGTTGCTCAGCCTACCCTTGTGACTAGAGTGTTAGAGGCATAGAGAGGTGACCTTGAGGTAGAATCCCTCCGAGAGAAGATCTCCAGTGGGAAGGTTGAGAAGGGTTTGACGGTGTATCCCGACCTGAGTGTGAGATACCGAGACCGTTTGCTTGTACCGGAGTCTTGCCGAGAGGAAGTACTCCGAGAGTTTCACCATTCGCGCCTTGCGGTGCATCCGGGAGGTACTAAGATGTATCGGGATTTGGGTCGCCAGTTTTGGTGGCGGGGTATGAAGAGAGATGTGGCATTTTTCGTGTCTAAGTGCCTTACTTGTCAGCAAGTGAAGGCCGAGCATCAGAGGCCAGCGGGTTTGTTACAACCCTTGTTTATTGCCGAGTGGAAGTGGGAGCATGTCACTATGGACTTCGTCGTAGGTCTTCCGAGGACTCAGCGGGGTAGTGATGCTATTTGGGTGGTTGTAGACCGGTTGACTAAGTCGGCGCATTTCATTCCTATGCGCGTGCGAGATTCAGTAGATCATCTTGCCGACTTGTATGTTCGGGACATAGTGAGGTTGCACGGGGTCCCAGTGACGATTGTCTCAGATAGAGATCCTCGTTTTACTGCTAGGTTGTGGCAGAGTTTGCAGAGTGCCTTGGGCACTAAGTTGACCTTTAGTACAGCTTATCATCCTCAGACTGACGGGCAGTCCGAGCGTACTATTCAGATCCTCGAGGATATGCTTCGGGGTTGTGTCCTTGATTTCAGTGGGACGTGGGAGAGGCACTTACCATTGGTAGAGTTTGCCTACAACAACAGTTTTCAGTCTAGTATTGGTATGGCACCATTTGAGGCCTTGTATGGCCGACCTTGTAGGTCTCCAGTTTGTTGGGCCGAGGTGGGTGATACACCTTTGATTGGTCCGGAGTTGGTTAAGGAGACGACGGAGAAAGTTGAGCTTATCCGTAGGAGGCTTGTTACAGCCCAGAGTCGGCAGAAATCTTATGCTGACCGTAGGAGGAGACCGTTGGAGTTTGAGGTGGGTGATCATGTATTTCTGAAGATATCACCTAGACGGGGTTTGTTGAGGTTTGGGAAGAGTGGGAAGTTATCCCCTCGGTTTATTGGGCCTTTTGAGATCCTTGAGAGGGTTGGCGAGGTTGCTTATCGTTTAGCTTTGCCGCCACAGTTGACCGGAGTTCATGACGTGTTTCATGTGAGTATGCTTCGGAAGTATGAGCCGGATCCATCACATGTGTTGGATTGGACCGACTTAGAGGTAGAAGAGGATGCCTCGTATGAGGAGAGACCGGTTCGGGTCTTGGATAGACGGGATCAAGTCCTGCGTGGCAAGACCATCCCTTTGGTTAAGGTTTTGTAGAAACATCACGGAGTGGAGGAGGCCACTTGGGAACGTGAGTTGGGAGTCCGCGAGAAATATCCGGACTTGTTTGTTGATGTGTAATCAAGTATTGCAATTGTGTAATTGTAATGAACTTTAAGAATATTCAAATTGTCTTAAGTTGTAAAACATGGTGCATGTTTTGGTTAATGTAAATGTTGTAGAACTTGCCTTGTTATGGGAGTTGATTATAATATTGCATACGTTGGCTATATTATAGAAATGGAATTGTATCATGATTATTGCTTATGATATGAATTGTGAACCATATATGTTGGAGATGGTTGAGATGGAAAGAAAATGCATGTTGAAATGTATATGTTGTGGAATGCCCCTTGATAAGAGATGGAATGACCGGTAATGGGTCGAATTGTGGAATGTTGTGGTATAACATTGTTTAAAAGAAGGGAAAACTTGCTTTTCAAAACTTGTTTTTAATTTCGGGGACGAAATTCTTTAAGGGGGGGAGGTTATAGCGGTCCCGGGTTTACCCCTTGTTGTACAGTGATCCGGACGTGTGTCCGTGGATGTTGGTAGTTGAGTATTGTCTTGTTTACATCCTTTCTTGCTTTGTATTTGAGTTATAGGATGTGTTGGGCAGGTTTGTTACAGGTTGGTTGAGTTTGGGAGCCAAGTGTTGCTGCCCAGAATTTTGGCTGGTCGCTCGAGCGAGGGTTTGGTCGCTCGAGCGAGGGTTTGGTCGCTCGAGCGAGGGTAGTTTTGTGTCTTGTCGCTCGAGCCAGGATGGCTTCGCTCGAGCGCAGACTGCGTCTAGCACAGACCTGAAGGTTGTGTTTCTTCGCTCGAGCGAGCCTTTTTCTTCGCTCGAGCGAGCGTCGTATTGCAAATCGGAAAATTTGCACTGTTGGCTCGAGCGAACGTGTTTGGTCGCTCGAGCGAGGCCAGTTTTTGTGTCTGGTCGCTTGAGCGACGGGGTCTTCGCTCGAGCGAGCCTGTTTATATCAGCAAGACAGCACCGAACTAAACATCACTTTTTACAAACTCTATCTTCTTCAAACCCAATTTTTGAGAGCCTCTCACTCTAAAATTACACTCTCTCTAAGATTTGATCTACCTAGGGTGATTTCCTAGCCAAGGGCCTTTGTTAAAAAGATAGATATTGTCGAAGGCTTCGTTTTAATCGGAAAATCTTTGATTTTGGAGCAAGTTGGGTGTTGGGCATCATTTCCTTTTGAGCTAAATCTTTGAGGTAGGGATATCCTACTCCTCTTTATGAGTTTTGTCTTTGAATTTTAGCATTTTGATATGTTGGAAGTTGTTGTGTAATTTTGGGAAAACTTTGGGCCATTGTGTAATTTTACAAAAGTTTGGGGTTTTGTCTATAATAAACCTAGAAGCATGTTTAGTATAAAAACATGGAATTAATGTTGAAACATTAATGAAATTGGAACCTAAGGGTTGTGATGTTAATTATGGAGAATGTCCTAATTACATTGATTAATTAATTTGGTTAATTAATTGTGTTGATTTGTGATGTATATAATTGTTGTTTATATGCATTGTGTTGTGTTGGAGAAGATAGGGGATGTACTCCACGGTTTAGGGGAAGATAGGGGATGGACCTCTAAGCCGGATGTTGTCGGGAGGAGATAGGGGATGAACTCCGTAGATAGTGCGTGTATGCTTATCTAGAATTGTATTGACAGAGCGTATATGCTTGTCTTTGGAAGTGTTGATATAACTGTTATGTTTATCGTTGTTGAAATGGAAGTGTTGGCATGAATGTTTGTTTCATGTGAGATGTTTGGCCAGGTTCTGAGCCAAGGTTATGAAATGGCAAGTAAAAGGAATGGAAATGGAAACGAAAGGAAACATAGACTTAAGTGTCTTGGAATTGTATTATGTTATGAAAGGATGTAAAAGAGTTGACCATCTATCAACTGTTAATCTTTTAGTCATTATTCATAACTGGTTTAGTATATTTCTACTGGGCTGTGGCTCACCCTATATGGGAACATCATTTTCAGGTACTGGCAGCATGCCACCTCCAAGGACTTAGCTTGGGAGGCTAGTGGCGGACAGACGTTTTTGGTTGTCTTTCCTTTATTTGTATTACATGTAAACTCAAGCCAAGGGCTTAATGTGTAAAAGAGTTAGCACTCTACTTTTGTGTAACCAAGTGTTAACTTGGAAAGCTGTAAGCCCTTAGGGCATTTGCTTTTGTTGATTAACATGTAATACCTTTTGTAATAGAACTCTGATGAATGGAAGGATGTGGATCTTTATATATTATAGCATGTCAATATTGTTGGATTTAATGTCGTTATTTTGAGGGCGTTACAGTACCATAGGAGTAGATTCCGTTCCCGCTAGTTTTTTATTTCCTAGTAGAAATATTTTTCCTGAGCTAGCCCAAAAGTATATACCAAATGTGGAGATAGCAAATACTTCTTTAGATAATTGAGGAATAGAAGATTTTGAATTAGAAGAAAAATGTGACTATTGGAGCTTAGAAGAATTTCAACAAATTATTAACTTAGAATTAATTTTCGCAAAAATAGAAAAACTGAAGCAAAAACCAGTATATAGAAGAATAGAAAATGATTTGGATGAAATAATAAGATTAACTAAAACAACAGAAATTTTAGGAGAACAACCCATGAAATACTAGAAAGAAATAAAGTTTTAGCTAGTTTAAATATAAAAAATAAAGATTATAGGATCACATTAGCACAAATAGATCATACGTCAGCAGATATAGAAGAATTTAGAATACAGATTAAGGAGTTATTAGAATTAGGAGTAATTCAACCTAGTAGTAGTCCACATAGAAGCGCCGCATTCATGGTAAGAAATCATGCAGAGATAAAAAGAGGGAAAGCTAAAATGGTTATAAATTATAAAAAGTTAAATGACAACATAGAAGATGATAAGTACAATATACTAGATAAAGATCAACTCATACATAGAACACAGACAACAAAAATACTTAGCAAATTTGATTGCAAGTCAGGATTTTCGCAAATAAAAATGGAAAAGAAAAGCATACCTTAGACAGTTTTTTATTGCCCACAAGGACATCATGAATGGCTAGTCATGCCTTTTGGACTTAAAAATGCACCTTCTATATTTCAGTGTAAGACAGATAGTATATTTAACAAATATAGTTTTGTATTGGTGTACATAGATGATATATTAGTATTTAGCCCAGATAAAAATAGTCACATAGATCATTTATATGTAGTATTAGAAGAATTTATAAACAATGGAATAATAATTAGTAAAAGAAAAATGGTATTAAATAAACCTCATATAGAATTTCTAGGAATGGAGTTAGGAGATGGAAAAATCAAACTACAACCCCACATAGTTAAGAAAATTTTAGATTATCCAGATAAATTAGAAGATACAAAACAACTTCAATCATTTTTAGGAATTCTAAATTATGCAAGAATGTGCATTCCTAACCTTAGCAAGATAATAGGACCTCTATATAGAAAGATTACACCTATAGGAAAAAAATATTTTAACCAACAAGATACAGCTTTAGTAAGAAAAATTAAAGATATTTGTAGAAATTTACCCAATTTATAACTTCCATTAGAATCTGAATATATAGTCGTAGAAACTGACGCAAGCCAATTAGAATGGGGAACGGTACTATTAGCTAAACCTACCAAATATGATAGTAAAAATAAAGAGTGCATTTATAGATACAGTTCTGGAAAATTTAAAGTAAAAGATACAACTCGATTTTGAAATATTAGGGGTAGTAAATGCAATAAACAAATTTAGATTATTTTTGCATAAGCCTTTTACAATTAGAACTGACTGCGAAGCTATGGTTAAATTTCACAATAAACTTAATCAGCGTAAACTTAGTAGTAGAAGATGGGCAAAATTTTTAGATTGTATAGTAGGACAGGGATATAAAGTGGAATTTGAATATATTAAAGGGAGTGATAATAAGTTAACAGATTGGCTAAGTAGGAAAGTTTATTTAGAAAAAGAAAATAACCAGCTTAATTTTTGTGCAATTAACGGAGAATACCAAAACAATGAACTTTGGGGGATTTGCTCTTCCTATTTATGAAAGCAGAACCAAGTTCAAACCATTAACAGGAATCCAGCTAGACCCAATTCAACAGCGTCTTTTAGATTACCTTTGGAATAACCTTAACCACCTAGCTAAACATTTGTCAAGTTTAAATTCTCTCAGTATATATTTTTCAAAAATCCAAAATAAACCTTTGTTTAAAAACTTTTCTTTCTAAGTAGTAGCTAAAGGAACCAAGCTTGGTATTTACCATGACTGGATAGAAGTTGAACCTTTAGTTAAAAACTTTCCATCACCTCAGTTCAAAGGATTTTATGATTTTGAGTCAGCCAGTACATATGCCCGTAGACAAATATGAACCAGCTATTTTATTAGCCAAATAGCTAAAGATTATCTGAACACATTGAGCAAGATGTAGTCAACCATTCTTGCAACAAGTGGAGTTCCAATTAGTCAGATAACAAGAAGCAGTAGTACAAACCCTCAGCCAGATTCTCAAAATTCTCTTCAATTGTGTAGACATTGTGGAGGCCTTACCAAAAATTTCAAGAAAATTATGGATAAAGGCAAAAAAGGCCAGTGAAAAGCTAGACCAGCTCCGAGACGAGGAAAAACCATTAAGAGTAACCATTCAAAACCTAACCACCCAGCTTAAGAAGTTAACTTCAAATAAAGCACCTACTTCCCTTCCAAACCTAGAAATCAAACAACTCACCAATGAGGAATTTGAACAATTGAGTGCTATAATGTATTTTTTCAAGCATTCTATCATTCAATTTTTTTTTTTAGAAAAGCCAAGAAAAAGAAGACCTTAAACCTTATATATACACCCTAGCCGAAGATAACAAAAATAGTGAGCTAATCACTATACAACAGTTTCTTCAAGACCATTCCATAGCAGGAGTTCTGTGCCCCGGTATGGCATATCAATGGACTTATTTCTACGATGATGAAGAACGACCATGTTTACAAGAAAGACGATATAAAGAAAGACCAGAATGTTTTGGAAGATGTCAGTGTAATCTCGATTTCAGCATTTGTCTTTGCCAGATAAATCTAGCAACTTTTGAGCCACTAGAGATAAAGATTAGAGGCAAAACTCGTCATCTAACAGCTGCACAATTGTTAGATTACGGCTTTGTTTCTAGAATAATTTTTTCAGATCTAGAACAGACAGATAATTTTGGGAATAAACTTGCCCATTCAGTACTTTATGTAATGGAAGAACGCCATCCATTTGTAGAAGTATCAATTGACAGCAAGTTACTAGAATGGAAAGGAATAAGGTGCATTCTCGTCAAGCATAAAATGTACTTTAGAGGAACTTTAACATTTCCAGGATACCCAGGATTTCTCAATTGAAGACCCTGGCCATACAGAAAATTTTCACTCAGAGATCAACTTAATAAATGGAGGAAATTCGCTAATAATCCTCTATTAGCGTATAATGGAAACTATGGTCATCTTATCTGCGAAGATAAAAATAAAAAATATACTGTAACTTGGTCATTCCAGGTTTTCTCTTCAGCAAAAAAAACATTTGTCGATGAAAGTCGGTATCCCAATTATCAACATAGTGTCTCCTATGAGTCACCAATACTAGAAGAAGAAGATAATCAATGGTAGAATGAACTAGATAATGGGGACGATTTTTACTATCAACTCTCATAAACAGATCTTGAAGACCTTTCAGATAGAATGTATGGGTAAAAAAAAAAAAAAAAAGTGTACTCTATATAATTAGACTATTTTAAAAATCTTGGAAGCTTTCGGTCTTATAATTGTACTGTTGTGGTCACAAAGTCCATATTTCATTTACTATTTTGGACTTTTAGCCTCATAGGTTTTTAGACTTTGAATTTTAGACTTTTTGACTCTTTAAGTTTTTGAATCTACAGAAGTTTTCTATAGATTGGCTCTGAAGACTCTCTCTATCATCCAAGCATGCACATGTCCACATCAATAATTGGAATCAAGATGCTCAGAAGAAAAGGCCAAATAGGCAGTCTGTAGAAGATAAGGCCTCTTTTCACTGTGCAGCAAAATTCACGTCAAAAAAATGACAATAGTTATTATAATTATTTGTGTCTGTCAGTAGTAAGGCTTCTCCTTCACTCACTACTTTAATAGAGCAGATGACCCCTACCCTGCTCCATTAAAGAAAAGCTGTGAGAATCCTTACACGTGTTATGGTGTCAAATTTTTATTTTTTAGAATCAAAAGGGAGAGGATTGAATGATGTGTGATGGGTCCCAAAGCAATACCTGACATCCTTATCCTAACTCTTTATTGATTCCTTCTGTAGTCGGTGTCTAAGAGAATAAGAAGTGTGTCAGAAAAGGTGTATATAATTAGTTTTACAGAGACTTTTTGGTCTTTATCTTTATTAGTTTGTAAACTTTGGACGTATTTGTTCAATAGATTAGGTATAGGTTAGCTTTTTGGTTTTGTTTTTCTTGAAGATGTATTGTATATAAATTGTCATTCATGCCAACGGATGAAGCAATGTAATTTCTCTCCACTCTTCTTTGCAAAAATTCTCCAACTTCTCTACTCAAGTCTTTGTCTAAAAAATTCCAAGTGTTCAAGTCTTTAAAGGTTTTCTAGTATCTCAAAGTCTGTAACATAATCTTTGTAAGTATAATGTATATTAATATGAAGTGTAGGTAGTCTCTTTTTTTCCTTAGATATTTCAAAATGGTAACTCTTCTGTTTTAAAATTTATTTTCTTTTTGGAAAACTAACTTTATGGAATGCTTGCTTGCTCATTAATATTACATCCTTTGAACTTTCATAGTATCTATTGTTTTCTACTTTTAATAGATACTATGAAGGTTCAAAGCATGTAATATTAATGAGCAAACAAGCATTCCATAAACTTAGTTTTCCAAAAAGAAAATAAATTTTAGAACAAAAGAGTTACCCTTTTGAAATATCTAAGGAAAAAGAGAGACTACCGACACTTCATATTAATATACATTATACTTACAAAGATTATGTTACAGACTTTGAGAAACTAGAAAACCTTCAAAGACTTGAAAACTTGGAATTTTTTAGACAAAGACTTAAGTAGAGAAGTTGGAGAATTTTTGCAAAGAAGAGTGGAGAGAAATTACATTGCTTTATCCGTTGGTATGAATGCCAATTTATATACAATACATCTTCAAGAAAAACAAAACCAAAAAGCTAACCTATACCTAATCTATTGAACTAATATGTCCAAAGTCTACAAACTAATAAAGATAAAGACCAAAAAGTCTTTGTAAAACTAATTATATACACCTTTTCTGACATAGTTCCTATTCTCTTAGACACCGACTACAGAAGGAATCAATAAAAAGTTAGGATAAGGATGTCAGGTATTGCTTTGGGCCCCATCGCACATCATTCAATCCTCTCCCTCTTGATTGTAAAAAATAAAAATTTGACACCATAACACGTGTAAGGATTCTCATAGCTTTTCTTTAATGGAGCAGGGTAGGGGTCGTCTGCTCTATTAAAGTAGTGAGTGACGGAGAAGCCTTACTACTGACAGACGTAAATAATTACAGACACAAATAATTATAACAGCTGTTGTCATTTTTTAACATGAATTTTGTTACACGGTGAAGAGAGGCCTTATCTTCTACAGACTACCAATTTGTCCTTTTCTTCTGAGCATCTTGATTCCAATTATTGATGTGGACATGTGGATGCTTGGATGATGGAGAGAGTCTTCAGAGCCAATCTATAGAAAACTTCCATAGATACAAAAACTGTTGGGTCAGTAAACCCTGATAAGTATTGTTCACTCAACCTTACTATTCACTCAAACACTGGTTCCAATAAGGGGTTCGGAGGGGCCTCTCCCAATGACAAGGAGGTCTAGGAGGGGGTTTACCCCTCTTCCCTTGGTCGAAATTTTTTGGGTACTTTCATAATTCTCCTGTTGCTTCCATGTAACCCTAATTCTATACTTATAAATAGATGATAGGGAGCCTCTTTTAGGTTAAGAGAGAATTGTATTTTTATGATCATAGTAAAAATCACAGCAGCCGTAGACGTAGCCCTATTTTGAGGTGAACCACGTAAATGCTTGTGTTCTTGTGTGTGTGATTTGTTTGATTCATTTTTTCTTCCTTGTTTATTATTTCGTGTCTCATCGATCTTGGTTAAGAAGGGTCAATTCCTAACAACTGGTATCAGAGTATTGGTTCGAGTGGGAAAGATGGCTATAGACGGAAAGGTTAGAATCAATAAATTCAATGGCACATATTTCAGATTTTGGAAGATGCAAATTAAAGATTATCTGTATCAAAAAAAACTATTTAAGCCCCTTTAAGGGACGAAACCAGAAAAGATAAAGGATGCTGAGTGGACTCTTCTTGATCACCAAGCGTTATTATTCGGCTAACGTTGTCTCGTAACATTGCGTTTAACATAGCAAAGGAAAATACTATAGCGGGTCTCATGGTGGCACTCTCAAACATGTACAAAAAACCCTAGGCCTTAAATAAAGTTTATTTGATGCATAGATTGTTTAATCTGAGGATGACAGAAATTGCTTTGGTGGTTGAACATCTGAACGAATTCAATATTATGGTAACACAATTGAGTTATCTATCTATCGAATTTGATGATAAGGTTAGGGCTTTGATTCTTTTATCCAGTTTACCAGAAAGTTGGAATGGTACTGTAACGACAGTGAGTAATTCTTCGGGAGAAGAAAAGTCGAATTGCTATGATATTCGAGATTTAATTCTAAGTGAAGAAATTCGCATAAGGGAATTAGGGGAAACATCAGGTTCTGCCCTGAATACAGAAGCCAAAGGAAGATCAGTAGGAAGAAACTTGAACCGCAACAGATCAAAATCCAAACACAGAAGCAACTTAAGAACTGAAGAGGGACTGAGTTGCTAGAACTGTGGAAAGAAGGGACATCTAAAAAGAGATTGCCCGACATCGAATAAGAACAAAGGTGATCAAAATCAGAAGTCTGTGAATCCTGCAACGGAGGAGATTTATGATGCTTTGATCTTGAGTATTGACAGCCCTCTTGAATCTTGGATTTTAGATTCTGGAGCATCATTCCATTTTACTTCACAGAGAGAAATCACAGACAATTACATTGGTGGTGATTTCGGGAAGGTTTATCGGGCTGATGATGAACCTTTAAAGATTGTGGGTAAAGAGGATATAATAATCAGGTTGTCAAACGGATCTGTTTGGAAGATACAGAATGTCAGACATGTACCTAGTTTGAAAAGAAACTTGATTTATGTTGGACAACTTGATGATGAAGGTCATGTTGTAACCTTCATGGATGGTTTGTGAAAAATCACCAAAGGAGCCATGATTGTAACGCCCTCAAAATAATAACATTAAATCCATCAAAATAGACACGCATTGATATACAAAAGACCAACATTCATCAATTTATCATAGTTTCATTACAAAAGGTATTACATGTTAACAACAAAAGCAAATGCCCTAAGGGCTTACAGCTTTCCAAGTTAACACTTGGTTACAAAAAGAGAGTGCTAACTCATTTACACATTAAGCCCTTGGCTTGAATTTACATGTAATACATCAAAAGAAAGACAACAAAAGATCTGCCCGCCTCTAGCCTCCCAAGCTATGTCCTTGGAGGTGGCATGCTACCTGTACCTGAAAATGATGTTCCCATATAGGGTGAGCCACAGTCCAGTAGAAATACACTAAACCAACCATGAACAATGACTAAAAGATTAGCAGTTGATAGATGGTCAACACAGATACATCCACATATATCACATTTCAGTTACATGACTTACAAGTCTATGTTACTTTTCATTTTCCATTTTCGATAAATAAGCATACTAGCTATGTTATCACATTAACCGATAAGCATATGAGCTATATCCACACCTCAGCAGATAAGTATAAGAACTATATCACACAACCAAAGATAAGCGTAAGAGCTATATCTACTCTTCTCTAGACAAGCATATGAGCTATATCTATACTTCTCAAAGATAAGCATATGAGCTGTATCTTCACTTCTCTAGACAAGCATATGAGCTGTATCTACGGAGTTCATCCCCCATCTCCTCCCAACACTATCCGGTTTAGAGGTACATCCCCCATCTCCTCCTCTACACATAATGCATATAAACACATAGGTTCTACATACATTCAATCAATACATAAAGTTAATGTAGTCTATCAACCGTCAAGTCCCATGACACATTCCGTTGATTAGTTTTCGTTTGCCTAATCATCATGCATTGTCTACAACAATTACGACTATCCTCCACCGATAGCCCAAAGCAGTTATTTCTAAACAGAAAATAAATGCACAAATGGATATTAAATCAACATTTCAATTCGGTGAGTGATAAGTAATTTCAGCTACACCCTTTAATCCCATACACTTCCAATCTCAATATTCCCAATTCAATTCCTCATTTTCTTTAATTAATTATATGCATTAATTAATTAAAACAATTAGGGCAAATTCCCATAATTAAGAAAACAACCCTAAGGTTCCATTTTCATCAATGTTTCAACATTTATTCCATGTCTCTATACCAAACATGCCTCTAGGTTCATTATAAATAAAACCCCAACTTTTGTAAAACTACACAAAAGGCCCAAAGTTTCTCAAAATTACCCAACACACATGGTTCACAATTCATATCATAAGCAATAATCATGATACATTTCCAGTTCTACTATATATTCAACATATGCAATGTTATACAAACTTCCATTTGAGGCAAGTTCCCAACTACTATCATTAACCAAAACATGAGTTGGGAACTTGCCTCAAATGGAAGTTTGTATAACATTGCATATGTTGAATATATAGTAGAACTGGAAATGTATCATGATTATTGCTTATGATATGAATTGTGAACCATGTGTGTTGGAAATGGCTGAAATGGAAAGAAAATGCATGTTGAAACTTATGTATTGTGAAATGCCTCTTGATAAGGGATGGGATGACCGGTAATGGGTCAAGTTGTTTAATGTTGAAATGTAACATTGTTTAAAATGGAGAAAAACCTACTTTCGAAAACTTGTTCTCAATTTCGGGGACGAAATTCTTTAAGGGGGGGAGGTTATAGCGATCCCGGGTTTTACCCCTTGTTGTACAGTGATCCGGACTAGGTTCCGTAGATGTTAGCAGTTGTTTAAACCTTGTTTACATCCTTTCATACTTTGTATTTGAGCCTTAGGATGTGTTAGGCAGGTTTGTTACAGGTGGGTTGAACTTAGGAACCAAAACTAGTTGCCCAGATTTTGGCCTGTCCGCTCGAGCGGAGCTTTCGACGCTCGAGCGGGGACCTTGTTGTTGCTTGTCCGCTCGAGCGGGGGTTTTGACGCTCGAGCGGGGAATACACCCATCCAATATTTCCTGTGTAGTGTTGGACACTCGAGCGGAGGATTGGCCGCTCGAGCGGGAGGTTTTGAGTGGCGCTCGAGCGGGGAGTTGGGCGCTCGAGGGGGTACCTGTCTGCAGAAACTTCTAGGAGTGTGCATCCGCCGCTCGAGCGGGAGTTTGGCTGCTCGAGCGGGAGTCTGTGAGTGGCGCTCGAGCGGGGGTTTCCACGCTCGAGCGGGGCGACTCTTATTTAAAAACCGAGATCCAGGTTTCTGGATCACTTTTTCAACTCCATTTCTCTCTCTTACTTTTCTAAACCTCCATTGGAGAGCACCTCACTCTAGAACCTAACTTCTCTCTTAGATTTGATCTAGTAGGAGTTGTTTACTCACTTTTGGCCTTTACAAAAGTTGTGTTGATCGTCGAGGGCTACATTTTAATCTGAAAATTTCAGAATTTGGAGCATTTTGGTTTTGGTCCTCTTCTTCTTTGGAGCTCAAACTTTGAGGTAGGGATATCCTACTCCTCTTTATGGATTTTGTCTTTAAATTTTAGCATTTTGATATGTTGGGTGTTGTTGGGTAATTTTGAGAAACTTTGGGCCTTTTGTGTAGTTTTACAAAAGTTGGGGTTTTATTTATAATGAACCTAGAGGCATGTTTGGTATAGAGACATGGAATAAATGTTGAAACATTGATGAAAATGGAACCTTAGGGTTGTTTTGTTAATTATGGGAATTTGCCCTAATTGTTTTAATTAATTAATGCATATAATTAATTAAAGAAAATGAGGAATTGAATTGGGAATATTGAGATTGGAAGTGTGTGGGATTAAAAGGTGTAGTTGAAATTACTTATCACTCACCAAATTGAAATGTTGATTTAATATCCATTTGTGCATTTATTTTCTGTTTAGAAATAACTGCTTTGGGCTATCGGTGGAGGATAGTCGTAATTGTTGTAGACAATGCATGATGATTAGACAAACGAAAACTAATCAATGGAATGTGTCATGGGACTTGACGGTTGATAGAATACATTAACTTTATGTATTGATTGAATGTATGTAGAACCTATGTGTTTATATGCATTATGTGTAGAGGAGGAGATGGGGGATGTACTCCGCGGTTTAGGGGAAGATAGGGGATGTACCTCTAAACCGGATAGTGTTGGGAGGAGATGGGGGGATGAACTCCGTAGATACAGCTCATATGCTTGTCTAGAGAAGTGAAGATACAGCTCATATGCTTATCTTTGAGAAGTATAGATATAGCTCATATGCTTGTCTAGAGAAGAGTAGATATAGCTCTTACGCTTATCTTCGGTTGTGTAATATAGTTCTTATACTTATCTGCTGAGGTGTGGATATAGCTCATATGCTTATCGGTTAATGTGATAACATAGCTAGTATGCTTATTTATCGAAAATGGAAAATGAAAAGTAACATAGACTTGTAAGTCATGTAACTGAAATGTGATATATGTGGATGTATCTGTGTTGACCATCTATTAACTGCTAATCTTTTAGTCATTGTTCATGGTTGGTTTAGTGTATTTCTACTGGGCTGTGGCTCACCCTATATGGGAACATCATTTTCAGGTACAGGTAGCATGCCACCTCCAAGGACATAGCTTGGGAGGCTAGAGGCGGGCAGATCTTTTGTTGTCTTTCTTTTGATGTATTACATGTAAATTCAAGCCAAGGGCTTAATGTGTAAATGAGTTAGCACTCTCTTTTTGTAACCAAGTGTTAACTTGGAAAGCTGTAAGCCCTTAGGGCATTTGCTTTTGTTGTTAACATGTAATACCTTTTGTAATGAAACTATGATAAATTGATGAATGTTGGTCTTTTGTATATCAATGCGTGTCTATTTTGATGGATTTAATGTTATTATTTTGAGGGCGTTACATTGCTTGTGGTTAAAAAGAAGGCACCCTTTACATGACTACGAACAATAGGGATGCAGTAGCAATTACTGGTGAGAAGGAAAACTCAAATCTGTGGCACCAAAGGCTTGGGCATATGAGTCAAAAAGGGATGAAGGTACTTGTATCTAAGGGGAAACTGTCAGATTTAAAATCGGTGGACATTGACTTTTGTGAGGATTGCATTTTCGACAAACAAAAGAGGGTCAGTTTTTCAAAGGATGGTAGGAAACCGAAGTCAAAAAAAGCTGGAGTTGGTTCATACAGATGTGTGAGGACCTGCACAAGTTTCATTTCTTGGAGGATCATCATACTATGTTACCTTTATTGATGACTCAACAAGAAAGTTATGGGTTTATTTTCTAAAACATAAATCTGAAGTTTATACTACTTTGAAGAAGTGGAAAGCCTTGGTAGAGACTGAAACGGATTTGAAAATTAAGTGCTTGAAATCAAATAATGGAGAAGAATATTAGGATAATGACTTCAAGAAATATTATGCAGAAAGTGGAATTAGAATAGAGAAGATTGATCAAAAGACAACTCAACAGAATGGCGTTGCAGAATGCATGAATAGAACTCTGAATGAACGTGCTAGAAGTATAAGGATACATGTCGGATTACCAAAGATGTTTTGGGCAGATGCAATTAACACTACAACATATCTGATTAACCGTGGTCCATCTGTTCCATTAGATGGAGAGTTACCACAAGAAGCTTAGAGCGGTAAAGAGGTAAATCTTTATTTTTTTGAAGGTATTTGGTTGTGTTTCATATGTGCATATAGATTCTGCTGATAGAAGTAAACTTGATTCGAAATCTGTTAAATATATTTTTATTGGGTAAGGCATTGATTAATTTGGTTATCAGTTTTGGGATACTAAAAGTCAAAAAATAATCAGAAGTAAAGATGTCATATTTAATGAGAAAGTAATGTATAAAGATAGGGATAAGTCTGTATCTGAATCTGAATCTGAATATGTTACTTATCATGAGCATATTAAGTTAGAGGAGATTAGTGAGAGTGATTTGAATAGTAGGATTCAGAATAATCCTGAAAATCTTATTCCACAAACTGAGCCACATACTCCTACTCCTAACTTAAGACGATCAGAAAGAGAGTCCAAATCTACAAAGCGTTGGTCTCCATCTTTACATTATTTGTTGTTGTCTGATGGGGTGAACCCAAAAAGTTATGATGAGACTTTGCAGGTTGATGATTCAATTAAGTGGAAGTCAGCTATGCACAATGAAATGGATTCACTCATGGCAAACCAGATATGGGAGTTAACTGAATTACAAGTGGGTAAGAAAGCTTCGCACAACAAGTGGGTTTACAGGGTCAACCAGGAACATGATGGGAGTAAACGCTACAATGCCAGATTGGTTGCAAAGGGATTTCAGCAAAAGGAAGGTGTTGACTACACTGAAATTTTCTCTCCAGTTATGAAGTTGACCGCTATCAGATTAGTGCTAGGAATTGTAGCTACTGAAGATTTGCATCTTGAACAGATGGATGTGAAGATAGCTTTTCTCCATGGTGATTTGGAGGAGGAAATTTACATTAAGCAACCACAAGGTTTCTTGGCACGTGGCAAAGAGGAGTTTGTATGCAAACTTTGAAAAAGCTTATATGGTTTGAAACAGGCCCCAAGGCAGTGGTACAAGAAGTTTGATGGGTTTATGTATAGCAGCGGTTTTACAAGATGTCAAGCAGATCATTGCTATTATTTCAAGAGATTTGACAAAAGTTATATTATTTTGCTCTTATATGTTGATGATATGCTTATAACAGGATCTAGCATTGAAGAGATAAAAATATTGAAGAAACTTTTGTCCAACCAATTTGAGATAAAGGATCTTGGAGTTGCAAACAAAATCCTTGGTATGAGAATTCACAGGGACAAGGCAAATGGTACTTTGAAGATGTCATAGGCTGAGTATGTTAAGAAAGTTCTCAAGAGGTTTAGCATGGATGGTGCAAAACCAGTGAGTACTCCATTAGCTAGCCACTTCAGACTTACCAAAGAATAGTCTCCGATGTCCGAAGAAGAGTAGGCTTACATGGAACGTGTTCCATATGCTTCAGTTAGCGGTAGCATAGTGTATGCTATGGTTTGTACTAGACTAGACATTACACATGCAGTAGGAGTGGTTAGTAAGTACATGAGTAATCCAGGCAAACATCATTGGGAAGCAGTGAAGTGGATCCTTAGATACTTTAGTGGTACTATAGACATGACCTTTGTTTCAGACAAACCGGCATCGAGTTACATGGTTATGTTGATGTAGACTTGGCTGGTGATATGGATAACAGAAAGAGTACTATTGGCTATGTTTACACATAGGGTGGTACAACAATGAGTTAGATTTCACAGTTACAGAAGATTGTGGCCCTTTCTACAGCAAAGGCTGAGTATTTTTCTATTACTGAAGCTGAGAAAGAGATGACTTGGTTATAGAATTTCCTAGCATAGTTGGGCAAGACACAAAAGATGAGTATTTTGCAAAGTGACAGTCAGAGTGCTATTCATCTTGGAAAGAATTTGACTTTTTATTCTAGGACGAAACACATTCAACTGCGATACTATTTCATTCGTTCACTTGTAGATAATGGAGTCTTGTCTCTTGAGAAGATCTAAGGCAATAAGAATCTGGTAGATATGTTGACCAAGACAGTCATCATTGACAAACTAAAGTTGTGTGCAACTTCAGTTGGCCTTCAAGATTGATGAAGGAAGATCGAGTTGTTGTGGCCTTCCTCTATATGATAAAGATGATGAAGAGCTTGTGTTATCAAGCTCCAAGTGGGAGATTGTTGGGTCAGTGGACCCTGATAAGTACTGTTCACTTAACCTTATTATTCACTCAAACACTGGGTCCAATAGGGAGGCCTCCTCTAAGGGAGAGAGGGTCCAGGGTGGGTTTACCCCCTCCGGCCGAAATGTTTTGGGTACTTTCATAATTCCCATGTTGTTTCCATATAACCCTAATTCTATACTTATAAATAGATGAGGGGGCGCTTCTTTTAGTTTAAGAGAGAGTTGTATTTTTTTGATCATAGTGAAAACCACAATAGCCGTGGTCGTAGCCTTATTCTAGGGTGAACCACGTAAATCCTTGTGTTCTTGTGTGTGTGATTTGTTTGATTCTTTTTGTCCTCCCTGTTTGTTATTTCATGTCTCAATGATCTTGGTTAGAAAGGGTCAATTCCTAACAAAAACTTAAAGAATCAAAAAGTCTAAAATTCAAAGTCTAAAAACCTATGAGGCTAAAAGTCCAAAATAGTAAATGAAATATGGACTTTGTGACTACAACACTACAATTATAAGACCAAAAGCTTCCAACATTTCTAAAAGAGTCTAATTATATAGAGTACACCGTTTTTTTTTTTTTTTTTACTCATACATTCTATCTGAAAGGTCGTCAGGATTTGCTACTGAGAGTTTATCGGAAAAATCGTCCCCATTATCTAGTTTATTCTCCCATTGGTTATCTTCTTCTTCCAATATTGGTGACTCATGGGAGATGCTATGTTGATAGTTGGGAAACCGACTTTCATTGAAAAATGTTTCCCTACTGAAGGGAAAACCTAGAATGGCCAAGTTACAGTATATCTTTTGATTTTTATCTTCGCAGATGAGACGACCATAGTTTCCATTATATGCTAATAGAGGATTATTAGCAAATTTCCTCCATTTATTAAGTTGATCTCTGAGTGAAAATTTTCTGCATGGCCAGGGTCTTCAATTGAGAAGTCCTAGGTATCTTGGAAATGTTGAAGTTCCTCTGAAGTTCATTTTATGCTTGGCAGGAATGCATCTTATTTCTTTCCATTCTGGTAACTTGCTGTCAATTAATACTTTTACAAATGGATGATGCTCTTTCATTACATAAAGTACTAAATGAGCGAGTTTATTCTCAAAATTATCTATCTGTTCTGTATTTGAAAAAATTATTCTAGAAACAAAGTCGTAATCTGACAATTGTGCGGCTGCTAGATGGCGAGTTTTGCCACAAATCTTTATCTCCAGTGGCTCAAAAGTTGCTAGATTTATCTGGCAAAGACAGATGCTGAAATCGAGATTATACTGACATCTTCAAAAATATTTTGGTCTTTCTCTACATCGTCCTTCTTGTAAACATGGTTGTTCTTCATTATCATAGAAATAAGTCCATTGATATGCCATACCGGGGCACTGAACTCCTGCTATGGAAAGGTTCTGAAGAAACTGTTGTATACTGATTAGCTCACTATTTTTGCTATCTTCGGCTAGGGTGTATACATAAGGTTTAAGGTCTTCTATTTCTTAGCTTTTCTCACAAAAAGATTGAATGATAAAGTTCCTGAAAAAATACATTCTAGCACTCAATTGTTCAAATTCCTCATTAGTGAGTTGTCTGATTTCTAGGTTTGGAAGGGGAGTGGGTGCTTTATCTGAAGTTAGTTTTTTAAGCTGGCTAGTTAGGTTTCAAATGGTTACTCTTAATTATTTTTTCTCGTCTCGGAGCTGGTCTCGCTTTTCACTGACCTTTTTGCCTTTATCCATAATTTTCTTGAAATTTTTGGTAAGGCCTTCGCAATGTCTGCACAACTAAAGAGAATTTTGAGGATCTGGCTGAGGGTTAGTACTACTGCTTCCTGTTATCTGACTAACTGGAGCTCCACTTGTAGCAAGAATGGTTGACTACATCTTGCTCAATGTGTCCAGATAATATTTAGTTGTTTGGCTAATAAAATAACTGGCTCCTATTTGTCTAGGGGCATATGTACTGGCTGACTCAAAATCATAAAATCCTTTGAACTGAGGTGAGGGAAAGTTTTTAACTAAAGGGTTAACTTCTATCCAGTCATGGTAAATACCGGCTTGGTTCCTTTAGCTACTACATAGAAAGAAAAGCTTTTAAACAAAGGTTTATTTTGGATTTTTGAAAAATATATACGAAGAGAATTTAAACCTAACAAACGTTTAGCTGGATGGTTAAGGTTATTCCAAAGGTTATCTAAAAAACACTATTGAATTGGGTCTAGCTAAATTCCTGTTAATGGTTTGAACTTGGTTCTGCCTTCATAAATGGGAAGAGCAAATCCACCAAAGTTCATTGTTTTGTAGTTCTCCATTAACTGCACAAAAATTAAACTGGATATTTTCTTTTTCTAAATAAATTTTCCTACTTAGCCAATCTGTTAACTTATTATCACTCCCTTTAATATGTTTAAATTCCATTTTATATCCTTATCCTACTATACAATCTAAAAATTTTGCCCATCTTCTACTACTAAGTTTACGCTCATTAAGTTTATTGTGAAACTTAACTATAGCTTCGTAGTCAGTTCTAATTGTAAAAGGCTTATGTAAAAATAATCTAAATTTGTTTATTGCACATACTATCCCTAATATTTCAAAATCTAAGCTGGTCATAATTGTATCTTTTTCTTTAAATTTTTCAGAACTATATCAACAAATGCGCTCTTTATTTTTACTATCATATTTGCTATGTTTAGCTAATAGAAATACCACCACATATTTGCTCGTAATAAAATGAAAAACACAGTGAGTTAAAGATTCAATCACAAATTAAGTCAATTGATAGCTAAAAAACACAATCATTTATTTTTTTAAAAACACAGTGAGTTAAAAAAAATTAATTAAATTTTTTTTCTTCAAAAACAATCTAATCATCATCAATAATGGGTACGTTATGTGAACCTAATGAATACAATCCATTTGTTTTCTTCAAAAAATACAGTGAGTTAAAATTCAAATCACAAATTAAGTCAATTGATAGTTAAAAAACACAATAATTTTTTTTAAAAAAAACGCAGTGAGTTAAAAAAATTACTTACATTTTTAAAAAAAAAATACAATCTAATCATCATCACTAATGGTATTTTATGTGAACCTAATGAATACAATCTATTTTTTTCCTCAAAAAACATAGTGAGTTAATAATCAAATCATAAATTAAGTCAATTGATAGTTAAAAAACACAATAAATTTTTTTTTTCTTCAAAAAACACAGTGAGTTAAAAAAATCAAATTATAAATGTTTTTTTGCTAGACAAAATACAAATCACAAATTTTTTTTGGTATAGATATGCCGAATACTTGGAAAGCATGGTTGAGTATTTGGGTTTAAATTTGGTTGTTTTACAGTTATTATGCTATCTTTGTAACTGTTCATATTTATCTAACTACAATCACATTTTTCTCATAATAAAAAACATAAATGAAAAAAAAAGGAACCATTGAAAAATAAATAAAAAGATTACTTACAAGTTTTGAAACTTTTTTTTTTTTTTTTTTTTTTTGTGACTGTGCATGTTTATCTAACTACAATCACATTTTTCTCATAATAAAAGAAATGAAAAGATTACTTACAGGTTTTGTAACTTTGTGTTTATCTTGGTTTGTCCTTCTAGTATAAAAAATAAGGAGTTGTGTTAGGGATTCCAAATATTCTACCAAATATTCTACCAAACCTCTCACATGGGTGTGGGACCCAGCATTTCTCAAAAATATTTGTGTGAGTCTCACCCCATGTGAGAGGTTTGGTATAATATTTGGGGTAAATAGCATTTCTCAAAAATAAGTGAAGAATTATTTGTTATAAATAGATAGATGGGTTGTTGGTAGAAGTGAAAATCTGCAATAAGTATGGGAGAAGTTGAAAGTGAAGAATTACATGGTAGAAGTGGAAAATGCTGCAATAGGTATGAGAGAAGTTGAAAAGGCTGTGTATGGAAAAAGTCAAAAAGGCTTGGGTGAAGTTGAGGGTTTTTTTAAAAAAATAAAAAAATAAAAAAATTAGAAAATTAAGATTGGGATATTAGAACTCCCACAAGGTTTGTAGGTTAGAAACCCCTTTTTCCTTATATGATATGTAGATAGATAGATGACATAATAGCATTTTACCCTCTGTCTTTTAAAAATAGCCATATATCTCCATGTAATTTTGGACTAAAATGTAACCATTAATACTATTAACTATATATTTGAAATGACTATTAGACCCTCAAACTCTACATTTTTTGTTATTTTCTTTCTATCTTATCTCTCATATGCATAATTTATAATATCTAGTATTAATTCAATTAAATCACAATTAATTATAAATTCTTAATTATTTATTGTAATTTTTAAATTTCTATTTTAATTTTAATTTAATTATATATTAAATCACAATTAACCCTAAATATTTAACTATTTGATGTAATTACTAACTTTTTAATCTAATTTTAATTTAATTACATTTTAGTTCAATTCTTAATTGTTGTTTATTTTATTTTATATTTTATTTAATTATATTTTAAATCAATTTTTAATTATATTTTATATTTTAGATCAATTCTTAATTTTATTTTATTTTATTTTAATTAACATATTAATCTAATTTTTGATTTGGAGAAAATGGGGATAAAATTATCTTTTTGTTGTATTAATTTTATTCGAATTTTTCAGAAAACAAAACCCAGTCACAAAATTAGTGCGTGTAATACACATTCCATTAGTTGATGGAAAAACTAACGGTAGCAGTTTTGTCAAAAAATCACATAGGAATTCTTTGGCTATATTTGAACGATTGGGAGGTAAAGCGCTCCAACCTCAAACCACAATGGGGTAAAATGAATTTAATCCTATATTTTATAGAGATTCTCTTAACTTCAAATATGAATTTAATAGTCATGTTAGGTGCCGTGAGACCCACCAGAGGTCTTATTTTGATGATATGAATCGCTAATCTTTAAAGATTTTCTATGTATATCATCATTTAAAAGAAAAATTAGGACGATTCGATAATCATAACATTTTCAATTTATTGTGTTTGTCTTCCAAAAAATGAATCGTCTATTTTAAAAAATATGTTGTTTATTTTTTCAGAGACAAATGCGATAAAAAAAATAAGAAAAGGCTACAATTATTGGATAGATATAATTTTTTTCATGAATAATATATATAAAAGATTCTACAAAATGAATAATTCAGATCATTGAAATGAGACTCGTAGTAAAATTTATGAACTCTAATATAACGGTCAAGTTCAAATTTTGAATTTGAGAGGAGCCAAACTACTTTTATTTTTCTCCTCTACACATTTTTGTATAATAATTTTGTACTAGTAACTTTACTCTTTCTTTTACGGTGCTAGGGGCAGCGTTTTATCTAGTTGTCTATTATCACTAACCAATATACATAAGATAGTGAGTTCCACTACTTAAATGCAAGGATAAATTGTATTTTACATTTTTTAAGATTTGAAGAAAATTTAATAAATCCCATAAATTTAATATAATTATAGTAATCACACTTTAAATAAGATTAACATAATAAAATTAATGTAAATGATAGGTAAATACTAAAATAAAATGTTCAACTCCACATAAAATGAAACTCACACATTTAAGGAGTCTTTGGTATTTGATAAAGTTGAAAACTGAAAATTAAAGTATTAAAAACTTAATGTTGAATTTTTTAAGCTGAAATTGTTTGATAAAAATCTAAGTGCTAAATTAAAAACAAATTATTTGATATTTATAAAATCAAATTTAAAATTTATTATTTTAAAATTGTGTATTTTAATTTTTATATTATGATGGTTGTGATAGTATGATGTTGATGGTGGTGGTGGTGGAGGTACAATAGTGGTGGTAGCGGTACAATAGCATTGATAGTAGCGGCGGTGGTGGTGGTGGTGGTGGTGGTGACGTGGTAGCATTGGTGGTGGTGGCAGCGGTGGTGGCATGACGATAATAATGGTAGTAATAGTAAAATGATGATGGTATTTATGACGACAATGACAATGCTAATGAAGATGTGATGGCATGATAGCAGTGGCGGCGGCGGCATGGTAGTAGAGGTAGTGGTGGCGATGGCCGCGGCGATAGCGACGGTGGCATGATGGTAGCAGTGGTGGTGGTGGTGGTGATGATGGTAATGGTAGCGGTGGTAGCGGTGGTGGTTGGAGTGAGTTTATAATAGTGTATATATATACTTATATTTAGTATTTATAAATTCAGTCAGAATTAAGTAAGTTTCATGACTTTAAATTTTCTTAAATTTTAGTTTATATTTTTAGAAATACTTAAATTTTTAAGTGATATCAAACATGGGCTTAATTAATTATTACTTAATATATTTAGTTTTAAGTACCGAATTAGGTTATCAAGCACCCAATGTGAAAATTTTATATCTAAAATTGTGATAAAATGTTGTTCACTTAAAATTTTATATCTATTATTGCTTAAAAAAATAAAAACTACCTTGGGGTAAGAATTTATCCCAATACACTCTGGCGACTCACTTTGCACGTTTAAAGTATAGATGTACACACCTAGAGTATAGATCTATAGGTTTTGAGTGTAGATCAAGACTTTTTATATCCAAAATAGAGATTTTGAGAGTTTTCTCTTCAGATTTTGGTATAGATTTTTGAATTTTTGACACTCATAATGGTTCCTTCATCTCTCAAGCCTTCTTCCATACCATTTGTGGGCGTATTTCCTTCTTAACTCTAACTTTTGGTGACATTCGATATTCGGCGACGGCGGTAGCAACAGCGGTGGTGGAGTTGGGCAACAACGACGAAGATAACGTTTACGGGGATGACGGGCTTTCAAGTAGATATTGCTTTGCAAACCGCATCTTTGAGAAGATTGGTGGTTTTCCTTGACTCGTAACTATTTTTTTGGCGGATTTGTTTTTGTTTTTTGTTTTATTGTTTGGTTGGGATAGCCCTTCGGGTTTTATTTATGTAATGTTATTGTTTATTAATATAATGTTTCCCATATTCTCAAAAAAAAAAAAAAAAAAAAAAAAAAAAAGAAGAAGAAGAAAAGAATTTATCCAGATAGAAAGGAAAAGAAGGAAGCAAATAAAAAGTGGGTCGGTCATATTCTAATTTACTTTAATATGACTTAATTTTTTTTTTTAATTTTAGTTTATATTTTAAGAAATATTTAAATTTTTAAGTGATATCAATTGTGATTATTAAACGGGATTTAATTGATTATTACTTTATGCATTCAGTTTTATTTATTGAATCAAGTTATTAAATACTTAATTTAAAATTTTTATATTTGATAAAATGTTGTTCACTTAAAATTTCATATCTATTATTGCTAACTACTGTGTGTGTCAATTTCCGACCACACTACCAATCAAGCACTAGCTAGAGAACACTGGCAGAATAGATTATGCCTGAACGACCTGTCACAAAAAGAAGAGATTCCGGCGGTGGTTTGTCCACCCGGGGACACTTCGACGATCAAGTCAGTAAAATATCTCTCAAAGATAACCAATAGTGCTTAACTCACTAGACAGAGCATAAAAGACATACCTTAGACCCATGGGGGTGCCTCCCTTTTATAGCCAACATAATCCTAGTCCCAATAGAAGCCTAGCTCTAATGGACTTAGGATTACTGCTAATCTTGGACTCCCAGAAGGATTAGGATAAACTCTCTAAGAGTCTTATCTTTACCCAAACTGAAGTCTTCTCTCATTCCAGGACTCTTGTCCCTTATCCGCTTATCCCGGATTCCGGTATCTTCGCAGATAACCTCAGCCTAGCCGAGATGATCTCGGCGTCATGACCAGGACACGTGGCACCTCGGCTGGTACTTCGGTGACACCTCGGCCATGTGTTGTCATTCAAAAATTATGTCCCCACAACTGCCCCCTAGGTTCTATTACCTCGGCATCCTGAGGTGATGGAACCTATATCATTTCTTTCATTTAGCACATCGGCTAAGCTCGCTTCATCATCTATTGCCGAAGTCAGAACTCGTCGGCTCAATATGACCAAGACCTATAGTCTGCTTTCATCAATGCCTTAGAACCAACGACCAAGTTCGTTCAAGTTTTTCAGTCGAAACCGTCCTCCTAGCCGAGGTATTTGCTTCATTGAATCAAGAACTCCAAGAGTTTCAGCATGCGTATGAGCTGGCACGCACAGTATTTCAATCGTTTTTACCACGCGTCTTTCCCCTACTGGATCGTACCTGATACGCGCTATCAAGTCGTATCACTTTTGCGTGCGCTGTCTGACAAGCATGTCGTCCAAGGCACCATAATTGCCATTTTACCGCCATTTCATGCTTTTGATCAGAATCAACTCTCTCCATCTTTTCACTTTTGTATCTTCGTTCTTGTTCAAACTTTCTCTCTCAAATCCTCCATTGCTGCTTTTGCGAAGCTTTCTGCAACCAGTTTCACTCTCTCCCTCCGGTGAGGCTTTCGTTGCACTTCTTTGCTTACTACCACCGTCTGACACTGGCGTACTTCACACTGGCCTTTTTGTAATCTAAACAATCATTCTTTAATGTTAGGCCGAAGTGCCTTCTTTCCTTTTCTGAATGCATTCTTTAATTTCTTCTTTCAACGTGGTTGTATGTGTCTTTTTTTTACTCTTGTATGATTCTATACTTAAAATAATTTGTATATCTTCAAAATACACCTCAACTGTGCAATCTCCTCGAGGTGTAACACCTCGGTTGTACCCACTAATCGATTTATCTCAGCCTCGGCTTAACACTTGAAAATATTTTTTACACTATTTTCACAAGTGTTATTTACAACACAATACTTCACTCTTCGCAAGACTTCTGTCTTCAAATTTCTTCCAAGTCTTGGCAACATGGTAATCTCGGCAAGTATGTAGATACTTCTTTCAACATAGCCTTGGCTTTAACTTGTAAATTTTTCACAAATTTCAACAATTGTTTGACATAATCTTTAGTTTAACTTCAACTTGTAAATTTTTCACAAATGTCAACAAGTGTTTAAACATGATCTCGGTCTAGCTCAACTTGTAAATTTTTCTCAAATTTCAACAAGTGTTAAACATGATCTCGGTTTAACTTTAACTTGTAAATTTCAATTTCAACAAGTGTTAAACGTGACCTCGGTTTAACTTTAACTTGTAAATTTCTATTTCAACAAGTGTTAAACGTGACCTCGGTTTAACTTCAACTTGTAAATTTCAATTTCAACAAGTGATAAACATGATCTTGGTTTAACTTCAACTTGTAAATTTTTCACAAATTCCAACAAGTGTTAAACGTGACCTCGGTTTAACTTCAACTTGTAATTTTCAATTTCAACAAGTGTTAAACGTGACCTCGGTTTAACTTCAACTTGTAAATTTCAATTTCAACAAGTGTTAAACGTGACCTTGGTTTAACTTCAACTTGTAAATTTCAATTTCAACAAGTGTTAAACATGATCTCGGTTTAACTTCAACTTGTAAATTTCAATTTCAACAAGTGTTAAACGTGACCTCGGTTTAACTTCAACTTGTAAATTTCAATTTCAACAAGTGTTAAACATGATTTCGGTTTAACTTCAACTTGTAAATTTTAATTTCAACAAGTGTTAAACGTGACCTCGGTTTAACTTCAACTTGTAAATTTCAATTTCAACAAGTGTCTAAACCAATCCCAAGCATCATTTTTCAGCCCTTTGCCCCCTAATGTGAACTTAAGTTCCACTTGGGTTCTCATTAGGCACGTGGTTTTGACCTCTTTGCCGATGTAAGTTTCGAACAAAGACTGGCTGAGGTTATTAACCTTGGTCTCTTTACTAAGGCACTTAGCTCCAATCTGTATCTGGTTTTGCCGATATGATAAGTCCAGGTTAACCCAACTTAGTTCAACTTTATTATATGCAAGTAAAGTTTCTACTCTGCCATATAATAAGTCTAAGTTATTCGTCAGGTTTTAATCAGAAACATCGTCATAGGACTGGTCGGTCCTATCGCACAGATTTCAAAAATCAGACTAGCACTTTATTATTGCTTTAGCCTTTATGTCCCATTGCTGGCAACCTTTCTTAGGCTGAGGTCCCTAACTTTGAACTCTCTTGGGCTGACCTTCTTGTTATAAGCCCTAGCAAGTTGTTGCCGATATGCCCCCAGCCGAATTGCTGTTCTATCACACGTTGTAGGTGGATTTCAAAGCATTTTCATGCTTTTTTACATAGGTCTCAGCTTCCTTTTGCATGTAAGGACAAAAGAATCCCTACGATATTGCTCTATGGGCAAGGGATCTGCCCCGTGCATGGCTTCCACATACTCCTTTGTGGACCTTATATAAAAATTCTTTAACTTAGGCCAAGCTCTTCTCTTCTCGGACTTAATCATCTAGGCCGAGATCTTGTCTTCTGGGATCTGGGATCCGAGATCTAGAATCTGGGATCTGCTCACTTGGGCTGAGCTCTTGTCTTCTCGTATCCAATGTTATCTCGGCTTCGCTTTGGCGAACCATTTCTCTTCTCTTGTTTGGACGCCTTTGTCCCCGGCGTGTCATCCTCGGCTCTGGCATACCTTTTTATCCTAGCCATCAGCTCCTCCATGCTTTTCGGCAATGCCTTTGCCAGTGATTTTCGAAGCAGGCAGTCGTCCTTTAAGCCGTTTTTAAACGACACGACCGCCACCTCTTGGTTGCATCCTGGTATTCGGTTGAATACCTCATAATACCTTTTGGCATAGGCCCTAAGGCTTTCATCCTCGCCGATCTTCAGGGCCATTAAGGCATCCACCCTCAATGGCTGTAGCTTGTTTGTCACGAACCTAGCCACAAACATCTCGGCCAAGCCTTCCCAGGCTTTCACAGTTCCTTTCGGCAACTTGTGAAACCAGTCCGATGCAATTTCTCCGAAGGATGAGGGGAACACCTTGCAGAGCAACGACTCGTTCCCGGTGTACAATGCCATTGAGTTCAAGTACAAGCCGATGTAAAAGTTCGAGTCCGACTTACCATCGTATATCTGGAACCTCGGCATACTGAACCTTTTCGGGGTCTCAAATTTGTCCAATTCTACCGAGAACGGTGTCCTCGGCTTGACAGGACAGGTCACCGCGACATCTTGTCACTTTCTCTGGAGGTAATCCCTCAGATCCTCCTTGGTTCGTCCAGGAGCTCGGTTGTCTCCTGATTTCAGCCTCTTTGGTGCACTACTTCCAGTGTCATTGTGAGTCCTTTTGGACCTCCCTCCTTTGGTCTCGTTGAAACAGAGTTCCTTCCCCTGAACATGCCGATGTTCTTTGGAGTCAGCTTCCTTGGTGCGATGTGTCCTCTGTGAATCTCCCCTTCTTGATTCTCCTTGCCCGACCTCCCTTGAAGGCCGGCGAGAATGTTCCTTGGTCCTATCGTGCTGAGGAGTTGTAGGAGTTGTCTTTTGCCCTCCCTTCTGGGCATTGGCCGCTAAAATCGGCGTGTCCTGCAGCGGGAACGGTGGCTGCATGACGTTATGTTGTATCATGAAATTGACCATTGTTTGTAGGTCCGTCAATTTGTTCGCCATGGTCTTTACCTCATCGTCCCTCCGCAAGCATCTTTCTTTCCATACCTGGAGGTTATCTTCATTATAGTACTCGCTTTGGTCTGTCTTCTTTGGTACGTCGCCTTCCTGGCCGACGTCTTTCACTTCGTGATTTTGGTCATGAGTTTCTTCATTACAATTGTCTTCTTCGACATCAAGGTCAATAGGTCTCCCATTCCCAGTAGGAGTGTTATCCCCAATCTTCTCTTTCTGTCCGTCGTTGGCCATCTATTCTTTTTCCTTTCCACAGACGGCGCCAAATTGTGTGTGTCAATTTCCGACCACACTGCCAATCAAGCCACTACAAGAAAAAACACCTTTAGTGACCACCTATTTTTAGTTGGTCACAAAAAGTATAGTAATCTGCCACCAAAATTTATTTTGGTCACGGATGATGGTGTTTTAGTGACCAACATTTTTTTGGTGGCTAATAGTTAAGTATTTGTGACCAAATACAAAATGTGGTCACCAAAAGTGATGGCGGGAGTGCGAAAGAAAAAGACGGGACATCAAATCTTTTGGCTACCAGCAGATTTTGGTCACAAAAAGGAAAAAAGATACACAGCTACGTCGTTTTGAAATTCTTAAATAAAAAATATGTTTCCTAAGCCTTTATCTTCCCTCATTGTTGCCCTCTTCCTTAAAAAAAAAAGTTTCCTATTTCCTTGAGCTTCCGATCTGTTCATCAAACCCTACCCACCATCTCCTCACTTCGTCCCCTGGGTTTGCTGCTCTTCATCTTCGCCTCCGCCTTGTACTTACCAGGTTAGTCTCTCTCTCTCTCTCAATCTCTCTCTCTGTTCATGTATATATATATAATCGATCGATTGACCATCCTTTTTCATCGTTGCAACTCCTCACTTCCGATCGGTTCATCAAACCCTTTTGGCTCTGCCATTGTGCTTACCAGGTCAGTCTCTCTCTCTCTCTCTCTCTCTCTCTCTCTCTCTCTCTCTCTCTCAGTATACAACGATTTTTTTTTGGATCCCTTTAATCAGTCTTGTTTCATCGAATGCTCTCTGCAATTTGTCAACTCACTGCCCTCATTTCTATTTCTAGTGAAGAATCCATATCTATGGCTATGTCTATGTCTATATCTATATCTCTATCATTTGTTTTGATCGATGCTTAGGTGGTTGAATAATTTTTTATTGGTGTTGCTTGTGTAAATGTGGTGGTGAATCAGTTGATCATCTACTTATTCATTGTAGGGTGGCTATAGGGAACTATGTGGGTTCGTGTTGGTTATATTTGGGATGAAATGGGTTCTGGTAGAAGAGTCATTGCGTAAAATCAGAAGTTATTTTTTGCCCATTTTGTATAATTGGGGTTCTGGTAAAGTCATGTCCAACATGGATTATTTTCTTAATATTGTTGATTTGCTCCATTTGTAAGTAGGCCTTTTATTGTCATTTGAATGTATAGGCTGCTCTTGCATTTGTACATAGATACCGTCCCCTTTTGATTCTTTATTAATGCAATTTGCTTAACTTATCAAACAACTAAATAATTCAATAACCAATTTTGGGACCGAGGATATGTAATTTCAATTGCTTGAGGCATTTACTTCTCTGTTTGGCCATTGCGATGCATTCACTCCTCGTCCGCTGATTATGTTAGTTTTGCATTTTATGTCAATGTGTTGGTATGGATTCTTTTCATGGAAGAGAACTACTACATTATGATATTGGCATTTGCATTGGTTGCAACAGCTTACCTGTGTTATTTTGCTTCTGGTTTCAAAATCCTGTGAGATGTTTTCCTTCTGTTTCTAGAAAAGCTGTTTGCCAAAGAAAGAAATTTCTTTGTCCTCCATTATTTGATATTTGTGTTTTTTAGTGTGATAGATTTTTCTTGCTTGACATTTGGCACTAGTCAGCAACCACTTAAATTTTTCTTGAGCATCTAATCATCAATAATCATCTGGCCATGCCTCTTTGTTTTTCTTGGATGAATAAGCCTATGAACTCATAAACCAAACAAAAAATCAGACACAAAATGCACAAGAATGGACAAGAATTTACATGGCTTGTTATTGGGGTCCACTTTTAAAAATCTTATTTGTACCGAACTAACAAATCCTATAAAATAGCTTGTCTATTTTTGTATATTTTGTGTTTGATTCTATGAACGGTTTTGTGTTTCTTGAATTTTATATCTTATTGATTTTCTGATCTATGTCACGAGTTAGTTTTTGATAAAGAAAAGGGTTCTTGTTAACAGTTTCATTTACACAATGTTAGTCATCCCAACACATGGGCTACAAAAATAGTTCATAAATATGATTTTAAGACTGAAAGTTGCAAATTGGATTGGACTATTTGGGGTGGAAAAAAGAGAGGAGAAGATCACTCATTTGGTGGATTGGCTGGTTGAACTTTTTCCATGTTTAATGGAGGTCATGTTATTTAGGAATTTTTTTTTTTTTTTTCAAAGATTTGATTTGATATATGTTCCATATCTTCATTCAGATACAATTGTGAATGTTTTGTGGAATAATTCGATTATTCTGTATTCCTTTTCTTGATTGTTTGAACTAGAAATTTTGACTTATCATTTATGTTGTGTTTGAATCTTGGATTTGCTGAGAGGGGGAAAAAATAAAAAATTTAACCCTTTTTTAGTTCGGCTAGGAAAATAAGAAGAAAACCAGTAGATATTAGACAAAAGAATACCATATTTTTAGCTCTTGCTCAAGTCCCATTTATTTGTTTTATTTTTTTTAATTTTGATTGAGGGCCGGCCTTGGCACAGGTTGTAGTTATGTTCAAAACAACTCGACAGTTGTAGACACCCCATTTTTGACCGACCTTAAGACTCAGACGTCACCGATTGAGCGCTTGGTGATGTTGCATATTGTGCTCGTTCTGAGGTTGCGGAGTCTCGGCCGTGAGCCTTGCCTCTGGACTTCCGGACTCTTTTGTGCTTTGCCTCGGTTTGCGAACCAGGCCCTGTTTTCTCTGTTTTCTCTTCCGAAGGGAGGGAGAGGTCTCATAGACCATCTCTCAGTGGCCGTAGGCTATGTTTCGTGGTCGCAGGACATTTTTCCCATTTGGAGCCCGGTTTTTGGTTTTTCGGAGCCGTCGGCCGTGTGCCTCGGTTCGGGACCGCTTAACCACCTCCGTTTGCTCCAGTTTTTGGCACACACCTTATTTCCTCCCTTTTGAGGGACACTGTGGCCCAAGAGACCAACTTCGTGGTCATACGCCACCTCCGGTGCTTCACAGTAAATTTTCGGGGCCCCGGGCCATGCATTTCGGCCCCCGAACCTCCGTTTTACATCCGTCTTGGCCCATTTTTGGTAGGGGCCATATTTTCATGCTTAGGAAGGTGGTGGTATGGTGGGAGGCCACCTTTTCTCTTGGAAAACCAGCTTTCTTCATTTTCTCTCTCCAAAAGCCGGTTTTTCTGACATAAAGTTGGTTTTTCTTACTTTTGAGCCACAATTTCTGGTTTTTCACACCATCATTGTGTTGTGCTCACCTGGGAGGCCACCAATATGGGTAGGCCGACCAGTAATTCTTCTTGACCCTTTTGAACCCCTCTAAAAAGCTGGTTTTTTCTCTCTCCTGAACCACTTTTTCTGGTTTTTCTCCACACAGCTGTGTTGCACTCACCTGGGAAGCCACCTTTCTGGGGTGGCCAACCAGCAATTGTTCTTGACCCTTTTGACCCCTGGTCGGCCGACCAAGGGAGGTGGCTGGCCGGCCACCTTGGCCTTTTGAACCTGGTTGGCCAGGTTTGTCTCCTCAGGTGTATTCCAGCTGTGCCAGCTGTTTTGCACCAGATCCACTGCCCGAGGGTTTGCCCTGGTTTTTGGTCCATTTTAGGTGGTTTTTCCCCCTTTGCTTGGTTTCAAGGTGGAATTGGCCCCTTTGGTCAAGCTTCTTGAGGAAGTTTGACCCCTTTGGTCAAGCTTCCTTTAGAAGCTTTGAGCCCCCTCTCTTGGCTTCTCCAAGAAGCCTCACTCCTCTCCCTCTATATAACTAACCCCCACCTCCATTTACAAGGGTTAGAGGCTTTTGGCTGCAAAAGATACATACAACCTCCTATATCTATACTTCAAGCCTCCAAACACCCACATTCTTGGCCATTTTACCCTACACCTCATAGCCTACCACCTCCACCCCTCATTCCAGCACCTTGGAGGCCATTTTCAGAGGTTGAAAGCTCAGAATCTTGGACCAAAAGCTGCTGGAAACCTTCTCTTCAAGGGTGAGTCCCTATTTCCCTTTTTCTTGCTTTATTTTGCATGATATCTTAGCTCCTTTTGCTTACATTTTTGGGCTTCGACCTGAACTGAAAATAGTCTTATTTTGAGCTCATCTTCATGTTTGATCAAGAACTTTTTTTTGTTTGAGGTCTTCTACCCACCCTTTGTGCTTTATCCCTCCTTTTGGCCCTTATCTTGCATGATATATTAGCCTTGTTTGTGAGCAATTTTGGGCTTCGAGCCAAACTGTAAAATGCCTTATTTTGAGCCTCTCTTCAACTTTTTTGAAGGGCTCTTTGCTGTTTGAGGCCATCTACTACCTCTTGCCCTCTATCTCTCTTTTAGGGCTATTTTTGCATCATGTTTTAGCCTTACTTGTAGAAATTTTCGAGGTTTGTCATAAACTGAAAAAGATCTTGTTTTAATCTCCTCTTCAAGTTTTTTTAAGGTCCCATTTCTGTTTGGGGTCATCTTCCCCCTGTGCATGCTTTATCTCTCCATGATTAGGGTTATGCATTAGAGCACTTGCATTGGCCTTGTTTTGGCCTCTTAGCCACTGAAATCCAGTAGGTTTTTAGTAGCTTTGATGAGGTTTTGAGCTTTGAAATCATAGAGGGGTGACCCTCTCACCCCTCATTCTCTTTACTAGCATGTTTGGCCTTCCAAAGGGACCCTATTTTGCATGCATCGAAGTCACTTTCCAGGCCTCATTCTGAGTGTTTTGAGGTCTGCCTCGGCTCTGTCCGAGGCCCTTTTGGCCACATTTTATGTCTATGTTGCATGTGTAGAGAAATCCCATTCAAGGCCTTTCAAAGAGGCCTTTCTTTGCATGTTTCTGAGACTGATTTCAGGGTCAATTTGGTGAGTTTTAAGGCTGTCATATTTGATTTCCAGAGTTGGTTGTGCCATGCTAAGTGTCTATCTTGTATGTGCTTAACAGTCCCTTGTATAGCCCTCTAAAGAAGCCCCTTATTTTTGCATGCATTGGCTGCATTTCAGTGATTATTTGGGCATATTTTGGCATGTTTTGTTCACTGATTTTGGCTGGTTTGGTGAGATTTCATATGCGTCATATACATGCCATGTAAACCATGTTTGCTAGTCAAAGTTGCATGCTATTTTAGTCCATCTTGCTAGCATCTTTTGGCCATGCTTTGAACTAGAAATGTTCATGTTTTAGGACTGCCTTGGCTCTGTCTTTATGCTTCATGATCAAATAATGCATGCTTTGTATAGCTATAGGTCAATACATGTGCCTAGTTTTGTGTTTCGGGGCTCATCTCATGCATCGGGTGCCATATTTCCATGTTTCGGGACCACTTGGCATCATATTTCAGTACTGAAATTCACATGCTTGTATGCCATATTGCATCCCTTGCCATGCTTTGGTAGAGTGGCATTATATGCCTTAGGTTCGGTCCTCGGTTTGCGTGCATGTGTGCACACATTTCGGTTGTCTCATTTTCATCTTATGGCCGCTGATGTGAGAGTGGTTGAGGTCCACTCATATTGGTGTAAGTCCATCATGCATTGCGTATGCCATTTCATTTCATAGCATTGCGTATGCTAGGTTGCATGTTAGAGCATTGTGTATGTCGTGTTACATCGAGCATTGTGTATGCCATTTCATAGCATTGTGTATGCTAGGTTGTATCTTAGTCGCATGGTGCATGCCATCTCATTTGCATTGTGTTTGGGATAGGAGTTAGCCCGAGCACGGGAAACGAGGGACGTTTCATACTCCGAGTGACGGAACGTGTCTCAATTCCCGGTCGCCGACACTCCGGATTATCCATGATGGAGTCTAGGCTTTGTTGTGTTTATATGTGCATTCATTTCATATTGAGTCGTGCAATTTGACCCCTCGGCCATCATGCATTAAGATGCGTGATTGGTGGCACGAGGATCGAGGCATGCATACATATGTGAAAATACTTTGCCATGCCCCCTTCTTGCTCTCTGTTGCAGCAAATCAACAATCGGCAACCTTCTAAGAGCTTTGCACAGCATTCCGGGATTAACTGCAGACAGAGGCAAACCGGGGCATCGCAATGTATTTCCGCGCAAGGCAACTCAAGCATGCATCATTCATCATTACGGAACAGAGCCGAGGCGGTCCATGGATTTGCGTGCCATATATTGCTTTCCTAGATTAATTTGTTAATTAATTAGGATTTTGTACTTATTCGGACTGTATTATTCATTCGGACTGTATATTATTTATTCGGACCCTCCGAGCGAGGGCAATGTTGTAATAAGGGTGCGTGAGTGTGATGTATGTCCTCCAACCCCACGTCTTTCTCCCTTTTATTTACCAGCTTATGATGGTTAGATTAGGGCATGTTTCAATTAGCATACAGTATGATAGCATGTTTGCATTCATTCATCTGTTTTGCATGCACCGGGCTCGGCACATCATACTAACTGCATTTGTATTTCAATTCCAAGTTGAATACATGTTAGCTGTAGCATTTCATATACCATGTTTAGAATAGCCGAGCCTATTATAGCTGCATTTTACATGTGTTGCATTAGGCATTTTTGTATATTTAGGATCATGCATGGATTTCTAACATAGCTTTTGTTTTGGCTTGGAGTACTCGATAAGTGTTTATGCTTTAGCATCCTTGCATGCATGTGAGTGACTGCCATGATAGCATGATTACCATGAGGCTATGTGCTTATGTGATATATCTGCCTGAATGCTTGTGGGTGAAGGTTGGATTATCTGAATTGGAATAATGCATTGACTGTGAGTTTTAAGTCCACTAGATAGTGGCAAAACCATCTTTTCTAAGCCCACCCGAGGGTGGCAAAATCTGCATTTTAAGCCTACTTGCGAGTAGCAAACCATCCCCCAAAAATGAACATGAAATGCTTTGTTCCAATCTAGGCGATCCAGTCTATACTTGTATGCTGTGCGCATCCCATAGTAAATCTAGGCTAATAACCAGAATAAGAGCACATAATGTTTTCAAAACTTGATATCATGATTAGTAGAGGCCGATCTTTGATCGGGCGAGCGGGGGTGCTCACAAAGTGACCTTCCCCAATCGTACCCAAGTTCCCGAGCCGAGGCAACTTTGGTGATGACGGATATGTGGCCTTAGGCAACGAGTCAGGGTTTCCTAAATTTCCCAAAAATAAAATATTTAGGTGGCGACTCTGTATCTGGCAAAGCAGTCCATGTTTGGCACTTCTTTCAAAAAAATCTATTTTCAAAAAAAGATTTGCCGGATTTGGACTCTTTGATGATTCATCGGTCTTGCATTGCACTCTGCGAGATTAGATACAAGGCCATGACACAAATCGAGTCCGAACTGTAGCATGAGGCCCCAGGGCGCGTCTATAGTTTCTGGCGACTCTGCTGGGGACTTAGAGAACTTGACTCGAACTCATGATATCTTGTTTTGATTACATTTATATGTCTCTTTGCATTGCATGTGCATTGGTGCGCCTAGGACACCGTGTTTGCCATCTGCTATTCCTGAACGGTTTGCCGGAGGCTTGTCTTGTCAAGGCATGACCATAAGGCTGATCGGTTATGGGCTCTGCCAGTATGGGAACACAAACCCCGGTTTTACCGGGGCACCCTTTTGACCATTCGACCTAGTGCATATCGAGATCCGTAGTGACCATTCCAAGCTAGCACAGGTTGCTTACCCGTTTATAGGTTGTTTGAAACCGCTGTGTGCATAGTGAAACCCTAGTTCCTAACAAAATAGGACAGGGAAACCTCCCCCAACATAGGGGTGTTTTGGCTCTCACTTATCTGTTATGTGCTTTTAGAGTGCGTCTCTACAGGATGGCATGTATCAGTTTGCAAGTTTGGGCATCAGGCCTACGGGCACCAGTTCCGTATTTGAGAAGCAGTTATCTGCGGGTATCAGGTTCAGTTTTCAGGGACAGTGATTTGGGGATAATAATCAGTGTTTGAGAACAATGTATATTCAGCTTATCGACCGTGTGTTGTGATACCCAACCGTGTGTTGTGTGTTTATTTTAAGCCGTTATGCTGTCCGTTTGTTTGGTTTCTTATTTCCTTATTATTGTTTTATTTATCTTTTTTGCTAGGGTAGTTTAGCACAATTGCTTCAGACCAAGCAGATATTCCCCAAGCACTCTGGACAAGAGGTCGCCAACTCAATCGATCTGAGGATCTGGTTGACGGACAACCAGTGTTCCATTCCCTACCCCTAATTGTCAAACGGAGGTCAAGCAGACGCAGTGTATCCGAGCAGAGGTTGCCAGAACAGTGGATTACCCCATCAGAGGACAGTCGGATCGAGATTCCAATTGTTGCTATAGAGATAGACTTGCCAGTAGTTCAGACAGATCAAGACAGTATGGCACGAACACTAGGAGTTGAGGAAATGATGCGTCAGATGCAGGAGACCATGAGAGCCATGCAACAGGATGCTGTTCGCCGGGATGAGTTTGCCAAACAACAGGCTGAGATCATGGCCTAACAGGCAGAGCTAATTACCCGGCTACAGCAGCAAGCCGGAGCATCAGCCTCACAGCAGGCTCCTCCCCCACTAGGGGTCCCGCTACCCGAACAGACACCAAATGTCCAAAACGTCCTGCCAAATGTCCAGAACATCCAGGAAGACACAGACATCCCAACGGGGCCAGCTCCGCCCCCACTTCCACCTCAATTATCCAAGGCGCCTACGCCTATCAACCAGCCAGACTCTCCTTTCGAGTTCGAAATAGACCCTACAGCACTGAAGATGAGCAAGCTTGAGAAGCTATTCAAAAAAATCCCAGGGGGTAAAGGCTATCCCGGATATCGAGGACGGATATACCAATGTGGCTGTGACGTTACCGGATAGATTCAAAATGCCGCAGATCGATCGCTTCGACGGATCTGGGGATCCCATGGTCCACCTCCGGCTATTCTCAAATATACTACGGCCGATGGGCCTAACCAGACCCCAGAAGCTTTTGCTATTCAGTCCGACCCTGTCGGGTGTGGCCGCTATCTGGTATGCGAAATTGGAGGATGATGTCAAGCGAAGTTGGGATGAAATGGCCGAGGCCTTTGTAGCGCAATACTCTTATACCCAAATCGGGATTACAACCCGTGATCTCGAAACAACAAGGCAAGAGCCCAAAGAGAGCTTCTCGGATTTCGTGACCCGATGGAGAGCGAAGGCCTCGATGATGACTTTAAGGCCCACTGATAAGGACCAGATCAGGATGGTTGTGCGCAATCTCCAGCCAAAACTGATGCAAAAAATGATTGTGCTCCCCTTCCCTACCTTTTCAGATATGCACGAGATGGGGGTACAAATTGAAGATGCAATGAAACAGGGTCTGATTGACCAAGATGGAGAACAGCCCAGAAGAACCTTTAACCGCAACAACAATGCAGGCCCGAGCGGTGCTGCAACGGCAAGAGCTTCGGAGGTAAGCATGGTCACCACCATTCCCCCTCCCCCTCCAAGACCCATGGCTGCCACACCTTTCTCCGGTGCATCCGGAAGCAATACACAGACCACCAAATACCAACCTAGAGGCCAAAGAACCTTCACCCCATTGTATATGCCCCTGTCCAAGGCTCTAGGGGTACTAATCAGGAAAGGGCATCTAAAGCCCTTGGAGCCGAGGCCATTGCCAAATCCACTCCCTCCCTCTCACAATCCAGCCAAATATTGCGCATATCACCAACAACACGGTCATGACACAGACCAATGCTTCAGATTGCGTCATGAGATTCAAGACCTCATTGACAAGCAGGTGATTTTACCACCCGAGAAACCCAATGTCACAACCAACCCACTCCCTACACACAACCAAGCTCCACCTCCCAAAAGAGTTAATTTTATCCAGACCGGGGTCGTGTCTTACGATGCTAGCATCTATATCACTCCTTCCTACCTACCTAAGTCGGAGGTGCTCCTTCCTGACTGTACCGACTTTTTGTGCATGATGGACATCTCCACAACCCAATCCGAGCCAATGGTGGTGACTGTCGAAGACAGAGCAAAGGTGGTTTCAGAGGATGATGGAATTGTTGAATCAGAGTTCGAGCAGTCTGGGAGTGTCACTGGGGAAACCTACGATCCGAGTGATTACATTCTGCTAGCAAGCCAGTTTGAGCCAAATACTGAATTGCCAGAGAGAGCAGAGCTGTGTGAGATCCGAGGGGATGGATTTGAGCAGGGAACGAATGATTTGACGGCTGTAGAAGAGGGCTTTGCCAACCTCCAGTTTTTCAATGACCAAGAATCCAGGGACGCGGCAGTTAACTGGTTTGAGTATGAGGAATCGGCAGAGGCTACCCGATGGTTGGATGATCACCCGGATGTTGTAGAGTTCCAACCAGAACAAGGCCCGGCAGGGGCGGAAGTATCAATTGTGGCCAGAAGGGCCAGGAGTCAGAGTACATTGCCGAAGAGCGCCGGTACGAAGAATTTCGCTCGGAACTTGAGCATTGTGGATGCAGGGAAAGCTGAACAACAAACTGCACTGACGCAGTCGGAACGGGAAAAGTTTTGGGATTCTGAGAGAATCAAGCAAGCCAAGGCCCATGAGGGGACCGAGAGTGCTGTGGGCACCAGGACAGAAGATGCTGCGAGCATGTGGGCAGAAGATACTGCGAGTACAATCATACCGGAGCCAGACAGGTGTCTGTCGGCTGCCGACGGAATGTGGTGGGAGGACGATGATTTATGTCTTGCCCACACAGATGAGGATTGGGGGAGCAATCAGCCAGATGATACATGGTATATCGGTGAGGTCGATCATATGACGAGAAGCGGGCGGTATTTCAAGCCCCCACACCTAGACCAGCCAGAAGCATCTGGAAAGGAAAAGGAAGCTGAGAGACAGAAAGAGAAGCAAATCGAAGAAGAGGCTGTACTAAAGCAGTTAAAGAAGATACAAGCAGACATCTCCATCTGGGGACTGCTTATGGCATCACGAGTACACAAACAGGCTGTCCTTTCAGCCATGGACAAGGTCAAGCTCTCTATAGACACCACGCTGGAGCAACTGGTGGGATTAGTCTTTCCGGGAGGAGCTACTCCGATGCTGACTTTTTCTGACAAAGAACTGCCACCTGAGGGTGCAAACCACAATAAGCCACTCTACATCTCTGTGGAGTGTAGAAATAAATGGATACCGGTGGTTCTTGTTGATACCGGATCCGCCATCAATGTGTGCCCGGCAAGGACAGCGTATGCAATCGGGTTAAAGAACGCGGACTTTATGCCGACAGCCCATGTAATTCGGGCATATGACAACACAAGCCGATAAGTCATGGGGACAGTGAAAATCCAGACCAAGGTTGGGTCGGGACAGCATGAGATAGACTTCCACGTCCTAGAGGTTCCCGCCACTTTCAATCTGCTTTTGAGGCGGCCGTGGTTGCACCAGGTCAAGGCAGTCTCATCCACTTTGCATCAAATGGTGAAATACCCCCATGGGAAGGGAGTAGCCATCGTTTTTGGGAATTCATCGATCCATCCACCGCCGGAGGTGTCTACACTAGTCCTGGAAATTGAGCACGGTATGGAAGATGTGTTCTTATCCGGTTTTTCCTTAGCTGAGGCTCGGGTCGTTCAGAACATCATGGCTGTTAATGAGGGGGTGTATGTCAGTGCTCAATCAGTATACCTCATGAACAAACTCCAACACATCCCTGGGATGGGATTGGAGAAGAGTGGCCGGAAGGGCGTCGCTGTATCGGCCGAAGTGCCGCATAACCAGCATGCCTTTGGTTTGGGTTATCTGCCCACCAAAGAGGACTAGATAAGAAAGGGCAAAGAGATGGCTGGCAGAGCCAGAGCAAAGCAGGCTGGGAAGCCTTTTGAGCTGATGCATAGGCCCATCCAGGGTACCCTAAACGGACGCTTCGTCCGGGAGGGGGAGGACTTTCTGTTTTGTGGCTTCCCAGAGTCGTGGCTGAACGCGGAGAGGAAGCGCGTGCCTAATTTCAAGATCTTCTTTGACCTGCAACTATCCAGGGATGATGTTATCGAAGAGCAGACGGACCCATTGGCCGAGGCTGAGCAGAGTAACAAAGTGCAGTCTGAGGACGCTGAAAACGAAATGGGGGTAGCGCTAGCGTGTCTACTTTCAGATCCTCCGATCGAACAACAGTGCTTAGGGGATAACTTCTCAGTATGCGTGATCGGGAATGAAACGGCTGCGGGCCTACCAGCAAATATTTTGGATGCATTTATCGCACCCTCTCTCATTTGGCAATATGAAGAGGGATTTTTATCAAGCAGCACCGGGTCAGGTAGTGAGTCGGAGTCTGATTCCACCTAGTCTGTCGAGTCGGAATCAGATTCCAACTCGTCTGAGTCTGAGTCCGGCATTCCATGGGGTGATAACCCGGATGCCACAGTCTTGTCTAGGTCGTCTTTTTCTTTCTCTTTTGAGTCTGTTGTAACCGAAGAACCGGACGATTTGGATGTACTTAATGAGAATGAAGTAGCTGTGGTTTCTGAGTACTTTTCTGTTCCCTTGATTTATTGCATTAACTCAGACTTCCAAAATTTTGATGAAAACGACGAGGAAGAGATTCCTCCGGTTTTGCAACGCTTAATTGAACAAGAGCAGGAAAGATTTGTTAAACCCTTAATGGATGAAATCACTACCGTGAATATTGGTACTGAGGAGGACCCGCGGCTGGTCCAGATCGGGTCCACGTTGTCTTCGGAGGAACGCGAGTGCTTAGTCGCTTTATTAAAAGATTTCAAAGATGTTTTCGCGTGGTCCTACGAAGACATGCCTGGAATCGATCCTGAGATTGTACAGAATCGGATCCCTCTTGACCCCGAGGCCCGATCCATCAAACAGAAACTTAGGAGGATCTGCCCGGACTGGGCTCTCAAGATCAAGGAAGAGGTCACCAAACAAATTAAGGCAGGCTTCCTGCTGCTATCCGAATACCCGACTTGGTTGGCCAACATTGTTCCAGTGCCGAAAAAGGATGGCAGGATCCGAGTATGCGTGGATTTCAGGGATTTGAATAAAGCCAGTCCGAAGGACGACTTTCCCTTGCCACACATCGATGAGTTAGTGGATTTCACAGCGGGGCATGCTTTGATTTCATTCATGGATGGCTTCTCAGGTTATAACCAGATAGTGATGGCACCTGAAGACCGAGAAAAGACTGCATTCACCACCCCGTAGGGGACATACTGCTACAGAGTGATGCCGTTTGGGTTGAAGAACGCTGGAGCTACTTATCAACGGGCCGCGACCACGATATTGCACGACATGATCCACGAAGAGGTTGAGATGTACGTGGACGACATGATTGTCAAGTCTAAAGAAAGAGAGGGCCACTACACCGCCTTGCAAAAGTTCTTTCAAAGGATCAGAGAATTTCGGTTGCGGCTGAATCCCCAGAAGTGTGCGTTCGGTGTTACAGCAGAGAAAATGCTGGGGTTTTTGATTACACAGAAAGGTATCGAAGTTGACCCTTCCAAAATCAAGGCCATCTTAGAAATGCCACCACCAAGGACTGAAAAGGAGGTGCGAGGCTTTCTGGGTAAAGTGCAATTCATAAGACGGTTTATCTCAAAATTAACCTTGACTTGTGAACCACTTTTTGGCCTCCTGAAGAAAGGAAAGAAATTCCAGTGGGACGGTCGATGCCAAGCTGCTTTTGAACAGATCAAGGAATATCTACAGAACCCACTCGTGTTGTCACCGCCAGAGCCGGGGAAACCGTTGATATTGTACCTTTCAGTGACTGAGACCACAATGGGCTGCATGCTCGCGCAAGAATCAGAGGACAAAGTGAAGAGAGCCATCTACTATCTGAGCAAGATGCTAGAGTATGAGACCCGCTACACACCGTTAGAGAAGGCTTGCTTAGCTTTGGTATGGGCTACCAAGAAGCTGCGGCACTACCTGTTAGCTCACTCTGTAATGTTGGTTTCACGACTCGATCCCATCAAATATCTTTTCGAGAAACCGGCACTTACGGGTAGGCTAGCTCGTTGGTTGCTGTTGCTTTCCGAATTCGATCTGAAGTATGTGACTCGCAAGTCAGTCAAAGGAAGAGCAGTAGCAAAATTCTTAGCCGATCATCCAGTAGAAGGGGGTGAAGCAATTGAGTACTTATTCCCAGATGAGGCCATTTTGCATATCGACGATGAAACTTGGACGATGTACCTTGACGGAGCGTCAAATCAGTACAGGTATGGGATAGGAGTGTTGCTGATAGCACCCGACAATTCCCGTATCCCTCTAGCCTTCAAACTCCGGTTCAAAGTCTCGAACAACGAAGCAGGATATGAGGCATGCATTGCCAGTCTAGAAGCAGCCCTGGAACTAGGGGCAAAACGGTTGGACGTCATCGGGGACTCGAACCTTGTTGTATCTCAAGCTAAAGGAGATTGGAAAGTCAAAGAAGAGAAGATGATAATGTATCACCAGACCTTGGACTTGTTAATTCCTCGGTTTGAGAAGCTAAACTTTGCTCATCTGTTGAGAGAGAACAACAGGTTCGCAGATTCACTAGCAACTCTATCTTCCATGATAGACATCCCGTTTGGAATCCGGATGCGTCCAGTCATTATTGACCAGAAATTTGCGCCAGCCTACGAGTCGATTGCTGCTATAGATGAGGTTCAAGATGAAAACCCCTGGTATTACGACATTTGGAATTTCTTGGAGAAGGAAGCATATCCGCCAGGGGCAAATGCCAAGGATAAAAGAGCAATCAGAAGAATGGTCGTTCAGTTCATCATCTATGGGGGTAAGCTGTATAAGAGAGGTCATCTGGGAATGCATAAGCTGTGTGTAGAAGCCGAGGAATCGAAGCGCCTAATGGAGGCCATCCATGGAGGAGAATGCGGTGCGCATATGAACGGAGTAATGCTAGCACGAAAGATCCTCAAACAGGGTTACTACTGGTCCACCATGGAGGAGGATTGTATCGGCTTTGTTCGGCAATGCCACAAATGTCAGATCCATGCAAACTGCATGAATATCCCGCCGTCGAAGCTGTACAACATGACTTCGCCATGGCCATTTTCAGCTTGGGGTATTGATGTGATTGGGGCTATCACTCCAAAAGGGTCGAATGGGCATGAGTTCATCCTGGTCGCGATAGATTATTTTACAAAGTGGGTCCAGGCTCAATCTTATGCGGTGTTGAAGGCTTCGCACGTTGCAAAGTTCATCAGAAATAACATCATCTGTCGCTACGGGGTCCCAAACGAGATTATTTCAGATAACGGTTCCCACTTCAAGAAGGAAGTGATTGACTTGTTAGAAAAATACAACGTGGCTTTTCATAACTCATCCACATACCGGCCGCAGACCAATGGAGCGGTTGAGGCCGCCAACAAGAATATCAAACACATACTGCAGAAGATTGTGAAAACCTACTGGGATTGGCCAGATAAGTTACCGTTTGCTCTGTGGGGCTACCGGACTTCAATCAGAACTTCTACTGGGGCGACTCCGTATTCATTGGTTTATGGGATGGAGGCCGTTCTACCTACCGAGATTGAGGTTCCGTCATTGCGAGTATTGGCTAAGTGTCAGATAGCAGAAGCAGATTGGCAGCAGAGCAGATTTGAGGAACTCATGCTCTTCGATGAAAGAAGATTGAAAGCACTGTACCATGTTCAAGGTTATCAGCGCAGAATTGCCCAGGCTTTCAACAAGAAAGTTAAGTCCATGAATCTAAAGGAAGGAGATTTGGTGCTCAAGGACAACCGAGCTCCCATCCACGACCCTAGGGGCAAGTTCAGACCCAATTGGACTGGCCCTTACATCATCAAAGCTATCTGGTCAGGTGGAGCTGTGGTTCTGATGGACTTAGATGGCCTGGAGTTCTCCCAACCGATCAACATGGACAAGCTGAAGAAATATTACCCCTGAGAGGCTCGCTAGGCCGAAAACCCGAAAGGGCGACCTAGGCAAAAGTTAGAGCATTGAAAAAATTTGAAATTACAAAAACTGAGCTCGCAAGGTTGAAAACCCGCAAAGGGCGATCTTGGCAAAAGTTAGAGCGTAAAAGGAGAGTGAAAATACTCGAGTGAACCCAGGCCTGAACTACGTAAGGCTTGATTCCCATCTTTGGGATACGTAGGCAACTTCACCCTGAAGTTCAGCCATAAACTCTTCCCCAATCAACTTTGTCCATTTGATCATCTCGATCATCTTTGTCTATTCAGTATTCAAGAGCTTCGATTGTAATATCCGGTGCAGTGCTATTCAGACTAGGGGCAACTTTCCGTTGCCATGCAGTGCCGCGGTACTATTCAGACTAGGGGCAACTTTCCAGTTGCTAGGATCCGGGGTTGTGCATCTCAGTGATAGATCTCAGGCGTGTCCGGTTCTGATCCACATCGAAAATAGTTTTGAAAAGTTTTAATAAAAGTTGACTTTGTTCAAATTAATCTTTTTACAACTTAGACCATTTTTGGACCAAAGCGGAAAATTTTCAGTACCCACAACCTTCAATTTCATTGATTTCAATACAGAGTTCTCCTGCTCTTGCATACAAATTGAAGTTGCTTTTTATTACATTCATAAAGAAAACTTGAAAGTACTAATAAAGCAATAAATCCGGGGCATAGTCAAGTCAGATGTTCCTGCGTCCCCTCCCAGAGCTGGTCGAAGCCTCTGATGCCAAAGTGGGCCCTTCTTGTGCCTCTTCATTGAGCCAATCCAAGCACTCATCAGACAAAGTGCAACTGAAAGTGGGAGCGGGGGCCAGGAGTTCTCTCGTCTTCCATGCTATGGCATATCGAGCAAGCTGTGCGCCTCGGACCGGGAATGCAGCCGGGTACTCTATCCCCTCTGGCGGGCAAGTCTGATCATGGCCAAACTGGCGTTGGAATCTAAACGGAAAGTAGAACACACAGTGGGTCAGACCAATCAACTGGATCCCGGTCTCTCAGGACATGCTGTAGCTCATTGCCGGGAGATTAAGCCAAGGACAGCACCAAGCAATGCGATCTGCGAACAAATTGCACATCCAGTCGAACCACCATCCCTCGTCAAGGGCATCGACTAGGCGTTGTCGAAAGAAGTAACCGCGAGCTGAGTAGGCTGGGCAAGAGTCCACAACCTGCGATTTATCCATCAACCATACCTGGGGAGGGATTGGAAAATGAGAGAATAAAGAATAGAGAGATGTACGATGAGAGAAAAGTGAGAAAAAGGGTTTTGTGAAAAAAAACCGAGCCTGAGGGCCGAGTGATGTGAGCAATATATATGTGAGAGGGTGGGAAACACTACCTGTAACAGTAGTGGACTCCCCGCGAATCTGGTCGTTTCCCAGCGATGGAAAGCATCCAAGCCTATCGGCGTTTCGTCCAATGCCATGGCAATACAGCTCTTTACTTTCTTCAAGCCTTGAGAAACTTCAATCAGACGAATGCTAGATCCACTAAAGCCCGGGGCAAGCAGAAAGTGAGATAGCATGCACAAGCAGAGGGCATATTGTCGAAAACCTTGCCAATGATGGTCGCCGTGGTCACCGGCATCAGAAAAGCGATGAATCAAGCCGAGGATGTCCAGTTCCCCATTACAGATTAGAGACCGAGCGTCATGCATGGTGAGCCCACACATCCGCCCTAAAGCTTGGGCATGTCCAAAATGAAACTGGGGCAAGATCTCTTCATGGCATTCAGATTCCATCAAAGCTTGAAAATCTTCGAAAGTTGGACATACCTCTTGCCCGCCGAAGCTAAAAACATGTGTCACCGGGTTCCAAAACCTTGCCGTGACATGGAGAAAGGGAAGGTGCAGCGGAGTACGGCTTAGCGTGAATAGTGCATTCAAGCCGAAGCCCCGGAAGTTCAACTTTTCCGAGCCATCTAGAGAAGCGATCCAAGCTGTGAGATTTTTGACGAGAAACGCCTCCATTTTGATGCAAAATTGAGATGGGATGAATGAGCCATGGAGCTAGGACTTTTAAAGAGGATAAGGCACTGTTCGGGGGGACACGTGTCGAAAAATTGGTGGCTGCCAAGCTAGGTGGTCGGCCGGCCACCTTTTCTGGTAGGCCGACCACCCTTCTCCCCTCCAATGCAAAAAGCTGGTCGGCCAGCTCCCAAAGGTGGTCGGCCATGCTACAAAGTGTGTCTTTGGTCCTGTTCTACCCTCTTGAAGGAAGTTCCTAGCATTTCCATGCATCGGGAGTGTTGAAGGAGCAAGTTTCTCTCAGTTTTGGATGCGTTCGGTCACTACAATCGTCCGAAATGCACTTTGTTTGCTTATCGAGTTGTTGTTTTGCTTACCGTATTTTTGTTTTTGTTTATCGAGTTTTGTTTATCGAGTCATCGAGTTTCATGCATTGAGTTGTTACTCTTTGTTTGTCACCTTTGTTGTATCTTGCTTATCGGGTTGTAAACTTGCTAAGGTTTTATTCTTTCTTAGTAAGTTAGGTTATTTAGTTTGTTGCGTCGGTTCACTACCTGGCTTGGCAATTTTCAGGGCACAATTCCATTCAAATCTCATTTTTGTGCAAAATGATGCGATGCGATGCTAAGAACATAAAATACAACACTTTTTCAGCAAAAGCTGTTTCATTCCATCATGCTTCCTTTGTTACAACATTTTATAACAAGGGTACAAGTTTTACAGAGAATAAAACTGCCTAAAAATGTACAATGTGCTACAACTACTAGTAAAAAGGTAAATAAAGCAGGAAACAGTTGAATCAATGCTCTCAAGAGCAGAAATAAAAGGCCCTCTTAGTCCTTTTCTGTGGAACAGCCTCTGTACCATCATCATCATCTGAGTCGGGATTGCCATCCTCGGAACCCTCCTCAGCGTCCTCTCCACTCCCAGGATCGGAACCGGAGCCACCCTCTCTATCAGCAGATGTCTCTGACTGGAGATATGCAGCCTCCTCCTCCTCCTCGTCCTCGCCGGACTCCGCCTCTATGACATGTGCTCGGCGTTTGCGAGACGACTCCCCTCTCCCGGCTCCTCGAGAAGGCCTGGATGGGCCGGCTCTACGAGACGACTCCCCTCTTCCGGCTCCGCGAGAAGGCCTAGATGGCCCGGCCTGTGGCTGAGCATATACTGGAGGCATCTGAAAATAAAGAGTGCAGTTTGAATACATCAGCTCAAATATGTATATCAGATGTAGATACAAGAAGTAAAATGGGGGTACATGCAGATGCAGTACGTGAAAGCGGTGTGTGTCAAATGTGCTCTACACAGGCAACCTATCAGTGCAGTGAAATGTTCAAGTTCAGCATGTCATCAGAAGCCTGATAAATGCAAGAAAACTAAAGAGTACCTGGACACCCATGATGGACAACTGCGCCTCTCTCCGCAGGACCATGCCCTCGAGTGAGGCTACCAATCCGAGCACCTCATCCATATACTCCACGGGAGGCTGCAGATGCAAATGCAAGATTATCAATAAATGAATGCATGTCCAAATATTTGAGTGATAAATCAAAGCTGTAAAGCATACCGGTGGCAAATCAGGATCTTTGACATATCGGTGGTCGGACATGGGAGGCTCTATCGGAATCGGGTAGAAAGCCCCGTATCGCCATCCCGTCAACTCGGTCGGCATGTCTGGCCACCCGGGATGATGATGAGTCGGAGGAATCGGGGGAACCAATCCACCCCCACCTCTAGATGTACCAGCTCTGCTAGTGGAAGAGGCACCTGCAGCCCGGGCCCGACTCGATGATGGCATACCCGTGGACCTCATCATCGGAGTATGGACACCTGTCAGCAGAGGCATCAAGTATGTGTGACGGTAGGTCGCGTACTCCCCCTCCTCCAAATGCAATAATGCATCGGTACCCAGCATGGCGCTAGTGACCTCCTGGAAAGGGAGCCTATCAGCGGTCCGCATATCGCCTAGAGGTGTTGAAGGGGGGTCCTGGGTAGGGTAGCCCCATATCTGACGCAAGAAGCGATCCCCCAAAAACCAGGCCCTACCAACTGGCCCCTCAAACAGGATCCTATACCGAGAAGCGCCCCATGCTCCAGCAAACCGAAATCGCATGTCTCTATCCAAAGGCGCCCAGGGCTGCCACGAAATCTGCGGATAACCAATGCATAAGCCAATCAAAAATCAGGAATGTGCAAGACTAACCAAAAATGAAAACATGAAGAACTGAGAGTTCTGAAATACCTCTGTCGATCGCACTGTGTCGAAGTACTGTCGTAGGTAGAGGAGGGACTCCTGAGGTCTCGGCCGGTACTGGCCCTCGAATACAAGTGAATAAGGGGTCATGACAGGCACCTCCACCTCCAGCTCTGGGGGCTAGCGTCGGGAAATATGCGAAAACCCATAACTGCGGGAAATAGTGCAATTGCCATCAGGATACAGAATGCTGAGTGCAGAATGTAAATGTAAAATGCTGAGAGCAAAGTACAAAGTACAGAATGTGAAGTGTACCGTGTGTGCAGTGAACAGATAATGAGGAGCAGAAATGTAAATCAAGAGGGCAGAAAGTACCTCCCAGGCCCTCCAGTAGCCGCCAACTATATTCCCCCGTCCACGGGAGGTCGCGCTCATATAGCAATAAAGCGTAGCCAAGCCGGCGCCACCCCAGTCATATCGGTTGACCTGTGATAGGTCCACCAGGGCGCTCAGCAGATAGAGTCCGACAGTGTTCCCGCTATCGGCAAATAGAGTAGTCCCAAAGAGGAACATCAAAAAGCCTCACGTATACTATGCTACCTCCACGGGAGTCTCGGGCTCAGTATGCCTGAACTGTGTAGAAAACCAGGTGTATCGAACTTGGCCCGAGGATCTGTCGACTGGTGGGCGGGCTCCTAATAGATAAATCCAGACGGCCTCCCACTCGCTCATCTCCTCGTCATAAGGGATCGCCCAACCTCCTATGTCAAGGCCTGTGAGTATAGCAAAGTCAAACGGGGTCATAGTCATGTCCCCAGTGGCAGAGAAATGAAAGGAGTTGGTGGTGTCCCACCATCTCTCTACCAGGGCCCCCATCAATACCCTACTAGCGGGATAGCGAGATATCCCAGTGCAGAAGGGCCCGAACCCTGCCAAGTCGACCCAGTCACGGACAGCCTCCGGGAGCTCCGCATACCAATCCCTCGCAGCAATGGAGCCGTATCCTCGTGTGATACGAGAGGTCACCTGCATTCAGAATGAATACATGTACTCAGTTTCAGAATGTAATGAATAAGCTGTGTGCAAATGAAATGTATGAGCTGTGTGCAAAACTAAATCAGATACAATGCTGTGACCTTCGAGCCGTGTGTTCAACATCAAGTATTTGGACTATGTGTTCAGATTTCAACATCAGTGGGCTGTGTGTTCACCTCAAAGTTCGAGCCATGTGTTCAACATCAAGTATTTGGGCTGTGTGTTCAGATTTCAACATCAGTGGGCTGTGTGTTCACCTCAAAGTTCGAGCCGTGTGTTCAACATCAAGTATTTGGGCTGTGTGTTTAGATTTCAACATCAGTGGGCTGTGTGTTCACCTCAAATTTCGAGCCGTGTGTTCAACATCAAGTATTTGGGCTGTGTGTTCAGATTTCAACATCAGTGGGCTGTGTGTTCACCTTAAAGTTCGAGCCGTGTGTTCAACATCAAGTATTTGGGCTGTGTGTTCAGATTTCAACATCAGTGGGCTGTGTGTTCACCTCAAAGTTCAAGCCGTGTGTTCAACATCAAGTATTTGGGCTGTGTGTTCAGATTTCAACATCAGTGGGCTGTGTGTTCACCTCAAAGTTCGAGCCGTGTGTTCAACATCAAGTATTTGGGCTGTGTGTTCAGAAATTCAGAGTTTGGGCTGCGTGTTCTACTCTCAACAAGTGTGTGTTGCGTGTTCACCTTCAATTTGGGCTATGTGTTCAGAAATTCAGAGTTTGGGCTGCGTGTTCTACTCTCAACAAGTGTGTGCTGCGTGTTCACCTTCAATTTGGGCTGTGTGTTCAGAAATTCAGGGTTTGGGCTGCGTGTTCTACTCTCAACAAGTGTGTGCTGCGTGTTCACCTTCAATTTAGGCCGTGTGTTCAGAAATTCAGAGTTTAGGCTGCGTGTTCTACTCTCCACAAGTGTGTGCTGTGTGTTCACCTTCAATTTGGGCTGTGTGTTCAAAAGTTCAGAGTTTGGGCTGCGTGTTCAACCATCAACAAGTGTGTGCTGTGTGTTCACAATCAATTTATGGGCTGTGTGTTCAGAAATTCAAGTGATTGAGCTGTGTGTTCAAAATGCAAATAGAATGCTGTGGCCTAGGCTAAAATGTTCAGAACAAGCTATGTGCTAGAATGAGTAGATAAGCATAGCAAAAGCGTGAAATGCACGGAAAATGCAGATTACGTTACACATTGCAGAAAGTATAAAAATGGAATACACACCTCCTGTACCTCATGGGAGAGGTGGGACTCCGGCTCCCGCAATAAAATATCCAACGGTGCGTGATCATCGCAATCTGTAAAATGATAGAAAACTGCCTGAGGGAGGACATGTGTCGGAGGGTCGTGCCTCTCAGGAATAAATGGCCGAACTCTCGGGGGCAGAGCCATAATATCAAGATCATCTCCGGCACCTGGAGGACCTCCACCGTGAGGGAAACGACCGGCCATTTCGAGAAATCTGCAAAAAGGAGCAAAAATGAGTAAAATGAGCTACAATTGGAAAAAGTCAACAAAAGTCAGCTCTCGGGAAATGAAAAAGTCAACAAAAGTCAACTCCTGACAAAATCTTCCAAATGTTGAGACAAACTTACCTTAGTGATGAAAATGAGAAAAGAAGCACTGAAATTAAAATCTAATCGGTTCAAAGTGAAGAAAATCGAAAGATTTCGCGAAACAACTTTGCGTGGGGCGTTGGAAAACGCGTATGGAGCGCAGATCTGAGAGGGAAAATGCTCTAGGAAGGTAGAGGAGACAATTTCAGAGCTGAAGTTATGAGGAAAAGGTGTTTGGCCAAGTGGATTTAAAGAAGTGGGAGTAAAAGGACCAAACTGCCCCGGATTTGGGCTAGGGGGTCGGCCGACCACCTTTTGTGGCAGGCCGACCATCCCTTTTCAAAAAACTGGTTGGTGGCCTCCCCTTGGGAATAAAGCTGGTCGGTGGTGTTCCCCATGTGGCCTACAAGGTCTCTGCAAATTTTGGTGATGATTGGAGTCTCCGGCACCCGAGAAAGTACAAAGAAAGTGCACTTTTCGTCGCGAAGTCCCTCTGTCGGAACTTCAACTACAACTTTCGATGCGTGTCTCATCGTTACTCGTCGCGAGTGAAGTGTATCCTTTTTGAATTTGTTGTGACCCCTCCGGGAGGTAAACCGAAGGCCGCGATCAAGTCGCCCTCGCCGAAACTCGCATTTCTTTGCTCGTTCTTTTGTGTCAAATATGCGTCCGAGTTCACACTTATTCTGCACTGTTATGAACGTCACTTGCATTCTCATGCACACTGCTTGCACTGTTGTGCACGTTTCACGGGTATTGTCATACCCTCATGCTTAACTTGCGCTGTCACGCGCGCTTCTCCTCGCATCGCGATGCACTTTTTCATCGGCACCGTGTTTGTCTGTATTCGATATCATGTTGAACATATGTTGCTAACTATGTTGTGCTTGTTGAGTTTCTTTCTTTTACAGGCACGATATTGTATGTACGGTTCATTTGAGGCTGGTACGACCAGACGCGCCGCGCAGGTATTGTATCTTCTCCGTGTGAGACGTCGCGAGAATTGAATAATTCTCCGCATTCTTAACTGCATGAGATGTAGTTCTTGCTTTGCATTCTTGCTTAAAACTGTTGCATCTATTGTGAATATGTGCTTCATTACAGCTTGCTACATTCGCATGATCATGAGGTACCTTCGGCTTCTTGCATTGTCGGTTGCATTTTGCCCCCTCGCCTGCGGGCACATCTCTTTTTATCTCGCCTGTTTGTCTAAGTCTTCAGCCTTGTCAAAAATGGGTCGTCTCTGGGCTTTGACATTCACTCCCGTCACTTATGACTTCCGAGTTCTGTCAAAGAGGGGCAACTGTAGTCACCCCATTTTTGACCGACCTTAAGACTCAGACGTCACCGATTGAGCGCTTGGTGATGTTGCATATTGTGCTCGTTCTGAGGTTGCGGAGTCTCGGCCGCGAGCCTTGCCTCTGGACTTCCGGACACTTTTGTGCTTTGCCTCGGTTTGCGAACCAGGCCCTGTTTTCTCTGTTTTCTCTTCCCGAAGGGAGGGAGACGTCTCATAGACCATCTCTCAGTGGCCGTAGGCTACGTTTCGTGATCGTAGGCCATTTTTCCCGTTTGGAGCCTGGTTTCTGATTTTTCGGAGCCGTCGGCCGTGTGCCTCGGTTCGGGACTACTTAACCACCTCCGTTTGCTCCGGTTTTTGGCACACACCTTATTTCCTCCCTTTTGAGGGACACTGTGGCCCAAGAGACCAACTTCGTGGTCATACGCCACCTCCGGTGCTTCACAGTCAGTTTTCGGGGCCCCAGGCCGCGCGTTTCGGCCCCCGAACCTCCATTTTACATCCGTCTTGGCCCATTTTTGGCAGGGGCCCTATTTTCGTGCTTACGAAGGTGGTGGTATGGTAGGAGGCCACCTTTTCTCTTGAAAAACCAGCTTTCTTCATTTTCTCTCTCCAAAAGTCGGTTTTTTTGACAAAAAGCTGGTTTTTCTTACTTTTGAGCCACAATTTCTGGTCTTTCACACCATCATTGTGTTGTGCTCACCTAGGAGGCCACCAATATGGGTAGGCCGACCGGTAATTCTTCCTGACCCTTTTGAACCCCTCTAAAAAGCTGGTTTTTCTCTCTCTCCTGAACCACTTTTTCTGGTTTTTCTCCACACAGCTGTGTTGCACTCACCTGGGAGGCCACCTTTCTGGGGTGGCCGACCAACAATTATTCTTGACCCTTTTGACCCCTGGTCGGCCGACCAGGGGAGGTGGCCGGCCGGCCACCTTGGCCTTTTGAACCTGGTCGGCCAGGTTTGTCTCCTCAGGTGCATTCCAGCTGTGCCGGCTATTTTGCACCAGATCCACTGCCCGAGGGTTTGCCCTGGTTTTTGGTCCATTTTAGGTGGTTTTTCCCCCTTTGCTTGGTTTCAAGGTGGAATTGGCCCCTTTGGTCAAGCTTCTTGAGGAAGCTTGACCCTTTTGGTTTAGCTTCCCCAAGAAGCTTGACTCCTTTGGTCAAGCTTCCTTTAGAAGCTTTGAGCCCCCTCTCTTGGCTTCTCCAAGAAGCCTCACTCCTCTCCCTCTATATAACTAACCCCCCACCTCCATTTACAAGGGTTAGAGGCTTTTTGCTGGAAAAGATACATACAACCTCCTATATCTATACTTCAAGCCTCCAAACACCCACATTCTTGGCCATTTTAGCCTACACCTCATAGCCTACCACCTCCACCCCTCATTCCAGCACCTTGGAGGCCATTTTCAGAGGTTGAAAGCTTAGAATCTTGGACCAGAAGCTGCTGGAAACCTGCTCTTCAAGGGTGAGTCCCTATTTCCCTTTTTCTTGCTTTATTTTGCATGATATCTTAGCTCCTTTTGCTTACATTTTTGGGCTTCGACCTGAACTGAAAATAGTCTTATTTTGAGCTCATCTTCATGTTTGATCAAGAACTTTTTTCTGTTTGAGGTCTTCGACCCACCCTTTGTGCTTTATCCCTCCTTTTGGCCCTTATCTTGCATGATATATTAGCCTTGTTTGTGAGCATTTTTGGGCTTCAAGCCAAACTTTAAAGTGCCTTATTTTGATCCCCTCTTCAACTTTGTTGAAGGGCTCTTTGCTGTTTGAGGCCATCTACTGCCTCTTGCCCTCTATCTCTCTTTTAGGGCTATTTTTGCATCATGTTTTAGCCTTACTTGTAGACATTTTCGAGGTTTGTCATAAACTGAAAAAGATCTCGTTTTAATCTCCTCTTCAAGTTTGTTTAGGTCCCATTTCTGTTTGGGGTCATCTTCCCCCTGTGCATGCTTTATCTCTCCATGATTAGGGTTATGCATTAGAGCACTTGCATTGGCCTTGTTTTGGCCTCTTAGCCACTGAAATCCAGTGGATTTTCAGTGGCTTTGATGAGGTTTTGAGCTTTGAAATCATAGAGGGGTGACCCTCTCACCCCTCATTCTCTTTACTAGCATGTTTGGCCTTCCAAAGGGACCCTATTTTGCATGCATCGAAGTCACTTTCCAGGCCTCATTCTGAGTGTTTTGAGGTCTGCCTCGGCTCTGTCCGAGGCCCTTTTGGCCATATTTTATGTCTATGTTGCATGTGTAGAGAAATCCCATTCAAGGCCTTTCAAAGAGGCCTTTCTTTGCATGTTTCCGAGACTGATTTCAGGGTCAATTTGGTGAGTTTTAGGGCTGTCATATTTGATTTCCAGAGTTGGTTGTACCATACTAAGTGTCTATCTTGTATGTGCTTAACAATCCCTTGTATAGCCCTCTAAAGAAGCCCCTTATTTTTACATGCATTGGCTGCATTTCAGTGATTATTTGGGCATATTTTGGCATGTTTTGTTCACTGATTTTGGCTGGTTTGGTGAGATTTCATATGCTTCATATACATGCCATGTAAACCATGTTTGCTAGTCAAAGTTGCATGCTATTTTAGTCCATCTTGCTAGCATCTTTTGGCCATGCTTTGGACTAGAAATGTTCATGTTTTAGGACTGCCTTGGCTCTGTCTTTATGCTTCATGATCAAATAATGCATGCTTTGTATAGCTATAGGTCAATACATGTGCCTAGTTTTGTGTTTCGAGGCTCATCTCATGCATCGGGTGCCATATTCCTATGTTTCGGGACCACTTAGCATCATATTTCAGTACTGAAATTCACATGCTTGTATGCAATATTGCATCCCTTGCCATGCTTTGGTAGAGTGGCATTCTATGCCTTAGGTTCGGTCCTCGGTTTGCGTGCATGTGTGCACACATTTCGGTTATCTCATTTTCATCTTATGGCCGCTGATGTGAGTGTGGCTGAGGTCCACTCATATTGGTGTAAGTCCATCATGCATTGCGTATGCCATTTCATTTCATAGCATTGCGTATGCTAGGTTGCATGTTAGAGCATTGTGTATGTCGTGTTACATCAAGCATTGTGTATGCCATTTCATAGCATTGTGTATGCTAGGTTGTATCTTAGTCGCATGGTGCATGCCATCTCATTTGCATTGTGTTTGGGATAGGAGTTAGCCCGAGCACGGGAAACGAGGGACGTTCCGTACTCCGAGTGACGGAACGTGTCTCAATTCCCAGTCGCCGACACTCCAGATTATCCATGATGGAGTCTAGGCTTTGTTGTGTTTATATATGCATTCATTTCATATTGAGTCGTGCAATTTGACCCCTCGGCCATCATGCATTAAGATGCGTGATTGGTGGCACGAGGATTGAGGCATGCATACATATGTGAAAATACTTTGCCATGCCCCCTTTTTGCTCTCTGTTGCAGCAAATCAACAATCGGCAACCTTCTAAGAGCTTTGCACAGCATTCCGGGATTAACTGCAGACAGAGGCAAACCGGGGCATCGCAATGGATTTCCGCGCAAGGCAACTCAAGCATGCATCATTCATCATTACGGAACAGAGCCGAGGCGGTCTATGGATTTGCGTGCCATTTATTGCTTTCCTAGATTAATTTGTTAATTAATTAGGATTTTGTACTTATTCGGACTGTACTATTCATTCGGACTGTATATTATTTATTCGGACCCTCCGAGCGAGGGCAATGTTGTAATAAGGGTGCGTGAGTGTGATGTATGTCCTCCAACCCCACGTTTTTCTCCCTTTTATTTACCAGCTTATGATGGTTAGATTATGGCATGTTTCAATTAGCATACAGTATGATAGCATGTTTGCATTCATTCATCTGTTTTGCATGCACCGGGCTCGGCGCATCATACTAACTGCATTTGTATTTCAATTCCAAGTTGAATACATGTTAGCTGTAGCATTTCATATGCCATGTTTAGAATAGCCGAGCCTATTATAGTTGCATTTTGCATGTGTTGCATTAGGCATTTCTGTATATTTAGGATCACGCATGGATTTCTAACATAACTTTTGTTTTGGCTTGGAGTACTCGGTAAGTGTTTATGCTTTAGCATCCTTGCATGCGTGTGAGTGACTGCCATGATAGCATGATTACCATGAGGCTATGTGCTTATGTGATATATCTACTTGAATGCCTGTGGGTGAAGGTTGGATTATCTGAATTGGAATAATGCATTGACTGTGAGTTTTAAGCCCACTAGATAGTGGCAAAACCACCTTTTCTAAGCCCACCCGAGGGTGGCAAAATCTGCATTTTAAGCCTACTTGCGAGTAGCAAACCATCCCCCAAAAATGAACATGAAATGCTTTGTTCCAATCCAGGCGATCCAGTCTATACTTGTATGTTGTGCACATCCCATAGTAAATCTAGGCTAATAACCGAAATAAGAGCACATAATGTTTTCAAAACTTGATATCATGGTTAGTAGAGGCCGATCTTTGATCGGGCGAGCGGGGGTGCTCACAAAGTGACCTTCCCCAATCGTACCCAAGTTCCTGAGCCGAGGCAACTTTGGTGATGACGGACGTGTGGCCTTAGGCAACGAGTCAGAGTTTCCTAAATTTTCCCAAAAATAAAATATTTAGGTGGCGACTCTGTATCTAGTAAAGCAGTCCATGTTTGGCACTTCTTTCAAAAAAATCTGTTTTCAAAAAAAGATTTGCCGGATTTGGACTCTTTGATGATTCATCGGTCTTGCATTGCACTCTGCGAGATTAGATACAGGACCATGACACAAATCGAGTCCGAACTGTAGCATGAGGCCCCTGGGCGCGTCTACAACAGTGCACGTACATGAATAAAAAACTGTGTACATCTTACTTACTTAATTCAAATGATACCATTTGGTACACTCTTTGTAAGCAAAGTTTTTTAATCCAACAAGAATTGACGAGTGAATTGAAGCATTCCCACCATTCCTTTCTTATGTATATATTGGATATTCTCTTTTCTCTCTCCCTATTGGATATCCATAGTTTTGGTCCTAGGTGATCCTTTTTGCACTATATCAGTGGCGCACTTACTCAGATGTGCAATGAAATTTACGCACTCACTTGTTTCACCAATTAATCTTGAAATTTTGGATTTAAATTTAAGAATAGTCATTATGTACAAATTAGGCTGATACCCAAATCCCATCAGAGGATTAAATTTAGAGTTTTTAATGAAATTCACGATCTAGGTCTAAGATCAGATGGTCAAGATTAGCGAACATAATTTCTCTCAACCCAAACTGATAAAAATGTTTTAAAATGTCTCTGTTTTAAAATGTTTTAAAAAAATATTTTAGTTTGGTATTTGATTTATTAGACTGATTAATTTAAAGAATCAAGTTCATGGATCCCATTTGTGTGGATCTGTTTTCTATTGGCAACTATTTCCCATTGGGCAGTGGCAAAATCTTCAATAACCAGATCGCGGGTGTTGGTTAACTTGATTGATGATTGCCTATCAACCACCAATTTAATATTAAAAATAAAAAATGAGATAGAAACCGATCTTGTCTTCCATTCTGTTTGTTTTCTTGCAATATATATATATATATTGGGAAATAACAATTCAGGATATATTTTGAAAGTTAATTACAAATCTGTTAAATATATGACGCAGAAGAGCATTAATTATGACTTTAATTGTATTAGGTGGTGATGCAGATGATAGAATGATGATGCCCTTAAAATTTTAATCTGTAAAATATTTTTTCTTTTTTTAAAGTAGAAAATATTATTTTTTCAATTAATATTATTTGGTTCTTTGTGCTGTAGCAGCAGCTTCATGCTGTAGCAGCAACTTCCTGTTGGTTCTTAATATTTTTTTTCTTCTTTTCTTGGCAGCAGCAGCAGTGTTCAATATTATACTTATTGAATACTAAAACAACCATAATGGAATCAATAACTATTATAGTTGAATAATATAGGAAGGAATGTGAGATTTGATGCTTTTTTTGGGTGAATAAGAGATTTGATGCTTGCCTAAAGTGTATAAATAACTTTTTCACCTTATAACAAAATTAGCCTCCAAAATAGGAATAAAATTCATATTTAGTTAATTGGTTTTTGCTTTATTCACCTAACATAATCTTCACTTTGTAGGTCACCAAATATGGACAAGAGTTGGATGTCAATTAGGAATAGATTGAGTTCGAAGTATAGAGAAGGGGTTAAGTCATTTCTCCAATTTGCAATGACAAATGTTGGCGTAGATAATAGAATTCGTTGTCCGTGTATGGATTGCCTAAATTTTGAACATCATCCCTTTAAGGATGTGGAATATCATTTGATCCGAAAAGGGATATCACTTTCATACAAGACTTGGGTGCACCATCGGGAAACTGTTTCTGTCAATCAACCTCGTGTGTGGAATAATGACAATGACATTGAAGGTGTTGGTGATGAAGGGACAACCAATGAATGCCTTCACGTTGAAGATGAATTGTATGACATGTTAGAAGACCGTCGCATGGCGCATATTTTTGATGATGATGAAGAGGGTGAGCGGTATGATAATGAGCAAAGAGAGGATGCACGAAACTTTGATAAATTGTTAGAGGATGCTCGTCGTCCATTATACCTTGGCTGTCAGAAGTTTACTTTGTTATCATTTGTCATTAAGATGCTTCATATAAAAGTGTTAAACAAGTGGAGCAATAAGTCTTTTGACATGTTGTTGGGTGTATTGAAAGACCTTTTACCAGAAAGTGATCAAAAGGTTCCATGGACCCTTTATGAAGCGAAGAAATTTTTACGTGATTTGGGTTTAGGATATGTGCCTATTCATGCATGTAAGTATGATTGTGCTCTTTTTTGGAAGGAAAATGCAAATTTAGAAAATTGTCCAATTTGTAAGGAGCCTAGATACAAACTGAATGATGGCAAAGGTAAGAAGATACCTCATAAAATTTTAAGATATTTTCCGTTGACACCAAGGTTGCAAAGATTATACATGTCGAGAAAAACAGCTGGAGATATGCGATGGCATAAAGAAAAACGTGTTGATGATGGCATCTTAAGGCATCCAGCCGATGGTGAGGCGTGGAAGGATTTTGATAAGCAACATGCTGTGTTTGCCCAAGAACCACGTAATGTGAGGTTAGGGTTGGCCACCGATGGTTTCAACCCTTTTGGAAATTTGAGCAACTCATATAGTATGTGGCCTGTGGTAGTTATGCCTTATAACTGACCACCGTGGAAGTGTATAAAGCAACCATTTTCCATGATGTCATTGCTTATTCCTGGACCACAAGCACCGGGGAGAGATATTGATGTTTACTTGAGGCCATTAATTGACGAGTTGAAGGAGTTATGGGAAGATGGTGTAGTTACTTATGATGCTCAACTGGGGCAAGTTTCCGAATGCATGCAACTGTTATGTGGACTATTAATGACTTTCCTGCATATGGTAACTTGTCAGGGTGGAGTACAAAAGGATATTTGGCTTGTCCCAATTGTAATGAGAATGCATCATCATAACGGTTAAGAAGTAAGATAGGATACACTGGTGCTCGCCGATACTTACCTGAAGACCGTCCTTGGCGAAAAAGTAAGCTCTTTAATGGTAAGGCAGATGATCAAGCAAGACCTTTGGAGTTGACAGGGGAACAAATTTTAAATCAATTAGATTCAGGAACATTTAAACCATTTGGGAAGCATCCAAGCAACCAAAAAAGAAAAAGGGATGAAAATACAGTCCTGAATTGGACAAAGAAAAGCATATTTTTCGAATTGCCTTACTGGAAGACACTCAAGTTACGACATAACCTCGATGTCATGCACATAGAGAAGAACATATGTGATAATTTAATTGGGACTTTGTTGAGCATTGATGGAAAGAACAAGGATACGGAAAAAGCACGCATGGATTTAGAGGATATGAAAATTAGGAAAGATTTGCACTTAAAGAGGCACACGGATGGGTCCTTTGAAAAGCCCATTGCATTATTCACATTGTCCCTAAAGGAAAGACAAGGTTTTTGTGAGTTCTTAAAATCGATTAGGTATCCTGATGGATATGCAGCAAACATCTCTATGTGTGTGAGCACAAAGGGCAGCAAGTTATCCGGTTTGAAAAGCCATGATTGCCATGTCCTTATACAACGACTTCTTCCTATTGGAATGCGTGGGTATCTTAACAAGGACATTTCTATTGCATTGTTTGAGTTGGGAAATTACTTTCAACAGTTATGTTCAAAAATAGTGAGGGTGAATGATTTGGAGAAATTACAAGAGAGCATAGTACTCATACTTTGCAAGTTACAAAAAAATTTTCCACCTGCATTCTTTGATGTGATGGTTCACTTAGCTATTCACTTGCCTTGCGAAGCCATTCTTGGAGGACCAGTGCAATATCGATGGATGTACCCTATCGAAAGGTGTTTTTATGCGTTTTTTGTGAAATTATATTTTTTTTAATATTATAGTATACCCATATATATGGTTTATATAATAATTTCCTGTTATTTGTTGAAGATTACTTGGGAGTTTGAAAGGGTATGTAGCAAATCGAGCTCACCCAGAAGGTTCAATTGCAAAAGCTTATATTGTCAAAGAATGCCTAACTTTTTGCTCTATGTATCTTGGTGGGATTGAAACCGTATTTAACAGAGAGGAAAGAAATGAAGATGGTGGTGATGTTGGCTTAAGGCATTCAGTTTTTTTCACAAAAAGTCCGTACTTTCGGGCTAACTCAAAGGGCAGTTGACGTGTTTGAGAATGAAAGAAAAGTGGCTCATTGGTTTATCTTGTACAATAGTCCTGAAATTGATGAATATCTAGAGTATGTTCTCATTTAGTTAAGTATATGCAAAATGCTTTTCATTATGATCACACTCAAGTACTAATTATTCATATTTGATTTTTCAAGTAGAGAACACAAGAATCAGTTACAAAATGCAAATGTACATGACATTACAAGACGACAACAAGAAGAATTTCCTAGGTGGTTCAAAGAGCGGGTAGTATATAAGATACATAGATAATATGTAACCTCTCATATAAACATAATTCACTGTTCGTAGATTGATATTAACATCATGCATCCTTGTCACATGTTCATGTAGATAAATCAATTACGAGCTGAAGGATCATCGGAAGCAACTGATGAGCTGTGGTCATTAGCTAATGGTCCTAGTCCAATAGTGAATATTTATTCGGGTTGTATTTGTAATGGCATTCGATTCCACACGAAAGAGCGAGACAACCGTCATAAAAGTCAAAATAGTGGGTTGGTTGTTCAAGGGTCATGGTATGTCAATTGATTTCTATGGTCAGTTGACTAAAGTTTGGGAAATGACATACATGTTCGGGCATCGAGTTGTGTTGTTTCAATGCAAATGGTTTAACACTGGTAGCAACAGAACATTTCGCACTGAAACACATTTGACAACCATTGATGTAAGAAGCCGTTGGTATCAAAATGACCCATTTGTCTTGCCAAGTCAGGTGCAACAAGTTTTTTATGTCAATGATACCAAATTAGGTGAACATTGGAAAGTTGTAGAGCGATTTCAACATCGAGGAATATGGAATGTGCCGGAGCTTGAGGATGTAGATCCCGATGATAATGAATTGCCTATTCCGAATGATGTGTTCCAGCAGGATGAGACCACTAAAATTGTCCAAATCAGCATTGCAGATTCCATTAGCAACACTTTACGTAGGACTGATATTACACCTGATATTATTCCAAGTCAAGTGGTTCTGCAATCTGGTACAAGTGTACATGTAGAGGGTCCAAACAGAGATGATTTTATCTATGATGATAATGATCAACATTCAAATGATCCTAGTGATGATGAAGATGAATTTCATAGTCATAGTAACTCGGATACAGATCATGATATAGAGCCTTGATTGTAATATCCTTTATTTTTTACATTATCAAGTCATTTTCATTGTAATGTTCTTGATTGTAATGGCATGCACTTGTTAATGAAGACATGTTTAGTTACAACAAGTCTGGAATGTTGTACTTATTGCTTCATTGTGGTCCATTTGGAAACATCGAAATCTGTCTGAATCTGTTTGAAGCTGTGCTTGTTCCACTGTCTCCTCTGTGTGCTGCTGCTGAAGTGCTCTCTGTTTTTTTTCCTCTTCTGTTTGGTGATGCTGCTGAATCTGTCTGAATCTGTTTATTAATCTGAATCTGTTGAATCTGTTTTGAATCTGCTGGTGTAATGCTGAAATGCGGCTGCTGCTTGAATCTGTTTTTTATGCTTCTTGCTAGTTTCTCCTCTGTTTTCCTGTTGGTTTTCTTCTTGTTGGTTTCTCACCAACGGTTGTATTACTAGCGGATGTTTGTGCTAGCTCATTGGTGCCAAGTTTGTTTGGTTTTAATAGCTATGCTCCTGATGTATTTGTGTTCATTATATATAATCTTCTTTTGTTTGCTGATAAAAAAAATGAAGACATGTTTAGTTATGATTCAAATTGTAATGAATTTTTTTGTTGATAATTTCATGACTTGTAATGTGGTTCTAATATTACACTATTAGGTTATCGTACAATTTCATAAATTGTCGTGCATTTTAAATTTTTGCTTCTGGTTGCTTACAATTCATTTGTTAGATACAAAGACTACACAGATGCCACCTGGGCAAGCCAATAAGAGGAGGTCGACGACTTCAATGTCAGAGGCAAACCTGGTTGAGGTCCCAGCTCACATGTCAACAGCTCCATCTCCTATGGATGCATCTGCAAGTCTATCTCCTGTGGATGCATCTCCATCTTTGCAAACAGTTGATATTGGTAAGTGTTTCATCCTTTGTATAGAACAATTTGTTTTTTGCTCCTGAAACTGTAATCAATGTTGAGTAGTTACTACATGCTTACTCTTTTTTGAGTGATTATGATTAAAAATTTGTTAGTATTGAGTCAGGCTAAAAATTTGTTAGTATGATTAAAAATTTGTTACTCTTTAAAGTCACAAACGGCACCTAAAAGATAAAGTGAGAGACAATTAGTCAATAAAGAGTGCAAGGCATGTTTTTTAGGTGGCATTTGATATGAGTCAGGCTTACACTTTTAAATGTGAAAGAAGATATTATAAACTGAGAGTCACTTTAAAATCCACTGTTATTGTTTAGTAATCCAGACAGTGTATCTTCAGCTGCTTATCAGCTGGTGCTGTCCTTTTTGTAAATTAACAAAACTCATTTCAACTGTGTGATTGTTACAGATCTGGCTATATCAGTTTGTTTGTTATGTAAATTAAGCTATATTTATCATTCAATATTTCATTTGGCTATCATGGCTAAGACTACTATGACATGTCATGGAGGAATTATAATGGGTAGTTTTATAATGATACTGTTCTGGCCTCATTCTTTGTTATCTGGAATCTTTATTTCACATTGGGACTACCATGCATGCAACATCTGGATATTAGCCCACTAGTGGTGAATGTTGTTTTTAAACTTTTTCCCTTGGCACCTGAAGAATATATATATATAATATAATGCAAAAAAGATCCCATGAACAATCTAAAATATTTTAACTGGCTGTCATTTGTCCATGGGTAATGAACTGGCATGGATAATGAACTGGTTGTCATTTGTCCATGATTCTTTTTGGGTCAGACTTGGAGCCAAACCTAAAAATAGTGGGGGTTGTAATCAAAGTTGGGCCAAAAACCTCCATTTGATTAGTGGAATGGAAAGTATTTTGAAAATACTTTTGACCTTTTCAAGTTCTCCTCAATCCTGGACAAAGGCTGCTGCACACACCTCCCTTGCCACAGTTTATAAATTGACCTATTTTTTTATACTTCTAAGCTCATTTATGCACAATACTATAAAACAAAAATAGAATATAAAATTTTGAAAAATGTTCATTGAAGACAAAATAAGTCAAATTTTGTATTAAAAAAAAAGATTTAGAGAATAAAAAAAATCAAGAGGCAAAATGGTTGTGTTTGGTAGTACTAATATTTGCATTCAATTCTAAATATAACTTATTTGACTTTTTTAACTTTTTTGTCCCAATTTTGTTGAATCTTGTTCTCCATAAGGATTTATGACTTCTTTTTTAAAAAAAAATTAATCATATTATCCTAGACATGGTAATCTTATAATCATGAACATGACATAATTGCAAGCTTGAATAAAGGCATATACATTCCATGATGCTTTAAACTTGAGAGTTCTTAAAATCTACAGCAACCTATATAGCAGCAGCAGCAGCAACCTATATACATTATATGATACATAGTAATCTTCATTCACATATGCTATTTAAAGAGAGTTCTTAAAATCTGCTCTGTACATACAGCAGCAGCAACCTATTTAGCAGCAGCCTATAATAGTGTTTCATTTTGTGTTTATAATATAGGTCCATCTGTAAAGCGAGTACGAGGTCCAACTAGGGGTAAGAACAGTAGTATACTCATCAGCCAACATGGTGGGAAGAAGCTTTTTGTTGGAGTCTCTATTGAGCGGAGGACATTTGTGGGGCTTAATGCCACCAAGGCCGCTAACGAATTGGGGGCACAAATTCGATTGCAAGCCCCATTGCAAGGAACAAAAAATTGGGAGGACGTTCCACCAGTCATTCGAGCAGCTATCGTACAATCCTTGCGGGTAATTTAATTTTTTTAGTTGTTGAGATTGAAGTAATTAATATATAAGATGTTTAATTTTCATTTTGTGTTTAATTGGGACAGGATAAGTTTGAGATTGAAGGATATGATGAGAGCCCACTTCCACAAGAAATTATTGACACAAAGTCCACACATTTGTTCAAAGGCTGGCGATATCATATGCATGAACATTACAAAGAGTTGGTGAAAGAAGGTACAGATCCTTATAGTAAACCATTTGTTGGGGTGAGCGAAGAAGATTGGAGATACATGATTGATGAAGTATTTCTTGGTGACACACACAAGGTAATTAACTTAACAGTCATGGATGTTTCTTTTAATTGCACTACAATGAATAACTCAAAGATCCCAAGTTTCTTTGAAATTCAAATAATATACAATTATATATGAGACAGAGTAAGGAAATTGCACAGATTGAGGGAAAGACATAGGAACAATGCTTGGATATTGATTTTTAAGTTAATATTTCTATTGCATTGTAGAAACGGTCAACAAGAAATATAGCCAACAGGAAAAAGTTACCCTATAATCACACCATGGGTTCAAGGTCATTTTCAGCAGCAATCTCAATTGAGGTAACATATTTTTTGTTTTAAAACTTTTAGTTAATGCTGTAATTTTTTTATTAATAATATTACTAAGCTTGCATTTTATATGTTTCATGTAGGGAATTGAAACTGGGAAGGAGCCTCACATTGTAGATTTTTTCAAGACCTCACATTGAAGTAAAAAAAAAAAAGATTGGATTGAACCAGTTTGTGAGGAGTTATATGTAAGTATACCTTCATTATATTTGTTATTCATATTCCTATATAATGCTTAACTAGTTAGTGTATTTGTAAAATAGGACAACTGTTGATCTTTTCTTTTTTTTTTCTTTTCTTTTTTTAACACTAACAAGAAAAGATGGACCAACTTCGTGAGGAAGCTTCACAGCCTGGAGCAACCCCGCTAACACAGGAGGAAATTACTATTCAAGTCCTTGGGAAGCGTTCAGGGTATTTGAGAGGTTTCGGGGTTGGTCCAAAGCTGTCTTCTGCATTCAATTCTACAACTAGGTCACAAGCACGTGATGAAGAGGTTAAGGGCCTTAAAGAAGAGGTAGCATCATTGAAAGGGATAATTCAATCATATGAAGGACGCTTTGAGTAGTTTGAACACTTTATGAGACAAACGCAGGGCAATTGTAGTGGATATGACTCTTTTGATGAGTAAGTACTATTGCTTTTGATGGTTTGTGAATACTTCTGGGATTTGCTTCAATTTATCAGCTCATAGATCTGATTTTGAAGGTTGAACTATGACTATCGTGTTGGCATCCATTCATATGATGGTCTAATATTGATTTGATTGGTTTCATAGGTTGATTTCATTCAGATTTAGGTACATAGTTGGATGGTTGGGGGACATAGGTTAAGGTGCCTTATTTTCAGTACCTGACTTGGTATTAAATTATTGGATTTAGGTACATAGTTACATTTCTATGACTGTCTTGTTAGCTTGTTTGGCTCAAGATGCTTTATCTTGTTAAAGGCTACTTTATGTAAAGGTAAAGTTAAGAGGTACTATGTATCTCTCCTGAAAATTTGAGAAATTATAATTTACTCTCAATGTTTGGCAAAATTACACCATGTTTCCATAATATTTTGATTCACATTACAGTTGTCCCCACAATGTTGACTTAACATAATATTCTAGTTACAATCTATACATGGGTAATAATTCTATTTACATACTACAAAAAATCTCAATACAGATTGTCTAAGAGTGAATTTTGCACTGTCATGTACCTCTTTATATACCTCTTTATATAGTTAGGGATTGAACTAGTGATGGAGGAGATAATACACGAACTACAAGGATGGTAATAATGTGGTGGTGTTGTGGTTTTTTTTTTTTTTTATATAGAAATGTAAACAAATATATTATTATTAACAACGCTTTATTCAATTTTTTTTTTTTTTTATATATTTATTGCAGGTAGCTAGCTAGAGGCGTAATCATGCATGTTTATGGATCTGAGTTTGCCGATGCATTAATTCTAAGTTGTGCATATATATGTGGAGTTTTTGAGATACTTCGCATCGGACAAATATGACATGCATTTGAAATCTTTGATGTTTTGTTAAATATTTTTTGATGTGGTGAATTTATTGTAAGGGTGGATGGTTATTTTAGGCGTGTAATGTGTTGATATTGACAGGTGGTTGTAAATATATTAATTACTATTTTGACTTTATAATTGATGGTTTTTTTATTTTTGATGTGGTGAATTTATTGCAAGGATGGATGGTTATTTTGGGCGTGTAATGTGTTGATATTGACAGGTGGTTGTAAATATATTAATTACTATTTTGACTTTATAATTGATGGTTTTTTTTTTTTTTTTAGATTGGATTGGTATATTAAAATTGATGGATGGACATGAATTATGTATTAATTGCAAATGTATTATAGGTATTACAAAAAATTTAGCATTATATTTAAAAGAATCAATTTTGAAATTAAAAGTTTTTTTGCGACCAATATGTTTTTAGTCGCAATAAGGTTCTAGGAATTGCTAAACACACCCTTTCCATGACCAACATTATTCTGGTCGCCAAAAGTCTACTTTCCATGACCAACATCTTCGTCGCCAATGCTCATTTTCCGTGACCAACATTATTCTGGTCGCCAAAAGTCTACTTTCTGCGACCAACATCTTCGTCGCCAATGCTCACTTTCTGCAACTAGCATTATTCTGGTAGCCAAAAGTCTACTTTCTGCGACCAATATTTTCGTCGCAAATGGTCACTGAACAAAGTGAAATCCTTTTAGTGATCAAATAAGTTGGTCACTAATGTTATCTTTCAGCGACCAAAATAGATGGTCGCTAAAAGCTAACTTTTAGCGACCAAATTCTTAGTCGCAATAGGATCAACTTTTGACAAATTCAAGTCCCTTCCGCAACCAAAATATGTTGTCGCAAATGATGGTTTTCCGCGACCAACTTCACTTTTGGTCTCCAAAAACCTTCTATGATTGACTTTTGGCGACCAAATCACGACCAACTTTTTTTGGTCGTTAAAAACTATTAACGACCAGATTTGATTTTTCTGCGACCAGAAATGTTGGTCACGAAAAGTGTTTTTTCCTGTAGTGAGCACTCAGCTGGAGAACACTGACAGAATAGATTAAGCCCGAACGACCTGTCACAAAAAGAGATTCCGGCGGTGGTTCGTCCACCCGGGGGCACTCCGACGATCAAGTTAGTAAAATATCTCTCAAAGATAACCAATAGTGCTTAACTCACTAGACAGAGCATAAAAGACATACCTTAGACCCATTGGGGTGCCTCCCTTTTATAGCCAACATAATCCTAGTCCCAATAGAAGCCTAGCTCTAATGGACTTAGGATTACTGCTAATCTTGGACTCCCAGTAGGATTAGGATAAACTCTCTAACAGTCTTATCTTTACCCAAACTAAAGTCTTCTCTCATTCCAGGACTCTTATCCCTTATCCGCTTATCCCGGATTCCGATATCTTCACAGATAACCTCGGCCTAGCCGAGATGATCTTGGCGTCATGACCAGGACACGTGGCACCTCGGCTAATACTTCGGTGACACCTCGGCCACGTGTTGTCATTCAAAAATTATGTCCCCACAACTACCTTGTGGTAAGAATTTATCCCGATAGAGGGAAACGAAGGAAGCAAATAAAAAGTGGGTTTGGTCATGTTAAGTTGCCTATGCCTGGAGAGAGAATAGTCCCCCTACAACAACACAATAAGACCATGTTTGAAAGGATTTTTATTATTTTTCAATGTGGAAGATATGTATCTGATAGCCCTTGTTTGGATGAAAAGAAAGATGGGTTTAATTTGAATGGGGACTTACAGGCCAATGACTAGATTCTCAAAAGAACAAGTGACCATAGCCCAGCTACATGGATCAACAGAGTCCCTATCCCAATTATCAAGAACACCATGAGGATCCACCAGAGAAGCTTTTATACCCATTAAAGCTTGCACTGAAACAACAAAAACCCAGATAAAAAAACTCCAAATTTTCCCACTTTGAGAACCTAAAAATCAAGAGACTTCAAGAAAAGCTAAAAATAATCCACTTACCTTCAAAGTTCACACCTTTAGGAGAAAGCATAACATTGGCAGAAGCCCAAAACAAGAAAAAAGTTTGCATCCTGGGTCAAGTTTGGTTCTTCCATTCTAGTGTAGGGTTTGAGAATTTTGAGTGAGTGAGTGAATTTGGGTTTCAGAGAAGTTGGGTTGGAGAATTGAGTGATTGCGATGGTGGTTGGTAGCAGTGGCGGCAGAGCTTGCAAGGGGGCGGAGGAGAGAGAAAAGAATTGGAGGAAGATGAGAAAGGGTGAGTTTGCATATCAAACCCCTACTGCATCTTTCCTATCAAAGATATCTCTCAATGTATCATTTTTCTTTAGAGACAGCCTATAAAGGCCTAGAAACACATCTTTCAAACACAGTTGCTGACACCACTTATCATTCCAAAAGCTTAGTCTTCTACCATCCCCAACTTGCAATTGGAAATTATTCAGAAGGACTCCTAGCAGATTGTTACTCTGATCAGCTAGAACTGTGATACCTTTCCATAACACTAAAGAGTTACTACTAGCTGTAACAGATGGCAACTAGCTATCCACCTTTAACTTGTACCTACTGCATATAACCTTCTTCCACAATGCTTCATTCTCACAACTAAACATCCACCACCATTTTACGAGTAAACAAATATTTACCACTCTCACCCTCCTAATGCCCAATCCTCCTTGATCCATACTTTTACACACATCTACCCATCTAACCATATGGATTTTCCTTCTTAGTTCTGCCCTTCCCCACAAAAAAGCAGCTTGCAACCTCTCTATTTCTTTGGTAACCCCTTCAGGCATCCTAAACAAGGACAGATAATACACTGGTAGTGCAGATAAAACAGCTTTCACAAGCGTTAAGCTCCCAGCAAATGACAACAACTTCCTCTTCTAACTAGCCAACCTACATCTGACTTTATCTAGGACAGGCTTCCAAGTAGCTTTCCTCCTTGAGTTGGCTCCTAAAGGTAACCCAAGATATCTGAGGGGTAAAGACTTTATATTGCAATTCAATACTGAAGCAAAACAGTCCATAGTATCATCTGAGACCCCCACCCCACACACTACACTTTTATGATAGTTAATTCTCAATCCAGGCATTAACTCAAAGCATCTTAACACCCTTTTCAAATTCCTTACCTCTTCAACCTCTGCTGCACAGAATAATAGGAAGTCATCTGCGAACTGAAGATGGGAGAGTATAACACCATTTGATCCAACCTTGACCCCTTGAATCAGACCTAACTCCTAAGCTCTGGACAACAATATGTGTAATCCTTCAACAACCAAGTTAAACAGAAAATGGAACAAAGGGTCTCCTTGCCGTAAACCCCTTTGTGGACTGAACTCTTCTGTTGGAGACCCATTAACAAGCACTGAAATTCTCGCAGTTGTTACACACTCTTTGATCCATCTAGTCCATTTAGCCCTAAAACCAAACTTAGAAATCATAGAGTAAGAAACCTCAATTAATGGAGTCATATGCCTTCTCAAAATCCAACTTGATAATAAGACCCTTCCTCTTTGTCTTCTTTCACCCATCAACCACTTCATTAGCTAGTAATACCCCATCTAGGATGTTCCTCCCACTTAGAAACGATGTCTGTGTTTCACTAATTATATGAGGCATCACTACTTTCAGCCTATGAGACAATAACTTTGCTATAATCTTATATATTGAACCAACCAAGCTTATAGGCCTATAGTCATTTAACCCTTCAGGATTCTCCTTTTTAGGTACAAGGGTGATGAAAGAACTGTTAATTCCTTTTACCAGCTTCCCATTTTTATGAAATTCATGCACAAACTTAACCACTTCAGTCCTCATCACTTTCCAAAATTTTTGAAAACATCCCATATTACAGCCGTCTGGCCCTGGTGCTTTATTCCCATCACAATCCATCACTGTAACTTTAATCTCAGCTTTTGAGAACTCTACTTCCAACCTGTCAAATCACCACTTCCTTGCACTGAGTTGAAGGTCCCACCTAGTTCAGGTCTTCCATTCCAATCTTCAGAAAAATGGCTCTGAAAATGTTAAAACACTTTGTTCTTCACATGACAAGGATCCTCATATATCACCCCCCTCTGAGATTGAATTTATTTCACTCCTTGATTGCCTACATTTTGTCATGACATGGAAGAATTGTGTGTTCCTATCTCCCATCAATGCCCAATTCATCCTTGACTTCTGGAGCCACAATCTCTCCACCATCTTGCTCAAACTCCACACCTCTCTTCTAACCTCTCTCCTCCTCATTTTTGCCTCATCAAGTTCTCTAGCCTCAGCAACAAGCTCTAATCTGTGTAATTCAGCCTCTATTGCTTTCAGCTTATTAGTAATGGTCCCAAACACCTCCACATTCTATTTCTTTAGGCCACCCTTCAAGTTCTTTAATTTTTCCATCAGAATATACCCAGCCCACCCCACTACAACAGTCTCTTTCCAGCTATTTTCCCAAAAAGAGTGGAAGTTTTTGTGAAGGAACCATGCATTTTGAAACCTAAAGGGTTTTGGACCCCAGTCCCTCTCATCCTCCTTCAGTAGGAGAGGGCTATGATCAGATAGCAATCTAGGCAAACCCCACAACTTCACCTTGAATACCTCCAGCCACCTTGGATCAACTAGCACTCTATCAATTCTACTCCACTTTTCACCTTCACTTGAGTTACACCAGGTAAACTTCCTACCAAGCAGTGGCAAGTCTAACACTTCGCACTTGTCAATAAACTCATTAAACTCCCTCATTCCCCGATCTCTCCTTGAGCATCCTTTCCTTTCACCAATGTTTCTTATTTCATTAAAATCCCCACCTAGACACCACGGCTTAGGGAAATCCTCCTTTAACTCTACTAGACTGTCCTAGAGTTTCCCTCTTAAACCCACTTCATTAGGTGCATAGATGTTTACAATGGTGCACTCAAAAGAGTTAAAGAAAGTACCTGATAGTATTATAAACCTCCTATTGCTGCAGCACTCTGAAATCTGGAAAACATTTGGATCTCAAACACACAGTAATCCTCCAGCTGCTCCTTCAGAATCTACAGCCATAAATTCCATATTTACTCTAGCTCACAGTAATCTAACTTCATCCTTAGATATGTCGGATTTTTTGGTTTCTTGGAACATTACCATGTCCACCTTCATTTCCTTCAATAGCTTCCTAATCTTACATTTCTTTACCTTCTTACCCAACCCTCTTATATTCCATGTGAGTATTATCATAACAAAACAAAATTACTCCTTAGCTTTACCCCAGTTGGTGTTCTTTTTAAGCTCCAACTCTATCCTCCCTTTTAATTCTTCCTTGATCATTTAGCTCAAGTTCTACAATTTTCTTTAACACTTCATTCTTTTTTCCATTATACTGCACTCCCAAAACCTCCCCCATCTTCAATGTTGCTTGGGCTTCATTAAGTACACGCCTCCCTTTATCAAACCCATTCTCTATCGAGGTTGATAGTGAAATTGCTGCTACTGCTACTCTCCACACTGTAGCCTTTGGAACTGATCTGCTTGTTGAGACCCCTTTCTGTCCATACCTTTTGAGTAGACTAAGTGAACCCTTCTTGGATAGTTGATTCCCATTTTTGATTGTATAGCTAACCTTCTTATTCCCCTTCTTGTAATTTGCAGGTCTATTGTTGGGCTCCACCTCCTTGGCTTCAGAGACACTTGAGTTTTGCACAGCCAGCCCACCTTCACCACTTCCCTCCTTAATACTATTTGCCTGTCCTTGAGCCCATTTTTGCACTGTTGGGCTTGTTGTAGCCCATATCCCTGACTAAGCCCTTGGTTATGGCCCAGTACCACTTCTATATCTATGCCAGGACTCGATGGACTTGCCCCCCCTAAGCTTCTAATATAGCCTACTGTAAATACATGGTCATCGACTTTTCCAATTACCTACCGCAGACCCTACATTGTGTTTCCCCATTCTCATCATGAGCCTGCAAGCCTCTGCATCAGTTAATAGCCCTACATTGTGGTTCCCCATTCCTACTGCCATCTCCGCTCCACTTCTGGACTCTGCAACTACAGTGTCACTTCCACAACACACTTCCTGCTCCACCTCCTTACTCTTACTTCCTCCAAGTGCCTTAAGGTCTATGTCCACGTCATCCAACAATGCCAGAGCATGGTCTGAGTCAACCTCCAAGTCATTATCCCTGTCCTCTGCACTGTTGCTCCTTTCCATTCTTTATTCGTCTATAGCATTCGAACTACCCAGCTTTTCCAGCTCTTGATTCTTCTGTCATTAGCACACCATATTCGTCATTTTAGCCAGCACCACTTGTTCTTCACAGACTCTCACTGGGTGTATCATACCTTTGCACTCCAAGTTTACTACCTTATTAATTGGTTCCATGCAATTGGTGGAAATCTTTATCTTAGCACACACAAAGGACTTTGGTTGATTCATGTCCCCCTCAAAACACATAAACTTCCCCCACAACCGACCAATCCTCTTTACATTTGTACTATTCCACAGATTCAATGGAATCCCATAGTAACTTAGCCTGAGATTCCTTTCATGCTCTAACACCATACTAGATTTCCCTTCAGAAATAACCTCACACCAGTCCATGATCAGTTCCTTAATGGGTTTCAGTTTTAGTATCATCTCCTCCATTGACTTAAAAGTGAACACCATATCACGGCTCCCACTTTCTCTTACCAACACATCCTCCACTCCTATTGCTTCAATTTCCTTCTTCAAGTTAGTGTTAGCATAGTTCTCCTTCAAGCGCACCACTACACTTTCATACAACTATCCATTCCCTATTTCATCAGCCTTCACTGTGATGCTATCTCTTCCGCCCCACGTTTTACCTATTACTGCCTCAGCATAGGACTTGTGATCTGTAGACACTTCGATCCACCTTTTGTCCTCCCCTCGTTGGCCATTTTGATTTCTTCCCTGAAGACGCACTGACCCTGTTAGTCTTTTTTCCTCCCTTGTTTCCTTACCAAACGCGGCATGCTTTACCACTATTGCCTTGTCGTCCACCCAGAGTCCATTTTCTTTTTGCACTGCTACATTTGCCGCCACTTTGCAATCAAGCCTAACAAAAGCAAATCTTGTGTTTGTGATCCGTCTTCTCTTATTCGGAATGAATACATCCTTCACCGCACCAAACTTAGTGAATAGATTGTGGAGTCCCTTCGGGTTCACTGAGTTTGGTATATTATCCACAAAGATGGTGAAGACACTTGCACATTCTTCATTCTTCCCTCTTCCTTGTCTGCCTCTCTGCCTTACGACTGGGATCCATCCTCCTTGCTGATCCATAGCTTGTTTTTAGCCAATGTTCTTACTATTGCAGCAAGCGCACTTGCCAATCAAAACTTTTAGGTTCGTCCTTACTGTTTAAGTTTTTTCATATTATGGCAACAAGCAGGCAAAACAAGAACTTATTGAATTATTTAACAATGGATGGAACCCAATGTGACGATCCGGGTGGGATTAAAAAGAAAACTACCAAGTTCTTTTCTAACTTGTTCGTTGATGACTGGAAGGTAAGGCCTAAGTTGGATGGGCCATTTAGTTCTATTGGGACGGATGAGGTTACTACAAGACTGGAAGAGGCTTTCTCTAAAACAAAATCTGGATGGCAGTAAAGGAGTGCGATGGCAATAAAGCCTTGGGCCCTGACGGTTTTAATATGTCTTGCTTCCAAAAGTGTTGGAAGATCTTCAAGCCATTGATGCTGCAGTTCTTCCAAGAGTTTCATAGACATGGTAAGCTATACAAAGGCATCACTAGCTCCTTCAGTACTCTTATCCCTAAGAAGGATTGTCTTGTTCCTTGGCAGATTATCGACTAATAAGTTTGATTGGGTCTATATACAAAATACTCACTAATGTGTTAGTAAATAAAGTGAAGAAAGTCCTACCGAGGGTGATTAGCAATGTACAATCTACATTCTTAAAGGGAAAGAATATTTTGGATGGGGTTTTGATTGCCAACAAAGTCGTAGACTGGTGGAAGAAGAATCATAAGAAAGGGGTAATACTAAAACTTGATTTTCAAAAGGCATATGACTCAGTAAATTGGGAATTTTTTGCTACATATGATGGAAGGGTTTGGTTTTGGAGCTTGGATCATAAAATGGGTGAAGGAGTGTATATCTTCAGCAAAGGTTTCAGTTTTGGTTAATGGGTCGCCAACAGAGGAGTTTTGCCCTGAAAAAAGCCTTAGACAGGGTAATCCATTGTCCCCTTTTCTGTTCAATATTGTGGCGCATTAAATATCTTGATGGTAAGAGCCCAGAACTTGGGTCTAATTAGTAGTGTGAAGGTTGGTGGTGGCAATGAAGTTGTAACGCACTTGTAGTTTGCGGATGATACGATCATAGTCTACGAAGCTGAACGGGGTCAAATTCTAAATATTAAAAGAATCCTTCAGTGTTTTGAGTTGGGCTTAAAACAAACTTTCACAAGAGCAGCGTGTGTCATGTGGATTGTGGCTGATTTTACTGAGCTTCTTAGGTGTAAAAGTCAAAAAAACTCCCTTTCATTTATTTAGGGCTTCCTCTGGAGGCAAGTCCTCCAAGGTTGTCTATTTAGAAGCCACTGCTAGATAAGTTCAAGCTTCAGTTAGCTTCGTGGAAAAGGAAATTTTTGTCATATGGGGGTAAAGTTACATTGATTAACTTAGTCCTAAATAGTTTATCGGTGTACTATCTCTTCTTGTTTAATTACTTGAATGCGTAGCTAAGTCTATTGATAGAGTGCAAGCGACTTTTTTATGGGGTGGAATAGAGTTAAAGAGAAAGTTACATATGGTGAAATGGGGAGATATTACAAAAGGTAAGAACCAAGGAGGTTTGGGCATTAAGGACATTCGAGAGTTCAATACTTGCTTATTAGCAAAGTGGTGGTAGAGATTCGGAAAGGAGGACAAGGCCTTGTGGAAAAAGGTTGTTTGCTCTAAGTATGCATCTACTGGGGAGAGATGGTTGCCTTTATGGATGATTTAAGCAAAATTTCAGGAGTGTGGGGTGACATTCTCTTGATGGCTACATGCAATCTAGATCTGGGGTCTTTTTATATATCAAAAGTATGGTTGTTGCAAAGAATGGGTCTAGAATCTATTTTCGAGATGATTTTTGGGTTGGTAACAAAAGCTTGAAATCTGAGTTCCCAAGACTACTCACTGTCAGTCGAAAAGGAGGTCTTATTGCGTGTTGTTGTGGTAAGAAAAGGTCCTTCGAAGGAATGGGGGTTTATTTTCAGAAGAGCTTTTAGAGCTTGGAAGGCAGCGGAGCTTGGTAGGATATGCACCTTGTTATGTTTAGTCAACTTGACATTGTCCGAAGCGAATGATAGCTTAAGTTGGGCAGCATCTCCTTCAGGGGAGTTTACTGTTACTTCCCTCTATAATATAAATGTAGTGGGTTTCTCATATGTGGTGCCCTCCTGGACCTGGAATAATCTTTACCCCCCCTAAAGTGCAATCCTTTGGGTGGTTGGCGTGGAAGGGCAGGTCAAGACAATGGACTATCTTCAAAGGTTAGGAGTTCTCAACAGTAGCGTTTCAGCTCTGTGCAATTTCTACAACTCTAAAATTAAGTCTATTAACCATGTCCTATTGTTGTGCGTCGTAGTTTAGAAGGTGTGGTCAAGTTTGGTGAATTGGTGGCTTCTCCAATGGGTTATTCTTGGGACAATTGAGGCCTTCTTGACTGGTGGGCTGGGTCCAAGTTTAAAAAGATGGAAGGGTCCATATCGAAATCGATTCCAATGGCTTTGATGCGGTCTACTTGCAAATGCAGAAATGATTGTGTATTTTCGAGATCACAGCCTAAGTTGGATGAGCTTTCTGATCTCGTGAAGGTCAGGATTTCACTTTGGGTTAGATATCACTATCTCAGATGCGATTTATCAGTGCATGACTTGGTGTCCAACTTGCATCAGGCCAGGTTTCCTACAAGGTGAAGGGTGGGATCCTTCTGTATTCTTTGTTAAAGGTTTGTTATGTTGGGTAGGACGTTGGGTTGGGGCTGGTGAGGTTTAGCTTAGGCTTGGTGTTGGGTTGCCGATATAGTTGAGCCTGGGCTGTGGAGTGTGACCAGTTCCTGGAGTTGGGTGGTCTGGGGGTGTGTGGCTGGGTGTCCATTTTTTCTTTGGTTATTATTATTATTATTATTATTATTATTATTATTATTATTATTATTATTATTATTATTTTATGATTTTTTATTGACGTTGGTTCTATGTTCTGTGTTGGTTTCTCACCGACCTTGTGAGCTGTGCTAGAAAGTGATTGGGTGTTCTTCTTTTTTCTTTTTTTTCTTTTTTTTTTTTGTTTTTGATTGGCAAAGAAAACTTTATTGATGGAACGCATACAAGATATGAAAAAATACATCAATAAAGAGGAGCTTGGAGCTAAACCAAGCTCCAACCTCCTAGTTGGTGAGGTAAACTTTATTGATTGGGTGTTCTTCTTGGTGCCAACTTAGTTGAAATCTTAAAGTCATGTTATGATGCTTCTACACATCCCCTCGCTTTATTGATATATTTTATCTCTTGGGTTCATCAATAAAGTTTTCTTTTGCTGATCAAAAAAAAAATTATAAGAGAATGCAGACTATATATTCTCTCTTTTTGTGGCATATGGGATGGTATTGGAGCCATCTTCTTTATTGATTGTATCTTTGTTTTACATTGAAGTAATCAATAAAGTTGTCTTTTGCCGATCAAAAAAAAAAGGGGGGGTGGTATTGGAGAAGAGCCAACAATAAAAGGCCATTGAAATTTTACAAAGGGCTATCCACCATGAGATATGAAATAACATTAGAGAAACAAAATCTCCAAGTAATGGTTGGAAGATGATGGACTCTATTGCCTACAATCGTAGAAGAGAAAAAAAAAAAAAAAAAAAAATTCCCCTATTCAGTATTGGCTACAATGTGTTGACAAAAGATAAGCTAAGAAAAGAGAAGTGTAATGGTGAAAATACACTGATGGAGGAAGTAGAGAAGGGTAATCCAAATGAAGTTAAATAAGACAAGGAGACCTCTTCTATCTGTAGCTCAATCGCTTGATGGTTGAACTTGATTTAACCATAGCCATCGGATTATGCTGCAAATGATTGGACATGCCCTTTTGTGTCAACTTAGTTAGGATTTTTGGGTATTGCTATCATACTTATAGCATTTTCAAGCTTTTCTTTCTTTATTGATTAATGATATAAGGTTTTACCTTTTTTTTTTGATCGGCAAAGAAAAATTTCATTTAACAGCAAGAAATTAAAAGTACAGGAAGATGAAATGCATCGAGAGAGATTCGGAAGTATAAAGATACCCCTACTACTGCTACTCGCACTCATACAACCAACCCCTAAACATATAAGGTTTTACCTTGATTGTTATCAATAAAGTTTATTTTACTAATAAATAAAATAAGATGAGGAGACCAAAGTTGAAAAAAATAAAAATAAAAGGAAAGACATAAGGAATATATTAATGATGGGAGTTTTTTTTAGTAAATCTCATTCTTAAGACTTATATTCCATCTAACCCATATTCTTTTTGAGTATTCCATTAAGTCCTATTTAGTATAATATGACCAAATCATCCTTCCAACTTTCTGCGCTTGTTTCTATTTTGAAATTAATACACAATAAAAAATAATAATAATTCCTTATTTCATAGAGAAAATCTCTCATTATTCTAAGAAAAAATTCCTCATTCTACGAAGAAAATCTCTTTCTTATTCTATGGAGAAAATATTTCCCTCATTTTAGGGAAAAAATATCTTCTTTATTCCACAGAGAGAATTTCTCATACTTTCAAAATCCTAAATCGTCTACCTTCTGAAAATCTCTTACTAAATATTAATGTGAACTTTCAGATTACAAATGCATGCCAATAAATAACATATGCTCATGGAACCATACAACACTCAATGTTACATGAGTATGTGAATATTAATGTTGGGTGCGACTTTCTATTTGTATTATAGAATTAATGTGAACATTCAGATCTCTATGTACACACTATATTTGTGACCAAAATAACACATTGTTGTTTGCACTAGTATGACTACTAATATATAATTAACCTTCGAAAAAATAAAATAAATGCCAAAATACAATGTTAATATTCACAATAAACAACAAACATACAACCAACCTTCAAAAAAATAAAACTCATATCAAAATACGATGTGAATATTCACAGCTTACAATTTTATTTTATTTTTATCAGCAAAGAAAATCCTTTATTGATGAAAAAAACATACATTACATATGAGAAAACATCAACAAGGAAGAGAAAGAAGAAAGGATAAGAAAAGAAACCGAGCATAGTGTTGGTGAGAAACCAACACTAGCTCACAAGACCACAAACACTTGAAGCCAAAACCCAAAAACTAGCTAACGACGCTTAAACCCACATGAGAAACTCCAGCTAAGCTTACTTGATGCCATCCATCAACCTTTTGAGACCATACCCTCCTATTTGGATCTCTCTTTGAGACCACAGCTTACAATTAACCTAACATACAACTATTCTTAAAAAGATACACTTATACCAATGTGAACATTCACATTGTAACGTGAAAACATAAAACAAAATTGAAAAAAAGTAAAAATTGACTATTTCGATTGCTCAATAGTAACAAAAATGACTGTTCAACCAACAAGTATAGTAACAGAAACAACAAACATACAACTAACTTTTAAAAAAACAAAATTCATACCAAAATATAATGTGAATGTTCACAGTTTACAATTAACCTTTAAAAAAAACTTAACACATACTAATGTGAACATTCACACTGCAACATGAAAACACAAAACAAAATTAAAAAAATGAAAATCAACTATTTCGATTGTTCAATGACAATAAAAATGATTGCTCAACCAACAAATATAATAAAAATCAATATACAACAAATCATCTAACAATATATAAAAAATCATCAAATAGTTCATATATATTGACGTACTTTTTTGGAAAAATCTATATATAACCAACTCCAGCATAATACCAGCAAATAAACTACACAATATCGGTGACTATACAAATCAATGAAGCTACTGCAGTTTATGTACAACAATGGCAAAAAAAATTATTTATCGCCAGTATACTATCATCTTTGTTGCGAGTCTATCATCATCTCTATCACTGGTCTATATGTAAAACTAACATTCTCTTCCAAATACTCTTCCATGGAAAAACCTTCTTGTAAAATAATGATGAAAGAAAATCTTTGATCAAATGAATCCCTCACATTGAGGCAAATAAAATACTAAAAATAATAATCTTCTATATTTATATATAGTATTTTATATATATATATATCATAAATGAAATATATCTAATAATAATTTTCTCTCTTCTAGATTTTTTTTTTTTTTTTTATCGGCAAAAGAAAAGACTTTATTGATGAAAGAAATGCATACAGAGTATGGAAAACTACATCAATAAAGAGGAGCTTGGAGCTTGGAGCTAAAAAAGCTCCAACCTCCTAGTTGGTGAGAAACCAACGAAGAACAAAACCAAAAGGACAGAAAAAGAAAGGAACTCACAAAAGAGAGCACCAAAAACAGGACACTAGCACCACCATTTCTTGCATATGTATGATTAAGGTACAGAGCAAACCAAACCATATGCAAGAAAATGACAGGAACCTACCTTAGTCAAACCAAAAATCATACATATGAATAATGACAGGACCAAACCAGCTTGAAACAATACACCCAACCAGTATATCAGCCAAGTTGCCATGAGTGAGCAGCCAAAAATCAGTAGCAAAACCAGCAGCAAGCAAAGCAGTCTAAACAGCATACAGAACAGCAGCAGTATACAGATCAGTAAATGGGAGTGCAGAACCCAAGAGTCTGCCTACCAACTGAAGCATTCCAACGCCATATCAAGACAGATTCAGAACATCAACAAAATGCAGCCCAACTGAATTCATAGACAAACCAGCTGAAAACAGATGCAGAGACAACACAAATGCAGCCCAACAGAGGTGGGCACAAAATTAGAACAACCAAAGAGCCCTCCCACCTCCATTTCTGATCATAGCAACAACTCAGCATAGCCTACAGTTCAACCTACAGTTCAACCCAAATGCATTCCAGAAGAACACAGAAACAGACCTAGCAGACAGCCTTTGCAGTTTGGTGAAAACAAAACCAGCCAGCAGAATCATAAGAAGGCACATAACAGGAAAATTACAGCAGAGCTCCATCCAAAACCCACACTGACATGCCATTCACATAACACCCACAGACCCACCCAAGCACCTTCTAATTTGCCTCAAATTATAGATGAAATCCTGCACTGAAAAGCAGAAATCTGGAAAGTATGGTTTTACCCAAAAAGCAATCCTATGCTTAATTAAATCACAAAGATCTTCCAGATTTGGGGTGGTTGCTCTAAACACACATTCATTTCTGCACTTCCAAGTTGACCACATCACAACCAATGGAATTACTCCCCAAATCTTCCTTTCTAACTTCCTCAACTTCCCTCCTGCCCACCACCAGAGAAGGCTCTCCACCGAGCCAGGTATAACAGCTTGAAGATCCCACCATCTCAGCATTTCTGCCCAGATCTTCCACACAAAAGGGCACCAAATTAGTACATGGTTCACTGATTCACTTCCATTGCCACAGAACACACAAGTTGTAGAGGCACCTTGATCAAGCACACCCAGACTCTGTAAATACTCCTTGGTCTTCACTCTCCTCTTCCATGCAAACCAACAAAAAACCTACACCTTAGGAGGAGTGACCTTTAGCCATATCAGTTTTGTTATGCTCAAGGTGTCACCAGCAGAAGCCACAGAAGACTTATACAGATCTGCTACATTTAGGACCCTAGAAGAGGAGGCTAACCAGACAGGCTGGTCAGGGCATTCAAGACACAGGTCAGGAGCTTCCAGCAGTACATTTGTGAGCCTAGCCAGATCCAGCTTCTCCCAATCATACAACTCCCTCCTAAAAGCCAGGGCCCAACCCCCTGCTCTGGTTTTCTTATCAACCATAATACTCAAGGTCTCCTTTTGTTCCAAAGACAGCCTAAAAAGAGTTAGGAATTCATCCTTCAAGCAAGCAGATTGACACCAATTATCAGCCCAAAAGCTAATCCTCATCCCATCCCCTACCTTCAACTGGAAGTTATTCAAATAATGCTCCTTAAGGCTAGTACACTGATCAGCAACAGAGATGATCCCCCTCCAAATTGATAAGTATGTATTAGAAGGAATGAGTGATGGAATCCAACCACCCACCCCCATCTTATATTTGCTGCATATAACTCTTTTCCACAAAGCATCCTTTTCACTACCAAACCTCCACCACCATTTGATTAACAAACACTTATTCACATCCCTCAATTTCCTAATACCCAAACCACCTTAATCCATCCTTTTAGACAAATCCTCCCATTTAATCATATGGATTTTCCTATCCTCTGCAGAACCACCCCATAAGAATGTAGCTTGAAGCTTGTCCAACTCTGAAGCAACCCCTTAAGGCATCTTGAACAAAGATAAATAATACACTGACAAGGCTAAGGTTACTGTTTTAACTAGTATGAGCCTCCCCGCAAAAGACAACATCTTCCTCTTCCAACCAGCCAGCTTACTTTTAACTTTGTCCACAACTGGTTTCCAAGTGGCCTTCTTTCTTGGATTAGCTCCTAGAGGCAACCCCAGATAACTGAGTGGCAATGTTTTAACTTTGCAATTCAGCACTGCAGCCATTTCATTCATCATAACCATAGGAACACCCACACCACATACAACACTCTTATGAAAATTTATTTTAAGGCCAGACAAAATTTCGAAACATCTTAGCACCCTTTTCAACTTTCTCACCTCGTCCACCTCAGCTTCACAAAACAAAAGTGAATCATCTGCAAACTGTAAATGAGTCAACAAGACTCCCTCACACCCTACCTTCACCTCTTTAATAAGGTTTAGCTCACAAGCTCTACTCAACAACAAATGTAGACCTTCTGCTACTAGGTTAAACAGAAAAGGAGACAGTGGATCACCTTGCCTTAGACCCCTTTGAGGGCTAAACTCTTCAGTAGGAGATCCATTGACAAGAACTGAGACTCTTGTAGTTGTAACACACTCCTTCATCCAATTGACCCACTTAGCTCCAAACCCAAACTTACTGAACATAGAGAAAAGGAAGCCCCAATTTATGGAATCAAATGCTTTTTCAAAATCCAACTGGATAAGTACTCCCTTCTTCTTGGCTTTCTTCCAACCCTCAACAACCTCATTGGCAATAAGTGCACCATCTAGAATATTTCTCCCGCTTAAGAACGCAGACTGGGGTTCACTAATGATAAATGGCATAACAGATTTCAATCTCTTAGCCAAAAGTTTTGCTAAGATTTTGTAAATCGAGCCCACCAAACTAATGGGTCTGTAGTCAGATAGCCCAGTTGGATTGTCCCTCTTAGGAATGAGGGTTATGAACGAACTGTTAATGCCTTTAACCAACTTGCCATTCCTATGAAATTTGTGCACAAAATTAATAACCTCACCCTTCATGACCTTCCAAAACTTCTAGAAACACAGCATATTAAAACCATCAGGTTCCGGTGCTTTATTCACATCACACTCTACCACAGCTAATTTTATCTCTGCTTCTGTAAACTCTGATTCAAGCAGGTCAACCCTCACCCTGCCTACTACTGATGGAAAATGACCCCCCAACACAGGTCTTGCTGGCCAACTCTCTGTGAACTGATTTTGAAAGTATTCAAGCACCTTTCTCTTTACTAGCCTCGGCTCTTCAAACACCACATCCCCTTCTGTAATAGAGTTTATTTCATTTCTTGTTGTTCTGCATTTTGTTATTACATGAAAAAATCTTGTATTCTTATCCCCTTTCATCGCCCAGTTAAGCCTAGACTTTTGCAGCCATAGCCATTCTACCATCTTGTATTTTCAGAGTTGCTTCAGCTTCATTCAGGACCACCCTTCCCTTATCAACGCCACCCTCAATTGATGCAGATAGGGACATAGCTACCACTACTGCCCGCCATACTACAGCTCTGGGTAGTGCTTTGCTTGTTGAGGCACCTCTACTTCCATACTTCCTCATCAGGTCTAATGATTTTTTTCTTAGAAGATTCTGGTTCGGTTTTGACCTGCTAGTGATTTTTTTCTTCCCTTTTTGAAGCCTTAAGTGACTACTACTGGGCTCCTCCTCATGGGCTTCAGAGAGGCTTGACACTCTCCCATCTGGCAAGCCTTCCTCAGGCTTATTCCTTGTAATTAAGTCCTGCTGGCTCAGCCCAATTTGAGAATTATAAAGCCCACCCACCTGCTCTGATGTACTGATCTGGCCCAAACAACCTTCAATATTCACACCTGGCCCTTCTAGGCTCGATTCACCTAGACTTTGAACAAATCCTGGCATACACATTTGAAATTCCCCACTCTGATTGACAACTGTCTCCTCAGTGGAGCTGATCCTCTGGTTTCGCACCTCTATGATTTTGGTGTAGTTCTCAGCCGACATTACCTTCTCCCCATCATGTCGAACAACTTTGGCTTCCCCTGCACTCCTTTGACCAACCACCCTTACCACCTCCACACTCCTACTACGGCCAGCTGGCCTAATTTCTTGAGGTACACCATGGCCAACCTCCAGCTCAGCCGCTGATTCAGCCTCTACATCCTTGTCAGCATCATCATCTCCATTTTCCCTGCAATTCCAACCCACACTGTGTTCCCCCAATGTATTTGAACTACCAATCTCAGCTACATCTTTAATCTCATTACATCTGCAGGAAAGTTTAAGTGTTCGCACTGTTACCATCTGTTCTTCACAAACTCTCACTGGAAACACCGAACCTCTGCATTCCATATTTACAACAGAGTTTATAGGTTCCATACTTTTAGTGGACACCTTCACCTTTGCACAGACAAAGGAAGATGGTTGGCTCATGTCACCATTGAAGCATAACACTTACCCCAAAACCTCACCTAACCTCCTTACATTAGAACTATTCCACAGATAAAGAGGGATGCCATAGCAACTCAGCCAAACACGTCTTTCTTGTTCCAGAACCTGCCCTGGTTCTCCTTCAACAATATCTTCACACCACTCCAGAATCAGCTCCTTGATAGGTGGTATTTTCAACTCCTTTGATCTGAATGTGATAACCACATCTCTGCACCCACTTTCCCGGACCATAATATCCTCCATTCCGATACCTTTCAACTCCTTTTTGAGACTGACATTAGCATATTGAGCCTTCAATCTTATGACTATGCTCTCAAACAACCAACCATTTCCAACTTCCTCTGCTTTTAAATATATGCCCCCTAATCCTTTAGCCCTTTCTCTTGCCACCGCCTGTACATAAGATCTCTGATCTCTAAAACCCGTTGCTCCATCTCTACCCACACCTCCTCCATTAGCATGAGGTACTGGCCTCCGCCCTTGAGCACTCGGTAGCCTTCTAGCAGCTTCATCAACTACCTTAACCTTCCCAAACTCTGCATTTTTTACTTGCAATGGACGGTCATCCACCCATAGGCCATTGGCCTTGTGAACAGAGCTACTCTGGCTGCCACCAAGCAATCAAACCTCACAAAACCAAACCTGGTGTTGGTAGCCCTTCGCCTCTTTTTCGGTATGAAAACATCTTTAATCACCCCGAACTTCGTAAAGAGGTTGAACAATCCTTTTGGATCCAACGATACTGGAAGGTTATCCACAAACACAGTGAACACACCTGAACTCACCCTCGACCTCCATGGTCCTGATCTACCCTTAGCTCTCACAACTGGAATCCATCCACCCTCCATGGTATAGGAGATAGTTTTTTAATCGATCTCCAATTTGAATGTTGTTTTGCCAGAAATCGCCCTTCAACTGGAAACCGCTTTTTCAATCGGAAATCGCCCTTTGACTTTTATCGGAACAAAAATTTTCTCTCTTCTAGATATATGATATAATATATATTATAATAAAAGTTCATAAAGGTAAAATAGTCCGTATAATACTTCTAATACGGAAAAAATGACCTATTGGAATATGAGTTCAAATTTATAGGATTAGGTGAAAAATAAGAATACTTTGTGAACTTATTGGGTTATAAATACTTTAAATGAGATTCATAAATAAATCTCTCACTAATGATTAAGTTGAAGTAGTTGTGTTGATGAAATAGAAGAGAATATAGTTGAAAATAAAATGGAGTTGGTGAAAATTTGAAAATAAAGAAAATATAATTGTGTGTATTTCTTCATCTCCAAATTTTCACAAATATATTAAATTGAAAATATATTTGTGTAAAATAAAAGGTGAACAAAACCTAAAATTTCAACTATGTAAGCCACATAGATCCTTCTTCGCCATTATGCTTTTTGGAAGACCATATTATCCATTAATAAAGTGGTATATGTGGGCACCTAATAAGTGAAATTTAGGAATTATCACAATATTACAGAAATTTTGATTTTTTTAGGCAAAGTCTTCTAAGAAAATAATAAAATGAAATATGTAGGGTCAAGCTAATGGACAATGCATAACCAGGAAAATTATTTGGAATTTTATCCAGAATTTAAATGTATGGACAAATTTCATTTTGGCTATGACTCAAGTATGTTTTAACTTAAAAATTACACCACACATCCTACTTTATGAGTAAAACTTTGGTAAAATTTTTTGGATAATTAGATTTTCTGAGTAAATTTTTGGTAAAATTTTCTGGCTATGGCTCAAGTATATTTTAACTTTAAATTTACACCATAAATCCTACAATAAATTTACACCATGCATCCTACTTTACACCATACATCCTACTTTATTAGCTAGCCTTGGTTTCACAATCAATGAAAGATGGTAATGATGCAAAACCCTAAATTTTAGATGATCTGAAATGGAAAAAAATAAAAAAGCTTCTGCAGAGAGATTAATTTACAACAGATTACAAATGAGATCATGAAATTACACCAGATATTCAGAGAAGGAAAGCAAAACTTAGGGTTTTATATAGATCAAATTGTACTCCTCTTTTATTTTTTATTTTTTTATTGGCACTAAAGTGTTCAGATCAAAATCCGACTAATTTTTAAGATGTACAGGCTATTGGCAAGAGTTTTCCAAAGTGTACTGCGATTACTTCAAAAGTTTTTTTTCCAAATTCAATAGTCCAAAAAATTATTAGCATAGAAGAAGTTTCAATCCCTAATTTTGAAGGAGCACAACCCAATAAACAATATACATATACCAAGATCCAATCAGCTAGTTGTATTTGATCAGAGAGAGAGATAGAGAGAGAAAGAGAGAGAGAGGGTTTCAATCTGATGTAAAAACCCAGATATCATCGCATATGAATACTTAACAAGTACATGAAATCTCTGAATACTATCTCAAAAAAACCATACCTTTGTCAAGCCACATATATATCAAACAAACAAAAACCTTGTGAAAAGAAAATTGAAAAGCAAGAAACATACTTGGAGCTTGAAAAATCATAGAGCCTTCCTTTCTGAGAGAAGATTATCACAGCCACTTCAGCATCACACAGAACTGATAGCTCATAAGCCTTTTTCAAAAGCCCATTTTTCCTCTTTGAAAAAGTTACTTGTCTGTTTGTTACATTCTCAATTCTCTTCAACTGAACTTTCCCTCTCACCATCTCCTACATATAATCACATATATCCAAACACTCCTTATATATCAATTCAACCTAGGTCTGACAAATAGCTCAAGTAAAGAGAATTGAAGAAGAAGAAAAAAAATTTAACTCACTTGAGATAGCTAAGAATCCCTGAAAAGTTGTTCTTGAGCTCAGATTCTAGAAAAACACTCACAACCCTAGAAAATGTCACAGGAGCACAGAATCATTCGGAAGCAAAGTATTGGCACGTACAGTCAAAACCCTAAAACCCCAAATGATCTACATCAAGAAACCCAGGAAAATTGAGAGAGAAATGGACTTGAAGCTTTCAAGATCCCAACAAGAACAACCAAAAAAACCCAAAAATATTATATTTTTACACACACATCTTTTGATTGTTGAGGAATCAAGCTCTTTACTTTCAGACCTCAGAACTCAATATTCTCTTTGTCTTTCACTATCAAGCACAGAAAAGCTTGTATACACCCCACAAATGGAAAACCCAACAGCTAATTGAGAGGAAAAAAATAAAGAAACATATATTATAGAAACCTTATTGTTATCTTGTTTTGGTAAAACTTGAAAAGGGTTGAGAGATAAAGAAACACTGATACAGGGAAACAAAAGAAGGTTAAACAAGAACATAGAAAGAAAGTTTAGACCGAGTTTGGCAAGTTCGGTTCAGGCTAAATTAGTGGCTAATTTAGCCACATCCGGACAAAAGCATGACAGGAGCATGGCTGCAACAATTTCACAGGTAAATTTACCATACTACCCTCACATGAAAGAGGGGTGGCGTCAGCCCACACAAAGTGAAAAAAAAAAAAAAATTCAAATCAGGCTTTTTACCAGAAAAACAAAGAAAGTTGAAAAAAAAATTAAAAACATTTTTTTTGTTTTTTGTTAAAATATTTTATGAAAATAAATTTAAACTATATTTTATAAAAATATTTTTAAATAAAAAAAATTTTTTGTTATGTATTTGGTTATGATTTGAGTGTAGAGCTGTGCAAGTAGTATGGAATTTCGAGTTATGTGTTTGGTTATGAGTTAACTCAATAATTTATTAATTGAGTTTCATTTTATGTGTTTGGTTACAAATTAATGTGGGTTAATAAAAAAATACCAAAATCGTAAATTAAAAAAAAAAAATAACGACAAAAATATGCCTCATTGAAAAAAAATTTTAAAAAAAAAAACATGAAAGCATAAATTACCATTCGTCACGTAATTAAATAAGGCAATAAAAATAAAAATAAATAAGGAAAAAAATAAATAATTAATGTAAAAACAATAAATAAAAATAAATATGGCAAAAAAATAAATACATAAGGCAAAAAATAAATAAAAATAAATAAATAAGGCAAAAAATAAATAATTAATGTATAAAAAAATAAATATGGCAAAAAAATAAATAAATAAGGCAAAAAATAAATAATTAATGTATAAAAAAATAAATAAAAATAAATATGGCAAAAATATAAATAAATAAGGCAAAAAATAAATAATTAATGTATAAAAAAATAAATAAAAATAAATATGGCAAAAAAATAAATAAATAAGGCAAAATCCAATAAAAATAAATAAGACAATTTGTGCAAAAAATATCTTTTTGTTATTGTATACCAATAAAAATAAATAAGGTAAAAAAAGTAAATTAAAGAACAATAACTAATTAATGTATAAAAAAAATGACAAAAACAGAAATTTAAAAAAAAAATAAAGCAAAATACGCCAAATACAAACCCAAAATAAATATAAAAAAAAGAAGAAATATTTTACCAAAATATGTCAAAATAAAAGCCAAAATTAAAAAATAAAAAATGATCCAATTTAAGTAAAATACGCCAAATTCCCAACAAAAAAAAAGTTAGCAAAAAACACAACATTCAAACCGAAAATAAGAAAAAAATTAAAAAAACCAACAATTTCGGACCTTTTCGGAAGCTGACGTGGACTTTGCAAAACTATTTGAATTCCAGGTATATGTGGCTCAAGGACAATCAAGGGCACTTTGATAAATTAATAGAAACACACCTCATCAAAAAGTCAAAAAGTTAAAAAAAGTAAAAAAGTTCTTCCTAAATCAGGTTTTTTAGCCCCAGATTAAAATAGTCAAAAAGTTAAAAAGTCAAAAAGCCAACCCACTTCCTAAACAGAGGCTTAATAATCGGAAAATAAAATGAGGAATTTTTTTCAAAAAAATAGGACAAAATTATCGTACTGTGATGTGACTGTTGGGCGAACCATAAATCGACAACGCATGGAAGAGTTATTAACTTTGGGACATCTGAGAACAGACCGTACCACATGGCTCACCTTGTTTGGTGCGTTATCTTAAGTTATGCCTGTCCTTTTAAAATAAATAATTAAAAAAAAATTCTAATAATAAAATAAATTTTTAATTTAATCAATTTAAATTATATTTTTTTAATTTATTTTTAATTTAAATTATTTGAATAAATCGTTAAGTAAAACTCGAGTATTTTAATTATTAAATCGTTAAGTAAAACTCAATAAAAAATAATATTTTAAATATTTATGTATATTTATATTGAGTTTAATGATAATTTTTTTTTAGTTAATTTTACTTAACAAAAATAGATTAAAAATAAATCAAATTATTTGAGTTTAAATTAATAAAATTAAAAATTTATAATTTATTTTGTTATAATAATTAAAGTTTGAAATTTGTTTTTAATCTCCAACTCCAACAACAGAACAAAATTCTCATTCTACAATATAGAAATTATAACTGACCAAACCTCAAAGTGTCTCAAAAAAGTCAAATCAAATAAATTTTTAATCACAAATTAAAAAAATTAAAAAATCAACTAAAAAAATTAATTACAAAACGGCAACTAATTTTAATTTTTGAACAAAAGATCAAAATTGTCTCTACGTATAGAGATCAAATTATTTAATTTTAAATAACAATGCCCAAAATAATAGACACCGACATTTGTGGTATCATAACTAAATTAGTTTCAGTGATAATTAAAAAAAATATAATTAGTCATAACTAAATATCAACATAACCAAAAACATTGTCAATTATAAAAACAAAATAATAACTATAATAAATCATAACTAATATCAAAATAAATTATAACTAAGTCATAATCAAAAGTTATAACCAAATACCACTTGAGACATAATAAAAAAATCTTCAGTCATAATCAAAATAAAAATTACAAGAACGTATAACTAATCAAGTCATAATTAATATTACAATAAATCATAATTACGTCACAACTAATTACAGTAAAAATCATAAGTGAACATATTTTTAAAGTATGTATTATAGAGCAAACTAATGAAGTTAAATTATAATTTACCCTATTTTAGAATGATAGATGAAGGACTGTACAAGGGTCTAATAGTAAGCACGTACCTATCAAAATGCAATGAAAAATAGCTCACATTCATTGTTAAAGTTAATTGTTCCAACCCAAGGAGTTGTAGCATTGTGGTAAGGTCTTGGGGTTTAAGCACCAAGGACATAAGTTCAATTCCTTCCTTGGGCCAATTTTCTGGGCAAAGCAAAGGTTGAACCTTAAGTTGTCTAGTCAGCACTTGGTGTGGGTTCAATGCTCCCTCGCTGTGCGAGTCCTAACTTAAGCGGAGCTTATCTTGGGAACTTGGGGCAAGTTCTCAGATTATAGTCTCCTCACTCGGAACGGCTAACAGGACACATTGGTGATCTCTGTAAGGAGAGCTGCCTTGGACCTACGAGAGGATAGGAAAGATTTTCCTGTAACAAAATTGTTCCTACTATTTGAAAATTTTGAACTGACATTACTTCATCATTTGTGATTGGAATGTTTAGTTCCGTTTCTAATAGACTATATTTTTTCTCAATTTAAGAAGACATGATGCATCATCTATTTTTTCCTCATGCCTGTATGTGTCAATAGCCATGAGAGCACAATAATGATAGATGTGCTCTTGCATAGAATAACATTTCTTCACTTTAGAAAGAAAATTCTTAGGAAATTTGTCTATCAAAACTGAAAGGGGAAAATTTTGTTTGTCGAAGACTTACCATTGACCTCCTTAATAAGATGCAAAAATTCAAAAAAAAATAGAATTACTGTATTAACTTATACTTCAATAATAAAAGACAATGAAAATGATTGAAAAGATAAATCTTCAACAATAATATCAAACAGTATGGGGGAATAACAAATAAACCACCACCCTCTCACAACATTAAGAAAATTTATGTGTATTGTGACATCCCGTTTTGGAGTCTTGCAAGAATAAAAAATGAGAAATTGCAAATACATTGAGTAGTGAGAAAAAAATTACACTACAAATAGAATTTTTTTGGGATGCAACTTTGACATACAGGAAGAGTTGTACCAAACACAGAAATGAATTTACACCATACACACAAGAGAGTTGCACCATCATAAAAATGTAACTTTTTTCTCACGGCTCCACTGAAATGTAATTTTTCCAACAATAAATAAGGACAATAGGAGAGATGAAATTCAAATCCAATATTACTTTTTATGGATAGGACATATTAATTTACTTTTATTAAATAGTTGAGAGGCGCATGGTTATCCACTTAGGTTCTATTTGTTCAATATAAAATGTTTTACATTATGTAATATTTTTTACTTGCAAAATAATTTCATTAATCTTGTGTTTTCGATGTTTAGCTATGAACCTTATAGATAATGCAACCAACGTGAAAAAAAACAAATTCTAAAAAAATCATTGCAAGGGCACAATCTAACTAATAGTGAATTAGTCATTCCCCCAAAACTCAGCTTGCTTCATATGCACAGTTTTTTTTTATCCGCAAAAGAAACTTCATTGATGGAAAACATACAAAGTATGGAAATACATTAATAAAGAGAAAGGAAATGCAATAAGCAACCCAAACGGATGTTAGCACAAACCTTATCGTTGGTGAGAAACCAACAGAAGAAAACCACAAAAAAAAAAAAAAAAAAAAAAAAGAGACCAAGGCCAAAAACAAAGGAACTAAAGCAGCAACTACTGCCAAAACCAGAGCCAAAGGAGACATCAGACATGCAACCTGATCTGGTGGAGGTTGGACACAAGATCATGAACTGAATAATCAACCTTCAAAAACCATTTGGCCCACAAAGCAATCTGCACCTTCATCCTCTCGCATAATTCTTCAAAATCTAGAATAACCCCCTTGAACAAACAATCATTTCTCAATTTCCAGACAGACCAAAACACAACTGAAGGAATTACCTGCCACAATCTAAAAACCCAGGACTTCAATTTTCCACCTGACCACCACAATAGCAAAACCTCAATAGAGCCAGAAATAACCCAAGACTGATCCCACCAATTGACCATGTGTGCCCAGCACTTCCAGACCAGAGGGCAAAACAAAAACACATGCTCTAGAGACTCCACCTCAGTGTAGTAGAAAACACACTGAACATCAGCATTGGTAGCTAAAACCCCAATCCTATGAAGGAAGGAAGAGGTCTTGACTCTACCTTTCCAAGCCAGCCAACAAAAGAAATGTACTTTTGGGGGAGCCAAACTAACCCACACCCCAGCAGGAACCTTCAAACCAGGCCCTTTAGTTGCAGTCCACCACCTCCACACAGAGGACATGGAGAACTGCCCTGAATTGGATGTAAGCCAAGAGCAAGAATCTTCAAGATCCAACCTGATTGCAGGGGAGGACACCAACAACCCAAACAGCCTCTGCAATTCCTTTTCCTCCCAAGCCAAGAGATTTCTTCTAAATTGGAGCTGCCACACCCCTTGACTGCTCTTCTTGGCACTGATCTGCTGTAAGGACTCCTCTTTCTCAATGGACAAACTATACAATCTGGGAAAATCCTCTTTCAGACCTCTATTAGTGAGCCAAGCATCAAACTAGAATTGTGTCCTCCTCCTATTACCCACTGATATCTTGAAATGGCCACCATAGAACTCACCCAAAGGCTAGTTGACTGAAGTGAGCTACACAATTTCTTTCTATACTGAGGACACCCCTTTTGAGACATTCAGAGATGGCATCCAACCTCCACCAACTCTACCATATCTTGAGCATACCACAGATTTCCACAGGGCTTTATCATCAGACCCATATCTCCACCACCACTTTAACAACATGCAGTTATTCACCTCACCTAAGTCTCTTACTCCCAAACCTCCTTGATTTTTGCTTTTGGTAACCACCCCCCAATGAACCAAGTGCACTTTCTTCTTAATTTCATATCCACCCCATAGAAAAGAGGATTGCAGTTTAACTAAAGCATTAACAACCCCCTTAGGCATCCTAAAGATTGAAAGAAAATAGATTGGCAGATTAGAGAGTACAGATTTAATCAAGGTCAGTCGCCCAGCAAAAGACAGCAACTTTATCTTCCAAAAAGACAGCTTCTTTCTCACCTTATCCACTACTGGATTCCATGTGCTCATCCTCCTAGGATTAGCCCCTAGTGGCAGCCCTAAAAAATTAAATGGTAATTTTTTGGACAAACAGATCAAACTCTGAGCGAATACCTTAGTTTGGTCCTCATAGAAACCCACTCCACATACTACACTCTTGTGATAATTGATCTTTAAGCTAGACATCACTTCAAAGCACCTCAACACCCTTTTAATGTTCAGAACTTTCTCCATATCACCTTCACAAAATACAATAGCCTCATCTTCAAATTGGAGATATGAGATACACAATTCATTTGATCCAACTATGGCACCTCTAAACAAGCCCTTCTCTTTTGCCCTTGCTAATAATAGTTTGAGAGCTTCAGCTGCAATAATGAACAGAAATGGGAAAAGAGGATCTCACTGCCTTAACCCCTTCTGTGGATGAAATTCCTCTGTGGGTGCACCATTAACCAAGACAGATACCATAGCTGTAGAAATGCAAGTCCTCATCTATCCAATCCATTTATCACCAAATCCAAAGTTGTTCAACATTGACAACAAAAATTCCCAATTAATGGAATCATAGGCTTTTTCAAAATCCAATTTAAGTATGATACCTTTCTTCCTTGATCTTTTCCATTCATTTACAACTTCATTTGTTATTAGCACACCATCTAGAATGTATTTACCACTCACAAAAGTTGTTTGCACCTCACTGATCACAAATGGGAGGACCATCTTGAGTCTATTGAACAGCACCTTTGCTAAGATCTTATAGACAGAGCTTACCAAGCTAATAGGTCTGTAGTCCCCCAAACCCATAGGATTATCCTTCTTAGGAATAAGTACAATGAAGGAACTGTTAACCCCTTTGGACCGCTTGCCATTTGAATGAAACTCATGCAACAATTGAATTATCTCCCCTTTCAATATATGCCAGCACCTTTGAATGCAAGAAAGGTTAAAACCATTTGGGCCTGGGGCTTTATTCCCATCACAATCCTGAAGTGCTTCCCATATCTCAACTTCAGAAAACACAGCTTCCAGATTTCTTGCAGCCACAGAACTAATAACAGCAAAAGGGCCTAAGATTTTTGGCCTAGAGTTCCAGTTCTCAGAGAATAGCTGACTGAAATGCCTAACCACTTCTTGCTTCACCTGAGCTAGATCCTCTAAGCTCACATCTTCCACCAGAATTAAGTCTAACATATTCTTTCTCTGTCTTCTACTAGCCATAATATGAAAGTATCTAGTATTTTTATCACCAGTATGAGCCCACAACTGTCTAGATTTTTGATGCCACAACATTTCCTTACTCTTACTTAGCTGCCACACTTGGCTTCGAGCTTCTCTTCTACTCCTTAATTCCTGTTCATCAAGGGGCCTAGACTCTGCCTTCAGATCCCACTCATGTAACTCCTCCTCTGCTGACTTTAGAAGAGTGTCAATGTTGCCAAACACTTCCTTATTCCACACCCTTAAATGACTCCTAAGCATGTTCAACTTTGTCATGACTCTAAACCCTGCCCACCCTTGAACTTGTGCTTCCTCCCACCTCTTTTTGACTTCAGACATGAAGAAGGGATGTGATAACCAGGCATTAATATACTTGAAGGGCTTTGGTCCCCAATCCCTATCATCCTCCTTTAGCAAAATGGGGCAGCGATCTAAGATTGTCCTAGGTAAACCTCATTGCTTAAAAGAAAAATTTTTCATCCACTTCAGATCTAGCAGGAATCTATCTATCCTACTTCACCTGTCCCCATCCAGTGCATTACACCAAGTATATTGTCTACCTAGCATAGGCAAATCAGTCAGTTCTAACTTTTCTACAAACTCATTAAAGTCCTTCGTCCCCCTCTCTCTAGAAAAGCATACTTTCATCTCACCCATGTATCTAATTTCATTGAAATCCCCTTCCACACACCAAGGATTTGGAAAATTTGGATAGACATTCACCAGAGTGTCCCATAATTGTCTCCTCTTGAGAACCTCATTTGGAGCATAGATATTCACTAATACACACTGAAAAGAATTACATGAGGTACCTGATAGAATGATGAAATTTTTACTGCTGCAGCATTCCTTAAGCTTAAAGACATGTGGCCTCCATATACACAAAAGACCACTAGCACTCTCATCTGAATCTACCAGCATAAATTCCATCCCTTTATAAGGCCAGATAGATCTCACAAAATATTTATCCATAGAGCTTCTTTTAGTTTCTTATAGTAAGAGCACATTAACACTCCTCCCCCTCACCAAATTCTTAATTTTTCCCCTTTTTTTCTAGCCTTCTCAGCCCTCTAACATTCCATGATAAAATCTTCATGGTAAACTCACAACTTTCACCCAATCCCCTGCTAGCAACCAGTTAGGCTCTGGTTGCCCCTACATCACCTGCAATTCTACTTAAATCATTCTCTTCCAACTCAACAATTTTGCTCACTACCTCCTCCTCTTTTCTTTGGCAGTCCATTCCAATAAAGTGCCCACCCTCACTGTTGACTTAGCCTCCTCCAGTAAGTGCCTCCTTCTGTTCACAGCCTGACTTTGGGAAATAGTCATGGAAAAAGCTGCTGCTACTGCTGAAGCTCTGAGGATGGCTCCCCTTTGAAAACCAAGTCTGCCGACCATACCTCTCCTTTAGTCTATACCCTTTTTCCAGGACTTACACCCTCTCTGCACTGCAACTTCCTTGAATTTACTCACTTTCGCAGTCCGTTTGACCATACTTCTATGAATTGTTCGGGCCAAAATTGGCCTAGGTTAAGACTGGGCCACACTCTCACTCAAATTCGACCCCAACCCCTTATAAGATCCACTAGGCTCAGGCCCCACCTGCACTCCTTCAAGTAGGACTTGCAAATTTATATTAGGCCTTGCATTCACTGGCCTACTCAGCTCCCTTAGTAGCCCTATATTGCACATAGCCCCATCCATATTTTGAACTATACTCATTATTACCTGATGAGGGTTAACATCCTACACCAACCCCTTTGCCTTGGTACATGCACCTACAGAGCCAGTCCCCATGCTACCTGTAGACACCCCATTTTTGACCGACCTTAAGACTCAGACGTCACCGATTGAGCGCTTGGTGGTGTTGCATACTGTGCTCGTTCAGAAGTCTCAGAGTCGCGGCCGTGCGCCCTGCCTCCGGACTTCCGAACTCTCTTCTGTGCCTTGCTTCGGTTTGCGAACCAGACTCGGTTTTCTCTGTTTTCTTTCCTAAGGGAAGGGAGTGGTCCTGTAGGCTATCTCTCGGTGGCCGTGGGCTACATTTCGTGGCCGTAGGCCATTTTGCCCATTTCGGAGCCCGGTTCCCGGTTTTCGGAGCCGTCAGGCCGTGCGCCTCGGTTCGGGACCACCCAACCATCTCCGATTCCTCCGATTTTTGGCATGCATCTCATTTACTCCCTTTCGAGGGACACTGGGGTCTCAGATACCCACTTCGTGGCCGAACGCCACTTTCGGTGCTTACCGCCTATTTTCGGGACCCCGAACTGCGTGATTTGGGCCCTGAGCATTCATTTTGCACCGGTTTCTGTTCAATTTTGACAAGTGCCTCTGTTTTATCATACCGAGGGACACTGGGGTCTCAGATACCCACTTCGTGGCCGAACGCCACTTTCGGTGCTTACCGCCTATTTTCGGGACCCCGAACTGCGTGATTTGGGCCCCGAGCATTCATTTTGCATTAGTTTTTGTTCAATTTTGGCAGGTACCTCTGTTTTAGCACCAGGAAGATCACTGGAGGGTGGGAGGACAGCAATTGTCTCAGAAAACCAGTTTCGCTCCTCCGGCGTCCGTTTTGCTCACTTCCGGGCTAATGTTGAACACCCTAGGGATATTTTCTTCGAGCCGAGACTACATATTTGTGATGAGGGGACATGGGAGGACCCTAAAAAGTGGTGGTCGGCCAGTAATTGTTATTTTCATTTTTGAGCCTCTCTTTCAAGTTGAATGTTGTGCCTCCTGTTTCAGAGTTGCCAAATTCCAACCATGGGGTCTTGTTCTACACACCTGGGAGGACACCAAAATATGGTGGCCGGCCATTAATTGTTCAATTCATTTTTGGCCATGGCCGGCCGGCCATGGGGAGTGGCTGGCCGACCAGTGGGGTGGCCGGCCGGCCATCTTCAAGAAAAGCACCTGGCCGACCTGCTTCCTGCTTTTGACCACTTTACAGCTGTCCAGCTGTTTTTTCCAAATATCTTTTGCCTCCGAGGGATATTTTGGGAGGGAAAGCTTGGATGCATTTCCCTCCCTTTTACACCCCTTTCTTGCCCATTTAAGGGGCTGACCTCCTTCTTTGTTAGGGTTAGCAAATTTCTTCTCAAGACTTCATCTCCCATTGCCTCAATTTCCCTCTGCAAAAGCTCCAAAAACCTTCAAGTTTCTAGCCCACTTGTTCATCAACCCTAAGCTTCACCATCACCACCTCCATTCCAGCAGCAAATAAGGATTTTTCAGAGGTTAAGAAGCAACAAATTGAAGCCAAGAAGCAACAAAAGCTTGATCTTCAAGGGTAAGTCACTATTTCCCCCTTTTGAGCACATTTTTGCATCAATTTTTTACCCTACTTGCTCTCTGTTTTGGGCTCCGAACCCTACTGATTTTAGGCTTATTTTGAGCCCCTCTACAACATTGTAGAAGGGCTCAACCTTGTTTGGCACCTCTATGATGCACCTCTTTCAATATCACTCTTTGTGTCAATATTTTGCATGCTTTGTTTAGATTATGAGTGATCCATTTTCGAGCCAGATATAAATTGTTAGTGGGCTTATTTTGAGCCCCTATTCAACATTGAAGAAGGGCTCAACCATGTTTGGTGGTTCTATCATGCACTTGTTTTGTAATTCTTCCAATTTACCGTAAAATTGCATGGTTTCTTCAGCCTATGTGAAGTCTGATTTTGAGCATGCCATTAACTGAGATTGAGCTTATTTTAGGTCCCTCTACAACATTGTAGAAGGTATCAATCTTGTTTGGGGCCTCCATGCATGGCCTCTCTTTGTACCTCTCTTTGGCCCCATTTTGCATGTCTTTTTTAAGCTTATTTGGCTTCTGATTTCAGTCTTCATCAGGCCTAAAAAGAGCCTTATTTTTGCCTTCTTGTCATGTTTTGTTAAGGGTCTTATGCTATTTGGTGAATACTTTTGGTACTTCATGTTATACCCTCTTATACCCCCTTATTTTTGCATGCCTTGCTAGCTCATCATGCTTCTGTTTTTGAGCCTTCATCAGGCTTGGAAAGAGTCTTAAAATAACTCATTCTTCATGTTTTGTTAAGGGTCTTAGGCTGTTTGGTGCATCCTTTTGATACCTCATGTTATAGCCTTTGTTGGCTCATATTTTGCATACTATTTTGAGCATATCTACATACTGTTTTGGGGGTTGTCATAAGCTGTAAATGTTCATATTTTTGGTCCCTCTTCAGTTTTGTAGAACTGTATTTTTCAGTTTGAGCATTGCATATATCACTTGCTTCATTATTCCCCTCTTTTCCCCCATTTTTGCATGCTATTTTTGCCATACTTGTGATTGTTGTTTGGCCATACTTTGTACTGGAAAAATGCTAGTTTAGGGGCTGCCTAGCATCTGTCTTTACACTTCATGTCCATATTGTGCATGTTTGGCATAGCTGCAAGTCATTTCGGGTGCTTAGCATAGCATTTCGGGCATCGGGTGTAATTTTGATATGATTCGGGGGCTGTTTTGCATCATTTGGCTGCTGAAATTTGCATGCTCCATATTCCATATGCCATGTCTCATTTTGCATGTCATTCCATGCTTTCGGGCCATTTCTCGGTTCGCGTGCCCGTGTGCACGCATTTCGAGGCGCATCTTTTTTCATCTCACGGCCTCTTATGTGAGTGTGGCTGAGGCCCTCTCATGTTAGTGTAAGCCCAATTTGCATTTGGAGTGCCATTTCATGCCTTTATGTCATTGCCTCGGCTTGCGTGCCCGTGTGCACGCATTTCGAGGCACTTCATTTTCATCTCTAGGCCTCTTATGTGAGTGTGGCTGAGGCCCTCTCATGTTAGTGTAAGCCCAATTTGCATTTTCCATGTCATTGCATTCCGAATGCTATTGCCTCGGTTTGCGTGCCCGTGTGCACGTATTTCGAGGCACTTCACTTTTCATCTATTGGCCTGCTGTGTGAGTGTGGCTGAGGCTCACTCATGTTGGTATAAGCCCATATTACATTGTCATGCCATTTTTAGTCTCATTATATCGCGTGTGTCATTACCTCGGTTCGCGTGCCCGCGTGCACGCATTTCGAGGCATCTCATTTTCATAGCATTGTGCATGCTAGGTCATATGTTAGCTGCATTTCATGCATATCATGCATATTGCATCGTGTTCGGGATAGGAATTAGCCTGGGCACGGGAAACGAGGCACGTCCCGTACTCCGAGTGACGGAACGGATCTCGATTCCCAAGTCACCGACACTCCGGATTATCCATGATGGAGTTAGGTTTTGTTGTAGCATTCATTCGCATTCACCCTATATTGAGTTGTGCAATTCGGCTCCTCGGCCATCATGCATCGGTATGCGTGATTGGTGGCACGAGGATCGAGGCATGCATATATTTGTGAAATACATTGCTATGCCCCTTTCCTGCTCTCTGTTGCAGCAAAATGAAGAATCAGTAACTTTTCGGAGTCTGGCACGCTTTTCGAGAAACATTGCAAACAGAGGCTAATCGGGGCATCGCCGTGGATTTCCGCGCAAGGCAACCCAAACATACATCGTTCATCAGAAGCAAGGCAGTCCCTGGCTTGTATGCCAGTTTACAGCTTTCTTAATTGATTTGTATATTATTCGCACTGTATTAGTTCGGACTGTACTATTCCTTTATTCTTTTATTCGGACTGTATTATTTATTCGGACCCTCTGCGCGAGGGTATAACTGTAATAAGTGTGGGTGTGTGTGATGTATGTCTTCCAACCCCACGTCTTTCTTCCCTTTTATTTATCTGCTTATGATGGTTAGATATAGGACATATTTCAATTAGCATACAGTATGACAGCATGTTTGCATCATTCATCTGTTTTGCACGTACCGGGCTCGGCGTATCATACAAACTGCATTTGTATTTCAATTCCTAATTGAATACGTGTTAGTTGTAGCATCATCATATACCATGTTTAGAATAGCCGAGCCTGCTATAGTTGCATTTTGCATGTGTTGCATTAGGCATTTCAGCATATTTAGGATCATACATGGATTTCTAATCGGTTTTTGTTTTGGCTTGGAGTACTCGGTGAGTTTTATGCTTTAGCATCCTTGCATGCGTGTGAGTGTTGCCATGATAGCATGCTTGCCATGAGGCTATTTGCTTATGTGATGTAACTGCCTTGAATGCCTGTGGGTGGAGGTTGAGTTATTTGAATTGGGACAATGCATTGACTGTTTGTTTTAAGCCCACTAGATAGTGGCAACATCACTATTTTCTAAGCCCACCTGAGGGTGGCAAATCCGCATTTTAGCGTACCTGCGGGTAGCACCATCACACCATTTTCAAACAAACAAACATGAAATGTTTTGTTCCAATTCAGACAGCCCAGTCTATACTTGTTTGCTGCGAGCATCACATAGTAACCTAGGCTAATAACCGGAATAAGAGCATACAATGTTTTCAAAAGCAGATATCATGGTTAGTAGAGGCCGGTCTTTGACCGGGCGAGCGGGGGTGCTCACGATGTGACCTTCCCCAATCGTACCCAAGTTCCCGAGCCAACTTTGGTAATGACGGACACGTGGCCTTTGGCACCGAGTTAGGGTTTCCTAAATTTCCCATTTAAAAAATATTTAGGTGGCGACTCTGTTATCTGGCAAAGCAGTCCATGCTTGGCACTTCTTTCAAAAATCTGTTTTTTTTCTCAAAACGATTTGCCGGATTTGGACTCTTTGGTTCAAGATTAAGAACCGTGACATTTGAGTCCTTCGAACTGTAGTGACCCAATATCGAACCAGAACGGAGGGGGGGACTCGCACCCCTTTTCCCCGGGATGCGTTCGGGGACGTCTACAGTTTCTGGCGACTCTGCTGGGGACTTAGAGAACTTGACTCGAACTCATGATATCTGGTTTTGACTACACTTGTGTGTTTCTTTGCATAGCATTTGCATTGGTGCGCCTAGGACACCGTGTTTGCCATATGCCATTCCCGAACGATTTGCCGGAGGCTTGTCTTGTCAAGTCATGTCCGTAAGGCTGATCGGCTCTGGGCTCTGACAGCATGGGAACACAAACCCCGGTTTTACCGGGGCATCCTTTTTGACTATTCGACCTAGTGCATATTCGGATCCATAGTGACCATTCCAAACTAGGACAGGTTGCTTACCCGTTTATAGGTTGTTTGAAACCGCTGTGTGTGTAGTGAAACCCTAGTTCCTGACAAAATAGAACAGGGAAACCCTACCCCAACATAGGGGTGTTTTGGCTCTCACTTATCTGTTATGTGCTTGCTAGAGTGCGTCTCTACAGGGAATGCATGTATCAGTTGAGTTTGGGCGTCAGGCCTGCGGGCATCAGTCAGTATCTGAGAATCAGTTGTCTGGGATATCGGATTCAGTTTAGAGGAACAGTGATACAGGAACAGTGATCAGTGGTTGAGGACAGTGTATTTCCAACTTATCAAACTGCGTGTTGTATGCCCGACTATGTGTTGTGTGTATTTAATTTAAGCTGTTGTGCTGCCCGTTTTTCTGGTCATTTATTTCCTTTTGCTTTATTATCTTTTTGCTAGGGCAGTTTTTTTTTGGCACGATTGCTTCCGAACCAGTCCATACTCCCCAAGCACTTTGGACACGAGGTCGCCGACTCAACCGATCCGAGGATCTAGTTGACGGACATCCGGTGTTCTACTCATTACCCCCAGTCACCAGAAGAAGGCAGAGGAGGCGTAGTGTATCAGAGCACGGATCACCAGAACAGCAGTCCACTTTAGTGACAGACAGTCGGGTTGAGATTTCTGTTTCTGCTATAGAGATACACTTGCCGGGTATTCAGATGGAACAACAGACTACACCAACAATGGAGGCGATGATGCGCCAGATGAATGAGAGCATGAAACAAATGCAAGATGATGCTATCCGCCAGGCGGAATTTTCTAAACAGCAGGCCGCTGTCATGGCCCAGCAGTCTGAGCTGATCACCAGATTACAACAGCAGAATGCAGCATCTGCTTCACACCAGGTCCCTCCTCCACTAGGGGCGCATCAGATTCCCCCTCCACCAGCGGCTCCACTGCCTGAGCAGGCACCCACTGGCCAGAATACCCTGCTAAATCCTCAGAATGCCCCTCCGAATCCTCAGAATACCCAGAACACCCAGAATACCCCCCAAAATCCACAGAACGCTCCGCCAAACTTCCAAAACACTCAAGAGGACACGAGTCTTCCAACGGGGCTGGCTCCGCCCCCGCTTCCGCCGCAACTGTCCAAGAATCTTACACCTAATCACCCGGACTCTCCATTTGAGTTCGAGGTAGACCAGACAGCTCTGAAATTGAGCAAATTGGAAAAGCTCTTCAAGAAATCACAGGGGGTGAAGGCCATCCCAGATATTGAAGACGGCTACACTGACGTGGCCGTGACACTACCGGACAGATTTAAGATGCCGCAGATTGATCGTTTTGACGGATCAGGGGATCCTATGATCCATCTCCGGCTATTTTCAGACGTCTTGAGGCCGATGGGCCTAACCCGACCGCAAAAGCTTTCTTTATTTGGCAGAACTTTGTCAGGGGTTGCGGCCATCTGGTACGCAAAATTGGAAGATGATGTGAAGAGAAATTGGGATGAGCTAGCCGAGGCCTTCGTTGCACAATATTCATATAATACTCAGATCGAGATTACAACACGTGATCTCGAAACGACGAGGCAGGAACAAAAAAAGACTTTCTCTGATTTTGTAACTCGGTGGAGAGCAAAGGCATCGATGATGACCTTAAGGCCAACTGATAAAGATCAAATCTGGATGATTGTGCGCAATCTCCAACCTAAGTTAATGCAGAAAATGATCGTACTCCCTTTCCCCACCTTCTCAGATTTACACGAGATGGGGGTACAGATCGAAGATGCGATGAAGCAAGGATTGATCGATCAGGATCGGGAGCAGCCCCGAAGAACATTCAACCGTAATAACAATGCGGGCCCGAGTGGCTCCGCCAACACAAGGACTTCAGAGGTCGGTATGGTCACCACCACTCCCCCTCCCCAACCAAGGCCCGCAGCGGCCACGCCCTTTTCTAATGTATCCGGGAGCAGTAACCAAGCCTCAAGATACCAATCCAGAGGCCAACGAACCTTCTCCCCACTATATATGCCCTTGTCTAAAGTCCTCGGGGTTCTAGTCAGAAAGGGGCATCTGAAACCCCTGGAACCGAGACCTCTACCAAATCCACTCCCCCCTTCCCACAACCCAGCCAAGTATTGCACATACCACCAGCAGCATGGCCATGACACAGACCAATGTTTCCGGCTGCGTCATGAGATTCAGGACCTCATTGACAAGAACATCATTCTACCTCCCGAGAGACCCAACGTCACAACCAACCCACTCCCCACACATAACCAAGATCCACCGCCCAAAAGAGTAAACCTCATCCAAACTGGGGTCGTTTCCTACGATCCCAGCATTTATATTACTCCCTCCCACCTACCCAAGCCGGAGGTGATCCTTCCTGACTGCACTGACTTGTGCGTGTTGGACACCTTCACAACCCAATCTGAGCCAAAGGTGGTGATCACCGAAAATAGAACGGGGCAGGCTTCCGAGGAGAGCAGAACTGTTGAGTCTGGGATCGAACAGTCTGGGAATCTAGCTGGAAGAGCTTATGATCCGAGTGAATATATCTTGTCAATGGGCCAGCCTAAGCTGAGTGTGGGGTTGCCAGAGAAGACTGAACTGTGCATGATCCGGGGGGACAGACCTGAACAAGGGGCAGATGATCTGACTACAATGGAACAGGACTTCGCCAACCTCTAATTTTTCAACGACCAAGAATCAGCGGATGCAACTATCAACTGGTTTGAATACGGGGAGTCAGCGGAAGTTACTGGGTGGTTAGATGATCAGCCAGACATCGTGGAATTTCAATCAGAGCAAGGCCCGGCAGGGGCAAAAGTACCATTTGTGGCCGGAAGGGCCGAGAGTCAGATCGAATTGCCGGAGAACGCCGGTACAAAGAATTCCGCTCGGGATGAAGACATTTTGAAAACCGAACAATTAACGCTGGAGGAACAAGAAAAGAAGTGGGATTCTGAGAGGATCCGAAAAGCAAAGAACCATGAAGAGGTTGAAAGTGCTGCAAGCACGAGGGCAGGACATGCTGTGAGCATGTGGAATGAAAATGCTGAGAGTGCAAACATGCCCGAACCAGACAGGTGCCTGTTAGATGCTAATGGGATGTGGTGGGAAGATGACGACTTGTATCTCGCCCACACAGACGAAGATTGGGCGGGTGGCCAACCAGACAGCACCTGGTACCTCGAAGAGGTAGACCATATGACTAGAAGTGGGCGGTATTTCAAGCCCCCACACCTTGATCAACCCGAAGCACCGGGGAAAGATAAAGAGGCGGAGAAACAGAGAGAGAAGCAAATTGAAGAAGAGGCTGTACTAAGGCAGTTAAAGAAAATACAAGCAGACATCTCCATTTGGGGACTGCTTATGGCTTCAAGGGTACATAGACAGGCTGTCCTATCTGCTATGGACAAGGCCAAACTCTCCATCGAAACTACACCAGAGCAGCTGGTTGGGCTGGTTTTTCCGGGAGGAGGTTCCCCGGCATTGACCTTTTCAGACAAGGAGCTGCCGCCTGAGGGCGTGGATCATAACAGACCCCTCTACATCTCTGTAGAATGCAGGGACAAATGGATTCCGGTGGTACTTGTTGATACCGGGTCCGCTATCAATGTCTGCCCAGCCAGAACGGCGTATATCGGGTTGAAGCCCGCAGACTTCACACCGACCACTCAAGTAATCAGAGCCTACGACAATACAAGTAGGGATGTCCTAGGGACAGTAAAAATCCAAACCAAGATTGGGCCTGGACAACATGAGGTAGATTTTCATGTCTTGGAGGTCCCTGCATCCTTTAACATGCTTTTGGGGCGACCCTGGTTGCATCAGGTAAAGGCCGTCTCATCCACTCTACATCAAATGGTGAAATACCCCTATGGAAAGGGAGTAGCCATTGTGTTTGGGAACTCATCAATCCATCCCCCTCCGGAGATATCTACGCCAGTCTTAGAGATTGAGCACGGCATGGAGGACGTGTTTATATCGAGATTTACTTTGGCTGAGGCCCGGGTGGTGCAAAACATTATGGCTGTGAATGAAGGTGTGTACGTCAGTGCTCAATCCGTCTACCTCATGAACAAGCTACAACATATCCCCGGGATGGGATTGGGAAGAAGTGGCAGGAAAGGAGTCGCAGCGTTGGCCGAAGTGCCACATAACCCGCATACCTTTGGACTGGGTTATCTGCCCACCAAAGAGGACTGGGTGAGAAAAGGAAAGGAAATGGCCGGCAGAGCCAGAGCAAAACAGGCTGGGAAGCCTTTTGATTTAATGCATAGGCCCATTCAGGGTACCCTGAACGGACGCTTCGTCCGGGAGGGGGAGGACTTTCCATTTTGCGGCTTCCCAGAGCCGTGGCTGAACGCGGAGAAGAAGCGCGTGCCAGGCTTCGAGATCTTTTTCGACCTGCAACTATCCGGGGATGACGTTGCCGCAGAGCAGACAGACCCACCAGCTGAGGTTGAACAGTATAAAGCAGTGGATCCTGAGGGCATTGAATTTGAAATGGGGGTAGCACTGGCATGTCTCCTCTCTGATCCTCCGATCGACCAAGAGTGCTTGGGGGATAACTTTGTGGTTTCCATGATTGGGAATGAAACGGCTGCGAGCCGACCAGGAGCTATCTTGGATGCATCAATCGCACCCTCCCTCACCTGGCAATACGAGGAGGGATTTCTGTCCAGCAGCACCGGGTCAGGTAGTGAGCCGGAATCTGATTCCACCGAGTCTTGTGAGTCGGAATCAGGTTCCAGCTCGACTAAGTCTGAGTCTGGTGATCCGAGGAATGTTAACCCGGATGCCACAGTCTTGTCCAGGTCGTCTTTTTCCTTTTCATTTGAGTCTGTTGTAACCAATGAATCGGACGATTTGGATGTGCCTAATGAGAATGAACTATCTGTGGTTTCCGAGTACTTTTCTGTACCCCTAATTTATTGCATTAATTCAGACTTTCAAAATTTTCATGAAAACGAAGAGGACGAAGTTCCTCCGGTTTTACAACGTTTAATTGAATAGGAGCAGGAGAGGTTTGTTAAACCCCTAGTGGACGAAATCACTACCGTGAACATTGGTACTGAGGAGGACCCACGGCTGGTCCAGATCGGGTCCACGTTGTCTTCGGAGGAACGCGAGCGCTTAGTCGCTTTATTAAAAGATTTCAAAGATGTTTTCGCGTGGTCTTACGAAGACATGCCTGGAATCGATCCTGAGATTGTACAGCATCGGATCCCCCTTGACCCCGAGGCCCGACCTGTCAAGCAGAAGCTTAGAAGGATCCGCCCGGACTGGGCTGTCAAGATCAAAGAAGAGGTCACCAAGCAAATCGACGCAGGCTTCCTGCTGGTATCCGAATACCCGACTTGGTTGGCCAACATTGTGCCGGTGCCGAAGAAAGATGGCAGGATCCGGGTGTGTGTAGACTTCAGAGATCTGAACAGAGCTAGTCCGAATGACGACTTTCCCTTGCCGCACATCGATGAGCTGGTAGATTTCACAGCAGGGCATGCTTTGCTCTCATTTATAGATGGCTTCTCAGGATACAACCAGATAGTGATGGCACCCGAAGACCCGGAAAAGACTGCATTCACCACCCCGTGGGGGACATACTGCTACCGGGTAATGCCGTTTGGGTTGAAGAACGCTGGAGCTACATATCAACGGGTCGCGACCACGATACTACATGATATGATCCACAAAGAGGTTGAGGTGTATGTGGACGACATGATTGTCAAGTCTAAAGAAAGAGAGGGCCACCACACCGCCTTGCATAAGTTTTTCCAAAGGATCAAAGAATTCCGGTTGCGGCTGAACCCTCAAAAATGTACATTTGGTGTTACAGCGGGAAAAATGCTGGGGTTCCTGATTACACAAAGGGGCATCGAGGTCGACCCTTCCAAAATCAAGGCCATCTCAGAAATGCCACCACCAAGGACTGAAAAGGAGGTGCGCGGCTTTCTGGGTAAAGTGCAATTCATAAGACGGTTTATTTCAAAACTAACCTTGACTTGTGAACCACTTTTTGGTCTTCTGAAGAAAGGAAAGAAGTTCCAATGGGACGGCCGATGTCAAGCTGCATTTGAACAGATTAAAGAGTATCTACAGAACCCGCCCGTGTTATCACCGCCAGAACCAGGGAAACCGTTGATTTTGTATCTGTCAGTGACTGAGACTACAATGGGCTGCATGCTCGCGCAAGAATCAGAAGACAAGGTGGAAAAGGCCATCTACTATCTGAGTAAAAAGATGCTAGAATATGAGACCCGATATACACCGCTGGAAAAGGCTTGCTTAGCTCTGGTATGGGCTACCAGGAAGCTGCGGCACTACTTGTTAGCTCACTCCGTAATGTTGGTTTCACGACTCGATCCCATCAAATATCTTTTCGAGAAACCAGCGCTTACGGGTAGGCTAGCTCGTTGGTTGCTGTTGCTCTCCGAATTTGACCTCAAGTATGTCACACGCAAGTCAGTGAAGGGAAGAGCAGTAGCGGAGTTCCTTGCCGACCATCCGGTTGAGGGGGATGAAGCAGTGGAGTATTTGTTCCCAGATGAAGCCATTTTGCATATCGATGACGAAGCTTGGACGATGTACTTTGACGGAGCATCAAATCAACATGGGTATGGGATAGGAGTGTTGCTGATAGCACCCGACAATTCCCGTATCCCTCTAGCCTTCAAACTCCGGTTCAAAGTCTCGAACAACGAAGCAGAATATGAGGCGTGCATTGCTGGTTTAGAAGCAGCCCTAGAACTAGGGGCAAAACGGCTGGATGTCATTGGGGATTCGAACCTTGTTGTGTCTCAAGCTAAAGGAGACTGGAAAGTAAAAGAGGAAAATATGATGATGTATCACCAGACCTTGGACTTGCTGATTTCTCGGTTTGAAAAGTTAAGTTTTACTCATCTACTGAGAGAGAACAACAGGTTCGCAGATTCTTTAGCAACTCTATCATCTATGATAGACATCCCGACTGGAATCCGGATGCGTCCAGTCATCATTGATCAGAAATTTGCACCTGCCTATGAGTCGATTGCAGCCATAGATGAAGTTCAGGACGAACACCCTTGGTATCACGATATCTGGAATTTCTTGGAGAAAGAAGCGTACCCGCCAGGGGTAAATGCCAAAGACAAAAGGGCAATAAGAAGATTGGCCGTTCAGTTCATCATCTGCGGGGGTAAACTGTATAAAAGGGGTCATCTGGGAATGCATAAACTGTGCGTTGATGCAGAAGAGTCAAAGCGTCTGATGGAAGCCATCCACGGAGGAGAATGTGGAGCACACATGAATGGGGTCATGCTGGCAAGGAAGATCCTCAGACAGGGTTATTACTGGTCCACCATGGAGGAGGATTGTATTGGTTTTGTTCGGCGATGCCACAAATGTCAGATCCATGCAAACCGCATGAACATCCCGCCGTCGAAGCTGTACAACATGACTTCACCATGGCCTTTTTCAGTTTGGGGGATTGATGTAATCGGGGCTGTTACGCCAAAGGGGTCGAATGGGCATGAGTTCATCCTCGTAGCGATAGATTACTTTACAAAATGGGTTGAGGCCCAGTCTTATGCGGTGTTGAAGGCTTCGCATGTTGCAAAATTCATCAGGAACAACATCATCTGTCGCTACGGGGTCCCAAATGAAATAGTTTCGGACAACGGTTCCCACTTCAAGAAGGAGGTAATTGACTTGTTGGAGAAATACAATGTGGCTTTTCATAAGTCATCTACCTACCGGCCGCAAACTAATGGAGCAGTTGAGGCTGCCAACAAGAATATCAAGCGCATACTACAGAAGATGGTGGAAACCTACCAAGACTGGCCAGATAAGCTGCCGTTTGCTCTATGGGGCTACCGGACTTCAATCAGAACTTCTACAGGGGCGACTCCGTATTCATTAGTCTATGGGATGGAGGCCGTTCTACCAATTGAGATTGAGGTTCCGTCGTTGAGAGTATTGGCCGAGTGCCAAATAGCCGAGGCAGATTGGCAGCAGAATAGATTCGAGGAACTCATGCTTTTTGATGAAAGAAGGTTGAAGGCACTGTACCATGTTCAGGGTTATCAACGCAGAATCGCCCGGGCTTTTAACAAGAAGGTTAAGTCCAGGAATTTGAAAGAAGGAGATTTGGTGCTCAAGGACAACCGAGCTCCCATCCACGACCCAAGGGGCAAGTTCAGACCCAATTGGACTGGTCCCTACATCATCAAGTCAATCTGGTCAGGTGGGGCTGTGGTTCTGATGGATCTAGATGGCTTGGAGTTCTCACAACCGATCAACATGGACAAGTTGAAGAAATACTACCCCTGAGAGGCTCGCTAGGCCGAAAACCCGAAAGGGCGACCTAGGCAAAACTCAGAGCACAAAAATTTTTGAAAATACAAAAACTGAGCTCGCAAGGTTGAAAACCCGCAAAGGGCGGCCTTGGCAAAAGTTAGAGCGCAAAAGGAGAGTAAAAATACCCGAGCGAACCTGAGCCTGAACTACGTAAGGCTTGATTCCCATCTTCGGGATACGTAGGCAGCATCATCCTGAAGTTCAGCCATAATCTTTTCCCCGATCAACTTTGTCCATTTGATCATCTCAGTCATCTCTATTCATCAGCATTTATCGCAATCTCTGGTATAGTGCTATTCAAACTAGGGGCAACTTTCCGTTGCAATGGAGTGCTGCGGTACCATTTCAAACTAGGGGCAACTTTCCAGTTGCTAGGATCCGGGGTTGTGCGTCTTAGTGACAGATCTCAGGCGTGTCCAGTTCTGATCCATATCGAAAATAGTTTTGAAAAGTTTTAATAAAAGTTGACTTTGTTCAAATTAATCTTTTCACAACTAAGACCATTTTTGGACCAAAGCGGAAAATTTTCTGTACCATAACCTTCAATTTCATTGATTTCAAAATAGAGTTCTCCTGCTCTTGCATACAATTGAAGTTGCTTTTTTATTACACTCATAAAGAAAACTTGAAAGTACTAATAAAGCAATAAATCTGGGGCATAGTCCAGTGTAACAACCCTCGTACTGATTATCGATAACCTACTGAATTAATTACTGATTTCTGTTAAACCGAACTGATAATGACTGATAATTGGATTAACTGAAGTACTGAATGAACTGTTTGAAATCGGAACTGAAATTGAATAAGTTATCTATTGAATTGCATATTGTATCTGTTTGATTGATTGAATATCTGTTTGAATTCATATGTTTGAACTATTGATTGAAGGCCTTATCGGCGGCCGAATTAGGAACCGTTTAGTGTTTTGGAATCAGTAGAATATTTGTGATTTTATGGTATATTTATCTGGAAACTGATTAGGAATGATTAAATTAGATTAAAACGAGTTAATTACCAAGATTGACTTATTTACCACATTGCCACCCATAGTGGACCCATTGTTTAATATTATTTGAGCCTTGCATACATTGAATCAAAGCTTCTTCTCAGCCATTTTCCTTAGTCCCCACCGAAATTAGAGAGAGAGGAGAGGGAGAGAATTGATTTCCTTCTTGCATTGCTTAATCTTGCTTAGAAACTTGAAGATTGGTAACATAGATTACTAAATTGAGCTCATACACCTTGAATACAAGATTTAGGTAAGTGAATTCATCTTCTTCTTCTTGTCTTGAGCTTCATCTTGCATGTTCTAGGCTCCATTGTAGGATCAAGCCATGTTTTAGTGCATAGAGGTTGAATTATGTTTGAATTCATGCATGCATGTTGAATTGATGAGTTTTGAGTTAAATTCTTAGAGAATTGTACATGCATGTTCATGTCTAAGCTTTAGTCCATGTTTTCACTTTGTTTTCCAACTATTGTGCTCTTGAGAGCAAGATTTGAAGCTTGAAATTGGTTTGAAACTCATGCATGTCATATTTGAATGTTGTTCATGCATGTTCTTGAAAATTGGTTTGGAAATGAGCTTGATTAAACTTCCCTTGGGCTTTGATTTTACAAATTGAGCTTTGAACCTAGTAATACTATGTGTTTAAAAGAGTTTTTCCAGAAAATAGCCCAAGAGGATCGAAAACATTGCTTTTGAACTTGGTTTTGAGCTTGGGACTCAAATCTGGAATTTCCAGATTTCTGTTGCCCGCTCGAGCGGAGGAAGTAGCGCTCGAGCGGAGAAGTCGAGCTCCCAGCATCTTGCATTGTGCATCAGTCCGCTCGAGCGGAGGACTGGGTGATGCGCTCGAGCGGGCGTCGAGCGGAGATTTCACCTATCCAGTACTTTTTGGTCCGCTCGAGCGGGGGAATGTACGCTCGAGCGGGGACCTTTGTTTGCCTGTACGCTCGAGCGGGGAAACCTGCGCTCGAGCGGGGCTCTGTTTGACTGAAAATTCTGCAAATGTTTTCTGTATACATCTTTGCATCCTCATCCCATCCTAGGCATCCTTAGGCCTAGTTAAGACATCTTAATGAGGATTTAGATGTAGAACACACCGAGGCATAATAGGAAGTTAATTATTGTACTTCCCCAACTGTTAAACTTAGAGTGTGTTCGATTTGTTTACTGTTTAGGGTTGGCTTTCGGGGACGCGCTCTAGCTGCTATTAGCCCAACCTCTGTGAGTAACAGATTGTGTAAAGATATGTTCAAAATGGTTATCTTTTGAATACTGAACTGAATTGTTTATTGAACTGATATTGTTTATTGAATGAATGTATGTCCTGTATTGTGAACTGTATTGTGGCATCCTTAGCATTGACTGTTACTGTTACAGAGCTCTGTCGGTTTCCTTGTGGAACCATACTGTTTATTGATTGATGGCCATCAGTACTGTTGGGTCTGTTAAGACCCGGTCCTTCTGGACCTACTGTTTATAGGCTATTGGATGTACCACATATGACTGACTGACTGACTGAAATACTGAAAGACTGAAATACTGTTTAATGAACTGTTTTCATTATTGTAAGGACATTCATTCATAACCTCTTTACACTTATTGTTATTCACTGGGCTTTAGCTCACTGTTTATATATATATGTAGGTTCTCAGCAGCCAGACCGGAGCTAGGAGCGTGGGTTAGTCCCCCAGTTTTGTCAAGCCAGCCTATGTGCCTCACCGCGAGGTTCCGTGTTGCCATGCTATGGCTTGGGGTGTTTTTGTGTCCCCTACTGTATAGACCGTCTACTGTTTACGGTACTGTTATCGAGGGATTTGATTCCCGTACTGAATGTTGTATATGATTGTATATTGACTGTACTGTTTGAACTGAATGAATGCATGAAAAATGTTTTTGGCATACAGATTCTCACAGCTCAATGGACACTAGTTATTTACTGTAATGGCTTCCGCCAGGCCCTGTACTCTGTTTTACTGTATTACTGTTCAGCAGGCCTTCGGTAATCTCGGATTACTGGCCAGTTACGGTGCTAAACCCATAGGGCCGGGTTTGGGTCGTGACAGAGTGGTATCAGAGCGATACTTAACCACGAGTTATACCGCACACACGTGTCCAAATGAGCTATAGGGTGTCCTAGAAAAGTGATTAGGGCATCTCATGAACTTGAAAAGTGTGTGCTTATGATTGACTGAATATATGTTAAAGTGTTGAACTGTTTAAGTGTACAACTGCTTATAATGATAACTGTTATAACTGCTTATAGCGGAATGGATAATGCAAATGAACCTGAATCATCATCCTCTGAGGCCAGAATGGCCAGACTTGAACAAATGATGGGATTGGTACTTGAAAGACTGGACCAACAACAGAACCAACAGCCCCCACCTCCTCCTCCTCCGGTGCAACCGGAACAGAATGTACAGAATGTGAATGTTAATGAGGGGGACATTATCGCACTGACTCATAAATTCAGCAAGATGAAACCGCCGTCCTTTCAGGGAGGCTTAGAACCGTTAAAGGCTGAAGCTTGGGTTCTTGAGACTGAGAAGTTGTTTGAAATGTTTCCGTGCTCCGAAGCCAATAAAGTACTGTTAGCAACCTTCACCCTTCAGGAAGAAGCAAGAAGGTGGTGGATGTTGACCCGTGATGCGAATACTATTGTGACTTGGACTCAGTTCAAGGAGTCCTTCTTTGAAAAGTATTTTCCCCAGTGCATCAGGGACAGAAAAGTGACTGAGTTTGAACAGCTGAGACAGGGCAATATGTCTGTTGCCGAGTACGAGAAGAAATTCACCGAATTTGCCAGGTATGCACCACATATGGTGGATACCGAATATAAGAAGGCCAGAAGGTTTGAAGGAGGCCTTAGTGCTGCTATACAGGACCGAATAAATGTTTTGAAAATGCCAACTTTTGTGGGTGTTCTTGATCGGGCCTTGATGGCCGAATCAAATATTGCAGCAGTGAAACAATCTGAAACACCAACAACTGAATGGCATGGTAAAAGACAGGGTTTCAAATTCAAGAAAGGCAAGCACAATCAATTGAACAAGAAACAGAATACGGGGTCAACGACTAGCCCCAGCCAAGGGAGTGGATTTATTCCACCCTGCTCCGTATGTGGCAATAAGCACAAAGGGGTTTGCTACCAGATTTCAGGAGCTTGTTTCAGATGTGGCAAGGTGGGCCACAGAATTAAAGACTGCCCTTCTGCTCCACCAGCCAGTGGTAAAGCTGCACCAAGCGCAGCAGCATCAAATGTAGCACCAAAGCCTAACCCCAAAGCTACCGGGAAAGAGCCTGTGAGGCAGGGCCGAGTATTTGCCCTAGTACCGGGAGATGTTCAGAATACTGAGACCGTTGTGTCAGGTATCCTCTCTATTTGTGCTCAAAATGCATATGTATTGATTGATTCGGGGTCTACACATTCTTATGTGTCGCATGCTTTTTCACGGAAATTGAATAGACCCTTAGAACCTATGAATTACTTGTTAGCTGTATCATCACCTGTTGGAGGATCCATGACATGTGCATATATGTATCCTGCTTGTGAAATTATTGTTGGGGATATGCATCTGTTTATTGACTTACTACCGTTGAACATAGATCATTTTGATGTGATATTGGGGATGGATTGGCTACAAAAATATCATGCCACTATAGATTGTGTAACCAAACAAGTTGTTTTCCGTCCACCGGGTTTACCTGAATTCGTATTTAGTGGAGTTGGAGTAGTACCTCCTCCGTATCTGATTTTTTCTGTAAAAGCTGTCAAATTGATTAGAAAGGGATGTAAAGGATATCTGTGTTCTGTACTGACTGTATCTGCTAATGATAATGTTAAAACTGATGTGAATTGCATTCCTATAGTCAGAGAATTCCCAGATGTATTTCCAGATGATTTGCCAGGGGATTTGATTGATAGGGAAGTTGAATTTACCGTGGATGTAATTCCGGGTACACAGCCAGTGTCGAAAGCTCCCTACAGAATGGCTCCAACTGAACTGAAAGAATTGAAGGTACAATTGCAGGAACTGTTAGACAAGAAGTTTATCAGACCCAGTACTTCACCGTGGGGTGCACCTGTTTTGTTTGTAAAGAAGAAAGATGGCTCACTGAGACTGTGCATTGATTACCGCGAATTGAACAAGGTAACTGTAAAGAACAAATATCCACTACCGCGTATTGATGATTTATTTGACCAGTTACAGGGTGCACAAGTGTTTTCCAAGATTGATCTCAGATCGGGATACCATCAACTGAAAGTTAAACCAGAAGACATTGATAAAACTGCTTTTAGAACGAGGTATGGCCACTATGAATTTTTAGTTATGCCGTTCGGAGTCACAAATGCCCCAGCTGCATTTATGGACCTCATGAACAGGATTTTTAAACCATACCTTGATGATTTTATTGTGGTATTTATTGATGACATATTGATTTATTCTAAGACTGTAGAAGAACATGAACATCATCTGAGACTTGCCCTGCAAACCTTAAGAGAACAGAAACTGTATGGTAAACTGTCTAAGTGTGAGTTTTGGCTTGATCATGTTATGTTTTTGGGGCATGTTGTTAGCAAAGATGGAATTTCTGTTGATCCGCAGAAAATTGAAGCCGTAGTGAACTGGCCTAGACCAACAAATGTGACTGAAGTCCGAAGCTTTTTGGGATTGGCTGGATATTACAGAAGATTTGTCAAAGACTTCTCCAAAATTGCCTTACCACTGACTCAGTTGACACAGAAAGGGATATCATTTGACTGGACTGACCAACGGGAATCAGCATTCCAGGAGTTGAAAACTAGACTTGTGACTGCACCAATTCTGACTCTACCTTCAGGTATGGATGGTTATACTGTATTTAGTGATGCTTCTCATAAGGGTTTGGGGTGTGTTTTAATGCAGAATGGGAGAGTTATTGCTTATGCTTCCCGACAGTTGAGACCACATGAAAAGAACTACCCGACCCATGACTTAGAACTTGCTGCAGTGGTATTTGCATTGAAAATCTGGCGTCACTATCTTTATGGAGCGACATGTGAAGTGTATACCGACCACAAGAGTTTGAAATATTTCTTCACACAGAAAGAACTGAATATGAGACAGCGGAGATGGCTTGAACTGATTAAAGACTATGACTTACAAATACTGTATCATCCGGGAAAAGCCAACACCGTTGCCGATGCTTTGAGCCGAAAATCGATTGGAAACTTAGCCTGTTTGCTGACTGGACAGAAGGAGTTGCTTTGTGATCTTGAGAAGTCTGAAATTGAAATTGTTTTGAAGGAACAAGGTGGAACCTTAGCTGCTATTTCTGCTCAACCAGCCTTGATTGAAGAGATTAAAGAGAAACAGCAACTGGATGATTTCCTAAAGAAGATTATTGAAGAAAGAGATTCAAAACCGAAACCGGGGTTCAAGTTTGAGAACAATGTACTGAAATTTCAAGAAAGACTGTGTGTACCGAATGACACTGAACTGAAAAGAAGAATTCTGCAAGAGGGCCACAATTCAAAATTTTCTATCCACCCAGGGAATACGAAAATGTATCAAGATTTGAAATTGAATTTCTGGTGGCCGGGGATGAAGAAAGAAATTGCCGACTTTGTGTCCAAATGTCTTCATTGCCAACAAGTCAAAGCTGAACATCAACGACCCATACCAGAATGGAAATGGGAGCATATCACGATGGATTTTATCGTTGGATTACCTCGCTCCAGAAAAGGTATGGACTCTATTTGGGTTATTGTTGATAGACTGACTAAATCTGCTCACTTCTTACCTGTCAAGACAATTTATAATGCGGACAAATTGGCTGTTATCTATATTGATGAAATTGTTAGACTGCACGGAGTGCCTGTGTCTATTGTTTCTGACAGGGATTCGAAGTTTACATCGAGGTTCTGGCAAAGCCTACAGACTGCATTGGGTACTGAATTGAGGCTGAGTAGTGCCTATCATCCTCAGACAGATGGACAGTCAGAAAGGACCATCCAGACTCTAGAGGATCTACTGAGAATGTGTGTCCTTGACTTCCAAGGAAACTGGGAAAGTCATTTGCCGTTGGCTGAATTCGCCTACAACAACAGCTACCATTCGAGTATTGGCATGGCGCCTTTCGAGGCATTGTATGGCAGAAAGTGTAGATCTCCAATCTGCTGGGCAGAAGTTGGAGATGGGCCGTTGCTTGGGCCCGAGATTGTGTATGAAACAACTGAAAAGGTGAAACTGATACAGCAAAGATTGAAAACTGCACAGAGTAGACAGAAGAGTTATGCAGATGTTAGAAGACGAGACCGAGAGTATGAAGTGGGTGATCACGTTTTTGTGAAAGTGACACCAATGAAAGGCCAGACTCGTTTCGGAGTCAAAGGCAAGTTAGCGCCGAGATACGTTGGACCTTATGAGATTGTTGAGAAAATCAATCCGGTGGCGTATCAAGTTGCACTTCCTCCTGAAATGGAGCATATGCACAACGTCTTCCACATTTCGATGTTGAGAGACTATCTCCGAGATCCGTTCCATGTGATTGAGCCTACTCGAATAGTGTTGAGTGATGACTACACTTACGAGGAACGGCCTATACAGATTGTAAACAGACGGATCAAGAAACTGAGAAACAAAGAGATTCCGTTAGTGAAAGTGGATTGGCAGAATCATGGTGGTGTATATGCCACTTGGGAAAGGGAAGATGACATGGCTAAAAGATACCCAGAACTGTTTCCACTGAACCCTGTTTTCTTCCAGACTGAAGGTAACTCGAGTTTAGAGGACTAAACTCCTTATAAGGAGGGGAGACTGTAACAACCCTCGTACTGATTATCGATAACCTACTGAATTAATTACTGATTTCTGTTAAACCGAACTGATAATGACTGATAATTGGATTAACTGAAGTACTGAATGAACTGTTTGAAATCGGAACTGAAATTGAATAAGTTATCTATTGAATTGCATATTGTATCTGTTTGATTGATTGAATATCTGTTTGAATTCATATGTTTGAACTATTGATTGAAGGCCTTATCGGCGGCCGAATTAGGAACCGTTTAGTGTTTTGGAATCAGTAGAATATTTGTGATTTTATGGTATATTTATCTGGAAACTGATTAGGAATGATTAAATTAGATTAAAACGAGTTAATTACCAAGATTGACTTATTTACCACATTGCCACCCATAGTGGACCCATTGTTTAATATTATTTGAGCCTTGCATACATTGAATCAAAGCTTCTTCTCAGCCATTTTCCTTAGTCCCCACCGAAATTAGAGAGAGAGGAGAGGGAGAGAATTGATTTCCTTCTTGCATTGCTTAATCTTGCTTAGAAACTTGAAGATTGGTAACATAGATTACTAAATTGAGCTCATACACCTTGAATACAAGATTTAGGTAAGTGAATTCATCTTCTTCTTCTTGTCTTGAGCTTCATCTTGCATGTTCTAGGCTCCATTGTAGGATCAAGCCATGTTTTAGTGCATAGAGGTTGAATTATGTTTGAATTCATGCATGCATGTTGAATTGATGAGTTTTGAGTTAAATTCTTAGAGAATTGTACATGCATGTTCATGTCTAAGCTTTAGTCCATGTTTTCACTTTGTTTTCCAACTATTGTGCTCTTGAGAGCAAGATTTGAAGCTTGAAATTGGTTTGAAACTCATGCATGTCATATTTGAATGTTGTTCATGCATGTTCTTGAAAATTGGTTTGGAAATGAGCTTGATTAAACTTCCCTTGGGCTTTGATTTTACAAATTGAGCTTTGAACCTAGTAATACTATGTGTTTAAAAGAGTTTTTCCAGAAAATAGCCCAAGAGGATCGAAAACATTGCTTTTGAACTTGGTTTTGAGCTTGGGACTCAAATCTGGAATTTCCAGATTTCTGTTGCCCGCTCGAGCGGAGGAAGTAGCGCTCGAGCGGAGAAGTCGAGCTCCCAGCATCTTGCATTGTGCATCAGTCCGCTCGAGCGGAGGACTGGGTGATGCGCTCGAGCGGGCGTCGAGCGGAGATTTCACCTATCCAGTACTTTTTGGTCCGCTCGAGCGGGGGAATGTACGCTCGAGCGGGGACCTTTGTTTGCCTGTACGCTCGAGCGGGGAAACCTGCGCTCGAGCGGGGCTCTGTTTGACTGAAAATTCTGCAAATGTTTTCTGTATACATCTTTGCATCCTCATCCCATCCTAGGCATCCTTAGGCCTAGTTAAGACATCTTAATGAGGATTTAGATGTAGAACACACCGAGGCATAATAGGAAGTTAATTATTGTACTTCCCCAACTGTTAAACTTAGAGTGTGTTCGATTTGTTTACTGTTTAGGGTTGGCTTTCGGGGACGCGCTCTAGCTGCTATTAGCCCAACCTCTGTGAGTAACAGATTGTGTAAAGATATGTTCAAAATGGTTATCTTTTGAATACTGAACTGAATTGTTTATTGAACTGATATTGTTTATTGAATGAATGTATGTCCTGTATTGTGAACTGTATTGTGGCATCCTTAGCATTGACTGTTACTGTTACAGAGCTCTGTCGGTTTCCTTGTGGAACCATACTGTTTATTGATTGATGGCCATCAGTACTGTTGGGTCTGTTAAGACCCGGTCCTTCTGGACCTACTGTTTATAGGCTATTGGATGTACCACATATGACTGACTGACTGACTGAAATACTGAAAGACTGAAATACTGTTTAATGAACTGTTTTCATTATTGTAAGGACATTCATTCATAACCTCTTTACACTTATTGTTATTCACTGGGCTTTAGCTCACTGTTTATATATATATGTAGGTTCTCAGCAGCCAGACCGGAGCTAGGAGCGTGGGTTAGTCCCCCAGTTTTGTCAAGCCAGCCTATGTGCCTCACCGCGAGGTTCCGTGTTGCCATGCTATGGCTTGGGGTGTTTTTGTGTCCCCTACTGTATAGACCGTCTACTGTTTACGGTACTGTTATCGAGGGATTTGATTCCCGTACTGAATGTTGTATATGATTGTATATTGACTGTACTGTTTGAACTGAATGAATGCATGAAAAATGTTTTTGGCATACAGATTCTCACAGCTCAATGGACACTAGTTATTTACTGTAATGGCTTCCGCCAGGCCCTGTACTCTGTTTTACTGTATTACTGTTCAGCAGGCCTTCGGTAATCTCGGATTACTGGCCAGTTACGGTGCTAAACCCATAGGGCCGGGTTTGGGTCGTGACATCCAGTCAGGTGTCCCTGCGCCCCCTTCCAGAGCTAGTTGAAGCCTCTGATGCCAGCCTAGGCCCAACATGTGCTTCCTCGTTGAGCCAATCCCAGCACTCGTCAGATAAAGTGCAACTAAAAGTAAGGGCAGGGGCCAGAAGCTCTCTAACTCTCCATGCTGCGGCCTGCCGAGCCAGCTGTGCGCCTCGAACTGGGAATGTAGCCGGATACTCTATCCCCTCCGATGGGCAAGTTTGATCATGGCCAAACTGGCGCAGAATACGGAATGGGAAATAGAATACACAGTGAGTCAAACCGATCAGTCGAATCCCGACCTGCCGTGACATGCTATAGCTCATTACCGGGAGATTGAGCCAAGGACAACGCCACGCAATGCGATCTGCCGACATGTTGCACATCCATTCAAACCACCATCCCTCATCCGGAGCATTGACTAGGCGTTGTCGAAAGAAGTAGCAGCGGGCTGAATAAGCAGGGCAAGAATCCACAACTTGCAATTTATCCATCAACCATATCTAGGGAGGGATGGAAAATGAGAGAATAAAGAATAGAGAGATGTGCGATGAGAGAAAAGTAAGATAAGGGTTTTGTGAGAAAAAACGAGCCCGAGGGCCGAGTGATGTGAGCAAATATACATGTGAGCTTGGGTGGGAAACATTACCTGTAGCAGTAGTGGACTCCCTGCAAACCTGGTTGTCTCCCGGCAGTGGAAAGCATCCAAGCCCATCAGTGTCTCGGCCAGAGTCATGGCGATGCAACTCTTTCCTTCTCTCAAACCTTGGGCGACTTCAATCAAACGGATGCTAGCTCCTCCGGAGCCCGAGAAAAACAGAAAATGAGATAGTAGGCACAAGCAGAGGGCATGCTGCCGGAAACCTTGCCAATAGTGGTCGCTACGGTCACCACCATCAGAGAATCGGTAAATCAGGCTCGGAATGTCCAACATTCCGTCACAAATCAGGGATCGAGCATCATGCGCATTGAGTCCGCACATCCGCCCTAAGGTCTGGGCATAGCCAAAATTGAGCTGGGGCAAGATCTCCTCGCCTCGCTCGGATTCCATCAAGGCTTGAAAATCTTCAAAAGTAGGACATACCTCTTGCCCTCCGAAGCTGAAGACGTGCGTCACCGGGTTCCAAAACCTTGCCGCGACATAGAGGAAAGGAAGATGCAGTGGAGTCCGGCCCAGCGTGAACAGTGCATTCAAGCCAAAACCCCAGAAGTTCAACTTCTCCGAGCCATCTAAAGAAGAAATCCAAGATGTGAGATTTTCTGCGAGAAATGCCTCCATTTTTGTGAGGAAAGGTGATGAAATGAATAAGGTCCAAGGGTGGGGCTTTTATAGAGGGGCAAAACACTATTTAAAGGACACGTGTCAAATTTCTGGAGGTTACGGGGGAGGTGGCCGGCCGGCCATCTATTCTAGTAGGCCGGCCACCCTCTAGTCTCTAAATGCAAAATGTTTTCGGTCGCGTGTTGGTCCTGTTTTGCCCGCCGGAAGGAAGTTTGAGGCACTTTCATGCATCGGGAATGTCGAAGGCCTCCATTTCTTTCAGTTACGGGTGCGTTCCATCATCCGGATTGTCCGTCCGAAGTTTGTTCTGTTGTATTTTGCTTATCGAGTTGTTGTTTTGTTTATCGAGTTGTAAGTTTTGTCGAGCTGTCGCATTTTGTGTTTTGAATTGTTACTTTTTGGTTACACAATTTTGTTAAGTCTTGTCTATTGAGTCGTTAAGATTGTTGTATTTTGCTTATCGAGTTGTAAACTTGCTAAGATTCTGTTATTTCTTAGTGAGTCGAGTTGTTTTGATTTGTTGCGTCGGTTCATTACCTGACCCGGTAAATACACAAGGCACATTTCCATTCAAGTCCATTTTTGTGCAAAATGATGCGATGCGATGCTAAGAATTTCAAATACAAACATCTTTTCAAAAAGCTGTTTCATTCCATCATGTTTTACAACAAAATAAAGGTACAAGTTTTACAGGAAATAAAACTGCCTAATAATATGCAAAGTGCTACAAACTACTAGCCAAAAAGTAAAATAAAGCAGGAAATAACATCAGTATCCTCGGGAACGGGAATGAGGAGGCCCTCTCATCCTCTTCTGCGGGACAACCTCTGCACCATCATCACCATCCGGATCAGAGCTGTCATCCTCCGGATCTCCCTCAGCCTCACCCCCGCTTCCGGAACCAAGACCGGAGTCTCCCTCCCAGGAGATGTCTCTGACTCACGGTCTGCGACCTCCTCCTCCTCATCCTCGATAATGGGTGCCCTGCGTCTGCGAGACGACCCCGCTCCTCGAGTTCCTCGGTAAGGCTTGGATGGCCCAGCTCCTCGAGGCCCAGTACCTCGAGTAGGTCTAGCACCTCGACCTCTCTGAGAAGGCCCTGGTGGCCCGCCTCGCGCCGGAGCATATACGGGAGGCATCTGAAAATGAAAAGTTCAATACATCAGTTCAAACATAAAAAGCAGGTACAAGTACAGTATGTGAGTGGGGTGTGTGCCAGATGTGTTCTACACAGCCTATCAGTGCAATAGAATGTTAAAAACCAGCATGTCATCACAAATATGATAAATGCAAGAGAGATGAAGGGAACCTGGAAGCCCATGACGGACATCTGCGCCTCTCTACGCAGGACCATCCCCTCAAGTGAGGCCACCATCCCGAGCATCTGATCTATGTACTCTCGAGGTGGCTGCAGATACAAGCTCAAGTTATCAATAAATAAGCAACTGCCAAAATGTCTGTGTGATAAATGAAAAATGGTGGAACATACCGGCGGTGACTCAGGATCACTGACATATCTGTGACCAGGCATCGGAGGCTCTATAGGGATCGGAATCGGAGAAGTAGTCCCATACTGCCAACTCATCAACTCGGTCGGCATATCTGGCCACCCAGGATGATCGAGAGTCGGAGGGATCGGAGGAATCGAACTACCTCTACCCCTAGACGCACCAGCCCTGCTAGAAGAAGGGATGTCTGCAGCACGAGCGCGACTCGAAGATGGTGCGCCAGTGGGCCTCAGTGGCGGAGCCCGCACTCCCGTCAAGGGGGGCATCAGATATATACGGCGATAGGTGGCGTAGTCCCCCTCAATGAGATATAGCAAAGCATCGGTGCCCTGCATATCCCTAATGACCTCCTCAGTAGATAGCCTATCGGTAGTCCGCATAGTGGCTGGAGGCACAGCGGGAGGGTCCTGAGAATCATACCCCCACACCTGGCGCAGGAAGCGTTCCCCCAGGAACCACGCCCTACTAACTGGTCCCTCAAGCAGGAACCTATACTGGGAATTGCTCGACCCTCCGGGGTACTGATTTTGCAAATCATTGCCGAAGACTGCCTAGGGCTGCCAAGTAATCTGTAGATAACCAGTGTACAAATCAATCAGAAATTAAGAATATACAAAGCAGATCAAAGATGAAAATGAAAGGAACTGAGAGTTCTGAAATACCTCCGTCGTCCGCACAATATCAAAATACTGTCGCAGAGAAAAGAGAGTCTCTCGAGGCCTCGATAGGTGCTCGCCCTCAAACATCAATGAAAACGGAGTCATAAGAGGTCCTACTACCTCCATCTCCGGAGCTAATGTGGGAAAATACACATACACCCATAGCTGAGAAAAGCAGTGCGGAATGTGAACACAAGGTGCTAAAGGCAGAATATAGAACGCAAAGTGTGCCGTGTGTGCAGTGAACAAGTAATGAGGAGCAAAAAATGTAAATCAAGAGGACAGAATGTACCTCCCAGGCTCTCCAGTAGCCGCCGAGTAAGTCCCCCCGCGTGCGAGAGACTGCGCTCATGTAACAATAAAGGGTAGCCAGGCCAGCGCCGCCCCAATCATACTGAATGACCTGTGATAGGTCTACTAGGGCACTCAAGAGATATAGCCCCACAGTGTTTCCCCTATCAGCAAACAGGGTAGTGCCGAAGAGGAACATGAGGAAACCTCGGGTGTACTGCTCGACCTCCTCGGGAGACTCAGGCTCCATCTCTGGCCTCCGGAAATGGGAAGAGAACCAAGTATACCGGACTCTCCCGGAAGCTCTGTCTACAGGTGGACGGGCTCCCAACAGATGTAACCATGCGGCCTCCCACTCTCCCATATCCTCGTCATAAAGAATGGGCCCACCGCCTACGTCTAGGCCGGTGAGTACAGCAAAGTCTAGTGGGGTCATGGTCATATCCCCGGTGGCAGAAAAATGGAAAGAATTGGTGGTGTCCCACCATCTCTCCGCCAAAGCAGCAAACAATGTCCTGCTGATATGACAGTGTGATAACCCCCTGCAGAATGCTCCGAATCCTGCTGAGTCAACCAAATCCCGGACAGCTTCCGGAAGCTCAGCATACCACTCCCTCGCGGCGGTGGAGCCATACCCTCGCACGGTGCGAGAACCAACCTGCGTTCAGAATGAATATATGTGTTCAGTACGCAAGAAAATACAAGCTGTGTGCAAACTGAAATGAACAAGCTGTGTGCAAATGAAATGAATGAGCCATGTACTAATCAGTGGGCTGTATGTTCACTTCAAATCTGGGCTGCGTGTTCAGTAAATTCGTGTTTTGGGCTGCGTGTTCAATTCCTAATCAGTGGGCTGTGTGTTCACTTCAAATCTGGGCTGCGTGTTCAGTAAATCCGTGTTTTGGGCTGCGTGTTCAATTCCTAATCAGTGGGCTGTGTGTTCACTTCAAATCTGGGCTGCGTGTTCAGTAAATCCGTGTTTTGGGCTGCGTGTTCAATTCCTAATCAGTGGGCTGTGTGTTCACTTCAAATCTGGGCTGCGTGTTCAGTAAATCCGTGTTTTGGGCTGCGTGTTCAATTCCTAATTAGTAGGCTGTGCGTTCACCTCAAATCTGGGCTGCGTGTTCAGTAAATTTGGTATTTGGGCTGCGTGTTCAATTCCTAATCAGTGTGGGCTGTGTGTTCACTTTCAAATCTGAGCTGTGTGTTCAGTAAATCTGAGTTAGGGCTGTGTGTTCTATTCTCAATCAGTGTGGGCTGTGTGTTCACTTTCTATCTGGGCTGTGTGTTCACTTTCTATCTGGGCTGTGTGTTCAGTAAATCTGAGTTAGGGCTGTGTGTTCTATTCTCAATCAGTGTGGGCTGTGTGTTCACTTTCAACTTGGACTGTGTGTTCAGAAAACCGGGGTTAGGGCTGTGTGTTCTACTCTTAATCAGTGTGGGCTGTGCGTTCACTTTCAACTTGGACTGTGTGTTCAGAAAATCTGAGTTAGGGCTGTGTGTTCTACTCTTAATCAGTGTGGGCTGTGTGTTCACTTTCAACTTGGACTGTGTGTTCAGAAAACCGGGGTTAGGACTATGTGTTCTACTCTTAGTCATGTGTGTGCTGTGTACTCGTTTTCAACTTTGGGCTGTGTGTTCGACAAATCAGTCTTTGAGCTGTGTGTTCAATTCCTAACTAATGTGTGCCGTGTGTTCACGATCAATCAATGAGCCTAGTGTTCAAGAAATTCAAGTGTTTAAGTCACATGTTCAAGTTGCGAGCAAAGTTCTATGTCATAAGCTAAAACTGTGTGTCTAAGCATGGCAAATGAATGAAATGCACGAAAAATACAGAAGATGAAGTAAAATACCTCTCGTGCCTCGTGAGAGAGGTGCTGCTCCGGCTCCCGCAGAAGAAGATCCCCGGGTACCCGATCATTGAACTCAGTGAAATGACGGAAAGTGGCCCGTGGAAGTCTATGTGCCGGTGGGGCGTATCGATCGGGAATAAAAGGGCGAGCCCTCGGGGGCAATGTCATGATGTCAAAATCATCTCCGGCACTCGGAAAACCTCCACCGTGAGGAAAATGACCCGCCATTTCGAGAAATCTGCAAAAAGAGCAAAAAGGAGCAAAAATGAGCCAAAATTGGAAAAAGTCAACAAAAGTCAACTCTCGGGAAATGAAAAAGTCAACAAAAGTCAACTCCCGGGAAAATCTTCCAAATATTGAGACAAAATTACCTCAAGTGGTGAAAATGAGAAGAGAAGCCCCGAAATCAAAATCTAGTCGGTTCAAAGTGCTTAAAACTGGAAGATTTCGCGAAAACAACTTGTGTGGAAGGCCGGAGGGCGCGTATAAAATGCAGATCTGAAGGAGAAAATGGCTTAGGAAGCAAGAGGAGAGAATTTCACACTTGGGGGAGTGATTTCGGAGGCATTGGATGAGCCTATATATAGAAATAACCAAAATGACCAAAATGCCCCTGCTTTTGGGCAGGTGGCCAGCCGGCCACCTTTTCTGGCTGGCCAGCCATTTACTTTTTTGCCCCTGGCCGGTGGCTTCTCCAATGGTAACCACCTGGCCGGTGGTGGTCCTCACACCCTCCTCTACCTCTCTGCAAATTTTGAGGAAAATCGGAGTTCCCGGGACCCGAAAAAGTTCAAGAAAAGTGCGCTTTCTGGCACCGAATTACTCCACCGGAACTTCAACTGCAGTTTCTGACATGTGTCTCATCATCATTCGTCAAAATCAGAGTGTATCCTTTTTAAACACATTATAATCTCTCCAGGAGGTGAATCAGAGACTGCGATCAAGTTGCCTTCGCCGAAATGCGCGTTTCACAGCTCGTTGTTGCGCAACAAACGGGCACCCCGATTTGTGCTCGTTTTGCATTATTATGCACCTAACTCGCATTCTCATGAACATTTTGCATTGTCATGCATTATTTCTTGGTGTACCATACTTCTGTGCTTAAACATGCGTTGTCACGCATTATCTTTTCTTACATTGCGATGCATTCACTCACCGACACTGTGTGTGTCAAACTTTTCGAATCATAGGAATCGCATTGAATATATGTTGTTAGCATATTGTTCTTGTTGAATTTCTCTCTTTTGCAGGCACGATATTGTATGTACGGTTCATTTGAGGCTGGTGCGACCAGACGAATCGCACAGGTATCGTATCTTCTCCGTGTGAGACGCGACGAGAATTGAATGATTCTCCGCATTCCTAACTGCATGAAATGTAGTTGTTGCTTTGCATTCTTGCTTAAAACTGTTGCATCTATTTGTCAATACTTGCTTCATTACAGCTTGCTGCATTTACATGGTTACCTGGCTCTACGCATGTCATTTTGCATTTTTGCCCCCTTGCCTGCGGGCACGCCTGCGGGCACATATCTGTTCATCTAGCATGATTGTCTAAGTCTTCGGCCTTGTCAAAAATAGGTCGTCTCTAGGCTTTGACATTCACTCTCGTCACTTGTGACTTCCGAGTTCTGTCAAAGAGGGGCAACTGTAGACACCCCATTTTTGACCGACCTTAAGACTCAGACGTCACCGATTGAGCGCTTGGTGGTGTTGCATACTGTGCTCGTTCAGAAGTCTCAGAGTCGCGGCCGTGCGCCCTGCCTCCGGACTTCCGAACTCTCTTCTGTGCCTTGCCTCGGTTTGCGAACCAGACTCGGTTTTCTCTGTTTTCTTTCCTAAGGGAAGGGAGTGGTCCTGTAGGCTATCTCTCGGTGGCCGTGGGCTACATTTCGTGGCCGTAGGCCATTTTGCCCATTTCGGAGCCCGGTTCCCGGTTTTCGGAGCCGTCAGGCCGTGCGCCTCGGTTCGGGACCACCCAACCATCTCCGATTCCTCCGATTTTTGGCATGCATCTCATTTACTCCCTTTCGAGGGACACTGGGGTCTCAGATACCCACTTCGTGGCCGAACGCCACTTTCGGTGCTTACCGCCTATTTTCGGGACCCCGAATTGCGTGATTTGGGCCCCGAGCATTCATTTTGCACCGGTTTCTGTTCAATTTTGACAAGTGCCTCTATTTTATCATACCGAGGGACACTGGGGTCTCAGATACCCACTTCGTGGCCGAACGCCACTTTCGGTGCTTACCGCCTATTTTCGGGACCCCGAACTGCGTGATTTGGGCCCCGAGCATTCATTTTGCATTAGTTTTTGTTCAATTTTGGCAGGTACCTCTGTTTTAGCACCAGGAAGATCACTGGAGGGTGGGAGGACAGCAATTGTCTCAGAAAACCAGTTTCGCTCCTCCGGCGTCCGTTTTGCTCACTTCCGGGCTAATGTTGAACACCCTAGGGATATTTTCTTCGAGCCGAGACTACATATTTGTGATGAGGGGACATGGGAGGACCCTAAAAAGTGGTGGTCGACCAATAATTGTTATTTTCATTTTTGAGCCTCTCTTTCAAGTTGAATGTTGTGCCTCCTGTTTCAGAGTTGCCAAATTCCAACCATGGGGTCTTGTTCTACACACCTGGGAGGACACCAAAATATGGTGGCCGGCCATTAATTGTTCAATTCATTTTTGGCCATGGCCGGCCGGCCATGGGGAGTGGCTGGCCGACCAGTGGGGTGGCCGGCCGGCCATCTTCAAGAAAAGCACCTGGCCGGCCTGCTTCCTGCTTTTGACCACTTTACAGCTGTCCAGCTGTTTTTTCCAAATATCTTTTGCCTCCGAGGGATATTTTGGGAGGGAAAGCTTGGATGCATTTCCCTCCCTTTTACACCCCTTTCTTGCCCATTTAAGGGGCTGACCTCCTTCTTTGTTAGGGTTAGCAAATTTCTTCTCAAGACTTCATCTCCCATTGCCTCCATTTCCCTCTCCAAAAGCTCCAAAAACCTTCAAGTTTCTAGCCCACTTGTTCATCAACCCTAAGCTTCACCATCACCACCTCCATTCCAGCAGCAAAGGAGGATTTTTCAGAGGTTAAGAAGCAACAAATTGAAGCCAAGAAGCAACAAAAGCTTGATCTTCAAGGGTAAGTCACTATTTCCCCCTTTTGAGCACATTTTTGTATCAATTCTTTACCCTACTTGCTCTCTGTTTTGGGCTCCAAACCCTACTGATTTTAGGCTTATTTTGAGCCCCTCTACAACATTGTAGAAGGGCTCAACCTTGTTTGGCACCTCTATGATGCACCTCTTTCAATATCACTCTTTGTGCCAATATTTTGCATGCTTTGTTTAGATTATGAGTGATCTATTTTCGAGCCTGATATAAATTGTGAGTGGGCTTATTTTGAGCCCCTCTTCAACATTGAAGAAGGGCTCAACCATGTTTGGTGGTTCTATCATGCACTTGTTTTGTAATTCTTCCAATTTACCGTAAAATTGCATGGTTTCTTCAGCCTATGTGAAGTCTGATTTTGAGCATGCCATTAACTGAGATTGAGCTTATTTTAGGTCCCTCTACAATATTGTAGAAGGGATCAATCTTGTTTGGGGCCTCCATGCATGGCCTCTCTTTGTACCTCTCTTTGGCCCCATTTTGCATGTCTTTTTTAAGCTTATTTGGCTTCTGATTTCAGTCTTCATCAGGCCTGAAAAGAGCCTTATTTTTGCCTTCTTGTCATGTTTTGTTAAGGGTCTTATGCTATTTGGTGAATACTTTTGGTACTTCATGTTATACCCTCTTATACCCCCTTATTTTTGCATGCCTTGCTAGCTCATCATGCTTCTGTTTTTGAGCCTTCATCAGGCTTGGAAAGAGTCTTAAAATAACTCATTCTTCATGTTTTGTTAAGGGTCTTAGGCTGTTTGGTGCATCCTTTTGATACCTCATGTTATAGCCTTTGTTGGCTCATATTTTGCATACTATTTTGAGCATATCTACATACTGTTTTGGGGGTTGTCATAAGCTGTAAATGTTCATATTTTTGGTCCCTCTTCAGTTTTGTAGAGCTGTATTTTTCAGTTTGAGCATTGCATATATCACTTGCTTCATTATTCCCCTCTTTTCCCCCATTTTTGCATGCTATTTTTGCCATACTTGTGATTGTTGTTTGGCCATACTTTGTACTGGAAAAATGCTAGTTTAGGGGCTTCCTAGCATCTGTCTTTACACTTCATGTCCATATTGTGCATGTTTGGCATAGCTGCAAGTCATTTCGGGTGCTTAGCATAGCATTTCGGGCATTGGGTGTAATTTTGATATGATTCGGGGGCTGTTTTGCATCATTTGGCTGCTGAAATTTGCATGCTCCATATTCCATATGCCATGTCTCATTTTGCATGTCATTCCATGCTTTCGGGCCATTTCTCGGTTCGTGTGCCCGTGTGCACGCATTTCGAGGCACATCTTTTTTCATCTCAAGACCTCTTATGTGAGTGTGGCTGAGGCCCTCTCATGTTAGTGTAAGCCCAATTTGCATTTGGAGTGCCATTTCATGCCTTTATGTCATTGCCTCGGCTTGCGTGCCCGTGTGCACGCATTTCGAGGCACTTCATTTTCATCTCTAGGCCTCTTATGTGAGTGTGGCTGAGGCCCTCTCATGTTAGTGTAAGCCCAATTTTCATTTTCCATGTCATTGCATTCCGAATGCTATTGCCTCGGTTTGCGTGCCCGTGTGCACGTATTTCGAGGCACTTCACTTTTCATCTATTGGCCTGCTGTGTGAGTGTGGCTGAGGCTCACTCATGTTGGTATAAGCCCATATTACATTGTCATGCCATTTTTAGTCTCATTATATCGCGTGTGTCATTACCTCGGTTCGCGTGCCCGCGTGCACGCATTTCGAGGCATCTCATTTTCATAGCATTGTGCATGCTAGGTCATATGTTAGCTGCATTTCATGCATATCATGCATATTGCATCGTGTTCGGGATAGGAATTAGCCTGGGCACGGGAAACGAGGCACGTCCCGTACTCCGAGTGACGGAACGGATCTCGATTCCCAAGTCACCGACACTCCGGATTATCCATGATGGAGTTAGGTTTTGTTGTAGCATTCATTCGCATTCACCCTATATTGAGTTGTGCAATTCGGCTCCTCGGCCATCATGCATCGGTATGCGTGATTGGTGGCACGAGGATCGAGGCATGCATATATTTGTGAAATACATTGCTATGCCCCTTTCCTGCTCTCTGTTGCAGCAAAATGAAGAATCAGCAACTTTTCGGAGTCTGGCACGCTTTTCGAGAAACATTGCAAACAGAGGCTAATCGGGGCATCGCCGTGGATTTCCGCGCAAGGCAACCCAAACATACATCGTTCATCAGAAGCAAGGCAGTCCCTGGCTTGTATGCCAGTTTACAGCTTTCTTAGTTGATTTGTATATTATTCGGACTGTATTATTTCGGACTGTACTATTCCTTTATTCTTTTATTCGGACTATATTATTTATTCGGACCCTCTGCGCGAGGGTATAACTGTAATAAGTGTGGGTGTGTGTGATGTATGTCTTCCAACCCCACGTCTTTCTTCCCTTTTATTTATCTGCTTATGATGGTTAGATATAGGACATATTTCGATTAGCATACAGTATGACAGCATGTTTGCATCATTCATCTGTTTTGCACGTACCGGGCTCGGCGTATCATACAAACTGCATTTGTATTTCAATTCCTAATTGAATACGTGTTAGTTGTAGCATCATCATATACCATGTTTAGAATAGCCGAGCCTGCTATAGTTGCATTTTGCATGTGTTGCATTAGGCATTTCAGCATATTTAGGATCATACATGGATTTCTAATCGGTTTTTGTTTTGGCTTGGAGTACTCGGTGAGTTTTATGCTTTAGCATCCTTGCATGCGTGTGAGTGTTGCCATGATAGCATGCTTGCCATGAGGCTATTTGCTTATGTGATATAACTGCCTTGAATGCCTGTGGGTGGAGGTTGAGTTATTTGAATTGGGACAATGCATTGACTGTTTGTTTTAAGCCCACTAGATAGTGGCAACATCACTATTTTCTAAGCCCACCTGAGGGTGGCAAATCCGCATTTTAGCCTACCTAAGGGTAGCACCATCACACCATTTTCAAACAAACAAACATGAAATGTTTTGTTCCAATTCAGACGGCCCAGTCTATACTTGTTTGCTGCGAGCATCACATAGTAACCTAAGCTAATAACCGGAATAAGAGCATACAATGTTTTCAAAAGCAGATATCATGGTTAGTAGAGGCCGGTCTTTGACCGGGCGAGCGGGGGTGCTCACGATGTGACCTTCCCCAATCGTACCCAAGTTCCCGAGCCAACTTTGGTAATGACGGACACGTGGCCTTTGGCACCGAGTTAGGGTTTCCTAAATTTCCCATTTAAAAAATATTTAGGTGGCGACTCTATTATCTTGCAAAGCAGTCCATGTTTGGCACTTCTTTCAAAAATCTGTTTTTTTTCTCAAAACGATTTGCCGGATTTGGACTCTTTGGTTCAAGATTAAGAACCGTGACATTTGAGTCCTTCGAATTGTAGTGACCCAATATCGAACCAGAACCGCGGGGGGGGGGGGGGGGACTCGCACCCCTTTTCCCCGGGATGCGTTCGGGGACGTCTACACTACCCTCTATGTCAACCACTACTTTTGCATGCTTACCATCATTTTCCCTACCCTGCACATCTGATCTACCCATCACAGACTCCAATACCCTACTAACCACATCAAATCCTTCACTCTCCAACCCCTCTCTTTTTTAAGAAACTTGCTCCACAATCTTGCTGCAACCACCATTGCCAGACAACTGGTGGCTCTTCTTTTCCATTGGAGTGCAATTGACCATGTTCCCTACCTCTGCTCTCAGTAGGACTTGGAAATAAACAACTAGGGAATTCTTCACAGACTCTAACTGGAATATGCTTATCTTTGTGTTCCGGAAAGATTGTTGTGTTAATCCTCTCCAAACAGCTCGTAATCACTCTAACTTTAGCTTGTTTGAAAGACTTTGGATTGTTGATATCCTCTTCAAATTGAACTACCACCCCCCAATAACTACCAATACTACGGATTGTCGTAATACTCCAAAGATTGATGGGAATGCCAAAATAATTCAACCATATGCACCTCTCTTGCTCTACAAACTGACATTTCCCTCATTCATTGATAGAATCACACCACTACTTCCCCCACCCTTGCAATTGTAACTTCCCTTCCTGCATTTGCTGTGGTGAGGGAAAGGTTAATAGGACTAGTCTGTCACTCCCTCTCTTGCAATCACATCCTTCATCCCTCTATTGCACATTTCCTCTGTGAAGTCCTTGAAACCTAAGAAGCTACTCAGCTGCACTACTAAACTTTCATACCTCCAACCATTACCTTCCTCATAAGCTTTTATGACCACCTTCTCCTTGGCACTAGCATCGCCACTTAGTAATGCCTCCGCATAGGATTTCTGGACTCCGTTACCCTTCCTCTGTTTTGAATGAAACCACTGATTCTCCGCTCGTCCTTCGTCTCCCCTACTCAGCCCCCTGGGCTCTAGATGACAAAACCGCTGAGGTTTTTGAAACTCTGCTCTCTTAACCCTCAGTGCTTTGTTATCACACCACAAACCTTTTGCCTTCTGAATCGCCATCTGTGCAGCCACCTCACAATCGTATCTTACAAACCTAAATCTGGATCTTGAGCTTTCCTTCTCTTCCCTGGAATGAACACATCCTTTACCAGACCAAACTTTCGAAAAAGGTTGAACAAACCTTTAGGATCCATTGAGTCTGGGATGTTATCTACGAATATGGTGACCAACACTGCCTCCTTGAGATATCCAAGCTGGCTTCCAACTTTTCTCCTGCGTATCACTAGGTTCCAACCTCCTCACTCCATCTTATCACTGGGTTCCAAAACCCCTACAAGAAATTAACGTACTTACCTATCACAAAAACATAATTTTTCTAATTGTAATTTTAAAAGTGCATACAATAACTTTGCTATCCATAATTTTTACTACAAAAAATATGACTTTTCTTTGATAGCTTTCACTTCATATACACAGTTCGGATGAAAGCATCAACTATAAATTAATTAACAAAAATCATATCGTAAGTCAATTTCCTTCAACTTGTTGAAAAATATTTTATCCCAATTTTATGCAACTAGACACAAAAAATTAGTAAATGTTCAAACAAATGGAGCCTTATTGTGTTTTTGTTGGAAAAATTCGTCTTGAATTCTTCACTTTGCGATTTTCAGGTCATTGAAAATTGGCAATCACTCTGTCTATGTAACCAGAAAAAGATTTCCTTCAAGTCGCGTTACTTAGTCACTTTCCTAAATACAATATTTGCATCTACCAGTAAGTGTGCAGCGGGTTATAGCAAATTTACCTCAAGGATACAATGAAATTGATCTAAGGATCAAGTTTACTGGCCTCTACACTGATTATCAAGATCAAAATACTCTTGATATGATCAAGAAAATCAAGACACTTATTATGAAATCTGTAGAAAATGATTATTAGTAAGGCAGAAACTTACTTAAAAAACTCTTGATCGAAAACTCTAAATCAAAGAGCGAAAGAATTGCAAGAACGCTTTTAAGAATTTTTGGATGATGGAAATGGCGGGATTCACAACCAATTTATAAGTCTTGATGCACCTAATGAAGTGGGTCATGTCCCTTGATTACATCTGATCAGGTTTGACCATTGGATTGTGCAAATAGGAAATCGCCCTCATGGCGCCTTGCTCCGATTTGTTCATGCAAGGTGTGCCATCAAAGCGCAACCCACTACCTACGCCATGCGCTCGTGTGTAAATGGTGCACCATCCTTACGATGTGTGTGCATGTACACTAACTTCCATTACACAATTTCATATTCAAAAGAATATTCCATATAATACTTTATTAAGTGTTTCATATTTTCCTCTCTTTCCAATATCGAACAAAGTCCCCAAGCTTGTTTCTAGCTTTCCATAGAAAGATAAGAAAGATTTTAAAAACACCCAAAAACTAAATTATTAATTTTAAAAATCATGTTGAAAATTCCCCAATAGTTTTGCCTTCATATACACAGTTCAAATGAAAGTATCAACTGTAAATTAATTTATGAAAATCAAATCCGCAGGTCAATTTCATTCAACTTGTTGAAAAATATTTTATTCCAATTTTATGCAACCAAACATCAAAAATTAGTAAACGTTCAATCAAATGGAGCCTTATTATATTTTTCCATTTATTATTTGTTAAGAGTATCATATAAATAATATCACGTAAGATCAACCAAAAAAAAAAATCTTGAGGTAAACCTTGGCTTTTTACATTGACATTTTTTTTTATCAGCAAAGAAAAATTTCATTAAATAACATGAAATTAAAGGTACAGGAAGATGAAATACACTGAGAGAGATTCAGAAAGTACAAAATACCCCTACTACTGCTACTCGCAACCATACAACCAACCCCTCGGCCTCACGATTTTTTTTTTTTAAAACAAAAAAAGTTAAGAAGGACTTAACAGAAAATAAAATACATGATTTCCCACAAAATCAACCCACTAAAACACCCAAACTGCTAAAATTATCAATTCTAACACCCAAGCTGGTAACCCAAATATTTTATACACCTATTACACTCCCACAGCCCACACTATCCAAGACCCACGCCACACATGCCTACTCTGCAGCCCACACCCACGCCTCCTCTGGAGCCAACCACCCGCCTGAACACAACGTATTCACCACGCCAAGACCCACACCTAAGCTGCTGCACTCCCAATGCTACACAACGCCTATGCTGCTGCACTCCCGAGGCCACACCACCGGAAAACACCATAGCCAACAGCTCACTGCTCCAAACACCATAGCCAACAGCTCACCGAACATTGCAACTCCAAACTCTAACCTCCAAACTCCAAAACTCCACCCACCTGCAACACCCCTGCTGAACTTGACATTGCAACTCCAACACTTGCTGCCGAAGACAGATCATCACCCACTGCCACCGCTATCTCTTCCGCTGCAGCTCCACATACCGACCATCACCCAGACCCACACACACACCCACTGCAGCTCCACACAGATCATCACCCGAAGACAGATCAACACCCACACCCACTGCAGCTCCACACACCAACCAAAACACCGACCAACCGCTGGGACACCTCCATACATTTAGAAGAAGATCACCCCTCAAACTCTCACCCGAAGAGGAGCGCTCGAATGAAAACTAGACAGATCTGGATCGACTTCAACACCCATGTTTCCACCCAAACAAAGCATCGAAACTTCTCCACCAACCTGAACCAGAGTTCACCCCTCAAGCTCTTACTCGCAAAAGAGTGCACGAATGAAGATCCTGGACATCCCCTGATGAGTACTAATTGTTTACATTGACATTTTGTTGGGTACTAATTATTTGTTTCCTATCATTTCAAAAAATTTAATTGTTTCTTAGAATCAAATGAAATAAAGATTAATGATTCATCCACCGAATTTGTTCAAATGAGACTCGAGAAGAGTTTTTCGTGAGTTTCTAAAGAAGTGGGAGACTCTTCTAAAAAAAAAAGTCTCATCCAAACGAATTCGAATTAAATAAATTCGGTAAATGAAATGATACTGTGAATTAAAATTACAAATACGCTTTTTTGGCTCTCCAATGCATACCCACTACATTTTATTTGTCACAACTCAAACTGAAAATATATAAATTTATATAAGAGTTTTATTATCCAATAATTTTATAGATACAAATTTAACTGTACAACTAGTAATAAAAATAAAAATAAAAATAAAAAAATATCTCAAAAATTTAATCAGAAAGTAGATGTGTGACCTAGATATAATTATTGTATATTGAAACCTACACATAATTAATCTCAACCATTCATTGTTATGTTGTTTTGATTATTTTTTTTCTAAATCCTTTAACATTGCTAAAAAACCAAGAGAGAAAAACTAAAGTCTTGTTTGTTTGACTCTTTGGCCCCGTTTGTTTTCAGAGGTAGAATGAAGGGGATTCATAATGAGGAGATTAATAGTGAAAGGATTGATAGTGAGGGGATTAAGTAAAATTATGTTTGTTTTGATAATAGTTGTTAGTGTAAGGATTGTTAAATTATTTTTACATAAAATAAATATAAAATAATAAAACAAATAAAAAATACAAAAACATTAAAAATTACTATTCAAAAAAAATGCCCAACATGTAAAAAAATTTTAAAAAATAAAAAATTTTCATAAAAAAATAAAACAAATAAAACAGTGATTTTTACTTTACAAAAAATTAAACATTAATGTTTAAAAAAAATGCCCAAAATGTAATAAATAAATAAATAAAATAAAAAATTTATAATCCTTGATACTATTTTTCTAATATTATCTCTACCTCCTCCATCTCAATCCCCTTTTAAGGCCTATCCTAATACCAAGGGATGAAGAATCCCCTCCTCATCTCTCAAAACAAACACCCTTTATAGTAAGTTTCATCTCACAATCAATCACAATTCCCTCCCTATAAACCCAAACAAACGGGGGCTTTAGAAAGGGAGATTGGACTAATAATTCGTATGACCCACTTAAAGAGTGTTTGATTGGGTACACGAGTGAGAGGGTAATTTATGCTAAATTGGGCCGAGCTGGGAGTTGGGCCGGGATAGGCCCAAATGCGAAGGATATCAGGTACACCGGTCAAAGGCGACTTCGGTTAGTCCGGTTAAAGGTTGGGCTGCGGACGAGTGGTAGTCCGGTCCGAAGAAGATGCCTTGATGTTAGTCCGGTCACAGCCATGGTGGTCGGTCCGGCCGAAGTAAGGTCTTGTTGTTATACTCCGGTTGAGAGTAGACCATAAGTAGTTCGGTCTTCAGTGGTTACTTCGGTCGGAGCATGTGGAAAACCGAGGTAGGCCGTGGTTTTGTAAGTAGTTCGCCTTAACTCCCTTATGGATAGCTCGGTCTTAGCATGGAAAAGCCGAGGTAAGGGAGAGTATAGTAAGGGCCGAACTAACAGTTACTCCGGTCATTTGGAGTTCGGCCATAGAAGGACCATCTCACTTGGTTTAAGCAGTGAGGGGGGTGTTGGAGGATAAGCATTATCTTCCAGGGATTTGAATCCTAGGAGGACTCTACATGGAGGAGTTAGAGTCCTACTAGGATTGTGCCACTCGAAACCTATATAAGCTCACCAATATCACCTATGAAGAGCTAATGCAACTTTTGCTCCCTGACTATATTGAGCTTTTGCCTATTTGTCTTGCTTACTGACTTAGGCATCGGAGGGGTTTTCCGGCACACACCCGCCGGCCAGTTCAAGTTTGAGTTTTCAGGTGATAGAACGACGACGTACAGAAGAACACATGCTTGATCAACAGGATTATACGTGAAGGTGAATCTCTTTCCCGTACAACGAGTGAGGAAATTAACTATCCAATTGGACTAGTAATCCCCATGTGATAAGACTAACAAAGCTATGGAATGGTTGGGATTATAAATTGAGTGAGGAAATTAGTGAATTTTTAAATGATTTTTAAGCAAAAATTATATTTTTTAGAACAAAAAAATAATCATAATATTAAAAAAATACAAAAAATTAAAAAATTATTAATTTTATAAATTAATACTATTTATAGTATTACTAATCCAGTGGTGTACAAACAAACAATTTTTATTCTATATCTCCAACTTAATATCACTACACTAATAATTTTATTAATCTCACCATACATAATCATCTTTTCCTTATGGAGCCAAACAAACCTGGACTAAGGTCTCGTTTGAGAACAGGTTTTTTTAGTAATTTTTTTATTTTTTCGCTAAAATGTGATGTGAAAAAAACTAATATGTTTGGGATAACTTTTTGACTTTTTACGAAAAGATGTACATAAAGTAGAGAGAAAAAGAGAATCTTTGACTTTTTTGTATAGGTTGTTGGCTTTTTGATTTTGTTAGTAACTATTTGACTTTTTACCTAAAAGAGGCACTTGCCAAACGAAGCCTAAGTACACAAAAGGTATTATGCAGAGAATGCATAAGTCTCTCACATAAAGGTGGAGCCCACATGGACCCCACATGCGTAAGCCCCACTCTCATGTTGAAGAGTTGTGCATTGTGTGCACAATACCTTCTCTTTGCACCAGCAAAGCTCAAACTAAAATTGAAACAATCTGAATAAAATAGTTCTATAATGAGGTCTCACCACCTTTCATAAACAATTTTATAAGTTTTTAATTGGTATTTTTTTTTCAATGAAATTTTTAATATTTTAATCATTTTTTTTTTAACTTTTCAGATCCATTTAATCTACATACACTTTAAAAAAAAATTATGTGGTCAAATTTATAATTAGATTTAGGGGTAATTTCAAAAAAAAAAAAAAAAAAAAAATTCTCCAGGTGTGACTATTGTAGCAAAATAAATCATGAGTTTCTAATGTTAGTAATTTAAATCAAAATTTTTTTATTTATTTTCAATCTAAACTATCTTCTTATTTTTGCTAGGTAAAAACAACAAAAAAAAATATTTTAGTCATTAAACTAAATGAAAAATATATTTTAAACATTTTATGTATCCTTACATTGAATTTAGGAGAATTAATTTTTACAAAAAAAAAAAAAAAAACAATAAATGTTATAAATTAAAATCATAAATTTTTTCACTAATGTGTAATAATTTTTAAAATAATACCTGAATGGTAATTTTTCCTTGAATTTAATAGCTAAAATATTATTTTTGTGTTAGTTTTACTCAAGTAGATGATTTATATTGAAAATAAATTAAAAAAAATTAAATTTAAATTGACAAAATTAAAATTAAAAATTATTTTTTTATAATAGTCAAGCTTTGAGATTTATTTTTGTAATTACCTTTAGATTTAGCCTTCGTTTGAGAAGAATCTCTTAGTTTGATTTTTTAACTTTTTAATTATGAATGCTTCCATTTAGTGAAAGAAAAATGTTGTAATATAAAAAATTATGAAAACTTAGTTGTGCTGTAAAACTAAATGACAAGTTGTCAATCGTTATTTATTTTTATTTGAAAATGAAATTACATGTCTTTAATTACGGTGAAACATTTATGATCACCGTTGAAAAATAACGTAAATATTTGATTTTGTAATTAATTTGATAAACTCGAGTTTACTATTGACATACCGCAATTAAGAAAAATTATGAGTGCTTCCATTTAGTGAAAGAAAAATGTTGCAATATAAAAATTAATGAATATAACATTAATAATGGATTGAAACTAGTCATGTTGTAAAATTAAATGACAAACTTACATTCTTTTGAAACGGTTGTAAACCGTTATTCATTTTTATCTGAAAATGAAATTTCGTATCTTGAATTACAGTGAAACATTTATGATCATCATTGAAGAGTAACGTAAATATTTGATTTCGAAATCAATTTGACTATAAGATGAGAAAAAATTATTACATTAGCAACAATATTTGGCATTTTATCAGTCACAACAAATTGATTATCTTCATCTTGATTTTAATTCCCTTATACAAAGAGAACAAAAATGATTCACCTACATGTTGAAGTTTTTGGGTCTTGTTAAGGGATACATTCTGATTTTAAGATCATTTTTATCGCCATAAGAAAGGTTAAATATATTACTTAAAATGTTGCCTTTTTTATGTTAAGGTACCCACCTTGAAAAGATATTGTTTTATAATTTAGATAGCTGATTAACGCAATCAAATTATTATTAAAAAAAATAAAAAATTATAAAATATTGTAATTCGTTGTTAAGAAATGCTATTGGATTAAGAAAAACACAGACAGTACGATTAGAGACACAATCTATTGCATTTTTTTTATATTTATTATCCACTCAAAATGATATTGAGACCTTCACCATGATCATGTGTAAGCCACACTTTCATTGTAAATAATAAAAATATGATAAAAAATGATTTATTTGTCACAACTCAAACGGAAAATATATAAATATATATAAGAGTTTTATTATCCAATAATTTTATAGATACAAATTTAACTACACAACTAGTAATAAATAAAAAAAATAAAAATAGAAAGACAATAAAAAATATCTCAAAAATTTAATCAGAAAGTAGAAGTGTGACCTAGATATAATAAATGTATATTGAAACCTACACACATAATTAATCTCAACCATTCATTGCTCTATGTTGTTTTGATTTTTTTTTTTTTTCCTAAATCCTTTAACATTGCTAAAAAAAACCAAAAGAGAAATACTAGGTTATGTCAGTTCAAAAAAAAATTTATTAGGTTATGTTTGTTTGACACTTTAGGAAGGGAAATTGGACTAATAATTCGTAGGACCCACTTAAAGAGTGTTTGAATGGGTACACGAGTGAGGGAATTAATTATTCCCTCGGACTAGTAATCCCCTATGTGATAGGACCAACAAAGCTATGGAATGGTTGGGATTAGAAATTGAGAGAGGAGATTACTGAATTTTTAAATGATTTTTAAGCAAAAATTTATATTTTTTAGAACAAAAAAATAATTATAATATTAAAAAAATACTAAAAATTAAAAAATTATTAATTTTATAAATTAATACTATTTATAGTATTACTAATCCGGTAGTGTATAAATAAACACTTTTTATTCTATATCTCCAACATAATGCTACCACACTAATAATTTTCACTTAATCTCACCATACTTTTAATCATCTTTACCTTATGGAACCAAACAAACTTGGACTAAGTGCACAGAGACTATTGTGCACAGAATGTACAACTCTCTCACATAAGGATGGAGCCCACATGGACTCCACATGTGTAGCCCCACTCTCATGTAAGACAGTTGTGCATTTTGTGACAATACTCTCTCTGTGCACCAGCATAGCTCAAACTAAAATTAAAACAATCTGAATAAAATAGTTCTATAGTGAAGTCTCACCACCTTTCATAAACAATTTTATAAGTTTTTAATTGATATATTTTTTTTCAATGAATTTTTTAATATTTTAATCATTTTTTTTTTTAACTTTTCAGATCCATTTAATCTACATACACTTCAAAAAAATAAAATAAAATTATGTGGTTAAATTTATAATTAGATTTAGGGGTAAATTTCAAAAAAAAAATCTCGGTGTATGGCTATTGTCACAAAATAAATCATGAGTTTTTAATTTTATTAATTTAAATCAAAATTTTTATTTATTTTTAATCTAAACTACCTTCCTATTTTTGCCAGGTAAAAACAGGGAAAAAAATATTTTAATCATTAAAGTAAATAAAAAATATATTTTAGACATTTTATGTATCCTTACATTGAATTTAGGAGAATTAATTTTTACAAAAAAAATAATAAATGTTATAAATTAAAATCATAAATTTTTTCACTAATGTTTAATAATTTTTGAAATTCTACCTTAATGGTAATTTTTCCATGAATTTAATAGCTAAAATATTATTTTTGTGTTAGTTTTACTCAAGTGATGATTTAGATTGAAAATAAATAAAAAAAATTAAATTTAAATTGACAAAATTAAAAATTAAAATTTAATTTAATTTTTCTTTTTATAATAGTCAAAATTTGAGATTTATTTTAGTAATTACCTTTAGATTTAGCCTTCGTTTGAAAATAATTTTTTAGCCTTTTTTTAAAATTTTTAATTATTTTTACCTAATTAAAAAAGTCTCGTTTGAAATTAATTTTTAATTTTTTTATAATTTTACAAAAAAAAAAATCATATGTTAAACGTGAAATTTTATTTTATTAATTTTTTAATTTATTTTATATCAGTTCTAATTATCTTGCTATACGGAATTTTACATGGATAAATATTGGGGTCTTTTGGGAAATAACTTTTTACTTAGCTTTTAACTTTTTACCTATTTTTGGTCACATTATTTCTCATATTTTTTACTCACAAAAAAACCAAATAAACTAAAAAAAAACCAAAAAATTAATTTTTTACCAATTTTCCAAAACAATCCATTTTGCATTTTTAGTAGTTTGATTTATTTTTCCAAATTTCTCCAACCGACCCCACCAAAATAATAAATACTATTTATCGGGAGAAATCAAACCCGCATTGACCAAATTAAAAGCCAAATCCCATTCATGGTAAACCCGCCACGTGTCACCATCAAACAGGCCCACAACTAACACTAGCCTCGCCAGCATTGATTTCCTTCTCTCTCCTCTCTATACAAAGAGCAGTTTGAGGGTCCCTACCGTCCACACCGGCAACAGTCGTTGCGGCGTCATGGTTGTCGAGTCGCTCACGTCGATGAACTCGCTAGTGCAAGCCCTCTTGCGCTTCTTTTTGGCGGCTTGGGCTTCGGTGATGGTCGGCGGCGTGATGGGAATCTTTAGACTGCTGTTGACGAAGACGGCGATGGCTGGGACGGTGCCAGTTCCGGTGGCTTCAAAGATGACTGGCTCGGCTCGCTCGAGAAGCCATTTAACGGTCTCACCGTCGGACTTGTGGCCAAGCTCTTGAGTCAATTGGAAGATTCTCGCGGCGCAAGCCGCCAGCATTCGGATTCTCCGGCCACGACCCTCCACCTTGGTGTGGCGGTCCTTGGTGGCGGACCTCTTGATCTTCCCCACCTTTGATTTCTCAATCATCTGGTTCGATTGATTTGATATCGGGACGACCCCAACTGTGATTGATCCTTCTAGCTCCGAATCAGTGGGCTCATCCTTCAACGACAGAACAACAATCGGCGGCGTAACCTCCGTGATAGTAAATTCCGATGAGTCCCCCAACAATGGATCAGACGGTACAATCTTCGTTGGGCTCCTCGTCTAGGATTTGGTTCGTCACATTCAATCCCTCCTCTCTCTTTTTACTTTTTTTTTTTTTAAATTTTAATTATCTTTTCTTTTATATTCAATTTCAGTCTCTATAATTTTTTTCTAGGTTTGGATTAATTTTTTCTGGGTTATTTTTTATCAAATTAGAAAACATGGCGTCGATTGAGATACAAAGCATTGATGAAGCGACGAAGATTGTACCGTCTGATCCATTGTTGGGGGACTCATCGGAATTTACTATCATGGAGGTTACGCCGCCGATTGTTGTTCCGTCGTTGAAGGATGAGCCCATTGATTCGGAGCTAGAAGGATCAATCACAGTTGCGGTCGTCCCGATATCAAATCAATTGAACCAGATGATTAAGAAATCAAAAGTGGGAAAGATCAAGAGGTCCGCCACCAAGGACCGCCACACCAAGGTGGAGGGTTGTGGCCGGAGAATTCGAATGCCGGCGGCTTGCGCTGTGAGAATCTTTCAATTGACTCGAGAGCTCGGCCACAAGTCCGACGGCGAGACCGTTAAATGGCTTCTCGAGCGAGCCAAGCCAGCCATCCTTGAAGCCATTGGAACTGGCACCATCCCAGCCATCGCCGTCTCCGTCAATGGCAGTCTGAAGATTCCCACCACGTCGTCAACCACCACCGAAGCCCAACCCGCCGAAAAGAAGCGCAAGAGGGCTTGCACTAGCGAGTTCATCGTGTTGGAAATGGTTATAAAATTCTGGGTAGAACCAGAATTTTTTCCTAAGTTTGGTCTAATTTTTAGGTGGGCCCCGTGCGTCGATTTACATGGGTCAAAGTGGTAACGCGTTCTATGCCGCGTTGTGATTCACGTGGTATATTTGGTTGCTCAAAACCATTACCGAGTGAATGGAAAATTGAAGGCAAAGTGTGCTCCATGGAAATGGAGTTTTGGTGGAAAATCCTTAAAGGTATTGAATAAGGCTTGTCCTACATTGATTTGGTAGGAGGTTTTGAAAGGGTTTATAAGGCATGGGTTTGGTACTTGGGGTGTCCCCCAAGGGGTACCCAAGTGTTTTAGAGGGAGAGGTTATGGGCAAAATGGGTTAGACCTATTGGACCCAAAAACCACCACACACGCGCGCGCGACCGCCGCCGTCCGTCCGATCGCGCGGGTGCGAGGTTGGGTTAGGCTTGTTCGGCCCAATACTAATCTTTTTGGGCCAAAAACATTTCAATTTAATTTTATTTTGTATAAAATAAAATCCAAAATTCAAATTAAACCGGAAATAAACTGGTTTGGATTTACTGTTCATTCAAACAGGGCCCTTCCCATTTTCAAACAAAATTAAACTGGTTTGGATATAATGTTCATCCAAACAGGGCCCTTCCCGTTTTTTATCTGTTTGAAATATAACCCAACAGATTCAAATCTGTTTGAATTCAAAACCAACAGGTATCATACCTGTTCAATTCAAAACCTAGAGCCACCAATCCATCTATAAAAAGGACAGCCCTCATTTGGATTTTGTAACTCTAATTTTCGTCCTTCATAATTCTGCAAACATCCTCTTTATTTTGCTGCATTATTTTCTTGTCAAAGAGAGTATAAACACTTTGTGTGTTCGTTAGGCAAACAATTTGTAGTGCTGCTATTGTTTGTAGTAGATCATTTTATCCTAAGAGATAGACGTCCAAATTCTGAAAGCACCATCGAGAGGACGAATCTGTCTTAAGGACACAGTGTCAAACACTGGACTTGATCAGATTATAATTCGAAGAAATTAAATCAAGTAAGTTATTTAATTAATTTTTGTGTTATTGTTATTTATTTAAATCAGATTTTAATTTTATTTTTGTAACAAAATAAAATCTGTTTTTATTTATTTATTTATTATTTCGAGTTTGATTTTTGTAATCAAACAAATTCTCTCCTTTTCTTTATTTCTTTAAATTCTAGTTGTTGTTTTGTACACAATGGAATTAAATCCTTTAAATACAGTGAAGATTGTCCAACACATCAACGTGAGCGACTCGGCTCTGGCTCCGGCTCCGTCGAATTTCGCTCCGGTCACGACCATAACGCCGCAACGACTGTTGCCGGTGTGGTCGGTAGCCGGCGGTAGAGCTCCCAGATTGCTTTTTTCATGATTCCGCCACCCGGAACTGCCATTGCTGGACCTTCGAATCAGCCTCAGATATGGTCCATTCCGGTTGGAGCAATGCCTATGTTCAGTGTCTCGGCCAGACCCGTTTCGAATTATGTATCCGCAATGCAACCCGGACTTAGTTTTGGGGTCTCCATCGGCAGCGGCGGCGGTGGTGAAGTTCAAGCTCCAGTAGGGTTGGTGTCGAACAGTGCGCGTGGAGAGAAGTCTGGGAAGGTTTCAACAATGGCTCCAAGTTCAAGTTCAACCACCACCGCCGCCACCACTACTACTACACAGATGTTGAGGGATTTTTCTCTGGAGATTTATGATAAGAAAGAGCTTCAATTCATGGTTAGCTCTGGAGGTGACCAAGCTGCTTGAAAGCATTGATGATATGGACAAAGATGTTTGGGTTTTACATTTTGTGTGTGTGTGTGTGTGTGTGTGTGTTTGTTTTTAAATATTACAGAGTTTTAGACTTAGAACACAGGTTTTATTTTTGGTAGTTTATTTGTAGTTTAGTTATTATTGTGGTTTTTTTGGGTAATTTGGGTTTAGAGTGAATTGGTTTAAGCTTAGTAGATGAGAGTTTCAATGGTGTTTGGCAACTCATGACATGCGTTTGTTTCTATTGAGCCATTGACGCTCTAATCTGGACTATTTTGGTAATGAAAATGATGTGTTTATGAGAATTTATTTTTAGAACGATGAATTGTGTTTCATAATGATGAGTTTTATTCTGATATAATTAACTTATAATCTGGATTATTTGCCATTTTATGATGCTCTTGAAATGGTTTGTGCTCAAATCAAAAGTTTTGGATGCCAAGTTCTTAATGGGTCAAGCTAATAACAGTCTGTATGTAGAGATAAATGTTTGGTGAAAAACTTCAAAAACACTTTATATGGTATTTTTTAGACATTTATGTACAGTGTGGGGAAAAATTTATCACATCTTGTAACAACATCAGATAAACTTTGCTACTAGATTTGATCGCCTAAAAATCCAATCGGTAGTTAGTCAGATGATTCTCTCATACCTAGGTCAGTGACAGAAATAAGCACCAAAAAATATTGAGTTTGAGCGTGAGTTGTTGTGTACCGTTTATGTGCGATATGATTTGCTTCTATTGATTTTAATTCGGACCCTTTTTTTACCGTTGGGATAGTTGAGAGATTTTTGTCACTTCTCTTTATTATTCCGTTTTCTAAAAGACTGTGTCTCACATTTCTGATTTTTAAAAGTGGATAAGTCCACGTTTAATGAAACGTACGCTCACTTGCTTTGATTGTTCGAATTGCTAATTCGAGCTCTTGGCTAGCTCAGTCTTCTAGCTCGGCCTTTTTGACCCAACTCGACCTTAACACGCGGCTTGCAACTCGAATTTTACCTTTCACAGATAGAAAAATGATTTATGATTTATCTACGTTTAGTGAAACATACGCTCACTTGTTTTGATTGTTCGAATTGCTAATTCGAGCCCTTGGCTAGCTCAGTGTCCAAACTTACTTGTGATCCATTCGTTCTTCCCAAGTATCTTAGCTCAAGTGGTCTTGCTCTCTTCTAGCTCGGCCTTTTTGACCCAACTTGATCTTAACATGTGGCTTGCAATTCGAATTTTGCCTTTCACATATAGAAAAATGATGAACAAACCACTTTTTAGACCTAATGATATGTAATTAAGATGATTGATTAATAATTAGAAAATAAATGAGATAATTTTTTTTGATAGTAGAGATAGAATTGATTTAAATGTTTTAATAGAGCATCACATTATTAAGTTTAAAAAATAAATCTCATTTTTTTTTTTTTTATGAAAATGGAAAATTATATTTAGGCTTGGTTTGAGGACCACCTAAATAAGCAAATTATTTATTATAAGTTATCATGTTATTTTTTTATATATCTTTTCGTAAAAAATTAATAAATCAAAATATAAATAAATCCTAAACATTCATTGGTGTTTGGGATGAGCTAAATTGACTAAATAAGTTAATAAAGATTAAAAAAAAAAGTTTAAATAGTTCACAAGATAAAATGTCACATTATACATATCAATCAATCACTTTTTGTTTCATAGGCATCTATTTAACTACAAAAAAATTTATAAATTATCCTAAAAATAATTTTTTTTATCAACTAAAATAATCAAAAAAATTTAAAAAATCAAATAAAGTAGCCAACATCTAAATTGATGGCTCAATTTACATTTGAGAATTGGAATTTATTTGGCATTTGTTAAATAAGTATATTTCTTTATAAAAAATTAAAAAATATATTTATTTAAATGTACATTTGAGAAAAGTCATTAAAAAATAAAAAGTGAGTGAAAATTTCTTTTTGGAGAACTTTCATAACTTTCAAAGTGATCCACACTACTCATAATATATGGGATCCATTCATATATGTGTGAGACTCACATCATAAGTCTTATCATAAGTCTTTATCATTGTTGTTAAAAAATTAAAAATAATGTCAGTTAACAAGTGCACGTGAATTTAGGTGTTGCACGTGCAAAGGTAGTGGGGCCATTTTATTGATGGTGGTGGTGGGGCTTGATTTTGGGTATGTGTGGTGGTCCACATTGAGGAGGGAGGGTGGGTCAACAAGAAAAACGTAAGGCAATGAGTTATTGGTGGTGAGATGATAGTAATAGTAATAGTAATTAGTAAATACTACTAGTAGTAATGAAAATGATCCGTGTGATGTCATGAGTTGGACCAAATCGGACCATCTCTCGCTCGGGTCCCAGGATTTTATTGTGGGGCCTCTATTCGGCGGTGTGGTGGGCCCCTCACTACTGCCCCCGCCTCCCTTCTCTATTCTTTTGGGGGCTGCTGCTGGTTTTTGTGGGGACGGGGGGACCGAATCCGGATCCTCCGTCGTTTTTTCTTGCGGCCTAACCCTGTCGCCCTCCAAAACGTCGTTTTGGAGGGGTTTTTTTTTTTTCTTTTCTTTTCTTCTTCTTCTTTCTTACTTATAACTCTCTCTCTCTCTCTCACTGATAACTTCAAGCCAACATTTCAGCAAAAAAACCTAAAAGACATCAGGTTCTTCGGCAAGATGAAGGTCTACGTCGTCATCTCCATCACCGGCGGCCCTTCAACGGGCCATAAGTTGGAGTTTAGGACCTCAGTGGACTACGAAAGAGAGACAAATCCCAAATGGAAGAACACTCGCCATGGATTTCAGACTCCATAACCCATCTCTCCAAAACAAGCTCCTCTATCTCGGATCTAAGCTTTTGGAGCTTTCTATTTTTTTTTTCTTCTTCTTCTCACTGTGATGAAGCCGGACTGAACCAAAAACTTCTTCTCACTGATAACTCTCTCTCTCTCTCCCTCAAAACACTTAATTGATTATTCCCCTCAACATTTCAGTTCCGTTTTTTTTTTTAAATTGATATTTTCAATACAAATCTGTGAGTAAATTTGTAAAAAAAAAAAAAAAAAAAAATCAGATTTCAAATCTGAACCAATTTCTGAGAAATTGGAAACTCCGGCCGTGACCTCATTTGAGTCAAGTTTTTCATGTTCTTAGAACAGAGCACAGCATTTCCAATTTCAATTTCCGAAAATTGGTTCAGATTTGAAATTGGTTCAAATCTGAGCAAAACATTTCTTGAAATTGGTTCAAAACTACAATTTCCAATTTTCTGAGATGTTTTGAAAATTGGTTCAGAAATGCTTTGAACAGAGCAAATCATTTCAGATCAAAACATTTTCAAAACATTTCAGATCTGAACCAATTTTTGTTCAGATCTAAGCATCTCAATTGGTTCAGAAAATTGAAATCAAAACTACAAAATGTTTTGAACAGAGCACAGCATCTGAACCAATTTGGGTCGATGATTGTAATGAGAAGAGAGAGAGAGAGAGAGAGAGAGAGAGAGAGAGAGTTATCTGTGTGAGAGAGAGAGAGAGTTATCAGTAAGAAAGAAAGAAGAAGAAGAAAAGAAAAAAAAAAAAAAAAAAAACCCTCCAAAACGACGTCGTTTTGGAGGGCGACAGGGTTGGGCCGCAGGAAAAGGCGACAGAGGATTCGGATTCCAGAGAGACCGGCTTGGATCTTCTGACACGCGTCCTTCCTACTTAGCTGTATCGGTGGGGACCGCTTTTTTATCTTTTGACACGTGGACACTGGGTCCAATGACAGTGCAACCAAATCTGCATGCTTAGCACGTTGTGAGTCACTTCCTATGTGATGGTATGTGAATAATAAATTATTATATTAAATTCTTATTATATTTTTAGTAAGATTATTAATATATGTAAAATTATTTATTATATTATTTAGGAATAAATTATGTTTTTTGAAATTTTTAAAAAATATAAATTATTTTTTATGATTTTAAAAATTATAAATACATTCTTATCTAAAAAAAATTATTTAATAGAATTAATCAAAAAAATAAAATTTTCAACTATTATCTTATACAACAAATAAATTACTTAAATTGTTAATTGAAATATATTTATGATATTATTAAAAATTGTTAATTAACTTGATAATTTATTAATAAAATAATTCATTTATTATGCGATTAGAAACTTTAAGAGGATAATGTCATTTTTAAAACCAGTATTTTACACAAACCTCAGCAAGTATATTTTTAATTTATTCTTAAAATTTTAAAATTTAAAGTTATTACATGACATATTTACTAAAAAATTAAGGATAGTTGTAGAAAAATAATATTAAAATAAAATAATTGCAATGCAATGAAAGTACAAATAATTTATGTATTAAAGTATATAAATACGTCTTGTACTTTCATCATTTTGTAATTATTTTAAATTGATATCATTTTTATTTATTTTTTTGTAATTGTCTTAAAAAATTATGAGGTTTGTTAAGTTTTATAATATTATTTTTATTTTTATTATATTTTATTCATTTTGTGATGTGTTATTTTTTAATAATTATTATTATTATAAATATTAAATTTACATAATAATGATATACATGAGATAATAAAATACCAAATAATAAAGGAAAAATTAGTCTAAGGTCCCTCTTCTATTTTTAGTAATAAAAGAGATCTACAAAATTATTTTTTGATGTCTAAGGTCCCTAAACATATATCAGAGAAATTTGACTCTCTCTCTCTCTCTCTCTCTCCTACATCAAACTAGCGCTTCGTCTATCTCCTACCGCTACCGAGGATCACCATCGTTTGCACACCGCCCATCGCAGCAACTCCGAACACACCGACACCGCGACCCAAATCGCTGTTGGCTCATACCGACACCATACCAGCTCGCAAATCAGCACCATCTTCGCCGACCTTCCAACATATATACCTATGTATATGTATATAAGTATAGAAATTGTCTCTCACATAGACGAAATTCGTGAAAATTTCGAAGCAAAGTTAGAGCATAACACTGAAAATTGAATCAATTTCACAAAAATGGTCTTTGAGATTGATGAATTACAGGAATAATATATATATATAATTGTGTATATATGATGAATATGTGAAGATGAGGTGGTGATCGATAAAATGGATTAGGCTCAGCGAAGTGTGAAGGGTTTTGCTTTTCTTCACAACCAATAGTGCCTTCTAGTGGACACGCAATGCAAATCCTCTTGATCTTTTTCCCATGGCCTTCCAACTGTGGGTTCAAATACAAGTGCTGGCAATATGGAAAGGTTTGTTTGGGATTTTCTCTGGGTTGTGGAGTCTGGAGAAATTCTTTGGGTTGAGAGAATTTCTCTGGAAATATTTGTCTGGGAATTTTCTCTGGGTTGTGGAGTCTAGAGAAATTCTCTAGGTAAGAGAATCTCTGGAAATGTCTGTCTGGAAATTTTTCTGAGACGATGAAGATACAATACTGTGCTTGAAAAGGGAAAAATATATGGTTTAACTTGGTACTTATCATCAATTAGCATAGTATTCTATGGATGGAAATTATTTTTCACTTATTTTTCTTGGCAATCAAACAAACTTTATGCTTTATAGTTCACTTGAAATCCAAAGAAAATTCAGAGAAAATCCAGAGAAATTCTCTAGATTTGAATCCAAAATTTCTCTGACCTTCCTAGAATTTCTTTGGAGAGAAATTCTCTACCATGTTTAATTTTCTCTGTCATGTGTAATTTTTTCTAGTTTGAACCCCTCTTCAAAGGAGATTGGGTTTTAGATAATGTGACTCATCCAATATACAGAGAAGATGAATATGAGTTCCTCATAGCTCAAGTTCATCTCTCTCTCTCTCTCTCTCTCTCTCTCTCTCTCTCTGTACTTGATCTCTACGCCATCTCACTAATCTTCAAGCAGTTCGATTTCATCTCTTATTCTCTCCATAGAAATTCTCATCCAGAGAAATTTAGAAATTCGGGAATTTCTCTGGAGAGGGCCAGAGAAATTCCCATAATTTGCTTGACACCAAGAATGAAGGTAAGCAAGGCATACTGCTCAGGCGTCTGACCATCCTTGGAAATACCTGCTTCAAAACTACCAGTGGTGGAGTTGATGAAATCACGATGGCCAGGAGCATCAATGACAATGCAGTAGTATTTGGTGGTCTCAAACTTCCACAAAACAATATCAATGTTCCTTGTTGAAAAATATTTCTCCAGCTGTAAATCATGCATGGATATACTTTGCTTCAAGAAATGATGTTGAAAAGAGAAAACATGATGGGATGAAGTGCACAAACATGCCTGCAGAAGTATCCTTGATGTTGATACAATAGTTAAACCTGTTGTTATTAGGGGAAATAGAAGCAAATCAGTGTTGTTTGATGTTTGCATTCTTACCACATTTACATTCAGAGGTCCAAAGAAATTCTGGGGAGAAATTTCTCTGGATGAAATTTCTCTAGATAGGAATTTCTCTAGAGAGAAATTTCTCTGGGAAGTCCAGAGAAATTCTCTAGATGAAATTTCTCTGGATCAAATTGAGGGACCTTAGACATTATGAAAATTTTTGGTGTCCTTTATACTATAAAATCTTAATAATAGTGACCATAAAAAAAAATCCCTAATAATAAATTAAGTTTCTATGGACATTTTGGATGCCGTTATTAAAACAACTTTTCTAGATTAGATCAAATATTTGATCTAATGAGTACCTTGTGTTATAATTGATAAATTTTATTAACAAAAATATTAAAAATCTCAAAAATTCTATCAAAATTCTACAAAATGTTTTAGATGGGTGTGGGACCCACATGAGAGCCACATTGTATGGGTTCCACACCTATATAAAACATTTGGTAGAATTTTAGATAGAATTTTTGACATCACATTGTATAGGTGCCACATCTGTATGAGACATTTGGTAAAATTTTTGACATCTCTAGCATTTTTAGTATTCTCTTATTTATTACATGGGTCTTCATTTTGCGAAATGAAATTTTATTTTTTAATTATTCGATTATAAATTCTACAAGAAATCTGTTCTATTTCAAATTGTTTGTTTATTTCAGTGTTGGCTGAAGCCTTAGGCAATTGAAGCATTGGCTTTAGGCCTCATTTGTAAAAAAGCTTCAAAATTTTCATATATAATCATAAGTCACAATAAAATTTAGGGGCATGCACCAATAAATCCTAAATGTATATCTTATAACCCATTTGGTCCTATGAATTTTCTTATGAACCATTAGGTCCTATCCTAATGTTAATGACCATTGAACATCATCGACATCAAACATTATCCATCAAACATCAAAACATCAAACATCAAATTTATGAGTAACATCATTGAAATAATATCAAACATCATCATCAAAACAACATCAAACATCAAACATCAAAATATCATACAACATCATCAAAACAACATCAAAAATAACGATTAAATAATTTTTAAAATAACGATTAAACATCAAAATAAAGATTAAATAATTTTTTAAATAACGATTAAACATCAAAATAACAATTAAAATAACATCAAACATCAAAAATAAGATTAAACAATTCTTGAATGTCGGATCTGTGATGTTGCAAATCAGCGGTTGTAACCCTCTGACGAGTCTGCACTTGCAATGCTCGCACCGGAGATTCAGCGGTGATGGGTCGAACCCAGAAACTGATTCTCGGAGGGGAGGGAGAGGAGAGGGGTGGGGATCGTAGGAGGAGAGTCCAGCATCGTTGCGGAGCGAGATCTGGACTTGGCGGATCAAGTCTGTTGGGATTTCAAAACCCATCTTTGTTTTTGATTATGTTGTGTACTGTAAATCGAACCAATGTTCATGGTGATGCTAAGACTGTCTCTTTCTCTCTATATATATTTATCTATGGATTTCTCTCCATAAATGAATGTGTTGTTCTCTGCGTTTGCGTTTCTCGGAAATGTTGGGTGGTTGAGAGGGAAGACTACTCTGGAAATGACCATTAGACTTCGATTTTCTTTCTGTGGACTCTCTAGCAAGTTGGATGTTTTTTATGACGATGTTGTTTGGTTGTGATGTTTGATCTTTAACTGCCGAAACAAAAAGAACTTCCCGATCTGATTCTTTTGAATATTGATGTTGTTTTGATGATGATGTTGTGATGTAAAAATAGGACTAATTTGTGTACAAGAAAACTCTTAGGACCAAATGGTTTAACTTTCTTCCATATAGGATTTATGGGTAATTTTTCCTAAAATGTAATTGTTTTTCATAAGGCCCACTTTGATAAAGGCCTTTTTTTTTAGTATAATAATAAATAAAAGTTCACATTGAAAAGGGTTCTATAAATTTTAAAAAACTTATAATATATATTTTAAAAAAAAAACTCACTTTAAAATAATCCCCACCAATTTGAAATAGGTTGTATAAACTTTTCTTAATTTTCACTTTGAATTAATAAGTTTTATTTATTTGATAAATTTTGACATTTTTAATTTCTTCTTTTTTCATAGCTAAATATTTTAAATAACTCTCAAATTTTAGTTATGAAAATTGAAGAGACATGAATTTTATATGATATAATTTACTAAAAATAATAAATATTATTTATATTTAAGTTTAAAATATCAAAAGTCTCACAATAAAATTTTACTTTAGGCCTCATGGAAGCTTAAGATGGCCCTGGTTTATTTCTATTATATCAAACATATCAAAAATTCATTTATGTTTTTTTATTAATTTTTTTTAAACAATTTTGAAGACTTTTATGTAAAAGAATTAATTGAGATATTTTAATTTGTAAAAAAAAAATTACAAAAATATATTATAGTGGTATAATGGACAAACAACTTGAAATTATGAATGAACATAATTATCATAACGTTTTTTTTTTGGGGTGGGTAATTATCATAACGTTGCTAAAGCTAATTTCCTCGAATAAGCATGACATAACTTCTAATGTTTTATTGAGGTATGTTTTGGATCGTTTGATATTAACTTATACGAGTTATTTTTCTATACATATTAGCGGTTGGCATACGTGTATAATTTAAATAAATAATAATAAAATAAATTATTCACCATATATTGTATCCCATGCAAGTGTTAAGAGTTTTCTTCATTTGAGTCTCACTCTTTTTCGTTTATCTAATTTTCTATTTTACGTTCAGTTTGTTTTGGTAAAAAACATTTTTCAACAAATGTTTTCCGTATTTTTTTGTATTTGGCACAAGAAAAATAAAAGTCAACGAAAAATATTTTTCATAATCAATGAAAAAATTATGAAAAATATTTTCTATGGTTAACGGAAAACAATCCTACTTAGGCAGAAAATAAAATTTTTCGAACTAAACTTTTACTAATGCCATCACATTGCCACCACCGTCACTACCATCACCTCCACCATAACACCACCACCACCACCACCACCACCACCACCACCACCATCATCATCATCGTCATTGTCACTACACTTCCACGGCCACCACTACTACCTCCACCCTATCACTAATACTACCACCACCACCGTTACCCCAACGCCTCCACCTCTACCTCTATCACCACCTCCATCCCGCCATTACTACTATCACCACCACTAATGTAACTATTAATGTATTAGTTTTAAAAATGCAACTAAATATAGGAAATCGTTTTCTATAAACAAAATAAAATAAAAAATTGGAATTTTTTTTGTAGAAAATATTTTTAAAGAGAGAGGAAGTTTTAGAACACCAATTGGCTCCGTTTGTTTTCAGAGATAAAATGGAGGGGATTGATAGCGAGGGGATTGTTGGTGAGAAGATTAAGTAAAATTATGTTTATTTTGATGGTAGTTGTTAATGTCGAGATTGTTAAATTATTACTCTATAAAAGAAATATAAAGTATTAAAACAAATAAAATTATGATTTTTACTTAACAAAAAATACAAAAACATTAAACATTAATGTTAAAAAAAAATGCCCAACATGTAAATAAAAAAATAAACAAATTAAAAAACCTAATCCCATGGGACTAATTTTCTAATATCATCTCTACCTCCATCTCAATCCTAACACTAAGGCCTATCATAATCCATTCCATCTCCATCTCCCAAAACAAACACAATATATAATGTATCTTACCTTCATCTCAATCTCAATCTCAATCTCACTCTATCTCTCAAAACAAACGGAGCCATTAAGTTGTTCACTTTATTAAGTTTTAGAACACCAAGAAGTATGAGAAGTGCTTTATTTTTTATTTTCTATAGACCTACAATTTTGTTTCCTTTTTTTTTTTTTTTTTTTTTTTGTGTGTGTATATTCTTCTATTTTAAGAACTTGTAACATATTTTAGGATAATCTAAATTGAAGTTTGGAGAAAATATTATAAGTGTTACAAATTTAACATAATTAAATATCTCTTTAATTTTTAAAATAAAAATAAATAAATAAATAAAAGTGGCATCGACCTCTTCTATAATAAAATCAACTAGAGTATACTGATAAGTAGCATAATTAGAGATCATCTCATTATATATTGTAAAAAATTAATGAAGTAGAAAGTTAAAAGAATGGTTGTTTTTAAAACAAAAGCTGTAAGTGTAACTATTTACATTCAAAATTGTGACATGTGTCACACTTCGGATTTACAGAGGTCAGCCCATGTGAAAATATCCAAAGTCGATAAGTAAAAAGATGACAATTAGATAGAAATAAATAATATCTCTCATGCAAATGGGTACAATAGTGTCACACAATACATGTGTTATTCCGATTTCATACATTCTACATTCACATCTACGTAGAATGGATGTTCTTTGACTAAAACGTACAATAGATGATGTACGGGAAAGAAATACACCTTCTCGTATAATCCTGTTGATCAAGTCTGTGCTTCTCCGTACGATGTCGTTCTGCTACCTGAAAACACAAACGTGAGCTAGCCGGCGGGTGGTGTGCCGGAAACCTCTCCGATGCCTAAGTCAGTAAACAAGACAAATAGGAAAAAGCTCTGTGTATTCAGGAACTAAAGTTGCATTACCTCTCAAAAGGTGATATTGGTGAGCTTTTATAGGTTTCGTGTGGCACAATCCTAGTAGGACTCTTACTCCTCCATGTAGAGTCCTCCTAGGATTCATACTCCTGAGAGATAATGCTTCTCTCAACACCCCCCTCACTGCTTAAACCAAGTGAGATGGTTTTACCACGGCCGAACTATCTTACGACCGAAGTAACATTGCCATGTTAGACTAACCGGAGTGACCAACTTATACACTAGTTCGGCCCTGCCTTACTGTCTTCTACCTCGGCTTCCCATACCACGACCGAGCTATCCATAGAAGATACTTGCCGAACTAACTCAGGACAGTCTGGAAGACAACTTTTCTTACTTCGGCTAGAAGACCCAACCGGGCTAACCGCAGCGCCCTCCTGCACCGATATAACAACATTCTTCCTTGACCGGGCTAATCGTGACCGAGATAACTTCCGCGACCGGACTACTTGAATGGGGTCTCTTTACTTTGCTTTTCATACTTCGGCCCACACCGGCCCATTACTTAGCCTGGCCCAGTTTACCTGTATAAATTACCCTCACAATTGCCCCTTAATTCCATCTGCGCAGCATGATAGGGATTACCTGTCTATAAACCGAGCTAAAGTTTTAGCTTATCCAACCGGGCTACAATCCTTTAGCTATTCCGGCCGGGCTAAAAACCTTTTAAATTCCCCAGCCGAGCTAAAAACTATTTAGCCTATCCAGCCGAGCTAAACCTAAGCCGAGCTGTGCACGTCCGGTCAAAACGTCTCTTCAATTTGTAGCAACTGAAACGCTTCCCTTTCCAGTGACACGTGGCAGGCTCTTATTGGCTATTCACAACTGTAACGCCGCCCTCGTACTCCGTAATTTTTGAACAGTTCCCGCCAGAGGGCTTTTCATCAAAACAAAAAAAACCTTTTCTCTCTTCAAATCATCCACCAAACTAATCACTCTCTCCTCTCTCACTTCTTCAGCTCTTACGGTTTTTCAACCTCACACCTCTGAAGCTCGTGTTCTTGCTGCCGTTTGCTTCCATCTCATTCTTCTTCCTCTTTATCAAGTAAGTATTACGAATCTGTTTCTCATTTTCCTTTGTTTCCTATACCCTGTTTTGTGTGTTTTTGCAAAACACTTTTTATGCTCAGCTTCGTGTGGTTTCTGTAAAAAACTTCATAAGAACCTCATGAACTTCAAAAAATAGCTAATAGAACACTTAATTGATCCACAATCACGTCCAACCGAACTAGGAAACCGTTTTTGCTATATACAGATTTAGGCAGACTAGAACCGAACTATAATTTGTCCAATCAGGGGGCTTCTTCGTCCCAGTCTGTGCAGCAGTCTTATGCTCCGAGGGGTGAGCAGGTTGATCAGAGGTCGTCTGGGCGCGTGTATGCTGTTACCGCGCAGGATTTGGTACCGGCTCCATCGGTTGTGAGAGGTACCTTCTTGTTTTGCAATTCAGTTGCTAGTGTTTTGATCGATACGGGTGCATCTCATTCTTTTGTGTCTGCTGCATTTGCATCTGTTCTGGAGTTGGAGTTAGCACAGTTAGCATCTCCTATTTGTGTAGTGTCACCTCTTGGGGGTGAATTGATTTTGAAACAAGGTGTTAGGGGTTGTGATATAGAGGTCGATGATCATAGAATCCCTTTTTCTTTTGTGGTTATGCCCATGAAGGGCTTCGATGTTATTTTGGGTATGGACTGGTTATCGTCATACCGGGCATTTATTGACTGCTACCGTCAGAGGGTTACTTGTTGTACCGTTAACGGAGAACGTTTTCATTTTCTGGGGGACAGAGTTGGTAGTGTTTTGCCACCGGGGTATGATCCGCGAGGGCGGAGTGAGCTTAGTGGTCTACTTGCTAGCTTTGAGGGTAGTGAGTGTGATGAGACCCAGATTATGTTGCCGAGGGTGGTTTGTGAGTTTTCGGACGTCTTTCCCGAGGATCTTGTTAGTTTGCCACCGCATCGAGAGATTGAGTTCTCTATTGACCTAGTGCCCGGCACGGCGCCAATTTCTATGGCACCTTATCGTTTTGCCCCAGCCGAATTAGTTGAGTTGAAGATTCAGCTCCAGGAATTGTTAGATAAGGGTTACATCCGTCCTAGTGTTTCGCCGTGGGGAGCGCCAGCCCTTTTCGTTAAAAAGAAAGGTGGTGCTTTGAGACTGTGTATAGATTATCGGAAGTTGAATCGGGCTACGGTTAAGAATAAGTATCCTATGCCCCGTATAGATGATTTATTTGACCAGTTGAAGGGTTCCCGTTGTGTCTCTAAGATAGACTTGAGATCGGGTTACCATCAGTTGAGAGTCAGGGAGGAGGATATTCCGAAGACGGCATTCCGTACGCGGTATGGCCACTATGAGTTTCTGGTGATGCCATTTGGGCTCACCAATGCACCGGCAGTATTTATGGATTTGATGAACCGGATCTTCCGGGAATTCTTAGATCGTTTTGTAGTCGTCTTCGTGGACGACATCCTGATTTATTCACCTTCAGAGGAAGAGCACGAGGAACATTTGAGAGTGGTGCTTGAGTTACTTAGAGCCCATAAGTTGTATGCTAAGTTTGGGAAGTGTGAATTCTGGCTAGAAGAGGTGAAGTTTTTAGGCCACGTAGTTTCTGGGAAAGGGGTGTCTGTTGATACATCCAAGACTGAGGCAGTGCAAGATTGGGCACAGCCTAAGAGTGTGTTTGAGATCCGCAGTTTTCTGGGATTGGCAGGGTATTATCGCCGGTTTGTGAAGGATTTCTCCAAGTTAGCTTCACCGTTGACTAGATTGACTCGGAAGGGAGTCAAATTTGTATGGAGTGAGACTTGTGAAAAGTCGTTTCAGGAGTTGAAAGTTAGATTGACCACCGCTCCGGTCTTGATTATTCTGGAGAGAGGGTTGGGTTATGCAGTCTACTGTGACGCCTCACGAGAAGGTCTGGGTTGTGTGTTGATGCAAGAGGGGAAAGTGGTTGCTTATGGCTCACGTCAGTTGAAAGTTCATGAGAAGAATTACCCTACGCATGATTTAGAGTTAGCAGCTGTGATATTTGCCTTGAAGATTTGGAGGCATTATCTTTATGGCGAGAGGTTCGAGGTATTCTCGGATCATAAGAGTCTGAAATATCTGTTTACACAGAAAGACTTGAATTTGAGGCAGAGGAGGTGGATGGAGTTTATTGAGGATTATGATTTCGAGTTGCACTATCATCCGGGTAAGGCCAATGTTGTGGCTGATGCCCTTAGCAAGAAATCTATTGGTGACGTAGCTAGTATAGCCATCCGGGAGTGGGAGATGTTGGGTGCACTTGGGGAGTTTGATTTGCTTTTGGGTGAATCCGTTGAGGCTGCGGCCTTGTTTTCTGTTGTTGCGCAGCCTACACTTGTGACTCGAGTGTTAGAGGCTCAGAGGGATGATCTTGAGGTGGAATCTCTTCGAGAGAAGATTTCCAGTGGGAAGGTTGAGAAGGGTTTGACGGTGTATCCCGACCTGAGTGTGAGATACCGAGACCGTCTGTTTGTGCCGGAGTCTTGCCGAGAGGAGGTACTTCGAGAGTTCCATCATTCGCGCCTTGCGGTGCATCCGGGAGGTACTAAAATGTATAGGGATTTGGGTCGCCAGTTTTGGTGACGGGGTATGAAGAGGGATGTGGCAGTGTTCGTATCTAAATGCCTTACTTGTCAGCAAGTGAAGGCCGAACATCAGAGACCAGCGGGTTTGTTGCAACCCTTGTCTATTGCCGAGTGGAAGTGGGAGCATGTCACTATGGACTTCGTTGTAGGTCTTCCAAGGACTCAGCGGGGTAGTGATGCTATTTGGGTAGTTGTAGACCGGTTGACGAAGTCAGCGCACTTCATTCCTATGCGTGTTAGAGATTCGGTGGATCATCTTGCCGACTTATATATTCGGGACATAGTGAAGTTGCACGGGGTCCCAGTGACGATCGTCTCAGATAGAGATCCTCGTTTCACTGCCAGGTTGTGGCAGAGTTTGCAGAGTGCTTTAGGCACTAAGTTGACCTTTAGTACAGCTTATCATCCTCAGACTGACGGGCAGTCCGAGCGTACTATTCAGATCCTTGAGGATATGCTTCGAGGTTGTGTTCTCGACTTTAGTGGGTCGTGGGAGAGGCACTTACCATTAGTGGAGTTTGCCTACAACAACAGTTTTCAGTCTAGTATCGGTATGGCACCATTTGAGGCCTTGTATGGCCGACCGTGTAGGTCTCCAGTTTGTTGGGCCGAGGTGGGTGATGCACCTTTGTTGGGTCCGGAGTTAGTGAGGGAAACGACGGAGAAGGTTGAGCTTATCCGTAGGAGACTTGTTACAGCTCAGAGTCGTCAGAAATCTTATGCCGACCGTAGGAGGAGACCTTTGGTGTTTGAGGTAGGTGATCATGTCTTTCTGAAGATATCACCTAGGCGAGGTTTAATGAGGTTTGGGAAGAGTGGGAAGTTGTCCCCTCGATTTATTGGCCCTTTTGAGATCCTTGAGAGGATTGGCGAGGCTGCATATCGCTTAGCTTTACCACCGCAGTTATCCGGAGTTCATGACGTGTTTCATGTGAGTATGCTTCGGAAGTATGAGCCAGATCCATCACATGTGTTGGATTGGACCGATTTAGTTGTTGATGAGGATGTTTCGTATGAGGAGAGACCAATTCGAGTCTTGGATAGGCGGGATCAAGTTTTGCGAGGCAAAACCATCCCTTTGGTGAAAGTTCTGTGGAAGCATCACGGAGTGGAGGAAGCCACTTGGGAACGTGAGTTGGAAGTCCGTGAGAAATATCCGGATATGTTTATTGATTTGTAATCTTGTATTTAGATTATATAATATTGTGGAACTTGAGAATTTTATATATATCGTAAGTTGGAAAACATTGAGAATGTTTTGGTTTAATGTTAACATTTTGAAACTTGCCTTTTATGGAAGTGAAATATAACATTTATATATTGAATGTATTGTTTATATCATGAGATTGAATATGATATGGAAATTGTTAACATTGAAAGGAATAATGCATAATATTGATGCAGGTTGAATATATGTTGATTTATACATATTATGAGATGCCTCTTGCTAAGAGATGAAGTGACCAGTATTGGGTCAAGCTGTTTATTATTATGTGTATGTCATTGGGAATTGAGAAAAACTTGTTTTTACAAACTTATGCTTAATTTCGGGGACGAAATTCTTTTAAGGGGGGGAGGTTGTAGCGATCCCGGTCTTTTCCCGTTTGATTATCGTATCTGGACTTATGTTCCGTGGATTCCGTTGTCATATTATTGTTGTTGTCATCCTTTAACGTCATTGTTTGAGTCTTAGGGTGTGTTAGACCTGTTTCGAGTGGGTGGTTTGAGTCTGGGATCAAACCCCAGATTTTTGAAGTTTCAGCCGTTCCGCTCGAGCGGACCTTCTTGCGCTCGAGCGGAGATTGCACACTTCCAGTATTTTTGAACCCTGCAAAACTTCTGCAGGTGTGATATCTACGCTCGAGCGGGATTTCTGAGCTCGAGCGGGTTGAGCTCGAGCGGTATTGTTGACGCTCGAGCGAGTAGTGTGTTCTTCGCGTGGGTTCTGGAATGGGGGAATCTACGCTCGAGCGGTTATCATTGCGCTCGAGCGGACCTTGTTTTTGTTCTTTACGCTCGAGCGGTGTATTGTACGCTCGAGCGGGCCTGTCAAGTTTATATACGCAGCAACGTGTTTCAGATCAGTTTTTCAGCCCCTTTCAGTTTATAAAACCCTAGGTTACGAGTTTTCTCTCTCCCAACTCATCTTCTCTCCTAGGTTTCATCTATTTAGAGTGAGTATCTAACCTAGTTCCTTCATTAAAAAGGTAGAGTGGGTCAAGGGCTTCCATTTAATCTGAACGGTTATTGATTTGGAGTACTTTGGAGTTTGGGCTATCATCTCCGTCTTCTTCTTTTCGGGTTCTTGCTTCGAGGTAGGGATTTCCTACTCCATTTATACGCTTTAATCATAAGTGTTGGTATTTTGGTATATGGGGGTAGTTTGGTAATTTTGGGAGAAACCCTAGGTTTTGACTTAGATTAATTTGTGTAATTAATTTAAGGGAAGTATGTGGAATTGAGTTTAATTCATGAAATTAGGGGATTATGAGATAAATTGGTGTAGTTGGATATTTAATTACTCATCTGTGGAATTGGGATTATATGTACTGTATATTTATTCCTGCTTAGAAATAATTGTTCTGGGCTATCGGTGGAGGATAGCCATTGATTGTTGTAGACCTTGCATGTGGCTTAGGTATAACTGGAATTGAGTCATCTATTTGACTGTTGAATTAATACAGAACATTACTTGTATTGATTATGTGTTGTATATGGCAAGTATTGATTATGTTGCATATGCATTTGGTTTTGGAGGAGATAAGGGATGAACTCCCGGTTTAGGGGAAGAAAGGGGATGGACTTCTAAACCGAATCTGTGGGAGGGGTTTAGGGGAAGAAAGGGGATGGCCTCTAAACCAGATTTGTTGGGAGGAGAAACGGGATGGACTCCACTAGCATCACATATATGTGTGCTTATTGTTAATAGAAGTATTTCTATTTATTGTTGATATGACACATTACCACCATGTGTATCAGTTGGGAAGTATGGAAGTGAATGTGGTTATGATTGATACAATACCAGCATGTGTATTTGTTATGTTATAGAGAGGTTTAACTTAATTTGTTATCCCTGTTAAATTATTGTTAATAAGAGATGAAATTCCCGTTGAGTTATTTGGCCAGGTTCTGAGCCATAGGTGGAAGGTAAGATGTGCCATAGACACTGTGTCATAGGCAATATAGATATTCGTGTTGTGAAAATTGTAATTGGAATATAGTGTGTTAACCATGTATCAGATGCTAATACTTTAGTTAATTCTTATGCTTGGTTTAGTATTTCTCTACTGGGCTGTGGCTCACCCTATATGGGAACTTCATTTTCAGGTTCAGGTGGTTCACTACCTCCAAAGACTTAGCTTGTGAGGATTTGGACTTGAAGACTTGTTTTATTTGTTTTAGTTGTTTTATTTGAATTATGTAAACATTCAAGCCTAGGGCTTTATTTGTTTTGAGTTAGAACTCATGGAATTGTGTCCAAGTGTTGGCTTGGCAAGATGTAAGCCCGTAGGGCATTTATTTTGATGTTTTCTTTCGTAATACTCTGATGATTTAAATAACATGATGTTTTCCTTTTAATAATGCATGCCTTGTTTTATATTTAATGGGTTTAATTTTGAGGGCGTGACAACTTGGTATCAGAGCGTACCGGGTTCGAATACTTTGGGTACGTGGGAAGTGATTAGAATCACAATGGGTTCGTCTCGCTTGATAGAGACTTAGTGTAATGTTATATGTTTATGTGATAACATGTTTATGTGATTATGTGGGTATGGAATGTAGTTTCTAGGATATTGATTGGACCCTTGAGTCTCTGAAAGTCTTGTTGGAAAGGCACTTGATCAATGTTGTTTCCAACCGGAACTTTGGTGACGCCTTGGGACTGTCATTATCCAGGAATGAAATTCGTAGGTGCTTATGTGATTATGTGCTTACGTGGTGTGATTTATTGTTGTCCAATGTATTAGGACGCGAGTGTAATAGTTTTTGGCATATTATTTAGAGTGCTAACGTCTTTGTTTCCTTTATTAGGATGTCAGGACGAGGACGAGGTTGTGGTAGGCGTGGTAGGCCGGTCAGGCAGGAAGTACCTATACCGGAGGAAATTCCGGCAGTTCAGGAGGGTGTTGGCCAGGCCAATATGGCCGAGCCAGTGGGACAGCAGGTTATGGGCGCTCTGGCCCAAGAGATAGCTGGAGCTTTTAGGGAGTCAGTGGGCATTCTTAGGGCTCAGAATCAGGCTCAGGTCGTTGTGGCAGATGCAGGGCCTTCTTTTCTGAAGAGGGAGTTTTTCCGGTCTCAACCGGACGTGTTTGTAGGTGATCCTAGCGAGCCGCTTAAGGCAGACGAATGGCTCGAACAGACAACGAAAACGTTTGAGATGCTAGGCATCGAAGACGAGGCACTGAAGGTGACCTTAGCATCTTTCCAACTGAAGGGGGATGCGGGTCAATGGTGGAAGTTCACCAAGGGTCGCATTGGAGGTACTTGGAAGGCTTTTGTTGATGCTTTTCAGGAGAAGTACTTGTCTCCAGCTGTTCAGGAGAAGTTGAGAGATCAGTTCCGCCATCTTGAGCAGAACAGTTTATCAGTGGCCGAGTTTGAGGCGGCATTCACTAGTCTGTCCAGGTTTGCACCTGAGTTGGTGGCGACTGAGGAGCGTCGTTGCATAGAGTTTGAGAAGAAGTTGAGGCGTGGCCTCATGCTGAGAGTTGTCGGGTCTATGATTCGAGATTTTGGGTGTTTGGTTGATGCAGCAGCCCATACTGAGATTATGATGCAGGAAGAGGGGGAAAGGCAGAAAGGCTCCAAGAGGAGTCAGGCTGGCCAGAGTGATGGCATGAGGCAGAGAGGTTTCACTCCTCAGCAGCCTCAGAGTAGTTTTTCTAGATCCACTTTTCCAGTGCCGAGTGCTAGTTCTGGGAAGGGCAGTCAGGGAGACGTCACCTGTTACAAGTGTGGCCAGCTGGGCCACAAGTCTCCAGTTTGTCCTCAGAGGGGAGGAGTTCAGAGAGCAGCATCTTCTTCGGCTCGATCTCAGAGCCAGAGTCAGGGTAGAGGCCAGCCGCTCTCTTGTTTTCAGTGCGGTCAGCCGGGGCACATGAAGAGGTTTTGCCCACAGTTGGGTGACACGTCTGGTGCATCTGGTTCGAAGCAGACTCAGAGTCAGCTGCGTACTCAGTCAGTTCAGGCCTCGAGGGCCAATCAGGGGGCTTCTTCGTCCCAGTCTGTGCAGCAGTCTTATGCTCCGAGGGGTGAGCAGGTTGATCAGAGGTCGTCTGGGCGCGTGTATGCTGTTACCGCGCAGGATCTGGTACCGGCTCCATCGGTTGTGAGAGGTACCTTCTTGTTTTGCAATTCAGTTGCTAGTGTTTTGATCGATACGGGTGCATCTCATTCTTTTGTGTCTGCTGCATTTGCATCTGTTCTGGAGTTGGAGTTAGCACAGTTAGCATCTCCTATTTGTGTAGTGTCACCTCTTGGGGGTGAATTGATTTTGAAACAAGGTGTTAGGGGTTGTGATATAGAGGTCGATGATCATAGAATCCCTTTTTCTTTTGTGGTTATGCCCATGAAGGGCTTCGATGTTATTTTGGGTATGGACTGGTTATCGTCATACCGGGCATTTATTGACTGCTACCGTCAGAAGGTTACTTGTTGTACCGTTAACGGAGACCGTTTTCATTTTCTGGGGGACAGAGTTGGTAGTGTTTTGCCACCGGGGTATGATCCGCGAGGGCGGAGTGAGCTTAGTGGTCTACTTGCTAGCTTTGAGGGTAGTGAGTGTGATGAGACCCAGATTATGTTGCCGAGGGTGGTTTGTGAGTTTTCGGACGTCTTTCCCGAGGATCTTGTTAGTTTGCCACCGCATCGAGAGATTGAGTTCTCTATTGACCTAGTGCCCGGCACGGCGCCAATTTCTATGGCACCTTATCGTTTTGCCCCAGCCGAATTAGTTGAGTTGAAGATTCAGCTCCAGGAATTGTTAGATAAGGGTTACATCCGTCCTAGTGTTTCGCCGTGGGGAGCGCCAGCCCTTTTCGTTAAAAAGAAAGGTGGTGCTTTGAGACTGTGTATAGATTATCGGAAGTTGAATCGGGCTACGGTTAAGAATAAGTATCCTATGCCCCGTATAGATGATTTATTTGACCAGTTGAAGGGTTCCCGTTGTTTCTCTAAGATAGACTTGAGATCGGGTTACCATCAGTTGAGAGTCAGGGAGGAGGATATTCCGAAGACGGCATTCCGTACGCGGTATGGCCACTATGAGTTTCTGGTGATGCCATTTGGGCTCACCAATGCACCGGCAGTATTTATGGATTTGATGAACCGGATCTTCCGGGAATTCTTAGATCGTTTTGTAGTCGTCTTCGTGGACGACATCCTGATTTATTCACCTTCAGAGGAAGAGCACGAGGAACATTTGAGAGTGGTGCTTGAGTTACTTAGAGCCCATAAGTTGTATGCTAAGTTTGGGAAGTGTGAATTCTGGCTAGAAGAGGTGAAGTTTTTAGGCCATGTAGTTTCTGGGAAAGGGGTGTCTATTGATACATCCAAGACTGAGGCAGTGCAAGATTGGGCACAGCCTAAGAGTGTGTTTGAGATCCGCAGTTTTCTGGGATTGGCAGGGTATTATCGCCGGTTTGTGAAGGATTTCTCCAAGTTAGCTTCACCGTTGACTAGATTGACTCGGAAGGGAGTCAAATTTGTATGGAGTGAGACTTGTGAAAAGTCGTTTCAGGAGTTGAAAGTTAGATTGACCACCGCTCCGGTCTTGATTATTCCGGAGAGAGGGTTGGGTTATGCAGTCTACTGTGACGCCTCACGAGAAGGTCTGGGTTGTGTGTTGATGCAAGAGGGGAAAGTGGTTGCTTATGGCTCACGTCAGTTGAAAGTTCATGAGAAGAATTACCCTACGCATGATTTAGAGTTAGCAGCTGTGATATTTGCCTTGAAGATTTGGAGGCATTATCTTTATGGCGAGAGGTTCGAGGTATTCTCGGATCATAAGAGTCTGAAATATCTGTTTACACAGAAAGACTTGAATTTGAGGCAGAGGAGGTGGATGGAGTTTATTGAGGATTATGATTTCGAGTTGCACTATCATCCGGGTAAGGCCAATGTTGTGGCCGATGCCCTTAGCAGGAAATCTATTGGTGACGTAGCTAGTATAGCCATCCGGGAGTGGGAGATGTTGGGTGCACTTGGGGAGTTTGATTTGCTTTTGGGTGAATCCGTTGAGGCTGCGGCCTTGTTTTCTGTTGTTGCGCAGCCTACACTTGTGACTCGAGTGTTAGAGGCTCAGAGGGATGATCTTGAGGTGGAATCTCTTCGAGAGAAGATTTCCAGTGGGAAGGTTGAGCAGGGTTTGACGGTGTATCCCGACCTGAGTGTGAGATACCGAGACCGTCTGTTTGTGCCGGAGTCTTGCCGAGAGGAGGTACTTCGAGAGTTCCATCATTCGCGCCTTGCGGTGCATCCGGGAGGTACTAAAATGTATAGGGATTTGGGTCGCCAGTTTTGGTGGCGGGGTATGAAGAGGGATGTGGCAGTGTTCGTATCTAAATGCCTTACTTGTCAGCAAGTGAAGGCCGAACATCAGAGACCAGCGGGTTTGTTGCAACCCTTGTCTATTGCCGAGTGGAAGTGGGAGCATGTCACTATGGACTTCGTTGTAGGTCTTCCAAGGACTCAGCGGGGTAGTGATGCTATTTGGGTAGTTGTAGACCGGTTGACGAAGTCAGCGCACTTCATTCCTATGCGTGTTAGAGATTCGGTGGATCATCTTGCTGACTTATATATTCGGGACATAGTGAAGTTGCACGGGGTCCCAGTGACGATCGTCTCAGATAGAGATCCTCGTTTCACTGCCAGGTTGTGGCAGAGTTTGCAGAGTGCTTTAGGCACTAAGTTGACCTTTAGTACAGCTTATCATCCTCAGACTGACGGGCAGTCCGAGCGTACTATTCAGATCCTTGAGGATATGCTTCGAGGTTGTGTTCTCGACTTTAGTGGGTCGTGGGAGAGGCACTTACCATTAGTGGAGTTTGCCTACAACAACAGTTTTCAGTCTAGTATCGGTATGGCACCATTTGAGGCCTTGTATGGCCGACCGTGTAGGTCTCCAGTTTGTTGGGCCGAGGTGGGTGATGCACCTTTGTTGGGTCCGGAGTTAGTGAGGGAAACGACGGAGAAGGTTGAGCTTATCCGTAGGAGACTTGTTACAGCTCAGAGTCGTCAGAAATCTTATGCCGACCGTAGGAGGAGACCTTTGGTGTTTGAGGTAGGTGATCATGTCTTTCTGAAGATATCACCTAGGCGAGGTTTAATGAGGTTTGGGAAGAGTGAGAAGTTGTCCCCTCGATTTATTGGTCCTTTTGAGATCCTTGAGAGGATTGGCGAGGCTGCATATCGCTTAGCTTTACCACCGCAGTTATCCGGAGTTCATGACGTGTTTCATGTGAGTATGCTTCGGAAGTATGAGCCGGATCGATCACATGTGTTGGATTGGACCGATTTAGTTGTTGATGAGGATGTTTCGTATGAGGAGAGACCAATTCGAGTCTTGGATAGGCGGGATCAAGTTTTGCGAGGCAAAACCATCCCTTTGGTGAAAGTTCTGTGGAAGCATCACGGAGTGGAGGAAGCCACTTGGGAACGTGAGTTGGAAGTCCGTGAGAAATATCCGGATATGTTTATTGATTTGTAATCTTGTATTTAGATTATATAATATTGTGGAACTTGAGAATTTTATATATATCGTAAGTTGGAAAACATTGAGAATGTTTTGGTTTAATGTTAACATTTTGAAACTTGCCTTTTATGGAAGTGAAATATAACATTTATATATTGAATGTATTGTTTATATCATGAGATTGAATATGATATGGAAATTGTTAACATTGAAAGGAATAATGCATAATATTGATGCAGGTTGAATATATGTTGATTTATACATATTATGAGATGCCTCTTGCTAAGAGATGAAGTGACCAGTATTGGGTCAAGCTGTTTATTATTATGTGTATGTCATTGGGAATTGAGAAAAACTTGTTTTTACAAACTCATGCTTAATTTCGGGGACGAAATTCTTTTAAGGGGGGGAGGTTGTAGCGATCCCGGTCTTTTCCCGTTTGATTATCGTATCTGGACTTATGTTCCGTGGATTCCGTTGTCATATTATTGTTGTTGTCATCCTTTAACGTCATTGTTTGAGTCTTAGGGTGTGTTAGACCTGTTTCGAGTGGGTGGTTTGAGTCTGGGATCAAACCCCAGATTTTTGAAGTTTCAGCCGTTCCGCTCGAGCGGACCTTCTTGCGCTCGAGCGGAGATTGCACACTTCCAGTATTTTTGAACCCTGCAAAACTTCTGCAGGTGTGATATCTACGCTCGAGCGGGATTTCTGAGCTCGAGCGGTATTGTTGACGCTCGAGCGAGTAGTGTGTTCTTCGCGTGGATTCTGGAATGGGGGAATCTACGCTCGAGCGGTTATCATTGCGCTCGAGCGGACCTTGTTTTTGTTCTTTACGCTCGAGCGGTGTATTGTACGCTCGAGCGGGCCTGTCAAGTTTATATACGCAGCAACGTGTTTCAGATCAGTTTTTCAGCCCCTTTCAGTTTATAAAACCCTAGGTTACGAGTTTTCTCTCTCCCAACTCATCTTCTCTCCTAGGTTTCATCTATTTAGAGTGAGTATCTAACCTAGTTCCTTCATTAAAAAGGTAGAGTGGGTCGAGGGCTTCCATTTAATCTGAACGGTTATTGATTTGGAGTACTTTGGAGTTTGGGCTATCATCTCCGTCTTCTTCTTTTCGGGTTCTTGCTTTGAGGTAGGGATTTCCTACTCCATTTATACGCTTTAATCATAAGTGTTGGTATTTTGGTATATGGGGGTAGTTTGGTAATTTTGGGAGAAACCCTAGGTTTTGACTTAGATTAATTTGTGTAATTAATTTAAGGGAAGTATGTGGAATTGAGTTTAATTCATGAAATTAGGGGATTATGAGATAAATTGGTGTAGTTGGATATTTAATTACTCATCTGTGGAATTGGGATTATATGTACTGTATATTTATTCCTGCTTAGAAATAATTGTTCTGGGCTATCGGTGGAGGATAGCCATTGATTGTTGTAGACCTTGCATGTGGCTTAGGTATAACTGGAATTGAGTCATCTATTTGACTGTTGAATTAATACAGAACATTACTTGTATTGATTATGTGTTGTATATGGCAAGTATTGATTATGTTGCATATGCATTTGGTTTTGGAGGAGATAGGGGATGAACTCCCGGTTTAGGGGAAGAAAGGGGATGGACTTCTAAACCGAATCTGTGGGAGGGTTTAGGGGAAGAAAGGGGATGGACCTCTAAACCAGATTTGTTGGGAGGAGAAAGGGGATGGACTCCACTAGCATCACATATATGTGTGCTTATTATTAATAGAAGTATTTCTATTTATTGTTGATATGACACATTACCACCATGTGTATCAGTTGGGAAGTATGGAAGTGAATGTGGTTATGATTGATACAATACCAGCATGTGTATTTGTTATGTTATAGAGAGGTTTAACTCAATTTGTTATCCCTGTTAAATTATTGTTAATAAGAGATGAAATTCCCGTTGAGTTATTTGGCCAGGTTCTGAGCCATAGGTGGAAGGTAAGATGTGCCATAGACACTGTGTCATAGGCAATATAGATATTCGTGTTGTGAAAATTGTAATTGGAATATAGTGTGTTAACCATGTATCAGATGCTAATACTTTAGTTAATTCTTATGCTTGGTTTAGTATTTCTCTACTGGGCTGTGGCTCACCCTATATGGGAACTTCATTTTCAGGTTCAGGTGGTTCACTACCTCCAAAGACTTAGCTTGTGAGGATTTGGACTTGAAGACTTGTTTTATTTGTTTTAGTTGTTTTATTTGAATTATGTAAACATTCAAGCCTAGGGCTTTATTTGTTTTGAGTTAGAACTCATGGAATTGTGTCCAAGTGTTGGCTTGGCAAGATGTAAGCCCGTAGGGCATTTATTTTGATGTTTTCTTTCGTAATACTCTGATGATTTAAATAACATGATGTTTTCCTTTTAATAATGCATGCCTTGTTTTATATTTAATGGGTTTAATTTTGAGGGCGTGACAACTTGGTATCAGAGCGTACCGGGTTCGAATACTTTGGGTACGTGGGAAGTGATTAGAATCACAATGGGTTCGTCTCGCTTGATAGAGACTTAGTGTAATGTTATATGTTTATGTGATAACATGTTTATGTGATTATGTGGGTATGGAATGTAGTTTCTAGGATATTGATTGGACCCTTGAGTCTCTGAAAGTCTTGTTGGAAAGGCACTTGATCAATGTTGTTTCCAACCGGAACTTTGGTGACGCCTCGGGACTGTCATTATCCAGGAATGAAATTCGTAGGTGCTTATGTGATTATGTGCTTACGTGGTGTGATTTATTGTTGTCCAATGTATTAGGACGCGAGTGTAATAGTTTTTGGCATATTATTTAGAGTGCTAACGTCTTTGTTTCCTTTATTAGGATGTCAGGACGAGGATGAGGTCGTGGTAGGCGTGGTAGGCCGGTCAGGCAGGAAGTACCTATACCGGAGGAAATTCCGGCAGTTCAGGAGGGTGTTGGCCAGGCCAATATGGCCGAGCCAGTGGGACAGCAGGTTATGGGCGCTCTGGCCCAAGAGATAGCTGGAGCTTTTAGGGAGTCAGTGGGCATTCTTAGGGCTCAGAATCAGGCTCAGGTCGTTGTGGCAGATGCAGGGCCTTCTTTTCTGAAGAGGGAGTTTTTCCGGTCTCAACCGGACGTGTTTGTAGGTGATCCTAGCGAGCCGCTTAAGACAGACGAATGGCTCGAACAGACAACGAAAACGTTTGAGATGCTAGGCATCGAAGACGAGGCACTGAAGGTGACCTTAGCATCTTTCCAACTGAAGGGGGATGCGGGTCAATGGTGGAAGTTCACCAAGGGTCGCATTGGAGGTACTTGGAAGGCTTTTGTTGATGCTTTTCAGGAGAAGTACTTGTCTCCAGCTGTTCAGGAGAAGTTGAGAGATCAGTTCCGCCATCTTGAGCAGAACAGTTTATCAGTGGCCGAGTTTGAGGCGGCATTCACTAGTCTGTCCAGGTTTGCACCTGAGTTGGTGGCGACTGAGGAGCGTCGTTGCATAGAGTTTGAGAAGAAGTTGAGGCGTGGCCTCATGCTGAGAGTTGTCGGGTCTATGATTCGAGATTTTGGGCGTTTGGTTGATGCAGCAGCCCATACTGAGATTATGATGCAGGAAGAGGGGGAAAGGCAGAAAGGCTCCAAGAGGAGTCAGGCTGGCCAGAGTGATGGCAGGAGGCAGAGAGGTTTCACTCCTCAGCAGCCTCAGAGTAGTTTTTCTAGATCCACTTTTCCAGTGCCGAGTGCTAGTTCTGGGAAGGGCAGTCAGGGAGACGTCACCTGTTACAAGTGTGGCCAGCTGGGCCACAAGTCTCCAGTTTGTCCTCAGAGGGGAGGAGTTCAGAGAGCAGCATCTTCTTCGGCTCGATCTCAGAGCCAGAGTCAGGGTAGAGGCCAGCCGCTCTCTTGTTTTCAGTGCGGTCAGCCGGGGCACATGAAGAGGTTTTGCCCACAGTTGGGTGGCACGTCTGGTGCATCTGGTTCGAAGCAGACTCAGAGTCAGCTGCCTACTCAGTCAGTTCAGGCCTCGAGGGCCAATCAAGGGGCTTCTTCGTCCCAGTCTGTGCAGCAGTCTTATGCTCCGAGGGGTGAGCAGGTTGATCAGAGGTCGTCTGGGCGCGTGTATGCTGTTACCGCGCAGGATCTGGTACCGGCTCCATCGGTTGTGAGAGGTACCTTCTTGTTTTGCAATTCAGTTGCTAGTGTTTTGATCGATACGGGTGCATCTCATTCTTTTGTGTCTGCTGCATTTGCATCTGTTCTGGAGTTGGAGTTAGCACAGTTAGCATCTCCTATTTGTGTAGTGTCACCTCTTGGGGGTGAATTGATTTTGAAACAAGGTGTTAGGGGTTGTGATATAGAGGTCGATGATCATAGAATCCCTTTTTCTTTTGTGGTTATGCCCATGAAGGGCTTCGATGTTATTTTGGGTATGGACTGGTTATCGTCATACCGGGCATTTATTGACTGCTACCGTCAGAGGGTTACTTGTTGTACCGTTAACGGAGAACGTTTTCATTTTCTGGGGGACAGAGTTGGTAGTGTTTTGCCACCGGGGTATGATCCGCGAGGGCGGAGTGAGCTTAGTGGTCTACTTGCTAGCTTTGAGGGTAGTGAGTGTGATGAGACCCAGATTATGTTGCCGAGGGTGGTTTGTGAGTTTTCGGACGTCTTTCCCGAGGATCTTGTTAGTTTGCCACCGCATCGAGAGATTGAGTTCTCTATTGACCTAGTGCCCAGCACGGCGCCAATTTCTATGGCACCTTATCGTTTTGCCCCAGCCGAATTAGTTGAGTTGAAGATTCAGCTCCAGGAATTGTTAGATAAGGGTTACATCCGTCCTAGTGTTTCGCCGTGGGGAGTGCCAGCCCTTTTCGTTAAAAAGAAAGGTGGTGCTTTGAGACTGTGTATAGATTATCGGAAGTTGAATCGGGCTACGGTTAAGAATAAGTATCCTATGCCCCGTATAGATGATTTATTTGACCAGTTGAAGGGTTCCCGTTGTTTCTCTAAGATAGACTTGAGATCGGGTTACCATCAGTTGAGAGTCAGGGAGGAGGATATTCCGAAGACGGCATTCCGTACGCGGTATGGCCACTATGAGTTTCTGGTGATGCCATTTGGGCTCACCAATGCACCGGCAGTATTTATGGATTTGATGAACCGGATCTTCCGGGAATTCTTAGATCGTTTTGTAGTCGTCTTCGTGGACGACATCCTGATTTATTCACCTTCAGAGGAAGAGCACGAGGAACATTTGAGAGTGGTGCTTGAGTTACTTAGAGCCCATAAGTTGTATGCTAAGTTTGGGAAGTGTGAATTCTAGCTAGAAGAGGTGAAGTTTTTAGGCCACGTAGTTTCTGGGAAAGGGGTGTCTGTTGATACATCCAAGACTGAGGCAGTGCAAGATTGGGCACAGCCTAAGAGTGTGTTTGAGATCCGCAGTTTTCTGGGATTGGCAGGGTATTATCGCCGGTTTGTGAAGGATTTCTCCAAGTTAGCTTCACCGTTGACTAGATTGACTCGGAAGGGAGTCAAATTTGTATGGAGTGAGACTTGTGAAAAGTCGTTTCAGGAGTTGAAAGTTAGATTGACCACCGCTCCGGTCTTGATTATTCCGGAGAGAGGGTTGGGTTATGCAGTCTACTGTGACGCCTCACGAGAAGGTCTGGGTTGTGTGTTGATGCAAGAGGGGAAAGTGGCTGCTTATGGCTCACGTCAGTTGAAAGTTCATGAGAAGAATTACCCTACGCATGATTTAGAGTTAGCAGCTGTGATATTTGCCTTGAAGATTTGGAGGCATTATCTTTATGGCGAGAGGTTCGAGGTATTCTCGGATCATAAGAGTCTGAAATATCTGTTTACACAGAAAGACTTGAATTTGAGGCAGAGGAGGTGGATGGAGTTTATTGAGGATTATGATTTCGAGTTGCACTATCATCCGGGTAAGGCCAATGTTGTGGCTGATGCCCTTAGCAGGAAATCTATTGGTGACGTAGCTAGTATAGCCATCCGGGAGTGGGAGATGTTGGGTGCACTTGGGGAGTTTGATTTGCTTTTGGGTGAATCCGTTGAGGCTGCGGCCTTGTTTTCTGTTGTTGCGCAGCCTACACTTGTGACTCGAGTGTTAGAGGCTCAGAGGGATGATCTTGAGGTGGAATCTCTTCGAGAGAAGATTTCCAGTGGGAAGGTTGAGAATGGTTTGACGGTGTATCCCGACCTGAGTGTGAGATACCGAGACCGTCTGTTTGTGCTGGAGTCTTGCCGAGAGGAGGTACTTCGAGAGTTCCATCATTCGCGCCTTGCGGTGCATCCGGGAGGTACTAAAATGTATAGGGATTTGGGTCGCCAGTTTTGGTGGCGGGGTATGAAGAGGGATGTGGCAGTGTTCGTATCTAAATGCCTTACTTGTCAGCAAGTGAAGGCCGAACATCAGAGACCAGCGGGTTTGTTGCAACCCTTGTCTATTGCCGAGTGGAAGTGGGAGCATGTCACTATGGACTTCGTTGTAGGTCTTCCAAGGACTCAGCGGGGTAGTGATGCTATTTGGGTAGTTATAGACCGGTTGACGAAGTCAGCGCACTTCATTCCTATGCGTGTTAGAGATTCGGTGGATCATCTTGCCGACTTATATATTCGGGACATAGTGAAGTTGCACGGGGTCCCAGTGACGATCGTCTCAGATAGAGATCCTCGTTTCACTGCCAGGTTGTGGCAGAGTTTGCAGAGTGCTTTAGGCACTAAGTTGACCTTTAGTACAGCTTATCATCCTCAGACTGACGGGCAGTCCGAGCGTACTATTCAGATCCTTGAGGATATGCTTCGGGGTTGTGTTCTCGACTTTAGTGGGTCGTGGGAGAGGCACTTACCATTAGTGGAGTTTGCCTACAACAACAGTTTTCAGTCTAGTATCGGTATGGCACCATTTGAGGCCTTGTATGGCCGACCGTGTAGGTCTCCAGTTTGTTGGGCCGAGGTGGGTGATGCACCTTTGTTGGGTCCGGAGTTAGTGAGGGAAACGACGGAGAAGGTTGAGCTTATCCGTAGGAGACTTGTTACAGCTCAGAGTCGTCAAAAATCTTATGCCGACCGTAGGAGGAGACCTTTGGTGTTTGAGGTAGGTGATCATGTCTTTCTGAAGATATCACCTAGGCGAGGTTTAATGAGGTTTGGGAAGAGTGAGAAGTTGTCCCCTCGATTTATTGGTCCTTTTGAGATCCTTGAGAGGATTGGCGAGGCTGCATATCGCTTAGCTTTACCACCGCAGTTATCCGGAGTTCATGACGTGTTTCATGTGAGTATGCTTCGGAAGTATGAGCCGGATCCATCACATGTGTTGGATTGGACCGATTTAGTTGTTGATGAGGATGTTTCGTATGAGGAGAGACCAATTCGAGTCTTAGATAGGCGGGATCAAGTTTTGCGAGGCAAAACCATCCCTTTGGTGAAAGTTCTGTGGAAGCATCACGGAGTGGAGGAAGCCACTTGGGAACGTGAGTTGGAAGTCCGTGAGAAATATCCGGATATGTTTATTGATTTGTAATCTTGTATTTAGATTATATAATATTGTGGAACTTGAGAATTTTATATATATCGTAAGTTGGAAAACATTGAGAATGTTTTGGTTTAATGTTAACATTTTGAAACTTGCCTTTTATGGAAGTGAAATATAACATTTATATATTGAATGTATTGTTTATATCATGAGATTGAATATGATATGGAAATTGTTAACATTGAAAGGAATAATGCATAATATTGATGCAGGTTGAATATATGTTGATTTATACATATTATGAGATGCCTCTTGCTAAGAGATGAAGTGACCAGTATTGGGTCAAGCTGTTTATTATTATGTGTATGTCATTGGGAATTGAGAAAAACTTGTTTTTACAAACTTATGCTTAATTTCGGGGACGAAATTCTTTTAAGGGGGGGAGGTTGTAGCGATCCCGGTCTTTTCCCATTTGATTATTGTATCTGGACTTATGTTCCGTGGATTCCGTTGTCATATTATTGTTGTTGTCATCCTTTAACATCATTGTTTGAGTCTTAGGGTGTGTTAGACCTGTTTCGAGTGGGTGGTTTGAGTCTGGGATCAAACCCCAGATTTTTGAAGTTTCAGCCGTTCCGCTCGAGCGGACCTTCTTGCGCTCGAGCGGAGATTGCACACTTCCAGTATTTTTGAACCCTGCAAAACTTCTGCAGGTGTGATATCTACGCTCGAGCGGGATTTCTGAGCTCGAGCGGTATTGTTGACGCTCGAGCGAGTAGTGTGTTCTTCGCGTGGGTTCTGGAATGGGGGAATCTACGCTCGAGCGGTTATCATTGCGCTCGAGCGGACCTTGTTTTTGTTCTTTACGCTCGAGCGGTGTATTGTACGCTCGAGCGGGCCTGTCAAGTTTATATACGCAGCAACGTGTTTCAGATCAGTTTTTCAGCCCCTTTCAGTTTATAAAACCCTAGGTTACGAGTTTTCTCTCTCCCAACTCATCTTCTCTCCTAGGTTTCATCTATTTAGAGTGAGTATCTAACCTAGTTCCTTCATTAAAAAGGTAGAGTGGGTCGAGGGCTTCCATTTAATCTGAACGGTTATTGATTTGGAGTACTTTGGAGTTTGGGCTATCATCTCCGTCTTCTTCTTTTCGGGTTCTTGCTTCGAGGTAGGGATTTCCTACTCCATTTATACGCTTTAATCATAAGTGTTGGTATTTTGGTATATGGGGGTAGTTTGGTAATTTTGGGAGAAACCCTAGGTTTTGACTTAGATTAATTTGTGTAATTAATTTAAGGGAAGTATGTGGAATTGAGTTTAATTCATGAAATTAGGGGATTATGAGATAAATTGGTGTAGTTGGATATTTAATTACTCATCTGTGGAATTGGGATTATATGTACTGTATATTTATTCCTGCTTAGAAATAATTGTTCTGGGCTATCGGTGGAGGATAGCCATTGATTGTTGTAGACCTTGCATGTGGCTTAGGTATAACTGGAATTGAGTCATCTATTTGACTGTTGAATTAATACAGAACATTACTTGTATTGATTATGTGTTGTATATGGCAAGTATTGATTATGTTGCATATGCATTTGGTTTTGGAGGAGATAGGGGATGAACTCCCGGTTTAGGGGAAGAAAGGGGATGGACCTCTAAACCAGATTTGTTGGGAGGAGAAAGGGGATGGACTCCACTAGCATCACATATATGTGTGCTTATTGTTAATAGAAGTATTTCTATTTATTGTTGATATGACACATTACCACCATGTGTATCAGTTGGGAAGTATGGAAGTGAATGTGGTTATGATTGATACAATACCAGCATGTGTATTTGTTATGTTATAGAGAGGTTTAACTTAATTTGTTATCCCTGTTAAATTATTGTTAATAAGAGATGAAATTCCCGTTGAGTTATTTGGCCAGGTTCTGAGCCATAGGTGGAAGGTAAGATGTGCCATAGACACTGTGTCATAGGCAATATAGATATTCGTGTTGTGAAAATTGTAATTGGAATATAGTGTGTTAACCATGTATCAGATGCTAATACTTTAGTTAATTCTTATGCTTGGTTTAGTATTTCTCTACTGGGCTGTGGCTCACCCTATATGGGAACTTCATTTTCAGGTTCAGGTGGTTCACTACCTCCAAAGACTTAGCTTGTGAGGATTTGGACTTGAAGACTTGTTTTATTTGTTTTAGTTGTTTTATTTGAATTATGTAAACATTCAAGCCTAGGGCTTTATTTGTTTTGAGTTAGAACTCATGGAATTGTGTCCAAGTGTTGGCTTAGCAAGATGTAAGCCCATAGGGCATTTATTTTGATGTTTTCTTTCGTAATACTCTGATGATTTAAATAACATGATGTTTTCCTTTTAATAATGCATGCCTTGTTTTATATTTAATGGGTTTAATTTTGAGGGAGTGACACTTAGGTTGCCCAGGCACTCCTTCTGTGCGCTCAACCGAGCTTCTGAGCATAACTTCTCAGCCGAACTAATTTATTCATAAGTTATACAATAAATGGGGAAGTATAGGTTTTTGGTAGAAACCCCTGGAGGACTAACCGAATTCCGTAAGGATTACAATATACTGGACGATGTCCAACTTGTCTTAGCCGAAAAAGACGTTACACCATGGGGGAATGAGGGCTTTGTCCCTTTTACCCTTCTTTCAATAATCGAGACCGGACTAAGATTTCCAGTCCAACCATTGATTTGCGAGTTTCTTAGGCAAACCAGACTATGCCCAACCCAGCTCTCCACTAACTCTTACCGAATCATAATGGGAATAGCCGCACTAAACCAACAAGAAGGACTGAACCTCGGTTTAGCCGAAATACTCCACCAATACTCCATAGGTTCCAAAGAAGAGGGTTGGGTTTATTATTTAAGAATACGCCACAACCGAGAGAAAATAATAACAGATACACCGGATAAAGACTTAAATGACGATGATCTTTTCTGGGTATTTGGGAATTATGAAGACCATCAAGCCCGGATTCCTGGCCGAAGAATAAACTGGAAAAAAGGAGACCCCGGTATAAATACTTCGGTTTTCTTTCTCGCTTCTCTTTTACTTCGGTTTTCCGCCCTTGAACCGATCTAACAGTTGAACTCTTTTCTGCAGATTCAGCGCATCTACGCTCCCTCTACAGCTACCCCAACCTCAATACCCTCCGCGCCGCACTACGGGTTAAAGAAAGAAGTTGGGCCAAGCTTCTAAATTTCGAACCGACCTACAGATACAGCGGTCGCCGAAAAGGGAGAGTGACCGACTTTCTTTTGGAAGAAGCCCCAGAACCGGACCCATCCTTGCCCCAGATAAACCTAATCCCTCTCACAGCTGAACAAGAAATGGCAAAGAGGAGCAGGCTGAAGGCCTTGTTAACCGCGACCAATCCCGCCGATGTACCACCAGCCGGGCAGACCACTCAAACCGTGGTAGCACTTCCATCCCAACGGCCCTCCACATCTCATCCGAGCAAGCGTGCCCGGACTAACCAAACCGAGCCACGTCTTGCTGACGAAGACGAGACCATCCTACCACCAAGTCCTCCCTCAAACATTCAACCAAGCCCCCAACCGGAGCAATCAGACCGAACTGCCTCCTCCTCCAAGTGGGTTCCCGAACTGACCTTCAACAACCGAGATATCATCGCTTCTGATTCGGTTGTCACAGAGAAGGACCACCTGATGGCTTTTAATCTAGCCAAAAGTGTGTGCCTTCCAAAAGATATGGAGCACCACTACAAGCAACTTAATACCGAACTGAAGTCCATTCGATCTTCCACCAAGTCCATGATCTTGGTAAATAGCTTTCTTCTTTCTATGTAATTTTTTACAACTTTCAGTCCGGCTAAAGTTACTTCTCCTTTGCAGGCCATTCAGAAAAACCAAGTTACACACAGGAGGGTTATGGAGCTTAGGCGAAATACCAGGGAGGCCATGGCGGAGGCCGAAGCAAAAACGGCCGAGCTTGAAGAGGCCAGAAAACAACTGGCCGAGCTGCGATCTGAAAACGGCTGACTGACCGGACTGGTTAGTTCGGCCGAAACCGAAAGGCAGAAGGTCGCCGTTGAACTGAAGGACAAGTATCTGCGCCAGCTGGCAAAGATTGAGAAAAACAAAGACACCGAGATAAACGAGTTGAAGGAGAGCCTAAAAGGAGCCGAAAAACGTGGCTTCAAGACGGCGGAGGACGCTTATACCCAGCAGTGTGAAGCTGCGAAGGATTTGTTCTTCAAGTGCGGCTGGAGGAGTGCGGTGGAGCGGCTCGGTTGTGCGCCTGACACCGAGGTCTATGATGCTCCTCAGTACTCTATTCCGGCTTCATTGGCGCAGTACGCTGCTGATCTTCAAAAGCAATTCCTAGAAGGCTCAGGCTCTGATGATGATGAGGATGATGATGAAGACGAGCTAACTGATATTCTGGCCGTCAATGAGCAAGCCAACGACCAATCAGTTCGGCTGGAGCAAACAGTAGAAGACCTAACTGATGAGCTGCCCACTGACACCGTGCCGTCAGTTGGTACTGAGGTCCAAGCTGAGACCGAGCTGCCACCGCACACCGTGCTCCCATCTGAAACCGTACTCCGGACAAATGCTGATGAAGAATTTGATGCTGAAATTGATGAACTCTTCCGCTGACTGTATTTTTTCTTTTGTTTTGAATTTGTAACCGGGCTGCGGCCCCTCAGTTGTATTTGCTTTTCATTTTAATGAAAAAATCTTCTTCTGAGCCAACTCTTATTCCGGTTTGTGTATGTATGCTCGTACTTGTAACGAATTTTCCATGTACTCATTTGCTCAACTGTGATCTCGGTTTTAGCAATCTAACTTACTAGCCAACCACTCTTCAGCTGATATAGCTACTTCGGCTGAAGAGTTCAAAGAGTTGGTTTAACCCAGCCAACCACTCTTCAGCCGATATAACTGCTTCGACTGAAGAGTACAAAGAGTTGGGTTAATCAAGCCAATCACTCTTCAGCCATACACTTACTTCGGCTGAAGAGTTCAAAGAGTTGGTTTAATCCAGCCAACCACTCTTCAGCCGATATAACTGCTTCGGCTGAAGAGTACAAAGAGTTGGTTTAATCCAGCCAACCACTTTTCAGCCATACACTTACTTCGGCTGAATAGTTCAAAGAGTTGGTTTAATCCAGCCAACCACTCTTTAGCCAATATAACTGCTTCGGCTGAAGAGTACAAAGAGTTGGTTTAATCCAGCCAACCACTCTTCAGCCATAAACTTACTTCGGCTGAAGAGGAACAAGAGTTGGTTTAATCCAGCCAACCACTCTTCAGCCATACACTTACTTCGGGTGAAGAGTAACAAGAGTTGGTTTAATCTAGCCAACCTCTAAGTTGGTTTTTCCAGCCAACTTAGAATAAAGTGTTTGGTTATACCAACCAAACGTCCTGCAGCCTGGATCCTGATCCTGGGCTTAGGAGGGGTGTTGGTTTAATCCAGCCAACCTCTAAGTTGGTTTTTCCAGCCAATTTAGAATAAAGTGTTTTGGTTATTCCGACCAAAACGTCCTGCAGCCTGGATCCTGATCCTGGGCTTAGGAAGGGTCATAGTTGGTTATTCCGGCCAACTATGTTTACAATGCTACTATCTTACTAAAGCTATTGTCTACTGAAAATAATTACGCTAAAAAAGAATCGACTTGTTTTATTGAGAAAGTAAAAAAAATTATACATATTTAAAAGGAAAAAAGCTAAAAATAAAACAACTTGAGATTGGCAGTGTTCCATGGCCTGGGAATTGCTTTGCCGTCCTCATCTTCCAAGTGGTATGCCCCTTTGCCTGCTAAACCGACCACTTTGTAAGGTCCTTCCCAATTTGGCCCCAACTTGCCATCTCCTGGAATCAAGGTGTTTCCCATTACTTTGCGAAGTACCCAATCGCCGATCTTGAACTGTCTTGGATGCACTGTTTTGTTATACTTTCTAGACAACTCTTGTTGGTAGGAGGCGATGTGAACCAATGCTCTGTCTCTTCTTTCTTCCGCAAGGTCAAGCTCCAATGCTATGGCTTCGCCATTTAAGTCTGGATCAAAGTTTTCGCTCCGAATTGTGGGGAGGCCAACTTTTAATGGGATGACTGCTTCCATGCCATAAGCTAAGGAGAATGGTGTTTCTCCTGTTGATCGACGAGGCGTGGTGCGGTAAGCCCATAAAACATAAGGGAGCTCTTCTGCCCACTTGCCTTTCGCTCTTTCTAACCTTTTCTTCAATCCATCTAAGACTACCTTGTTTGATGCCTCTGCTTGACCATTTGCTTGGGGATATGCCGGTGTAGAATTGTAGAATTCTATCTTGTACTCTTCACAGAAGCCTCTGAAAATTCTACCGTCGAACTGAGTGCCGTTGTCTGAGATTAATGCCTTTGGTATGCCAAATCGAGTGATGATATTCTGCCAGACAAACTTCTTCACATCTTTTTCCTTGATTGACGCCAAGGCTTCTGCTTCCACCCACTTTGTGAAGTAGTCGGTTGCGGCAAGAAAGAACTTCCTATTGCCTGGTGCCGTTGGAAGTGGGCCTACTATGTCCAATCCCCACATTGCGAAGGGCCATGGGCTAGTGAGAGGTAGAAGTTCTCTGGCGGGTTGGTGTATTTGATGTGCTAATTTTTGGCATTTTTCGCACTTTTTGACGTATTTCTCAGAGTCTGCCTGCATGTATGGCCACCAATATCCTTGTGTAATTGCTCGGTATGCCAATGATCTTCCTCCTTGATGGCTGCCGTATACACCCTCATGTATTTCGTACAGGAACGCTTCTACTTTACTGGGATGAACACACTTTAGGTATGGTCCTGAAAACGACTTTTTGTATAATGCCAAGGATGGAGAGAGCCAAAATCGTTGCGATTTTGCTCTTATTCTGTTGGCTTCCTTCTTCTCTTCCGGTAAGGTGCCGTCTTTCAGGAATAGTATGATGGGATCCATCCAAGAAGGGCCTAACTCTGCACAACATACCTCTTCTGCTTCTGGGTCTTCAATGCTTGGTCTAGGCAGGTAGTCGATCAGTAGTGGGTGAGGGATGGAGGTATCTGCCATTGAGGCGAAGCCTGCTAGTTCGTCGGCTCTGCTGTTTTCTTCTCTGCCGATCTGCTCTATCCTGACCACTTTAAACTTCTTGATCTCAGTTCTGACCAGCTCTTGATACTTAGCCATTCTGTCATCCTTTGCTTCGTAGTCGCCAGAAATTTGGTTTACCACCAGCTGTGAGTCGCTGTAAACCATTAGCTCGGTGGCCTTCATGTAGAATGCTGACTTAAGTCCTGCAAGAAGCGCTTCATACTCCGCTTCGTTGTTTGATGCTGGGAAGCCGAGGTTGACTGCCTGCTCCACTACCAGGTCGTCTGGAGAGATGAGGACTATGCCAAGTCCTGCTCCATGTCGGTTGGATGCGCCATCCACGAAGAGCTTCCACATTTCTCCAACGAACAACTTCCAGCAAGTGGAGGGATTAGATGATGCCTTGGGATCTTCCATGTTGCTAGTGTCTTCTTTAAGGTCCATGCTCGCTGTCTGCCCCTCGCTATCTGGTTGTGCCAAGTCTTGTTTTGTTGGTGAGTCTCGACTTGGTGTAGTATGGTCTGCTTTTTCCTTCCTTGCTTTACTCTGGTCTGTCGTGGTGTCTGACTGAGTAACCAGTACTAGGGGTTGCGTTATTCCGACGTCAACTTCCATCCCTAGTTCGGTTGTTTCAGTCAGGTCGACTGGGCAGATATGATGACTTCCGGGGGTGAATTCTGCGACGAAGTCTGCCAGTGCTTGTGCCTTTATTGCGGTTCTGGGCTGGAACTTGATGTCGAATTGTCCCAACTCTACTGCCCACTTCAAGATTCGCCCAGAAAAGTTCGCCCTCTCAAACAAAGCTTTCAATGGAATGGCTGTGAGGACAACTATGGTGTAGGCGTGAAAGTAGTGTGACAACTTTCTTGAGGCCATCATCAAGGCCAATGCCAGTTTCTCCAGTGGCAAGTACCTTGTTTCGGCGCCTAGTAATGTCTTGCTGACATAGTAGATGGGCAGGTGTTGGATTCCTTCTGCGCGAACCAATACTGCACTAATTGCGTGCTGCGAGACTGCCAAGTACAAGAAGAGTTCTTCTCCAGGGATTGGGGTTACTAGTAGTGGTGGAGAGGACATGTATTCTTTTAGGCTTTCCAGGGCGTGGTCGTATTCTTCGTCCCACTCAAACTTGGCCTTCAGCGCATGGAAGAATGGTCGTAGTCTGTCTGACGACCGGCTTATAAACCGATTGAGTGCAGCTGCCATGCCGGTGAGATGCTGCACTTCTTTCACTGAGTTTGGTCTCTCCAGATCCTGGATTGCCTTGATCTGAGATGGGTCTGCTTCTATACCCCAGTTGGTTACCAGAAAGCCTAGGAATTTGCCAGATCCTACTCCGAATGCACACTTCGACGCGTTGAGGCGTAACTTATGCTTCTTCAGGATCTCAAACATCTCTTCTAGGTCCTTGAGGTGGTCATTCTCATCTTTGCTTTTGACCACCATGTCGTCGATGTAAGCCTCCATTGTTCTGCCTAACAATGGTTCAAACATCTTGGTGACCATTCTCTGGAATGTCGCCCCTGCGTTCTTTAGGCCAAAAGGCATGACCTTGTAGCAGTATAGTCCTCTTGGCGTGGTGAAGGATGTGACCTCCTGGTCCGGTTCATGCATGGCAATTTGGTGGTAGCCTCTGTATGCGTCCAGAAAACTAAGTTGGTTGTGCCCTGCCGTTAAGTCTACCAGTTGATCTATCCTTGGTAGAGGAAAGCTATCTTTTGGGCATGCCTTGTTGACCGTTTTGTAGTCGACGCAAACACGCCACTTGCCATTCTTTTTTGGCACTACGACGGTGTTGGAGATCCATCTTGGGTAGTGCACCTCTCTGATTGCCCCTGCCTCCAGCAGGTTTCCTACTTCTTCTGCCACTATTTCGGCGTGGTGGAGTGCCGATCTGCGGATGCGCTGAATGATTGGTCTGGCAGAAGGGTGGACATTGAGTTGGTGACAGATGAAGTTGGGATCAATGCCTGGCATGTCGTATGGGGTCCAGGCGAACACTTCGATGTTGGAGGTCAGAAATTCCAAGACCTCCAATCTCTCAGTGCTGGACAACGACGAACCAAGCAAAAAGAACTTATCCGGGTTCTTTTCATCTATTTTGACCTCCACCAAATCCTCCACTGCTTTCTGACTAGCCGCTTTGCCAACATCTGCGAATAGTTCATTACTCTCAGGTTCTTCCACCGAATGAACGTATCCTTTGGCAGCGCGGCTGCCGTTCACTGTGACAAAGCACTACTTTGACATGATCTGATCTCCATATACTTCTTCTATTATTCCGGTGTCGTTGGGAAACCGCATCACTTGGTGGTAGGAGGACGCCACCGAACGCATGGCATACAGCCATGTTCTGCCCAAGATAATGTTGTAGGTGGAGGGGACCTTCAACACCCAGAACTCCACTTGTTTCGTCACACTCCCTGCTCTGACTGGGAGGATAATTTTGCCGACGGACCATTCTGGCATGGAGTTGAATCCGATAAGGGGAGATACTGCAGGCGCCAAGTCTTTATCTTGCAACTTCAATTGTTTGAACGTCTCGTAGTACATGATTTCACATGAACTACCCTGGTCAATCAGAATCCGCTTGACGTCAAAATCCTTGACTCGGAGAGTGACAACCAGGGCATCATTGTGAGGGCAATATATTCTGTCCAAGTCTTTGTCTGAGAAAGACATGACGTTCGTGGCTTCTGTCCTCCCCTTTTTGATTGTAGGTTGGGCACTTAGCACCTCCCTTAAGTGCTCAGCCTTCTTGATTAATCCTCTGAGCTCACATACACGCTCAGGTTCAAAGACTCCATGTATCACGTTGATAATGCCTTGAGGCGGGGCGTCGTTTGGCATTCCGTTGGGGTTATTATGGTCCTGGGGGGCTGGCTGTGCCCCTCCTTCAATGTATTTGTCCAGGTGGCCTGCTGCCACCAACTCCTCCAGGTGCTGCCTTAATGGCGTGCAATTCTCAGTGCGGTGCCCCTTTTCTTTGTGGAATGTGCACTGTGACCTGTCGTCATAGTCCTTCTGAGCCTCGCCTAGCTTGGCTGGGCACTTGACGAAAGGGTCGTCTCGAATCTCACTAAGTATTCGGTAGATCGGTTTCTTGAATACCGTAGTTATGGCAGTACGGACTCTCAACCATCTTTTATCTTGGTCTTTGCCGTTGTCTCGTCTGCCTCGTCCGTTTTTGTTCGGGCGATCTACTGCATTGACCTTTGCTGAGGCCTTCTTTTCTGGTACTATGGTCGTGCTAGTTTTTGCTTTGGCACGTGCGCCATCCTCTTCCACCCTGATATGCTGATGCACTCTTTCCATCAGGGCCTCCATGGTGAGAGGTGGCGTCATGGTGATAGAATCCCTTAGTCTGTTCCCGACTGGGAGTTCTCTTTTGTATTGTGCAATAGCGAGATTGGTTGGGCAGTCCCCAATCTGGTTGAAGGTCTCCCAATAGTAACTGTTATAGGATCTTAGGGTCTCCTTGTCGCCCATGTCGATGGAGAGTAGCTGATCGATCTCCACCGGGGTTTTAGTGTTCGTTCGGAATCTTGTTACAAATGCTTCCGCCAATTGTGCCCAGGAGGCTATGCTGCCTTCTGGAAGTTTCTCAAACCAAGTCAAGCCTAGGTCGCCAAGGCTTGATGGGAAGAGGATGCACATCAAAGCCTCGTTTCACCGGTATACAGCCATGACCTGGCGAAAGTGGCTCAAGTGTGAGTAGGGGTCCGTCTTCCCCTCGTATGTAGTGAATTTGGGCTGAAGGAAGCCTGATGGTAGGGGCGCGTTCTCAATTGCTGGAACAAACGGTGAGGTCTGCAGCCTCGCCAATGCCTTGTCCGTTGGTTCGTAGGCGGGGCGCGGTATTGGCATTCCAACCTCGACGCTTCCATGCGTCCGAGGAGCCAACCGGTGTAAGGCAGAAACTCTATGTGGATCATGTGCCCTGGCGTCTTCCCTACATCGTGCCTTTTCTTCTAGCATGGTTCGTAGGTCGGACGATCTGGGCAACTCTGTCTATCTAGATCTTGTTCGGTGCGTATGTGAAGGCCAATAAGTGCTCCCTTCCGTGTATGACCTCTCGGACCTCGTCTTTTCAGACTTGGGGTGACGAGTTCTGGAAGATCTGGGTTGAGTATCGCCTGTTCTGAGGCTTTTACTCTCTACTTGTGAAGGTGTGGTGTTCCTACTACGACCTTCCGAGTGACGAGGAGGCGTCTTGGTTGTGCGCCTCGCTCCTGTCGCCACTTCTTTTCCCTTCATCTGGCGCTTTAGGGATTCCATATCCACCGCCATCCGTCGTATTAATTCGTCTTGCTCTTTGACGCGTTCTTCCAAGGTTTGATCAATCCTCCGCCTTTGTCTTTCTGGACTCTGTGAACGGGAGTGGTGAGGGCTGTCAGTCCGCCTTCTCTCCCTTGTATCCCTCCTGGGATTCTGTCGTTGCTCCAAGTCCGCCATAGGAGGGATCAAAGGTAGTCCTTCGCGTCTCGCACCTCCCTGTGGTGTTTGTCCGTCGATGGCAGACTGCGATACATCTTCGTTATGCGCCATTGATTTTTGAGAGAAAAAGCTTGATCAAGAGGTTGTTCTTGTCTGAATTCCCACAGACGGCGCCAATTGTACGGGAAAGAAATACACCTTCTCGTATAATCCTGTTGATCAAGTCTGCGTTTCTCCGTACGATGTCGTTCTGCTACTTGAAAACACAAACGTGAGCTAGCCGGCGGGTGGTGTGCCGGAAACCTCTCCGATGCCTAAGTCAGTAAACAAGACAAATAGGCAAAAGCTCTGTGTATTCAGGAACTAAAGTTGCATTACCTCTCAAAAGGTGATATTGGTGAGCTTTTATAGGTTTCGTGTGGCACAATCCTAGTAGGACTCTTACTCCTCTATGTAGAGTCCTCCTAGGATTCATACTCCTGAGAGATAATGCTTCTCTCAACACCCCCCTCACTGCTTAAACCAAGTGAGATGGTTTTACCACGGCCGAACTACCTTACGACCGAAGTAACATTGCCATGTTAGACTAACCGGAGTGACCAACTTATACACTAGTTCGGCCCTGCCTTACTGTCTTCTACCTCGGCTTCCCATACCACGACCGAGCTATCCATAGAAGATACTTGCCGAACTAACTCAGGACAGTCTGGAAGACAACTTTTCTTACTTCGGCTAGAAGACCCAACCGGGCTAACCGCAGCGCCCTCCTGCACCGATATAACAACATTCTTCCTTGACCGGGCTAATCGTGACCGAGATAACTTCCGCGACCGGACTACTTGAATGGGGTCTCTTTACTTTGCTTTTCATACTCCGGCCCACACCGGCCCATTACTTAGCCTGGCCCAGTTTACCTGTATAAATTACCCTCACAGATGATATATATATGCCCAAAGCTTACGTCATTCACAAAGGGTGCAATCCTTACAAGAATGACACATGACCAAATAAAGGAACAAATGGCCCAAGGCCTATAAATAATGGAACCACCCTACCCGGCTCTAAACACAACTTCGAGTCCACATCCACAAATGTCATATACCTGAAAAATATTTGCAACCACGTAGGGTGAGTATAAAGCTCAGTAGATAATATTTTAAAAACTAAATATGTCCCACTAGCATAAATGATTATAATGTAGTACATATATACAATATGCTCAATGCATTGCCAAAAACCGTTTGATTTCTCAACAAAAATCCTTTCGTTCCAATCATCAAAACCATTTGTTTATTCACATTTGTTTGAATAAAAGTCCATTTCCAAAACAAGTTCGGTAGACCACAAAACCAACCAGCAGTTACATTGCTAAAACCAAATGCGAATACATCACTAAACAACAGCAAATACATTGTTAAAACCGTTTTCAAAACATTCTTTTCAAAACCAAAGCGATAATAAATAAAATGGGTAAATCTCCAAAGCTAGTGTTCATAATAATATGCTATACAAGCCACTATGCCATTTTATCGGGATTATACAGATGGAATCAGCACCTACTACGCGGGTTTTAGGACTTTCACCATAGACACACAGGCCAACTTAATTCTGCTTTAACACCCCCTTAAAGCTTTACTACTTTATTCACCATTTCAAATTACACAATAAATGTGTTCCAAAAATAACATTTTCAAATGATGATTAAGGCCGAATTGTGCAACATTGAGGCTATTAATTAGGATCTTTTAACTTTACTTGTCAAACTATATAGTTTATGTTTGTTTAAATGTCAATCAAGTTATACATAGTCGGAGCATAAAATGGACAAAAATACAGAATTTGGAGAGAAAAGAGCTTCCCGCACGTGCGTTCACTTTTCTCGCAAGTGCGGCCGTACCTCGAAAAATGGGCCCAATGTTTTGAACCTGTTTGAAAGACAGCAGAGATATAAAAAGGCAAGAAAGAGGCTGGATTAGAGTGATGTTTTTCAAAGGAGAGAGAGGCTAGGGTTTGGAGGAAATGATTCTCAAGCTTTCAATCCAACTTCCATGGAGTCTTCCACCTCTTCCCACTCCTCCATGAGTGGCTAGGCTCTTCTTTTTTAGGGTTTTGATGAAACCCTAGCTATGTAATGAGGTTTTCTTTTTGATTTTTGATTATATAAAGGTTTGAACAATTGTATGGTGCTGTAGAAGTTTCAAATACATATTTTTCATTATTTCTTTGAGTATTTGGCTTTCTGTGATTATTGAATGCTTTCCATACAATTATTTTCTTTTGTTTCATATTCAAGGTATGAGACGAGCCATACAACGAGGGATGAGTCGTTTTCCTACCCTAGTTTAGAACGAACGATTCGTACTACTTGAGATAGTTCGTGCCTATACATTAAACGTGATGATTTTCTTGATAAATGCTTCGAACTTGTAGTTTCGAAGTATTATTTAGTTCGAAGCGTAACATAATTGACTTCAAATTGAATCCTTATTTATGTAGCTAGTGGTAAACTTATTGCCCTAGGTTTTTCCCAAATCAGTAAATTCCAATTTTATTTATAATTGCTAGTTTCATCGCTTTGCTTAATTTAATTATTATTAGTTTACGAATCCCTCATCTTTTTCATCAAAGTTAAATTAGGAATTTAACAATTAAATTAGTTTAATTTCATAATTGTCCCTGTGGATCGATACCTGGACTTGCCATTATTCTAAAAGAATTTGGTATAGTTTAGTATTTAATTTTGGTGTGTGTAACGTCCCATCTAATGATAAGTAATGTTTTCAAACACAATGTGACAATTCTAAAAAATAACCTTTCCAAAACTTACAATTTTGAGTTCCAAATCCATGACATGCATCATGCTATGTACATTTTGCGAAAATATTCCAGTTTGCCTAATTCACATGTAATTTCTAACACAGTGCAATGCTATACTCCACCAATAGCCAAAATAGTTATCTCTAATGCAATAATTAAAAAATAACAATACGGATATACAATCTAATATCCCAAAACTCATATATATATATTTCCTAATAACCCAATGTTTGTCCAAAAAGTAACGACATTGGTTGTTTCCAAAATCTTAGACTATTTTTTTTTCCAATCAAATCCTTTTCTGAAAATCAATCCAACTTCCAAAAACAATATCATTTAAGGTTTTCACAAATTGGGGCTTTTGAGCTTTTAGAAACCCACATCCAATTTTATATATCAAAAATAGATTTAATAGCAAAACTATAGCCCAACAACCTCCAATTTAGCAAAACCCTCACCTCACAAAACATAACTCTAAAATCAACCAAATAATCACCAAAATCTAAATATAAAATACATCATAATTACACTACCAAACTCACATTGAGTTTAAGAAATAGACCCTACCTCTTGAAGCGAAGAGGAGACAAGCTGAAAAACCGCCAGCGACGAAAATACGAGCCGCTTAGATTAAATGGAAGCTCTCACTGAGCTCTACGTTTTGGTATATGGAATTAGGGGGCAAAAAGTGGGTAAAAATAGATGAAACCCAAGCTTAAAGGATTAAAAGGGTTAAAAATGGTGAAGAAGAGAGAGAGGAAGGAGATGGAATCAAGAAAAATAGATATTTTCAGCTTTTGGAGACTTTTATAGGCAGACAGGTCGCGGGTGCGAAAACTACACCGCGGTAGCAAACAAACCACACAAGTTGCGGGCACGACCAAAGCAACCACAGGCGCGATGTGGACTCGCCTTTTTTTGCGGCCCCGCCTTTCGGAAAGGGTTTGAAAAGAAAGGCCTCACAGTTCGGACTCCCGTAGTTCTGAATCTAGTCTCACAAGTGCAATGTGAAATTGATAATCACCAAAAAGTCCAATCCGGCAAATTTTTTTGGAAAATCGATTTTAAATCAAATAATGTCAAAATTGGACTGCTTTGCCAGATACAGAGTCACCATCTAAATATTTTGTTTTGGAAAAATTTAGGAAACCCTGACTCGTGCCAAAGGCCGCATGTCCGTCATCACCAAAATTGCCTCGGCTAGGAAACTTAGATACGAAAGGGAAAGGTCCTGAAATGAGCACCCCCGCTCGCCCGATCAAAGATCGGCCTTTACTAATCATGATATGATTTTTTATAAACATTATGTGTTCTTATTTCGGTTATTAAACTAGTTTTACTATGTGACGCAAACATGCAAATATAGACTAAATCGCAAAAATTGGAACATTTCAAGTCATGTTTGTTTTGCGAAAATGGTTTGAATTTGCCACCCTCAAGTGAGCTTAAAACATGATTTGCCACAATAAAGTGGGCTTAAAACGCACATTCATTAAATCGTTCCAATTCAAACAACAAAGCCTTCATCCACAGGCATTCACACAGTTAATCATTTAAGCACATAGCCTCATGACAAACATGCTATCATGGCATCATGCACACTTATGCAAGTATGCTAAAGCGAAAAAGCTTACTGCGTACTCCAAGCCAAAACAAAAACTAGTTAGAAAGGTGCATGTTCCCTAACTATACAAGATACCTAATGCAACACATGCGATAATACAATTAATAGGCTCGGTTACTAATATGACATATGAAGCATTTGATAACATGCGGTTAAACACGTATTCAAAGAATTATTGAAATTGCAATGCAGTTTGAATGATGCGCTGAGCCTCGGTGCATGCAAGACAAATGAATGGATGCAAACATGCAAGCATAAGGTATGCTAATTGAAAATGTCCCTAATCTAACCATCAAAATAGGATAAATAAAAGGAAGAAAGACGTGAGGTTGGAAAACATACACATACGCACGCACACTTATTACAAGATTACGCCTTCGAGAAGGAGGGTCCGAATAAATAAGCTAAGCTAGTCTAAGCTACGCCAATTAATCTAATTAAACTAATTAGACTAATTATTACAAACCAATGAATAACTAGCCAGCTCATTACTAATTATTACAAACACTTTAATCCACTAGTAAACTAATTAATTAAATTACAACATTGAGGCGAATAAACTAAGCAATTAACATATTAAACTACGTTACCACTGCTCCGCCTCAGGAAGTGGAATATGCATGCGCTTGGTTTTCTTCCCGAAAAGACCTCCGCTATGCTCTCAAGAGGCTCTGTTTGCAGGGTTGAGCACACTTCAGAATCTTTTTGCTCCAACTTACCAAGTCTCTGCTAAGGATTGCATTAGTGGCCTGCCGGCCATGGATGGCTATTGCCGGCCCTCTGCCAGCCAAAAGGGTGCCTTGCCAGCCATTGATGAAGCCTTACTGGCCATTAGTGAGGCACTGCCGGCCACTGATACTCTGGGTCACCATACTATAACAGAGCACAAACAAAGCAAAATGAAGGTTTTTCTAAGGGTATGTTTGTACTGTACCCCTCATTATCATCTCAAAACCTCAAAGGAGTGGCACACTTGGATCCAAAACCACCAATCAAACAATTTCATTGCATGATGGCCAAAGATCCAAGTTGTACAATTTCAATAAATGCACAAATATGACTCGAATGACCACCACCCTATCATGCATGATCAAAGGCAATAGAGACCTAGGAAAATGGCACATTTCATCACTATTGAGTATGAAATGTCCCATTTTCCTTGTGTTCAAATTAACGTCCGATTTGAACACGTTCAATGCAACACAAAGAATACTTATCTTGCCTCTTTTACTTGTCAATTTTTGTTTACTCATTTTAGTTACCGATTCATTCTTTAATCGATTAAGTCCAAAAGTGAGTGTCCTCTAAAGGGAAAGAAGTGTCAACCAAGGGGTAATTTAAGGCATGAGAGAGATCATACCGTTGGTAATGAACCCTCAAAGAGGATTAAACTATTAAGCATAACCTCAATTTTAGGCTTAAAAGATCCCAAGTTTGAAACAACTCTCAAAAGCAAATAAAAGAGTGAAGCAAAGATGGAGGTTACAGAGATTTTAAGTGCTGAAATTAAGTGCAAAACAACACTAAAACATGCTATCAACTCAAAACAATGATAGTTAAAGCATTAATAACATCAAGCTAGTGAAGGAAATAACACTACAAATATGCAATACAAGCCTCGACTGAACTAACCAGCCCAAAACAGAGGCAAAAACATATTGGAATTAAGCTAAGGTAAGCTAGAAAAACATGCTAACTCATAAAGCTAACTAGGCATGCAAACAAGACACAAGGAGGGGAGACTAACCCCTCCAATTTTGAATTTCAAAACAAATTTTTTACCACTGAAAAACCTCTGAGATTTTGTGGTTAAAAGGCCCAAAAAAGTTGTTTTTGAAAGTAGTGAATAATAGCACAAAAGCTTAACAAGCTAAGAAGCAAAAAGGGTGGATAAGCCCTCAACTCAAAATAGCCTCAAACCACCATGTTTAGGTCATAAAAACAGAGGTTTTTACAGTTGAAAACTAGGCCAAAAAAAGTAGAAGAAGATGGGAAAATAAGTATGCAAAACAAGCTTAAAGAAGGTAAGTGTTATACCTTTGAAGCAAAACACAACTTAGGCACAAATCCAAGCTCAAACCTCCTTCTAGAGCTCGAACAAGACTCCAAGAGACCTCTTCTCCAAGGTGAGAGTGTTTGGTTTAGGGTTGATGTGAAAAAGTGTAGAGAGACTAGACTTTAAGGCACAAAATAACAAGAGATAGAGGAAATTCTATAGAGAGAGAGAATTTTTGTCTTCAAAATTTTCTAACCCCCAAATATGCAAGAGAGGGGTTCTATATATAGAAAATACCATTTTTCCTCTCAAAGATCCAGCCACACACGTGTTGGAGGATGCATCAATCTGTGTAAACAGCTAGCACAAAATATCTGCTAGAACACTGTTGGCCGACTGGCCTTTAATGGTGGCCGGCCAGGCACATCAATGGCCAGCATGCCAAAAGCCATGGCCGGCATCCTTCAACAATGGCCAGCAGGCCATCACCAACCTCATTCTGAAAAGACCTAAGCATGGTCCAAAGATGAGGCAAAAAGGATGTAGGGTTTGGAAAGCTCAAACCTGTGGTGTTCTGCCGCAGACTTCGACCGTTCGGTGAGCAATCAGACTCGCCATCGGATGTACCTGCAAGATCATCCAAGTCTTAAAGGGCCGTCAAAAATGGGGTGTCTACAGCGATCATTTTCTATCTCCCTATCTATCTATATCTATATATATATACAGTATCATACATATATTTTATAAATATATAAAAATTGTTCTACAAATAAACTTTTTACACAAGTTGTTTCTTTTTGTTTATTTTATAAATAGATTGACATTTAGAGAAAAAAAAAAAAAAAAAAAAAAAAACAACAACAACAACAACTACTACTACTTTGTTTAGTGTCACCACAATATGGCAATTTATTATGTGAATTAAAAATTAAAAAAAAAATAGTGTCACTATTATGTGAATTAAACAACTCCATTAAGCTTTGCTCCTTATGTAACAAAATAGTTATTTGTAATGCAATAATTAAAAGATAACAATACAGATATACAATTCAATATCCCAAAACTATATACATATATATTTCCTAATAATCCAATATTTGCCCAAAAAGTAACAATACTCGTTGTTTCCAAAATCTCAGACATTTTCTTTCCAACCAAATCTTTCTTTGAAAATTAGTCCAACTCGCAAAAACAATATCACTTAGGCCACGTTTGTTTGGCGGATTAGGTTGGATGGGATTATGAGTGTGGTGGGAGTGAATGAGGAGATTAATAATGTGGTGGTATTAATTTGGAGATGTAGGATAAAGAGCGTTTGTTTGTATCTAATATTATGATATGGGATTAATATATAAAATTACATAAATGGCCTCAAATTAGCCAATGTTAGAATAATTAAAAAATATATATATAATAAAAAAAAATGAATGTGAGAGACAATTCACGTGGGAGTATCTTGGCCCTTACATAAATGCCCTCAAACTTTTTTTTTTTTTTTGCTAACAAAGGATTAAGAGGAGGGGCATTTATGTAATTTCATACCCTCTCCATCAACAATCCGTGGACTAATCCTTCAATCCCATACCCCATACAGGTATTGTAATCCGACTGTCGTACAGGATTATGCATCCTTCAAGACTATTAATTTGGCCCATTATTTGCCATCCAAACATGCTTTTCATGGGTATACCTCACTAACAGTCCTGTCTTGTCCCATAGTCAGTAAAACAAACATACCCTTAGGGTTTTTCACAAATTGGGGTCTTTCTACTTTTAGAAACCCACATGCAATTTTATATATCGAAAATAAATTTAATAGCAAAACCCTCAACCCACAAAACATAACTCTAAAATCAACCAAATAATCACCAAAGTCTATATATAAAATACATCACAATTATACTACTGAACTCACATCAAGTTTAAGAAATAGACCCTACCTCTTGAAGTGAAAAGGAGACAAGCCGAAAAAACCGCCGATGACAAAAAGACGATCCGCTCAGATTAAATGGAAGCCCTCGCTGAGCTTTACATTTTGGTATATGAAACTAGAGGTAAAAAGTGGGTAAAAATAGATGAAACCCAAGCTTGAAAGCTTATAAGAGTTAAAAATGGTGAAAAGAAGAGAGAGGGAGGAGATGGAATCAAGAAAAATAGATATTTTCAACTTTTGGAGACTTTTATAGGCAGACAAGTCGCGGGTACGAAAACCACACTGCGACTGCAAACAAATCGACACAACAAGTCGTGGGCGCGACCAATGCAACCACATGCGCGACTAAGACACCTCACTAGGTTGTGAGCGCGACCACTAAGATTGCGAGTGCGACTATGCTATTCGCAGCCTACATCGCAGCCCATACTGCAGGCAATGCACTTCCCCCAGCCAAAGGACCTAAAAGCCACTTATGGTCGCGACCTCCTAAGCACAGCCTATCACGGGTACAACCTAGATGGTCGCAGCCGCGACCAGTCCAACCCAAAAGACCTGGGTTGCTACCCTGTAGCCAAATCGATGCACACCAAAGGTCTTAACCACCCAGAAAGGTCCAAGCCACTTAGGACAATCTCGGGTCTCAACCAAAAAGAAAAATGGGTCTTGGTTAAACTAACCCGAGCCACTACAACATAAAAGGTGAGTGCAAATTCCATAATTTCAATCAATAAATTTTCTAAAATATCAAACGTCACACTTTTTTAACTAAAATTATACAAATTATAAAATAAAAAAGTGTGAAAATTGATATTATGAAAATTATCATATATTATGAATTTTCACACTTTTTTTATAATGTGAAAATATAATAATCACATAATAAAAAATCTAAACGAAAACAAAAATACAATGTAAATGTTCACAATAAGTAAGGATAGGGCTACAAATGAACCGAGTAGTTCATGAACATGCTCGGCTTGGCTCAGCTCGGCTTGACGCGGCTCATAAGGGCTCGGCTTGGTTCGTTTAATAAACGAGCCGAACTTGAGCTCGCATAAACTCAGCTCGTTTATCTTTATTTAAATTATATAATAAATAAATTATTTATATATTGAATAATATATAAATAACAGTATAAATACATTATTTATATATTAAATAATATAAATAATATTTTTTATTTAAATAATATTAAAAAAAATTTATCTGCCGAGCTTAGCTCGAGTTTCATTAATGTTAGCGAGCCGAGCTGAGCTCAATAAATGAGCTCAATAAGTAAACAAGCCAAGCTCAAGCTCAGCAAAGCTCGGCTCGACTCGACTCGACTCGACTCGACTCGGTTCGTTTGCAGCCCTAAGTAGGGATGGGCAAGCATCCATCTAACCTGTCACAATTGAAAGGCCCAAACCAATCAATCATAAAATGAATAGTTTCAATGATCCGAGCGGATGGAAGTGGATATATGTCATCCGGCTAAAAAGTCCAAATCAGTAAAGCCCAAACCACCAAATCGATCTACTTCTACCTGCTAACTTGCACAACCCGCTCAATTCGCATCCGTTAACTAAGCGGATGGATGTGAATTGATTTTTTTCAATCTGCTTATGTTTGGACAAATGGAGAATGAGAGGCCACTCGACCGAACCTGATCCGCGAGCACTCCTAACAATAAGCAAAAATTATAAGGCAAACTTCACTTTACCTCTTTGCGGTTTGGGCCATGCGTGGTTTACTTCCGTAACGTTTGGAAATTACCACAAAACCTCCTTATGATTTGTGGACTGAAGTGCACCATTAGACCCGTTAACGATGTAATGAAATAGACTAAAATACCTTGTATATAAGTAACTTAAATGTGTGAACTACAGATATTTTCATCATTTGTTTGGAATGCAAAGTGCACTTTAACCTCCTATCTTTTATTTCATGTGCGATTTGCCTCATTGAAATTTAAAAATGAATATATAACCCCTTATATCTGCCACGTGTTTCACACATACTGTTAAGTTAGATGGAATGTTTAACAGTTGTAACGTCCTCAAAATAATACATAAAACCCATCACTTTAGACATGCATTGATATAAGAGAAATCAACCATTTATAATCATCAGAGTAGTTCTTACAACAGCATTACATGTTAACAATAAAAGCAAGGGCCCTACTGGCTTGCAGCTTTCCAAGTTAACACTTGGTTACAAAAAAAGGTACTAACTCTATACAAATAAGCGCTTGGCTTAATACACATGTAATATTAACAAAATAATCCAAAAGAGTCTTCAACTCCCATAACTATCCAAGCTATGTCCTTGGAGGCGGCATGCTACCTGTACTTGAAAATGATGTTCCCATATAGGGTGAGCCACGACCCAGTAGAAATACACCAAACCAACTATGAACAATGACTAAAAGATTAGCAATTAATAGATGGCCAACATAGATACATCCGCTTATATCATATTACAATTACATGACATATAAGTCCATGTTACTTTTCATTCTCCATTTTCAGTAGTTAAGCTTATTAGCTAAATCAATATATCAACAGATAAGCATATGAGCTATATCAACATCTCAACAGATAAGTATAAGAACTATATCATATAACCAAAGATAAGCATATGAGCTATATCTATACTTCTCTTGACAAGCATATGAGCTGTGTCTACACTTCTCAAAGATAAGCATAGGAGCTGTATTTACGGAGTTCATCTCCTATCTCCTTCCAACACTATCCGGTTTAGAGGTACATCCCCTATCTTCCCCTAAACCGCGGAGTACATCCCCCATCTCCTCCTCTACACACAATGCATATAAACACATAGGTTCTATACACAATCAATTAACACATAAAGTTAATGTATTCTATCAACCGTCATGCTCCATGACACATTCCATTGATTAGTTTTCGTTTGCCTAATCATCATGCATTGTCTACAACAATCAAGACTATCCTCCACCGATAGCCCAAAGCAATTATTTCTAAATAGAAAATAAATGCACAAAATGGATAATATATCAACATTTCAATTTGGTGAGCGATAAATAATTCAACTACACCCTTTAATCCCATACATCCTCAATTCTAACTTTTCTAATTCAATTCCTCATTTTCTCAAATTAATTACACGAATTAATTTATTATGTCAATTAGGGCAAATTCCCTTAACTAACAAAACAACCCTAAGGTTCCATTTTCATCCACTTCCGTCATCTATTTCATTATTCTATGCCAAACTTGCATTTAGGTTCATTATAAACAAAACCCCAACTTTTGTAAAATTACACAAAAGGCCCAAACTTTCTCAAAACTACCCAACAACACCCAACATATCAAAATGCTAAAATTTAAAGACAAAATCCATAAGGAGGAGTAGGATATCCCTACCTCAAAGATAGAGCTCGAATGGAGAAGAGACCAAAACCAAAGTGCTCCAAAAACCAAACCTTTCGGATCAAAATGACGCCCTCGACGATCAACACAACTTTTTCAAAGGCCGAAGAGGGGGAGGACACTCTAACTAGATCAAACCCTAGAGAGAAGGGAGTTTCTAGAGAGAGAAGGGCTCAAATGGTGTTTTTGAAAAGTAAGAGAGAGAATGATGTTGTAAAAAGTGATCTAAAAATGTCCAACTGTGTACTGATATACGACATTTCCGCTTGAGCGGAAAACACAACGCTCGAGCGTAAAGAACAAAAATCTGGGTCCGCTCGAGTGCAAGAATACCCGCTCGAGCGCCAAGACACATGAATAAAGTACACCCGCTCGAGCGCGAAAACCAATCCGCTCGAGCGCAGATTTCCCCCTCCCAGAGCTTACACCAACAATGTACTACCCGCTCGAGCGCCAACAATCCCGCTCGAGCGCAACTCGCTCGAGCGCAGGAAATCCGCTCGAGCGTAGAAATCACATCTGCAGAAGTTTTTCAGAGAACCAAAATACTGTGAGTGTGTAAATCCCGCTTGAGCGCAATAAGGCCCGCTCGAGCGTGAAGCCAAAAACCAAACCTCGCTCGAGCGTAGAATAACCCGCTCGAGCGTAACACCAAAAACCTGGGCAACTAGATTTGAGACTCAGGCTCAACCAACCTGTAACACACCTGCCCAAAACATCCCAAAACTCACACAAAAGGAATTAAAGGATGACAACAAGATAGACACAACGACCAACTCCACGAAACCGAGCCCGGAGTACAACTGAACAGAAAAGGGAATACCGGGATCGCTATAACCTTTCCCCCTTAAAGAATTTCGTCCCTGAAATTAAATACAAGTTTTTCAAAAACGAGTTTTCTCCATTTCCAACAATATTACAACATAATATTAAACCCTCCGACCCATTACCGGTCAATTCCATCTCTTTTCAAGGGGCATTTCGCAATATACAAAACAACCTGCATTATCAACATGCATTCCTTGAAATTTACCAATTTCAACTCATTTTCCACAATTTCATAATACATGCAACATTAATATCATGCTTGCAATCCCGCAATTCATTTAACATACACAATGTTAAAACAAACTTCCATTAACCAAAACATTCACAACGTTTTACAACTTAAGACATATATAATGTCTTTAAAGTTCAATATCATTACAACATTTCATTATATGATTACACATCAACAAACATGTCCGGATACTTTTTACGGACTTCCAACTCACGTTCCCAAGTGACTTCCTCCACTTTGTGATGTTTCCACAAAACCTTCACTAAAAGGATGGTCTTGCCACGCAGGACTTGATCCCGCCTATCCAAGACCCGAACTGGTCTCTCCTCATACAAGGCATCCTCATCTACCTCTAAGTCGGTCCAATCTAACACATGGGACGGATCCGGTTCATACTTTCGAAGCATACTCACATGAAACACGTCATGAACCCTGGACAACTGTGGCGGCAAAGCTAAACGATAAGCAACCTCGCCAATCCTCTCAAGGATCTCAAAAGGACCAATAAACCGAGGGGATAACTTCCCACTCTTTCCAAACCTCATCAATCCCCGCCTAGGTGATATCTTCAGAAAGACATGATCACCTATCTCAAACACTAAAGGCCTCCTCCTACGGTCAGCATAAGATTTCTGACGACTCTGGGCTGTGACAAGCCTCCTACGAATGAGCTCAACTTTCTCCGTCGTTTCCCTCAGCAATTCCGGACCCAACAAAGGTGCATCACCCACCTCGGCCCAACAAACTGGAGACCTACACGGTCAGCTATATAAGGCCTCAAACGGTGCCATACCGATGCTAGACTGAAAACTGTTGTTGTAGGCAAACTCCACCAAGGGCAAGTGCCTCTCCCACATCCCACTGAAGTCAAGGACACAACCCCGAAGCATATCCTCAAGGATCTGAATAGTACGCTCGGACTGCCCGTCAGTCTGAGGGTGATAAGCCGTGCTGAAGGTCAACTTAGTACCCAAGGCACTCTGCAAACTCTGCCACAACCTAGCAGTAAAACGAGGATCTTTATCTGAGACGATCGTCACTGGGACCCCGTGCAACCTCACTATGTCCCGAATATACAAGTCGGCAAGATGATCTACCGAATCTCTCACGCGCATAGGGATGAAGTGCGCCGACTTAGTCAACCGGTCTACAACCACCCAAATAGCATCACTACCCCGCTGGGTCCTCGGAAGACCTACAACGAAGTCTATAGTGACATGCTCCCACTTTCACTCGGCAACAGGCAAGGGTTGCAACAAACCCGCTGGCCTCTGATGCTCGGCCTTCACTTGCTGACAAGTAAGGCACTTAGACACGAAGGCTGCCACATCTCTCTTCATACCCCGCCACCAAAACTGGCGACTCAAATCCCGATACATCTTAATACCTCCCAGATGCACTGTAAGGCGCGAATGATGAAACTCTCGGAGTACCTCTTCTCGGCAAGACTCCAGCACCAACAAATGGTCTCGGTACCTCACACTCGTGTCGGGATACACCGCCAAATCCTTCTCAACCTTCCCACTGGAGATCTTCTCTCGGAGGGATTCTACCTCAAGGTCACCTCTCTGTGCCTCTAGCACTCGAGTCACAAGTGTAGGCTGCGCAACAACAGAAAATAAGGCTGCAGCCTCAACAGATTCGCTCAGATGCAAATCAAACTCGCCAAGTGCCCCCAACATCTCCTACTCCCGGATGGCTACACAAGCTACATCACCTATGGATTTCCTGCTAAGGGCATCGGCCACCATATTGGCCTTTCCCGGGTGATAATGCAACTCGAAGTCGTAATCCTCAATAAACTCCATCCACCTCCTCTGCCTCAAGTTCAAGTCTTTCTGTGAAAACAGATATTTCAGACTCTTATGATCCGAGAACACCTCGAATCTCTCGCCATAAAGGTAGTTCCTCCAGATTTTCAAGGCAAAGATCACTGCTGCTAACTCTAGGTCATGTGTAGGGTAATTCTTCTCGTGAATTTTTAACTGACGTGAGCCATAAGCTACCACTTTCCCCTCTTGCATCAACATACAACCCAAACCCTCTCGTGAGGCATCACAATAAACTGCATAACCCAACCCTCTCTCCGGAATAATCAAAACCGGAGCGGTGGTCAATCTAACTTTCAGCTCTTGGAATGACTTTTCACAAGTCTCACTCCATACGAATTTGACTCCCTTCCGAGTCAGTCTAGTCAACGGTGAAGCTAACCTGGAGAAATCTTTCACAAACCGGCGATAATACCCAGCTAATCCCAGAAAACTGCGGATCTCAAACACACTCATAGGCTGTGCCCAATCTTGCACTGCCTCAGTTTTGGATGTATCAACAGACACCCCTTCCCCGGATACCACATGGCCTAAGAATTTGACTTCTCCTAGCCAAAACTCACACTTCCCAAACTTGGCATACAACCTATGGGCTCTAAGCAATTCAAGCACCACTCCCAAGTGTTCCTCATGCTCCTCTTCAGAAGGTGAATAAATCAGGATGTCGTCCACGAAAATGACTACAAAACGATCCAAGAATTCCCGAAAAATCCGGTTCATCAAGTCCATAAAGACTGCCGGTGCGTTGGTAAGCCCAAATGGCATCACCAAAAACTCGTAATGGCCATACCGCGTACGGAATGCCGTCTTCGGAATATCTTCTTCCTTGACCCTCAACTGGTGGTAACCCGATCTCAAATCTATCTTAGAGAAACAACGGGAACCCTTCAACTAGTCAAATAGATCATCTATACGGGGCATAGGGTACTTATTCTTAACCGTAGCCCGATTCAATTTCCGGTAGTCGATACACAATCTCAAGGCACCATCTTTCTTTTTAGCAAAGAGGGCCGGTGCTCCCCACGGTGAAACACTAGGGCGAACAAAGCCCTTATCTAGCAATCCCTGGAGCTGAACTTTCAACTCAACCAACTCTTCTGGAGCAAAACGGTAAGGTGCCATAGAAATCGGCGCCGTGCCGGTCACTAAATCAATAGAGAACTCAATCTCCCGGTGAGGTGGCAAACTAACAAGATCCTCGGGAAAGACGTCTGAGTACTCACAAACTACCCTCGGCAACACAACCTGGGTCTCATCACACTCACCACTCTCAAAGCTAGCAAGTAAACCACTAAGCTCACTTCGCCCTCGCGGATCATACCCCGGTGGCACAACGCTACCAACCCGGTCTCCCAAGAAATGGAAACACTCCCCGCTCACGGTACAACAAGTGACCCTCTGGCGGTAGCAATCAATAACTACCCGGTATGACGATAACCAGTCCATACCCAAAATAACATCAAAGCCCTTCATGGGCATAACTACAAAAGGAAACGGAAGCCTATGATCGGCGACCTCTATATCACAACCTCTACATCCGTGTTTCAAAATCAACTCACCCCCAACAGGTGACACAACACAAATAGGAGATGCTAAAAGTGCTAACTCCAACTCCAACACAGATGCAAATGCAGCAGATACAAAAGAATGAGACGCACCCGTATCAATCAACACACTAGCAACCGAGTTGCAAAACAAAAAGGTATCTCTCACTACTGATGGAGCCGGTACTAGGTCCTGCGCGGTAACAGCATACACGCGCCCTGTAGGCCCCTGATCCACCTGCTCACCTCTAGGAGCATACGACTGCTGCACTGACTGGGACGACGAAGCCCCCGGATTGGCCCTCGAGGCCTACACAGACTGAGCTGGCTGATAACTCTGCGTCTGCCTAGAGCCAGACGCTCCTGAAGTGGCACTCAACTGTGGGCAGAACCTCTTCAGGTGCCCAGGCTGTCCACACAGATAGCAAGGCAAGGGTTGCCCCCTACCCAAACTCTGACTCTGCGGTCTAGCTGAGGAAGAAGCAGCTCTCTGACCTCTGCCTTTCTGTGGGCAAACCGACGCCTTGTGGCCCAACTGACCACACTTGTAACAGGTGAACTCTCCCTGATTGCCTCTCCCCGAGCCTGCACTCGGCACCGGAAAGGCCGATCTAGCCACACAACCCTGAGACTGCTGAGGGTTATAGCCCTTCTGCCTCCTGCCATCACCCTGGCCATCTTGGCTCCTCTTGGAACCTCTATTCCTCTCCTCTTCTTCCTCCTACATCAAGAGCTCCATATGAGCTGCAGCATCCACCAGATGTCTATACTCTCGGATGAAAGATCCACCAACCCTCAACTTGAGGCCACGCCTCAACTTCCGCTCAAACTCATAGCAACGGCGTTCCTCGGACGCCACAAGGTCAGGTGCAAACCTGGACAAGCTAGTAAATGTAGCCTCAAACTCGGCCACAGATAGACCCTCCGGTTTGAGCCGGTTAAACTGGTCCCTCAGCTTCTCTCTAGCAGCTGAAGATAAGAACCTCCCCTGGAAAGCCTCTACAAAAGCCTCCCACGTACCACCAACACGGCCTTTCTCATACTTCCACCATTGACCCGCATCTCCCTTTAGCTGGAAGGATGCCAAGGTCACTTTCAGTGCTCCGTCCTCAATGCCAAGCATCTTGAACGTCTTACTCATTTGTTCCAACCACTCGTCTGCCTTCAGTGGTTCCTTTGGATCCCCAATAAACTCGTCCGGGTTAGACCGGAAGAACTCCCTCTTCAAGAATGAAGGCCCTGCCTCAGCAACTTGATTCCCTGCTCTGAGAATACCCAAAGCTCCTGCTATCTCTCGGGCCAAGGCACTCATAGCTTGCTGACCCGCTGGCTCGGCCACATTGGCCTGACCAACTCCCTCATGTACTACCGGAATCTCATCCGGTATAGGCACTTCCTGCCTCCTAGGCCTACCACGCCTACCACCTCTTCCTCGTCCTGACACCCTAATAAAGGAAACGAAGAACATTAGCACATTCATAAATGTGCCGAAACTAAACACTCGCGTCCTAGTGCATGGACAACTATAATTCACTCCACGTAAGCACATAAACACATAAGCACTTACGAATTTCATTTCCGGATAATGATAGTCCCGAGGCGTTACTAGAGTTCCGGTTAGAAACAGCATTGATCAAGTGCTTTTCCAACAAGACTCACAGAAACCCAAGGATCCAATCATCATCCTAGAAATTAAATCCCATACCTAAATAATCACATAAGCATGTTATCAATTAAACACATGGTATAAGACACTACACCTAAGTCTCTTTCAAGCGAGACAATCCCATTGTGATCCTAATCACTTCCCACGTGCCCAAAGTATTTGAACCCGGTACGCTCTGATACCAAGTTGTAACGCCCTCAAAATAATACATAAAACCCATCACTTTAGACATGCATTGATATAAGAGAAATCAACCATTTATAATCATCAGAGTAGTTCTTACAACAGCATTACATGTTAACAACAAAAGCAAGGGCCCTACTGGCTTACAGCTTTCCAAGTTAACACTTGGTTACAAAAAAAGGTACTAACTCTATACAGATAAGCCCTTGGCTTAATACACATGTAATACTAACAAAATAATCCAAAAGAGTCTTCAACTCCCATAACTATCCAAGCTATGTCCTTGGAGGCGGCATGCTATCTGTACTTGAAAATGATGTTCCCATATAGGGTGAGCCACGGCCCAGTAGAAATACACCAAACCAACTATGAACAATGACTAAAAGATTAGCAATTAATAGATGGCCAACACCCATACATCCGCTTATATCATATTACAATTACATGACATACAAGTCCATGTTACTTTTCATTCTCCATTTTCAGTAGTTAAGCTTATTAGCTAAATCAATATATCAACAGATAAGCATATGAGCTATATCAACATCTCAACAGATAAGTATAAGAACTATATCATATAACCAAAGATAAGCATATGAGCTATATCTATACTTCTCTTGACAAACATATGAGATGTGTCTACACTTCTCAAAGATAAGCATAGGAGCTGTATTTACGGAGTTCATCCCCTATCTCCTCCCAACACTATCCAGTTTAGAGGTACATCCCCCATCTTCCCCTAAACCGCGGAGTACATCCCCCATCTCCTCCTCTACACACAATGCATATAAACACATAGGTTCTATATACAATCAATTAACACATAAAGTTAATGTATTCTATCAACCGTCATGCTCCATGACACATTCCATTGATTAGTTTTCGTTTACCTAATCATCATGCATTGTTTACAACAATCAAGACTATCCTCCACCGATAGCCCAAAGCAATTATTTCTAAACAGAAAATAAATGCACAAAATGGATAATATATCAACATTTCAATTTGGTGAGCGATAAATAATTCAACTACACCCTTTAATCCCATACATCCTCAATTCCAACTTTTTTAATTCAATTCCTCATTTTCTCAAATTAATTACACGAATTAATTTATTATGTCAATTAGGGCAAATTCCCTTAACTAACAAAACAACCCTAAGGTTCCATTTTCATCCACTTCCGTCATCTATTTCATTATTCTATGCCAAACTTGCATTTAGGTTCATTATAAACAAAACCCCAACTTTTGTAAAATTACACAAAAGGCCCAAACTTTCTCAAAACTACCCAACAACACCCAACATATCAAAATGCTAAAATTTAAAGACAAAATCCATAAGAAGGAGTAGGATATCCCTACCTCAAAGATAGAGCTCGAATGGAGAAGAAACCAAAACCAAAGTGCTCCAAAAACCAAACCTTTCGGATCAAAACGACGCCCTCGACGATCAACACAACTTTTTCAAAGGCCGAAGAGAGAAGGACACTCTAACTAGATCAAACCCTAGAGAGAAGGGAGTTTCTAGAGAGAGAAGGTCTCAAATGGTGTTTTTGAAAAGTAAGAGAGAGAATGATGTTGTAAAAAGTGATCTAAAAATGTCCGACTGTGTACTGATATACGACATTTCCGCTTGAGCGGAAAACACAACGCTCGAGCGTAAAGAACAAAAATCTGGGTCCGCTCGAGCGCAAGAATACCCGCTCGAACGCCAAGACACATGAAGAAAGTACACCCGCTCGAGCGCGAAAACCAATCCGCTCGAGCGCAGATTTCCCCCTCCCAGAGCTTACACCAACAATGTACTACCCGCTCGAGCGCCAACAATCCCGCTCGAGCGCAACTCGCTCGAGCGCAGGAAATCCGCTCGAGCGTAGAAATCACATCTGCAGAAGTTTTGCAGAGAACCAAAATGCTGTGAGTGTGTAAATTCCGCTCGAGCGCAATAAGGCCCGCTCGAGCGTGAAGCCAAAAACCAAACCTCGCTCGAGCGTAGAATAACCCGCTCGAGCGTAACACCAAAAACCTGGGCACCTAGATTTGAGACTCAGGCTCAACCAACTTGTAACACACCTGCCCAAAACATCCCAAAACTCACACAAAAGGAATTAAAGGACGACAACAAGATAGACACAACTACCAACTCCACGAAACCGAGCCCGGAGTACAACTGAACAGAAAAGGAAATACCGAGATCGCTATAACAGTGCACTTTAGTCCACAAACCACGTAGGGTTATGTGGTCATTTCCAAACATGTGGCCCAAACAACAAGGATAAAGTGAAATTTGTCCAAAATTATATGACTAGCCTTCAGAAAACAAAACACATATTAAAATATAAGATGAATGTTCACAGTTTATAACTAATATACAACTCGCCTTCAAAACAACTAAACTCATACCAATGTGAGCAGTCACATTGCGATGTAAAAATATAAAACAAAATTGAAAAAAGTGAAAACCCACTATTCCAATTGTTCAATGGCAACAAAAACGATTGTCTAACCAACAAGCATAGCAACAAATAATATATAACAAATCATCAAATAATATACAAAAAATATCAAATAGTTCATATATATTGACATACATTTTTAGAAAAATATGTATATAATTAACGACGGGGTATAATACTGACGAATAAACCATACATTATTGGTGTCTATATAAATTGACGAATAAAGTATATAGTTTGTGTGTAATAGTGGCAAAAAAAAAAAAAAAAGAAGAAGATTATTTGTTGCCAATTTACCATCGTTTATGTTGCAAGTCCACCACCATCATCTTCATCACCGGTCTACAACTAGCATCCCTTTCAAATGTTTTCCATGGCATGACCTGGTTACAAAATAATGGAGAATAAATGACTAGATCATTGATCTAGTGAATCTCTGGCACTAAGGTAGAGAAAACACCAATAATCTCAAATATTCTATATACACTAATTTATAGGGTAAAATACAAATACACCCTCTAAGTTTTGTTTAAAATACAAATTGTCTCTGTAATTTTGAAAACTACAAATACATCATTGTCATAATTTTTTATTTAACAGAATTAATAGAAAAAATAAAATTTCTAACTACTCTTCTATACAACAATAAAATTACTTGAATTGTTAATTGAAATATATTTATGACATTACTAAAAAAAAATTAATTGACTTAATGATTTACTAGCAACAAACCCATGCTATGCATAGAGTGAAAATTTTATATCTTTTAAATACAAAATATTATAAAATAAAAATAATTTATCATATTTATTTAACTCTAAAAATCATTTTTTATTAAAATAAAAATATTTAATGATTTTAAACTAACTATTAAAATATATTTGTTAAAAAAATGTTAAATTTCATTAAAGACTATTATATTATATATTGATTAGGGACATTAACTAGGCTAAGGTCAAATTGAGCAGAACTACGTAGAAAGATTATATGTGAACTCAACCCTAACACAACATAATCGATTAATATAACCATCCTAAACACGACTCCAAAAAATTTCTAAATTTCCAATCCACTCAATTAATCCGCTATACTATTATTAATTTTTTTTTTGGGTGTCTTGGAGTGCTTTTAAATGAATTTGTCATTTTTAATGTCCTTTTAACAAATGTTTGAGTTTAAGCTCTAAAACAAACACACACACACACATATATATTATTGTTCATTTTTTAATAAATGTTTTGAAGAAAATGTAAATAGGCAGAATGTTAAAAATAAAATATTTCAAAAAATATTGTTTGAGTTCAAAATCACAAATAAAAAATAAAAATAAAAAAAACTAATGTTAAGATAATCATTAAAATAATAATTTTGAAACATTTTCACATAAAAGAATTCATGTTAAGATAGCTAGTGATCTCATTACACACGTATTTGCTAAATTCACTTATGTTATTTATTTACTTATTTATTTTATAAATAAAGTATAACTAAGTTTATTAATAAGCATAATTTAATTTGACTATAGAAACAAAAGTGGCAAAGTCATAATATTTTCAAACTCAAATACATTTTTTGAGTTTTTTTATTTTTCATATATATATTTTTTTATCATAAGTCAATTATTTTCATGTTTAACACTTCCTTTTTTTTTTTTTAGATACACTTAATGAGGTCAAAATATAATTTTTTTTTTAATTTTTTCCATTTCAAATGTCACAGTAAAGGGCAAAATTGATATAATTTCAAAAAGATTGAGGATAAAATTAAAATTATTCGAAATCTGAGATGTAATTGATCATCGAGACAAAGTAAAAGAGAGAAAATAAAATTTTCTCTTAAAATTGTGATAAAATGTTGTTTAGTTAAAATTTTATATCTATTATTGCTTAAAAAATAAATAAAAAAATAAAAAATAAACCTACCTTGCGGTAAGAATTTATCCATTCCTCCATGGGCTGATCATAGCTTTAACCCGTCTTCTACAACCAAAGACATAGGATTATATGTAAAATCAAGTCAAGAGACTTTTATTAACTAGCTGATCTTTTAAGGGTTAATTACATCAACACCCTCTTTTAGCTAATATCACTTTGATTTCTTTATTTATAAATTTATACATTTGACTCTTTCAATTATAAAAATATATCACTTTCATCATTTTCAAACCAATTTCAAAAGGAATATATTTATTCGATTTTTATAATTGAGAAAGTCAATATATACGAATTCATAAATGAAGGGGTCAAAATAATATTTACTAATAATTGTAGGTTTTGGTGTAATTAATTCATCTTTTAATAGATGGTTCTCATCAAAGAAGACTAGATTCTCTCTAATAATTTTGGATTAGTTATATATATATTTTATTTTTTTAGTTTAACTCAAATTTTATTTTGGTATTTATAATTTTAAATTGAAAAATTTAGTCATTACACTTTAAATCTGTTCAATTTGGTGTTTCCATTCAAGTTATAGGTGGGGCTGCCAAAATCGCCTGTAGAGAGAAGAAAAAAAAAAATCTGATATTACCCAACTCGCCCCCAACCCACTTGTATGCCCATCCTAACCCATCTCATCCCATGCCATCCTATAAAAAATGATTTAAGACTTTGAATAGAGGTTTGTAACCCGAGTCCGCCCATAAACCCAGCCTATAAGAGCTAGCATGGCTAAGTATAATATTTAGTTTGATTTTTTATTATCTAATGTTTAGTTTGATTTTATTTGTTCTCATGTTTAAACTTTTTCTCTTTTTTTCCCTCAACTTGTAGGTATTATGTGTTACTTGATTGTTTTTTTATTATATTATATGAGATATAAAAAGGTAAAATAAATTAAAAATACTTTAATTATGTTGGAAAATAAATAAGAAAAACAACTAATAAAAATATCTTAATGAAAAATGTGTAGAAATTAATAATATAAGTGTAATGAAAAATGTGTAGCCCGATTTGATTTTGGTCTGTAAAATTCGGGCTCATGAGTGGAATGTGATTTTAATTTTTTAAATAGGCTCAGTCTGTATCAATCCATTGACTGGTCAAAATCCATTCAAATATGAGATTTGAACGTAATAGTTGTGGGATAGGTGAGCCCATCCTGTCCGACTAATGACCCTAGTTAGAGGTTAAAGTTAATGATTTTGAGAAACTTATCCCCTAAGATATATACGTAGAAAAAATTAAGAAAAATTTAGATGAAAGAACCAAATTAGAAACTGAATCTAAAATGTACCACATTATTTAATTTATAAATATAATAATAAAAGTGAAATTTGGATCAAAATATAAGGTTTAAAAGTGTAATTAAGCCAATATTTTACAACAGTTAGTTTAAACCACAAAACACATTTAATTTCCGTCCACTTTCTCAGTTAATCGTCGTAATCTTGAAAAAAATTGTTATCCTCTTGACTAAAATTATTTTATAATGATAATTTAATGGTTCATTTGGGAAGTGGGTTGACTTTTTGATTTTTTTGACTATTTAATCTGAGGCTAAAAAGCCTGATTTAGGAAGGACTTTAGGCTTTTTTTGGCTTTTTTGTGAGAGAAAGAATGTAATAATTATGGATTGGATGTGATATTTTGTTTTATTAAGCTAAAAAACTTATTTCGTTTTTTGTGGCTAAAATAGCCAAAAAAAAGTCCCAACTTTTGCTTCCCAAACGAAGCCTAAGAGTGGTTCAAACCGCAAATTCCTATTTTGACAATTGGGTTAAAAATTAATTTTTAAATTTTTTATTTTGGTCATATTAATTTTTTATTTTTTTTGCACATTTCTTTAAAAAAATAAAAAATTTAACTTTTAATCTATTTCTCAAAAGACATCACAATTAATTAGCATGCACCTTCTGATTTGATACTCGTAGTGTTGAAGAAAATTATCATCGTTTTACTAAAAATTATCTTTAGTTTTGTTTTCATTGTAAGAGGTTGTTTGGCATCATCTATAGTAATATAAAAATTTTAAAAATTATTAAAAAGGTCAAAAAATACATACTGTTTGGGATTTTGGGCGGGAAGTATGTAGGGGAAGCCCAACACCGCGAAAAGACGATTTTGCCCTTACGTTTGCCATCACATGCAATTGTCCTTTGATTTTAACATTGTTCTGACAGATGACATCCCATCTCCCTGACTGAGCTCCGTGGCACAATGTGAACCACGGAAGCATATGCGGAATATTTTTTTTTTTTTTTTTTAAAAATTGAACTGCACGATATTTTCAACTACTGCAACATGTGTCAGCGGTGAAAAAGCATGGGTAGAACGGTAATTTCGATCCTTTTTGTAATATTTTATGACACACATTTTCATAAAAAAAGTCAAAAAATTATTTTAAATATACATATTTTTTTCAATACTTTGTTAATCAAAAAACCAAAAGTACACTTATATAAATATTAGATTAATAATGTATAATTAAAGAAATTTTTATGGATCTATATTTGAATAAATCTTGACTTTTGATAGAAAACTGTGATTAATTTTCTGACTATTTTTTCTAATTTACAGACCTAGCTGGCTTTAGTAGGTTCTCACTATAAAAATCTATAAGTTGGCGAGGTTGATACTTATGGATGCATTAGTTGACTTGACTTGTGACTTAAAGTTATGAGAATTATTGGCAGCACCTTTCATGTCGGTGGTGGTTGTCTTTGCGGGAAGGACTTTTCTTAAGTGTACAACTTACACTTTTTGTGTAAGTTGCACACTTACACCTCATGTTTTATGTTTACATCTTCTGTTTATACCTTTTGTGTTGGTTGCATATGGTGTGCAACCCTAAAAGGTTGCACACCATAACAGGACCCTTGCGGAAAAAATTGTCATTTTTGACTCGCGTCTCTTAAGGAGTGAATTTATTATTTAATAGATTTTATAATAATTAACAATATTTTTTATTAAATATTATTAAAAAAATATTATTAATTGTCAATTTTTAATGACAGTATAAAAATTATCATAAAAAATATTACGAATTATATTTTTTAGCGATAATTTAAAAAATTTGTCATAAAAAAATAACTAATTGTAAGTTTTAGCGATAATTATAAAATTTGTGACAAAAAAAAGTTACTTATTATCAATTTTTAATCACATGTAAAAAATCGTTACAAAAAATTATTTTTAATAACAATTTTACTAAGACTTATTTTCAATAAAACTTGATGAAAATTAAATTGAATTATTAACAACTATTGATAATTTAATCTAAAAATACCTTTAACTTTGCCACGTATTCAAAAAAAATTATTTAAAAATTTATCTGAAATTAAAATGTATGGACAAGATTCATTTTTATTATGAAGAATTAAATACCAATTTTAAATTTATTCCCCACACTCTACTTTCTAGAATAAATTTTGATTAAATTCTCTGGATAACTAAAATTATTCAACATATATTTCATGCCTTTTTATAGAACAAATTACACTAGTGGTCCCTACATTTTATTATTTTGTATCATTTTGGTTTTTATATTTTCAATTAACTTAATTTTGACTCTTAATTTTAAATTTTGTGTGAATTTGGTCTAATTAATAATATTGTGAGTGTTTTTGACAGAAAATGATCACTGATTGGTTGAAATTAACTCACTAAATTGAATAAGTTTATAATTTTTACCTTTAAAAATATGACACATGTCACTTACATGTGTATTTTTTTATTAAAAAATATAACATAAAATAAAAAATTGTTATGACACATGTCACTTACATGCATTTTCATCAATGCACTACGCCAAAAATGAGCATTAACGGCGGTTTTTTACCGCCGTTAAAGGATGTAAAACCGCCGTTAAAGCCTTTAACGGCGGTTTTAACGGCGGTTTCGTTACCGCCGTTTATGCGCGTGTCGGAAAAAGTAAAACCGTCGTAAAAAGGCAAAATACCGTCGTTAAAAATCGACCAAAAACGACGGTTTCGTAGGGCCAAAAACGGCGGTTTTTTACCGCCGTAAATAGGTTAGAATTTTTCAAAAAATAATTCTTTCTTCTTGCACTCCCCAAGTTTTGAACCCATGACCTCTCATCCATCCACACCACCAACCACTTTGCCACAGCCACTTTTCATGAAATATATTACCTAAATAAATATTTAAACATTACTTTTACTTTGTAGATGGTTTCGCCGGAGTGTCGCCGGAGTGTCGCCGGAGCTTCGCCGGCAAAGACCGCCGGCATTAACAGCGGTAATGGTTGAGCATTAGCGGCGGTTTTATTACCGCCGTTAAAAGTGGGCATTAACGGCGGTTCGTTACCGCCGTTAAAAGTGAATTTAATTACCGTCGTTAAAGACACTTTTAGCGACAGTTTTTTTAACGGCGGTAACGAAACCGCCGGTAAAAGTACTATTAACGGCGGTAACGAAAACCGCCGTTAATAGTACTTTTAACGGCGGTTTTCGTTACCGCCGTTAAAAAAAACCGCCGTTAATGCTCATTTTTGGCGTAGTGATGGTGTAGATCCACCATCCTGTTTGATCCTATTTCCTCTTACATTGTCTTGTGTGCCTTTGAGAATACCGAAGTTCAATATGAGGAAATTCTCCACCATTGGACTCCTTTTAGCTGTTTTGCTTTTTCAATGAAATAACATCGTCCTGTTTGTGCAATGCTTCAACCATTGATTGCATAGAAGAAGAGAGGCAAGCTCTTCTAAAGTTCAAAGATAGTTTCACAAACACTACAGGTCGGCTATTATCTTGGTCAAAGACGGACGTGCGATTCTAACTTAAGGGACAAACATCTATGCTAACAAAAATTTTAAAACAAAAGTATAGAACACAATATTAATTTCTGTCAACATAAAAAGTAAAAAACAAAATGAAAAAAAAAAAAAATTAAGCATATTTTCTTGTATCCATATTGAGCTACAAAAAATAGTAATTGTAAAATAATATAAGATATTTTGAATTGTCCTCAACACTCTTTTTTGTCATTAAATGCATTTATGATAAAATCAGCACTAAAACCTTAAGCAATGTTAAATACAACTCATAAATTGTTGACAAATTTTGAAACCCAATTATGTTTAGAAGTATCAAGCTTATTGTTTTGAACATTGTGTTTCATAGATATAAAGAATGGCCACTTATTTTTAGAAAACCTAAGGAAACGAATTTGTATAATTTTAAAATAAATAATAGAAATAGTAGTATAATAAGGAAGTGTTTTATTGGCCTCGTTGTTAGGTTTGATGATTGGACATCGGTGACTATGTGTTTGAAACATATTTATTTTAAAAAATAAATGACAATTATAATTTTAAGGGGGGGAGGGGGAGATGGCCCTTGTCTCCCTCCTAGGTCCATTCTTGGCATGGCCAAGATTGTTGTAGTTGGAGAGGAGTACAATGTGGTGAAATTATTGGCCTCGTTGTTAGGTTTGATGATTGGATATCGGTGACTATGTGCTTAAATCATATTTATTTTAAAAAATAAATGACAATTATAATTTTAAGGGTATCCATCTATTTTTGTAGTATAAATGTGATTTAAATATATAATTATCGATATTTGATCATTTTAATTTTTGCATGAATATTTTACTCAACGATTATTAAAAAGTGAACTATTCAGATTATTGAGGTCCGCACCGGGAGGAGGGGGGGAGATGGCCCTTGTCTCCCTCCTAGGTCCATTCTTGGCATAGCCAAGATTGTTGTAGTTGGGGAGGAGTATAATGTGATGAAATTATTGGCCTCGTTGTTAGGTTTGATGATTGGACATCGGTGACTATGTGTTTGAAACATATTTATTTTAAAAAATAAATAACAATTATAATTTTAAGAGTATCCATCTATTTTTGTAGTATAAATGTGATTTAAATATATAGTTATCGATATTTGATCATTTTAATTTTTGCATAAATATTTTACTCAACGATTATTAAAAAGTGAACTATTCAGATTATTGAGGTCCGCAGCAAAATAGACTCAAAAAATTCAAACGCTCTTTCAAATTGAAATGACCTACTTAAAAGAATCCAAACCCTTTTTTTTTTTACCTTCTTCTTTTCTGTACACAAATTTTTTTGGGTACAATTTATGGGACTCATTTCGAGTTCTATTTTGATAATTCGAATCGTTCAAATTTAGAAAATATTGAGAATAATATACTTGTAAAAAATCAAATTGATCGGATGTCTATGACTCGTTTATCAAATTATATTCATATTCAGTTTGATATATACATATTCATTTTTTTATATATAGATGTGCTTTGATGAAAGGGGTTATCAATATTCGATTAATTTAATTTTTTACAAGTATATTCTTCTTAATGTTTCCTAAAATTTAAACAATTCAGATTTATACAGGCCACACAATAGTCACCGATGTGCTTCACGCACAGCAGTGATAACAAGACTATACATAAGATATAGTGAATTCTATTATTTAAAAGCAAGGGTAAATTACACTAACATCTCCTAAGGTTTGGTAAAAATACAATAAATCTTATAAGTTTAACATAATTACATTGACATAATTTTAAATAAAATTAAAATAACTGAAATTAATGTAAATGATAGGTAGACATTGAAATAAAATGTTCAACTCCACATAAAATGAAGGAAAGTGTTTGAGACCATCAAAAATTTCCCACAATGATGTGATCTGACAAGTATTCGTTTTTGATTGGTCATACACTCAATTATATGGAACCCACCAACTGGATGATGGTTAAATGAAGAAAGTGTTAAAGAGAATCTTCTTTAAAATATTCTTTTTCCAACAAATAAACGTAGCGTATGTGTTACGAGAGATTTAACTTGTCATGTCATAAGGTCCATGGTTCAAAATTCGTCCTCAAATTGCTCGTAATCCATTGTTTGTTGGGCTAGATCAAACTATTAATTCTCAATAGGGGACTATCCAGTCCCACCTCCCATGGGATAAGTATTATTCCCGTCGAATTATCTTTCCTCTCTATCATTTAACAGTAAAAAATAGTCCTTTAAATCTAATCACATTTTTTATCCCACCTAACCAAATAATCTCATGATATTTATAATATTCTCTAAGGGAAATTATAAATTATTCCTAGAGTATCACGTGTTCGTATTCTTAATCAATGATAATTTAGTTTGCCTCATTATGTTCTTCAATCACCCAATACAATACCCCACGTACCCACATTCTCCACCGATCAACAATACTATAAAATACCGTGTGTCTATACTTCAGAATTATTGAATAATTACCCATCATGTAATAATTCCATAACGAAAAATAAAATAACAAATTTACAACTTGAAATATTACTTATACCCAATAATCATTTTTAAGTGTATTTATGTTAGATATATTCAAAAAATAAAAATTTTGCTTCAAATATTAAAAAAATTTAATTAAAAAAAAACACGAAAAAATAAAAAATTTGAAAAGTGGATTCAAAATTTAGAAACCAAACAAGGTGATTCTTTTCAACAATCTAACATCTATCCTTGAGAATGGGGCAAAGGAGAAAGCAAGATCGAAAGTGAGTTGTGGAGTCTAATTTGTTGATGAGGTTGACGATGATGGATGTATTTCCTAATGGAGTTAATTACACTATTTCTAAATTTTTTTCTTCTGTACATTATTTAATATTTGAGGATTGCTATATATTATCTATTTTTTTTATATTATTTCTCTTTATTATTTTTTAATAATTGTTTGCAAACAAGAATTAATCATAAATATCCACACAAAAAGTTCTACAAAACGGTATACAAACTTTTCTCTTAATGTTTTTGTACAAATAATTTTTGCAGTGACTTACTTCCAATTCACCATCTGGACTAGATTTTCCTCTTTGTTTTATAGCGCCCGTGATCGATGGGGTGATAAAATATCTATTTCTTGCTTGAGCAGGAAAATATATATATATATATTTTCAGCTAGTGGATTGGTACTAATAATTACTTCCTTGCTATTTTGAGTTTTGAGGGTGTTCTTTGATTTTATTTTATTATTATTATTTTTTTTTTTGGGAGAAAACAGTTTCTTCTTCTTTGAACTTTTCATTTCAAGGTAAGATGTTTTTTTATTAGGTGTGATGCTTGAGTTCGAGTCTTACTATTGCAAGTGTAGCTTCATTTTCCTTTTTTTCCTCCTACTGATTGTTAAAGATTTTAAATAAAAAAAAATCAATTCCCATTTAAGAATTTTCCTTCAATTTTTATTTGAAGGGAAAAAACAATGAAAGAAAAGAGAATAAAATTTTGCAATGTCGTAACTATTAAGTTATTGATGAAGTTGTTTGATGTTTATGGATGTATTCTAAAGTCATGAGAATTATTTGTTTATGCACCTTCCAAGCACTACAAGAAAATTGGCATACAACAACGTTTATACAACATCGTTTCAAAAAAACGCCATTTTTTAGTGTTTTCCGTATTTTACATTAAAAAAAAGAAAAGAAAAGTCACTTAACAGATCTCACTCTCTCACACTCGTATCTCCGTCATGGTCCGTCTCTCTCATTCTTACACTCATATCTCACTCTCACAGACATCACTCCCTCTCACTCTCTCACACACCGCTCCTCTCTATCGTAATCGAACGTCGATCTACATTCCTCGGTCAAACATCGATCTCTTTCGCCCTAGGGCTTTGCTCTAGCTGTTCTTCATCGAACTCGAACTTGATCTGGATCTGTTCTTCATCTCAGATCAGATCATTATCATTCTTCGATTCTCTTCTCCTCTTTTTGATCTCTCTGCAAATCTCTCTTTCTCTAAACTCTGTTTGGATCTATCTATGTTCGATCATGGAAATGGAACGTGTGATCGAGTTTCCACACGCGGACATGGATCGTCGTCCCAGAAAGAGACTGCGTTTGGGTTGGGATGTTGCTCTTCAGGCCCTTAAGGTATCAAATCTGTTCTCTAGATCTCTAATTTCATAATTTTTTTTCTTTGTCTTTTTTGGTTCTATTTTTTGCTAGATCTGGTTGAAATCAGATACGTGGTAGATCAGGTATGAGAAAAGGTTTATGCTTTTATAAATCTGTAAATTTCATGGTAGATCGGGTTGGGAAAAAGGTTTATTGTTATTATTATTTTTTCTTATGTATAATCGATTTTTATGTATGATCTGTAAATTTCTGTCTTCCTTGGTGGAGATGCGAAGTTACTTGAGCTTGAAAAGCTTGTTCTCCGTCTTTACTTGAGCGTATATCTTCGAGATTGTTCGAATCCCTCTGATCTAAATCGATCTAGGGCTCAAGGTAAGGGTTTTTTTACTTGGATTCGCTAAGTTCACTCAAGATCTGTAAAATCTCATGGTTAAAACAACGATTTGGAGTATATTTATGTTGATGTTTGTAAATTCACTTGCATTTTTTCCCCAATCTAGATTTTCTGGCATTTTTCAAATCTTTTTTTTGCTTATGTTTTTGCTGATTCCACTTGTTCACTTTTTTTTTTTTTTTTTTGGTTCTTATGTTTGAATTCTGAATTTTTTAAAGTCCTATAGGGAATTGAATATTTGAGAGAGGGTTTACATCTCTTTTCTTTTGTTCTAAACTTGGCAGGTTGGTAAATATGTAATTTTTTAACTTCTAATTTTAACTTCTAATTTCAATTTGATACTTGTCAATATGATATGCTGAAATGAATGACATGTAAATTTCAGTCATTTGATTCCATAAACATTCATTGTTATTTTGTCGGCAAATTTTAAGGCTGGGCAAGTAGGTAACTTTGATTCACGATTGATTTTAAATTTTTAATTTTTCCTCAATTTCTTCTTAGGATATGGAATTGGTATGAACAAAGGCAGATACCAAAATTTTCAACTCTTTAGTTTTTATGTAATTGATTGATTGGTTGATGATGTGGGTTTTGTGTTTCTTCCTTTGTTTGTTTGGTTGTTGATTGATCAAATCTGTGTCAATAGTCTTGAGATATTTGGGATTAAAAGTCAGCTTAATGTGTGCAGGAAGTAAATGAGATGTGGGTAGGCTTGGGCTATTACAGGTTTGGGCGATTTCTTGTTAGAGAATCTACAATTCCTTTACCCAAATCTGCCAATAAATAATCATATACCATTGTTTGGTTGTTTGTTTGTTTAACTATGGCTCTCGTGGCCTAGGATTATAATTGCTCTTGGTTGGACCGTTGGAGTATGAATAATAGAAAAATGGTAGGAATGAATAGTAAAAGAGTAACAATCAGTAATAGAATTCGACTATAGAATTAATAATTGTTAATGAATAATGCGATTTTTCCTTTAAAATTTTGATGGCTAATTATATTATTGCATTTCAAAGTGTTAACTACTATTTCTCCATAGGCAGAGAATGCTATTGTCTCACAGGAGCAGGTAATTTTTTCATTGCCTATACATTCGGTATCTAACGTAGTTGAAGTTGGAAAGAACAGAAACTGATGTGGCATTCTCTTATTTAGGTTTCTGTCAGAAATTGATGTTGCAAACCACTCTATTTCACAAGGCTTTTGTCAGAAACTGATGTTGCAAAGCACTCCATTTAGTGTGTCTCGTCTAATTTGAAGTGCATATAACAGTGATAAAAATTGCACTATTAATGAATTCAATCTTTACTCTAGAACACTAGATTTAGCCTGACTAACATTGGTCATATGTTTTTTTTTTTTTTTTTGGAGGGGGGGTTAAAATATTGAACTATTTGTTTCAGTTGGGAAGGGGGGTGTTTTCTTTTCTGTTATCAAATCGCCATGATTTTTAACTTTATTTCCATGTTTGATGATTATTTATAGATCATCTAATTGTGATTATACTTTTGCTGCTTGTTATGGGACAGAATATTACCTCTGCCGTTTGTGTTTTTTTAGATTCTCAAGGAATCTAAATAGAGATATTCTTTTAATGCTATCCTATGTAAGTGAAGTATATATCAATTATGTTGTACAGAAATGTTTGACCGAGGAATGTATGCTGGCCTGGTTGGTTGGTTGGTTTGGACGAGGAGAAAAGTGAGTTTGCTGTTGGAATAAGGTCAGCCTTGGTGGGAAGGGTGAGCCACTTACTGCTACATCTTTCCCTGAAGTCAATATTATTTGTCATCAAAACTTCAACTTTTGACAGTACACTAAAAATGTAGTTTCTGCCTTTCTTTTCCTTTTTCCTCTGTCAAGCTATATACCAAAAGAACTATTGAAATGGTTTTCACTGACAGTAACAGCAATGGGGTTATTTTTGTATATGGATGTACTTTCATTTTAAAAATGTAATAACCCTCACCACTGATTACCAATTTCCTACCGAATACTGATAAACTGAGACTGATTATGATAAATAATGAATCAACTGAAATACTGAACTGACTGACTGAAAATTGAAACTGAATCGATTGACTGTATCTATTTAATTGCATGTTTATCTGTTGCCTGTTTGATTATCTGTTTGTATTTTTATGTTTAAACTGTTAATTGAAGGCCTTATCGGCGGCCGAACCAGAAATTGATTGGTGTTTTAGGACCACCATAATTTATGTGATTTTATGGTATATTTATCTGAAATTCGATTTGGTATGATTAAACTAGATTAAAATAAGCTAGGTACATAGTTCGACTTAATTACAACTTTGCCATGGAGTGGTCCACTACATCAAACTTTGTCTAAGCCTTAGTCATGCACTACAAACATTTGTCCAGCCATTGTTCTTGAGTGTATAGCCGACTAGAGAGAGAGACATTGAGAGGATTGAGTCCATCTTGTGATATTGCTTGGAAATTAAGAAGATTAGAAGAGTTCTTGCTTAATTGAGCTCCTACACCTCAAATTCAAGACTTAGGTAAAGAATTCACCTTCTCATTGTTGTGTTTAAGTTCCTTCTAGCATGGATCATGGTAGTTTAAAGAGTTAAGGCATGAATTGGTTCAAAAGTGTTGAATTAGAGCTAAATTGTTGTATGCATGTACATATCTCACATTATTGAGGTTGTTCTTCAAAGATTTTCACATGCATGTCCATGTTAAAGTTAAGAACCATGATTTCATCTTGTTTTTGGAACAATTGGCTCACTAGAGCATCAAATTGAAGCTTTGAAATGATTTGAATTCATGCATGTTTGCATGTTCTTGTTATTCATGAAAATTTGGTTTGAAATTGGATTTAATTGAAACACCCTTGGGCTTTGATTCCTCAAATTGACCTTTGTAACATGTTGTTCTATGAGTTTACTTATGTTTTCCAGAAAATTGGCCCAAAAGGATTGAATTTTACGCATCTAAACTTGATTTTTAGCTTGGAGGTGCAATCTGGGTTTTCCAGATTTTGCACTCCCGCTCGAGCGGGGAAAATGGCACTCGAGCGGGGAAATCGAGCATCCAGTACTTTACACTGTTCATCAGTCCGCTCGAGCGGACTAATGTACGCTCGAGCGTAGGATTGGGTGACACGCTCGAGTGGGCGTCGAGCGTGAATTTCACCTATCCAGTACTTTTGACTGTTTTGCAGACCGCTCGAGCGGGGTATTTGACGCTCGAGCGGGAAACCGTTGCCTGCACGTCCGCTCGAGCGGGACTCTGTTTCACTGAAAGTTCTGAAAATGTTTTCTAAGTGCATCTTTACATCCTCTTTCCATCCTAGGCATTCCTAGGGCATATTTAAGGCATCTTAAAGAGGATATAGATGTAGAACACACTAAGGCAAATTTAGGGATTAAGTTATTATCTTTCCCAACTATGAAACTTAGTGTGTTTAATCTGTTAACTGTATAGGGTTGGCATTCCGAGGAGACACTCTAGCTTACTGTAGCCCAGAACTCTGTGAGTAACAATTGTGTAAAGATATGTTCAAAATGATTATCTTCCGAATATTGAACTAAACTGTTTACTGAACTGATATTGTTTACTGAATGAACGTATGTCCTATATTCTGAACTGTACTGTGGCATCCTTAGCACCTACTGTTTACGGTTACTGTTACAGAGATCTCTGTCGGTTCCCTCGTTGGAACCACTACTATTTACTGATTGATGGCCATCATTACTGTTCGGTCTTTTAAGACCTACTGTTTACTGTTATGCTAATGGATGTACCACATATGACTGATTAACTGAAAGACTGAGATACTGATTTAATGAACTGTTTTCATTACTGTAAGGACATTCATTCTAAACTCCTT